>OX940940.1:7154972-8365545 GCA_954870645.1 Agrotis clavis
AATTAGAGATTGTTCGATTGTTGGTATATGTTTAAAAAAAAAGTAATTATTAAATTAAAAATCAGGTCGGTGTCAGGTGACAGGTCGGTGTAATCTCTAATTTATGTGATTTTTAAAGATTTTGTTCAACGAATCCTTGGGATATCATTTCTAATAAAAATGGTGGAAATTTCTCTGTAAATAATAATCCGTGGTCACCCTAATCGACATATTCAAGACGCATTGAAGATTTTCTTCAACAGCTCCTCAAATATAAACCTAGGATTTTTTGTTGTATTTTTTACTAGTTTTGACAAATTCAAATCTGTGTTTTACAAAAAACTTCAGACCTCTGCGATGCTTTTTCAGCGAGATATTGGCGAAAAACTAAATTTTCAACGTTTCGATGGCGCGGCCATGGCGTTTTAGTCTTACAGCTCCTGAAATATAAACCTAGGATTTTTTGTTGTATTTTTACTAGTTTTGACAAATGCAAATCTGTGTTTTACAAAAAATTTCAGACGTCTGAGATTCTTTTTCAGTGAGATATCGGCGATAACGTTTTTGTCACCGTTTCAATGGCGCGGCCATGAGGTTTTATCCTTACAACTCCTAAAATACAAACACAGGATTTTTTTCTATATTTTTACATTTGGTTTACAAATTCAAGCTACTATTTCCCAAAATTTCTGGTCTCTGCGACTCTTAGTTTTAAAGATCTCCATGGCCGCGCGGTTCGGAAAGTTTCGATGGCGCGGCCACGTTCAAACCCTTATAACTTTTTAACCATTGCTTTGACAAATTTATGGTTTTTGGGAATCGACTTTTACATTTTTTTACAAAAACTTGGGATGGTTTTTATTAAAAAAAAACGTCATGGCCGCGCGGTCGAAACGGACACACGTAATTAAGCGTACGGAGAGCCGTAAGCGAGGGTACGGAAAGCCGACCACTAGTCGACAACGCACTGCACCGCGGTTCGTGAGCTTGTCCGAGGCGATGCGATTACGTTACGATTCCGATTAGTGTGCGTTGCAGTAAGGAGTTTCATACAAATAATACTGAACGGCTTTTGTTGATACGGTGACGATCCCTTTCCGTTTTGATAAGTGTGTTGCGACCCTAAATCTGCTCTTTCAACAGCGTTTGGGCTCTTACACATAAACACGTTACGACGACGCAACGTGGCACTGCACGTTGCGTCGCCGTTGTCGTAGCGTGCCACGTTGCACGGCACGTAAAATCTTGGATTCATTGGATCACTGATTTTCTTTGTATCTGTTTCTGCTTTATCCGTCTTCATAATATTAACAGTAGGAGAACACATCTAGTGTGGTCCATTTCTCGAAACTAACTGGGGCAATTCTAAAAATCCGGCACCGTCAATATGACGTCGTTCAACGTGGCACGTTGCATCGTCGTGACGTGATTATTTACTTTGCTCGACGTCGATTTCCACGTCACGGCTCGTTACAACGACGCAACGTGCAGCGCCAAGTTGCATCGTCGTAACGTGTTTATGTGTTAGAGCTCTTTCCTGGTGAAACTCGGCAGAAAAAAATGCTATGATTAACTTATTTCTTAATTTCGCCGAGAACTATCTATTGAGGATATTTTCATATGTGAAGGCGAGCTCTAACCGTGGTACCCAGACTCCACAGACGCCTGCCATTCTCTTTTACTTTGTAAGTAAGATTCGATATTAAGTAGAGGTTTTGGTTCCTATACATAGCGCACACGCGATAATTATATTGTTTGATTCTAATGCCGTTTGCAGAGTACAAAGGTAGAGAAAAACATGCAATATGTGTTTTTATTGAATACTTCCTACATCATTCACAACAAATGAAACATTTTTAAAACAAAAAACATAACAATCACAATCACGAAACTACAATGAAAATCAATTAAATTAATGAAATGATAAATGCAGAACTACTGCGTGCGATGGTACCGTGCGGCGGTACACACTTATTTCAAGAACAGAGGCCGAGTCACATACTTGACATACTGTAATAATACATATTAGGTGCACTGTGGCACTGCAGTTGTTTTGTTTTTTCAAAGAAGTTTTGCAGAGCGCATCGTCACAGCGCCCGTGGTTGTTATTGGTACTAGAGCAGAGGCATGTGAGACGCGAGGGTGAAATCTGAATTTTTCCTGGCATTATACCCGCTCTTAACGCGAATCCACCGTGTATTGTAACACGAATTCTAGGTGTGGACGGCACCGCGAGCATAACATGTAACGCTCGCGGCTGAACCATAGGCTGTCGGTTTTTGCGTCAACTCAAAGGCGCATGTAGTATTCGCGTTCTCAATTCGCTTCGAGTTCGTGTGCCGTCCACACTATTGACGCATATTGCACGTAATCGTAAGATTCGCGTTACACAGTCTGGACCCGGTTCAGTAAATGAACATCGAGCATTCGCCGTTTTTAATTTTGCCGAACAAAAAAACGAACAGAGCCAAGTATATAGCCAAACATGGCTGGCTCACGATCTTTCTAGCGAACGCTCTAGTTGGCGGTTTTCAAAAATTGTTTCTTCATGAAGATGTCTGACTTGACAGAGGGCTCGGCAAAATGTTGCTAAAACGTGCGTTAGAATACTCGCTAAAACTTTTCTGTAACGTAACATTCGCAATGCTCGTTACAAGTGAATGTTCAAGTTTATCAGGTGCTATATTGTATAGCACCTGTCTCCGGTTTCGTTCTGTACAAACTTAAGATTGACATCGCGGCGTAACAGGAATTCAAGTCTTGAATAGTGGTCTTCCATGGGCAAATATTTTAATGTAATCTTGAGATATGTTTGTATATCAAGATTACAGACATTATACCCAGCACAGCAGGTTAAAATAACATAACCAAACACTGCGCTATTTATTGTTAATAATTTTATTAACAATAAATAGCGCATGCAATCCCTTCAAACTTGATGATGAGTGTTGCCAGCAAAAGATAAAATAATAAAAAAGCAATCGAAGCTGCCTTTGCAAGCGAAAAGCAAAGGTAACTTCGTAACTGACCATGTTGGTTTCAAGAGCAAACTTTAAAACCACACAGAACGAATCCAAGACGAATGATTACAAAGTAAAAAAATACTAACAAAATCATAGAAAAATAAAAATATTCTATTCAGTGAATTGAAACAGTTGTGAACAATAGTAATAGTGTTTTCATTGACTTTGTATTCATGATAAACAATAATATTAAGTAGGTACATATTATCATTGTTACTGTAACATGGGTTTTTGCTGCGCAACATTGTAGTATTGCAAAATGTTGCAAGTATCACCAAGCCATGTTCATGTAACTATTTTCTGTTTTATTTGTTTACCATGAATAAAAACATTAAAACCTGTAGAGGATTTACTAATCATTTGTACAAAAACTATTGTTTCCATCTTGTAATTACTAACAAACTTCCTAATTGGAGTATTTTTCGAATCAAATGATAGTCTTGGATTTTGTTCGCAATGCAGGTGTGTTTGAGCTCTTTAAACTGACTACTTGGCGACACTTCCAGAATGTAACAATTATGCGACTTCTAGCCAATATTGTGGTAAGTTCATGGATTGAGACGGATACACACATTGCGAGCATATGCCGTGTACGCTCGTTACGCACGCCACGATATAAAGCACATGTTTCACGAATAAACGTCCACACATTGCGAAAAATGCAATGAGCGCGGAGTATGCCTCGCAATGTTTGTACATTTTTTATTTGTTATTTTTAGGTAAGCTAAAGTCCTATGGTCTGTCCTAGGCCATGCCTGTGGAGGCACTTAACGAGAGCCTTCTTGCATGTAAAGCAGAAGTTTATATTTTGCATTTATATTATAATGCAAATGTCAGGTCATGAAAATACCATTTTTTTTGGGTTGAAAAATCATGATCAAATGAGTCTTTCATCCCTGGCTGGACTCTGGCCTGATCTGAGCTACCCATTACTCGCCGTCCGCAAGCTCGCGCCTACAGTGGCTGGAAATCCCTCTCCAGGCCATTGACGTTTGACGTCAGATGAAAAGACCTAAAGAGAAAAGTTTCTCCAAATGAACTAATAAACTTATTTAGGTTTCATACAGCTTTCTATTGCCAATTAGCGCTAATTTTTATAATGAAAACCATGAAACATAAATTACAGGAGCTTTTGTTGTGAGATGTCAATATTCGTTCGGCAATTAGGCCGTAACGTGACCGGTCGTGAGACCGCATCGAACAAGCAGACCGCGAGCAAGTCTTGTGCGTTGTCCATTGTGAGGCAGCTGTACCATCTCGGTGTGATTGAGGCCTTCAGCGGGACTTTGAAGAGAGACAGGTAAAGATATTATTTCTTATGTAGAACTTTAAATACCGTCTCACGACACAGTCAGAAGGATGCTCGGTAGATCCTGTGGGAAATGGCGGTTAAAACTGGATAAAACCAACTAAGCGATCCACATTTTTTATTTTATTATTTACAAGTTTGCTGTTGACCTCATCCAGCCCAAAAGCAAAGGTGAAGACTAAGATGGAACAAGCTTACCCGGATGGAATTGAAACTCGCACTGACAAAACACATCAAAATAATATTTAATTGTTGACATTATACAATTTGTGGGTGTGTGATCTTACAGCTGGCCAACCCCAGTCTCAAGACTTATTGATCCAAGTCCAAAACAGCGACTAATCGCTGCGAATGCCTATGCTACCAGTAACTCTCGGTGACGGCAGGGTTAAAGCACTGGCGGAACCTTCCAGAGCAGACCATCCTTTGTTAATTTAGGTTTTCACTAGCAGGAGAAATCTGACTTTGAATGATATTGATTTGTTTGTTTACAGGACTTCTGAAGGCATAATGAAGCCCTATCCTGTAGCCATAAGCCCTGAACTTGAACGTCAACTAGAAGAGACACTACAAGGTATGCATATTTTATTTTATCCATCTTTATTTTGAAATTAAAACAAATGGTAACAAGATACAAGATTAGATGGCATGGTTGACGTAGTAGCTGAGCTGTTGAATGCTGCGTGTAGCAGGGTTTGATTCCCGCACGGAACATCAAATTCTGGTTGTTTGTATATGTGAATTTTAATGTAAACGAACCGACCGCGACCTACCGATGGATCGAGGATCATATGAAAATGAAACAGACTGGATACGGCAGACAGAGGACAGGGTGATGCGGCACAGCCTGGGAGTGCCTATTTCCAGCAGTGGATTGCGATATGCTGAGTTGATTGATTAACATAAACGCACCCACGACGCAAGAGGAATTCCTAGACTATAATAATATTCAAAAAAAATTATTTACAGAGCTAGAAATCAACCCAGTACAAATAGACCCGTCGGCCACATACTCCAGCGACGAGGGTCAATCCGGAGGTTTGACGTTGCTGCAAGTGGACCGAGTGAAGGCGATGCGAGAAGCAAGACAGACCCCCGGGGGCGTGGTGTCCTGGTCGCCTCCACAAGCCAACTGGAATGCGTGGACTGGCTGTAACATTGGTAAGTAATGTTTCCATCTTATCCCAAACTACAAGCGAACAAAATAATGGAATCACTCCAATTCTGCGCGATCTTGAGTACTTAATAGCTAGTTAAGAATAATAAAAATGGTACCAATTTATAGATTTAACCTGTTAACTTTAATACAAATTCATTCAAATCACGCCATTATTCAGAATCAATTCCAAGTGATTTCATAATTTTGCTCGCTAGTGTAGTTCCGAATGGTTATGTCATCATCATCATCATCTCAGCCGTAGGACGTCCACTGCTGAACATAGGCCTCCCCTTTTGATTTCCACATAAACCGGTTGGAAGCGACCTGCATCCAGCGTCTTCCGGCGACCTTTATAAGGTCGTCTGTCCACCTTGCTGGTGGACGTCCTACGCTGCGCTTGCTAGTCCGTGGTCTCCACTCTAGTACTTTTCGACCCCATCGGCCATCTGCTCTGCGAGCAATATGGCCTGCCCATTGCCACTTCAGCTTGCTAATCCGGTGGGCTATATCGGTGACTTTAGTTCGTCTACGGATCTCCTCATTTCGGATTCGATCACGTAGAGAAACACCTAGCATAGCCCTCTCCATAGCTCGTTGAGCGACTTTGAGCTTTGAGATGAGGCCGATAGTGAAAGACCACGTTTCGGTGCCGTAACTCATCACTGGTAACACACATTGGTTGAAGACTTTCGTCTTGAGGCACTGAGGTATGTCGGACGAAAAGACGTTGCGTAGTTTCCCGAACGCTGCCCAACCGAGTTGGATTCGGCGGTTGACCTCTTTCTCGAAGTTGGACCTACCTAACTGGACTACTTGTCCTAAGTAGATATATGAGTCAACAACTTCGAGTACCGAGTTTCCAACAGAGACTGGGGTGGGCACAACATTGGCATTTGACATAATTTTCGTCTTGTCCATGTTCATTTTCAAGCCCACCCGTTGTGAAACTCGGTCGAGGCCATCGAGCATCATGCTGAGTTCCTCCATCGACTTTGCCATGACTACGATGTCGTCGGCAAACCGAAGGTGAGTGATGTATTCGCCGTTGATGTTGATGCCAAGTCCTTGCCATTCCAGGAGCTTGAAGGCGTCTTCCATTGCGGCAGTAAACAGTTTCGGGGAGATAACGTCCCCCTGTCTTACGCCTCTTCTCAATGGAATCGCCTTCGTGCTCTGCTCCTGTACTCGGACCGACATGGTGGCGTTATTATACAAGCACTTCAACACCTCGATGTACCGATAGTCAATACGGCATCGCTGGAGTGACTCAAGTACCGCCCATGTTTCCACCGAATCGAAGGCTTTCTCATAGTCCATAAACGCTAAGCATAATGGCAAGTTATACTCTTCGGTCTTCTGTATAACTTGCCGCAGCGTATGGATGTGGTCTATGGTACTATAGCCTCTTCGGAAACCGGCTTGTTCGGGAGGCTGGAAGTCATCAAGTCTGTGTTCGAGACGGTTCGTGATAACCCTTGAAAACAGCTTATAAACATGACTTAGAAGCGTGATGGGTCTGTAGTTCTTCAATAGGCTGTTATCACCTTTTTTTGAAGAACAGCACCACCTCACCTCTACTCCATGTTTCAGGCGTTTTGCCCTCAGAGAGGACGGAATTAAAGAGCTTCTGGAGGACTTTAAGTACCGGTGTTCCACCCGCTCTCAGAAGCTCTGAAGTGATTCCGTCCTCGCCCGGCGCCTTGTTGTTCTTAAGCTGCTTCAGGGCCATCCTAATCTCGTACAGACTGATGTCCGGGATATCTTCGGTATAATGTCGGGACAGCTTGGCTCTGGGATCTCCTACCAAGCGGTCAACGGGCTTTGCGACCGAAGTGTATAACTGTCCATAGAACCTCTCGATCTCGCCTAAAACCTCTGCTTTGGTCGACGCTATGCTGCCATCCTCCCGTTTCAGCTTTGTCATCTGGCTCTGCCCAATAGACTTGTCCTTTGCGAACACTTTAGAGCCTTGGTTTCGCTGTATGGTCTCTTTAACACGATTCGTATTAAAGAGACGCAGATCATGTCGCAAGGACTTAGATATCCGTCTATTGAGCTGCCTATATGACTTCGCGTCATCGGAAGAGTGCAACTGTAGCAAACGTCGTTCAGCCATGAGGTTTAAGGTTTGCTCGGTCAATTTCTGGGGTCTATCTTTACGACAGGGTCTAAAAAACTTAGACCCTACCGTGCGGACAGTTTCCACTAGCCCGTCGTTGATCTCGTCCACTGACACTAAGTTCTCAAGGCAAGCAAAGCGATTAGAGAGCTCGAGTTGAAAGCTTTCGGGGTTTTGAATATGGGGCCGAGTAGGTCGGAGCGTAGACTTCATCAGGCTGGACCTTTCAAGTTTAACATTGATATTCAGCGAGCCTCTTACGATTCGGTGATCGCTACCGGTTTTTACCCTGTTGATCACAGAGACATCGCTGAATATCCGTTTCTTGTCGGTCATGAAGAAGTCTATCTCGTTTCTCGTGAAACCATCGGGACTCAGCCAGGTCCATTTCCTGTGAGGCGGCTTCTGGAAGAAAGAGTTCATCATAAAGAGTTCCTCTTTCTCCAGAAAGTCGGCCAGCCTCTGTCCCCTAGGGTTCCGTTGCCCATACCCAAATTGCCCCACTCTCAACTCATCACCGCTTTTCTTGCCCAACTTTGCGTTAAAGTCCCCCATAACAACAGTGAAGTGGGTTTTGGAGCTATGTATGGCCCTACTAACGTCCTCATACATAGTCTCCACTTCATCATCGGAGTGTGACGAGGTCGGTGCGTATACCTGAATGACCTTCAGCGAATATCTTTTGGATATTCTGAGTATTAGGTATACCACCCTGCTCGACACACTGTCGATGGTTATTATGTTGTTTACGAGGGACTTGTGAACGAGAAACCCGACACCACCTTGGGACTGTTGGTCGCCCTCCCGGTAGTAGAGCAAGTTACCAGACTTCAGGGTTACGGTGTCCTCCCCCTCTCTTCGGACTTCGCATAACCCCATAATGTCCCAGTGTAACTTGCTCAGCTCCTCTTCCAGCTCGCAGATCTTTTCGTCAGTCCTCAATGTGCGTATGTTGTGTGTTACCAGGGCCAGTCGTCGTGGGGGTGGGTAGCCGGATCTCTTCCGGAGATTCTTAGCACCCCCTGCTCCGCCGTTACCTTGACCGCTACCCGCGCCAGGGATAGCGGAGCTGCCGGGGACTGGGGGCCTGGTTTTTGTGGTCGTCATTTGGGGGTAATTTGCCTTAATCGCCACGCTTGGCAGGCGGGTTGGCGATCGCAGTAAGGATGTGCAGTACACGGAGGACGCTGCTGCCCGACCTCCGGTTTGTCCCTTAGTCGCCTCTTACGACACCCACGGGATGATTTGGGGGAGCGCAATTCTAAGCCGGCGCCCCACGGCACAATGGTTATGTAAATAAACAATTTAAGAAAGAAGGTGGCTTAATCAGTACGAGTCTGACAGTTCGTTCCAGTCCACTGAGTAGTCCTTAGACTATTTTAAACTCCAGAAAAAGATGTGGGATTTACTACAATAATGAATTGTTTCTTACAGATGAAGGCCCATTAGCTACGACAAGTCTTGAGGAGATCAGTTCCGACCTCGAGAAACATCACAGAGATATGTGTCAGAATAGTACTTTATACCAGGTTTGTAAATATATTCCTAAAAAAAAAACCAAAATCAAAGCATTTATTTCAAGTAGGGCAGTTACTAAATTATAATAATTAAGCATTACAAAATTATGGTGCTACAGTCCCAGTCTCAAGATATAATAACTGTGAAAGTACCGTAGATGCCCATTCCAAGAAGTAGATCTGTATGGAGAAGAATGGGCAAGAAACTCCACGGATACTCTTTTTAGATCACCAAAATTATTACAGAACGTTACATCATTCATTTTGAAATGGTACATTACGTGAGAACGAGAGAGCAAGTTAAGTTTCCACAGTAAAAATTAAAACAATTATTTTCTTTCTGAATTGTCTTAATTCAGAAATAAAAAAATTCCATTTTCTTCTTCATGTCGGTGGCACGACGGTTCATAAATTGTATAAGCCGTAAATGACAATGGGCAAAAGCGGTCCAAGATCCTCCACATAAGACACTTATGGGCAATGAAAGAACATAGTTGTGACATCATTCTGGCAAAAGATTATCGAAATCTGTCCTGGGGTTCTTTTTTTATTTCCGTTTAAAAGTGACTACCTAAACTTATCTAACCCAACTTTTTTCAATCAGCTGTAAATGATGCCCAACAGATACTGAACCATCTGGGAAGGCGGTTGGCTTATGTTTGACTTGCACCGACTAAAAATACCAATGAGACCTTAAATAGCTAACCTAACCTAACTTTTTGAATTCAGCTGTAAATGATGCCCGACGCATACTGAACCATGTGGGAAGGCGGTTGGCGTCTGTTTTACTTACACCGACTAAAAATACCGATGAGACCTTAAATAGCTAACCTAACCTAACTTTTTTTGTTCAGCTGTAAATGATGCCCGACGCACAGTAAACTATCTGGGAATGCAGTTGGCTTATGTTTCACTTACACCCACTAAAAATACCAACGAGACCTTAATTAGCTATTTGCCATTTTTGCCAAGCCAACCGCCTTCCCAGATGGTTCAGTGTGCGTCGGGCATCATTTTTAGTTGACCAAAAAAAGTTAGGTTAGGTTAGCTATTTAAGGTTTTGTTGGTATTTTTTAGTGGGTCGAAGACACACATAAGCCAACCGCCTTCCCAGATGGTTCAGTGTGCGTCGGGCATCATTTTTAGCTGAACAAAAAAAGTTAGGTTAGGTTAGCTATTTAAGGTTTTGTTGGTATTTTTAGTGGGTCGAAGTCACACATAAGCCAACCGCCTTCCCAGATGGTTCAGTATACGTCGGGCATAATTTTTAGCTGAACAAAAAAAGTTAGGTTAGGTTAGCTATTTAAGGTCTCGTTGGTATTTTTAATGGGTCGAAGTCACACATAAGCCAACCGCCTTCCCAGATGGTTCAGTGTACGTCGGGCATCATTTTTAGCTGAACAAAAAAAGTTAGGTTAGGTTAGCTATTTAAGGTCTCGTTGGTATTTTTAATGGGTCGAAGTCACACATAAGCCAACCGCCTTCCTAGATGGTTCAGTATACGTTGGGCATCGTTTTTAACTGAACAAAAAAAGTTAGGTTAGGTTAGCTATTTAAGGTTTTGTTGGTATTTTTAGTGGGTCGAAGTCACACATAAGCCAACCGCCTTCCCAGATGGTTCAGTATACGTCGGGCAACATTTTTAGCTGAACAAAAAAAGTTAGGTTAGGTTAGCTATTTAAGGTTTTGTTGGTATTTTTAGTGGGTCGAAGACACACATAAGCCATCCGCCTTCCTAGATGGTTCAGTATACGTCGGGCATCATTTTTAGCTGAACAAAAAAAGTTAGGTTAGGTTAGCTATTTAAGGTCTCGTTGGTATTTTTAGTGGGTCGAAGTCACACATAAGCCAACCGCCTTCCTAGATGGTTCAGTATACGTTGGGCATCGTTTTTAACTGAACAAAAAAAGTTAGGTTAGGTTAGCTATTTAAGGTTTTGTTGGTATTTTTAGTGGGTCGAAGTCACACATAAGCCAACCGCCTTCCCAGATGGTTCAGTATACGTCGGGCATCATTTTTAGCTGAACAAAAAAAGTTAGGTTAGGTTAGCTATTTAAGGTCTCGTTGGTATTTTTAATGGGTCGAAGTCACACATAAGCCAACCGCCTTCCTAGATGGTTCAGTATACGTTGGGCATCGTTTTTAACTGAACAAAAAAAGTTAGATTAGGTTAGCTATTTAAGGTCTCGTTGGTATTTTTAATGGGTCGAAGTCACACATAAGCCAACCGTCTTCCTAGATGGTTCAGTATACGTTGGGCATCGTTTTTAACTGAACAAAAAAAGTTAGGTTAGGTTAGCTATTTAAGGTTTTGTTGGTATTTTTAGTGGGTCGAAGTCACACATAAGCCGACCGCCTTCCGAGATGGTTCAGTATACGTCGGGCATCATTTTTAGCTGAACAAAAAAAGTTAGGTTAGGTTAGCTATTTAAGGTTTTGTTGGTATTTTTAGTGGGTCGAAGTCACACATAAGCCGACCGCCTTCCGAGATGGTTCAGTATACGTCGGGCATCATTTTTAGCTGAACAAAAAAAGTTAGGTTAGGTTAGCTATTTAAGGTCTCGTTGGTATTTTTAATGGGTCGAAGTCACACATAAGCCAACCGCCTTCCTAGATGGTTCAGTATACGTTGGGCATCGTTTTTAACTGAACAAAAAAAGTTAGATTAGGTTAGCTATTTAAGGTTTTGTTGGTATTTTTAGTGGGTCGAAGACACACATAAGCCAAACTGCCTTTCCAGATGGTTCAGTGTACGTCGGGCATCATTTTAAGTTGACCAAAAAAGTTAGGTTAGGTTAGTTATTTAAGGTCTCGTTGGTATTTTTAGTGGGTCTAAGGCACGCATAAGCTAACCGCCTTCCCAGATGTTTCAGTGTGCATCGGACATCATTTACAGCTTAACAAAACAAGTTAGGTTAGGTTTGGATAGGTAAGGTTAGGTTAGGTTAGTATAGTCACTTAAATGGACATAAAAAAAAAATCCCGGACGGATTTTGATAATCTCTTGCCAGAATGATGTCACAACCATATACTTTCATTTCCCATGAGTGTCATCAGTGGAGGATCTTGGACCAAGTTCCATACATTTTTGCCCATTGTCCTTTAGCCGATAACGCCGGAGGTGGCGAATTTTTGGACTAATATTTTACATGTATTTTATGGCTTTGATAAACTTTAGAAAAACAGCTGATAGTTTAATTTTTCATCTGATTGGGAAGAGTATAGTTTTAACCTTTCTTAAAATTACAGGACAGTCTCCGTGAAAGAGAACAGTTGCCGGTGTACGGCATGAGGTCGACAATCATGGAGGCTATCAATGAGAACCCTGTGGTCATCATCAGAGGCAACACTGGCTGCGGTAAAACTACACAGGTACAACACGAATAAATAAGAGATTTTCCGCCTACAAAAAGATGAACGTTTGTCTAAAATAAAAATGTCGCTTCAAAATATGGAAGTGGTGGTTGGTGACGTCATTACGCCTCTAAAACTATACCTACCGAGTGATATTTTGAGATTTTTAGAAGCGTTGTATCTTCGTTAATTTTGACCTACAAAAACAAAGAAAAAATACGGGTGTAGAATTTTTTTCTAAATTTTTATTTTAACTATTTTTTTTTTTCAGTAAATAGCCTATTAAAACACATAGATATATACACCGGTAGACTAGATTTAAGTAAATACCGCTTGCTACCTTGAACCTACTTACTTTCTATTTAACTACAGGTGTGCCAGTTCATCTTAGACGACTACATAGCAAGTGGTCAGGGCGCGTGGGCCAACATCTGTGTGACACAACCACGTCGTATATCAGCCGTCAGTGTCGCTGAGAGAGTCGCCAGCGAGCGCTGTGAGGAATTGGCTAATAGTATCGGGTATGTTGATTATATGTATAAATATTTTATAATAATAAATATTTTTTCTTTCTTTCTTTCTTTCTTAATAAATTTCTTAAAGACCACCTCGGGGGTTATTACAGTTTTAAAACCAGGCTTATTCCGGCGAGTGAAAGTGACAGAGCTATACAAGTCGTCTAGCGCCATCTCGTTCACTCACTGGAACAAGCCTGGTTATAAGACGTAATAACCCCCCTGGTTGGCGTAGTGGTAGAGCGATTGACTGCTGCAGTGCGTGTTTCGGGTTCATTTTTTTTTCTTTTCTTTAAAAAGAAACGTTGCCCTGCACTAGGAATTTCTCTTGTGTCGTGGGTGCGTTTACAAACATATACAGGGTGTTTCTTTAAAATGGGACAAAAGGGAGAAATCCAAATCCATAAGATATAAGGGAAAACTGTCTTAGAAACCTTTAGCTCTTTTTTGATGTTGACAATTTTGGCGTTTTTATTTTTTTGGTCAAGTGTGAGTTGTCCACAGAAATGAGTGAAATTGGCCAAAATTTTTCTATTATTCTTCTGCAGTTACTCAGTCCGTTTCGAGTCGATGCTGCCTCGTCCGTACGGTTCTATAATGTTCTGTACTGTGGGAGTACTGCTGAGGAAACTGGAAGGAGGACTGCGAGGAGTGTCGCACGTGCTGGTGGATGAGGTAAGTTGGGTGCTGTGGATGTTGCCTAAATTGTACCTATGGATAAGTGCCGAAAATTATCAATTCCTAATGAAATATGGAGTGTGGAACACAGTTTCGGTTTTAAATTTTTGGCACAAAAGGCATAATTGTTTGGGCGGAATTAGTAGGAGCAGTTCCGAACATTTAACTAATTTTTAATTGTTAAATAATAACAACTGCACAGGCCGATCTTCCGGGTTAAGCCGCGCTTGCCGAAGTAGGTCTGTGGATGGGTTGCCATCTATCATGCGAGTTTCCTCCGTGCCTCAGAAAGCATGTAAAAAGTTGTTTGTCTCGGCTGTCATTTGTAAAACTTTGACAGTTGTTACTGTTAGAAGCTCAAAGTATGACAACCAGTCTTACAAAGGGTTATCGTATTTCCCAGTTTCTGATTTGTGGAGCTCAGAAAGACAGTTGCTCCATGTTAAATACTGATATTCCGCTGCATCTGGTTCGACTGGAATCCAACCTCCACATGGTTGGGAAAAGGTTAGACAGATGATGATGAAGTCGGGGAAAAAGGAAAGTTTAGACGAGCGATGAGATACGATGCAGTGGGTCGAGGTACAAAACTTCACACGATGTAAGTCGAGGGTAGAAACTTGCTATTAAAAACATTCTCATCCATCCTCAGGTCCACGAACGTGACGCAGACACGGACTTCGCCCTGATCTTACTCCGTGACATGGCCCACACGTACCCAGACCTCCGCATCATCCTCATGTCGGCCACAGTCGACACCACTCTGTTCACCACCTACTTTGGCAACTGTCCTGTTATTGAGGTAAGTCTATCATCATCAGATTTTGTCGTCAGGGTTGACGTAGTGGCCGATCCATCGTGTGCTGCGTAGTGTCTCTATGTAAAAAATATTTCTATGATCTAAAATATTTGTTCTGGATCTAGATTATAGTGTATGTTTGTAAATAATAATAATAATAATAATAATATTCCACAACTATCACACAACGCCATCTAGTCCCAAGCTAAGCAGAGCTTGTGTTATGGGTACTAGACAACTGATAAACATACTTATATATTTCTAAATACATACATATTATAGATAAATTACATCCAGACACAGAACAAATGATCGTGCTCATCACACAAACATTTGTCCTGGGTGGGAATCGAACCCACGACCTCCGGCATAGCAGTCAGGGTCACTAACCACTAGACCAACAGGCCAGTCAAAATGCACTGACGATACAGGATTTTTTTGAGTGGGGCAAAGATTAGAGAAAAATCCACTTTTTTTTTAGGCAGTAATTTCATCTTGCGTTATCCCGCCCTAGGTAGGGTGGACTTGCTGACTCTTACCACCCTGTTCTTTCAGATGCTCATTGCGTACCAGTCCTGCGGTAACCGTCTTAGACAGTCCCGCAACCCTGGCAAGCGTTTGTTTAATAAACTGACAGTTTACTGACAGCTCCTTGAGGCGCGTGAAAAGTGACGGTTTATTGATTGTCCTTTACGTTCCGAGCATTTGACAGTCCCGTTTTTCAACACTACGCAGAATTAGGGGTGCTATCAGTTTGACAGATATTATGTGTGTTTTTCTATCTGTGGCATCGTAGATCTAAAACGGGTGAAACGATTTTTACTCTCATAACCATTCTACACGTAATTCATCCAACTTTATGTTATTCAGTCACATGCAATAGTTGAACTTAACTTGATGAAAGGCTCAAAGATAGTTTATAGAAATAAAAGTCAGGTTACCGTTTCTTTTCCGCTATTTTTTTCTTTTTACATGCATGCATAGCCGCTGGCAAAAGTTAGTCATATAATAAACCTTATCTTTTTCCCTAGGTCCCAGGTCGCACGTTCCCAGTAACACAATACTTCCTGGAGGACTGCATAGAGCTGACGAAGTTCGTCCCGCCACCCGACATGCGCAAGCGCAAGGCGTCCGGCAAGAAGACAAACTCCCGCGGAGAGGAGGAGGATGATGATGATGAAGGTATGTTCGTTCAAGTCTATGAATACTTTTTTTAAATCTATATTGTCCCACTGCTGGGCAAAGGTCCTCCCCATAGTCTTTCACTCGTTGCTTTGTGCGGCTTTCTCCAGCCAATCTCTCATAAATGCGTCTAAATCGTCCGCCAGCGTTTTATGTATACATACAACATTATTTTTAGTATATGCGAAACCTGAATATAGTTTGTTCAGAATCAGTTACTGATTCGATTCCAATAATTTTTACACCATGTTATATTTTTTTTTTCAAAAATATTAAATTAAATTTTACTACCAGTTACTTAAAATACAATCACCGTGTGGTTAGGTACCTATTGCCAAACTATTACCACAATTGTATAACACAGTAGACGTGGTTTACGCGGGTGTACCGCGAAATTAGCATGTACAACCAGTACCCTTAGCACGAATATTCACTCTTTTTGACGTAAAGTAAACTGGAACTTTGCTGTAAATTTGATGGAATACTGCGATTTCTCTGTTTAACTCGTGCTACCTCAGACTCTGTAAAGTAAAATACTGCAAAGTCTCTGTAAAAAATACTGGGATTATTGTCAGCCGAACTGACGTCACTGAGAAGTCACTAAAATCCGACCCACCACTCATGACTTTCGGAAATTTCGAGGTACTAATTTTTTAATGCAATTTGATGTAATGAAATAGACACTAGCGCCACGTCTAAAGGTCATGAGTGGTGGCATGGTTGCTCCATAGGATCGTTCTGAAACTCGACTTTTTGACTAATATTTATTTTAATTTTAAAATACCCAGTTCTAATCCAAATTCGGTGACTAAATAAGAAAATATTTGTACAAAAAGTGTTAATTATTTAATAGATTTGAATTAAAAAACTAATCAAAAAATTTCCGCATTTCATTTCACATTTAAAGTAGTAGACAAACGTTTTCAAACGCACCATGTCTAACATGCGTACATGCAATATAAGACAGTGTTCCCACTTTATAAAAATTTCCCTTTATTTAGGGTTAGGGGGTCCTTTCAAATAATGACAACTCATTATTTTAGCGAAAAATTTTTAAAAGAAAATAATAAATCTAAGGAGACCTCCTTAGATTTATTATTTTCTTTATTATTTTATTTATGAAATTAACTACCCAAAAACTAATTTTCAAATCACTGCAATCCTATTGCTGGCTGGTGGGCTGCCGTGTACCATTTTTGAATTCTATCAGACAGGCTGACAGAATTAAAAAAAAATACACGAAAACAAAGTTGATTTTAAGGAGAAATTTTATTTTTATATAAAAACGAGAAAACAATCAGTTACATTTTTCACAAGGATACGGGTAAATCTCAAATCAGAGGCTGACAATACGGTAACTATGACAACGAATATTCAATTAAATCAATCAATGTGTACCAAAGATGTGTACGTAAATAAACAAACATAAAAAAAATGTTTAAAATACGCTATGATATTCAACAAATAAAGTTGTGTGGTTCGTTTCACTAAAATCGAGAAGCGTAGATACCCACCTAAGGGAGAAAATCATCGACGACTCAGCTCTGGAAAAATATTATTATCTGGAAAAGTCGTGGTCCAATTCTGGCCCGACTCAATTTAGATTGCCATTGCCATCGACATGCAAAAGAGGATCAGCACAAAATAATCGTAGAACCTGCCATTCTTCAGACATGAATAAAGTGGAAGATAAAACCAGCTGACACAGTGATATACCTAGTGTGAAACCACTACTGTATGATCCAAATGTTTCCTAATTACTTCATGCAAACAATTTGATACAGAAAGTTGAGAGCCATTGGATCAATGTGTAATTCTTCATCATGGATTTAGGTACTTTGATTAACAAAAAATGTACAATGTTACATCTCAGTGAAGTGAAATTATTCTAATATCATATTCCATATTGTTGTTAGTAATAGTTATTTAGTGACAAACTGTTGTAACTTACAGAATGTAAATAATTAAAGTATTAAATACCAACGACTTTCATTTTTATATGGTTTTAATTGTAAAAGCTAAGCAGCTCTGTCAGAGCAAAATAAATATAATTATTTTTGCATGATAATATTGGTAAAAAGGTGACTACTGATATAATGAGTAGTGAAAAATAGACGGTTGTATTAGAATAAGGGCAGGAGAACGATGAGACGACGAGTTATTTAGGCCGTGCGCTGCGTTAGCCGGACGCCCGGCGCGGGCGCCCCGTGGCGTGCTGTTTTCATGTAATCTCATCGACGGGCGACCCGCTGCACGCAGCGCTGGTCTATGAGATTACATGAAACAGCGAGGCCACGCGGGCGCCCGCCTAACGCAGCGCACGGCCTAAGATTTGTAAATAAAATATAACTATTCATATTTCTGTATTTATTTTAAAAATTGGTTAAAACACAAAATGTACCTAATATTAGGTAAGCTACTACATATTTTGTCATATAATTTAGTGTATTTTTCTTGCATGATTCACAGGGCAGCAGCGAAATTGAGAGTAATCCTTGCTCTCAGTAGAGTTACTGTTCAAAGATAAAACAATCTGTAAACATAAAGAAATTACCATTAAATTAACCAATTTTTCTAGTGTAAAAGACTTGTAACTAAAATAGTACAGCGAAGATGCTGGCTGAGTGGTGGTGACCCTTGCTTGTGAATTGTAGTTCAGTTAATTTATATAGTGTGACAGATTCGGACAAAAGTGCACACCATATAGGTACGTTTTTAATCTACCAGTACCTATAAAGGGGTAGAAATGGGTCGTGAGACTGTCTTCACCAATAAACGTAATCAAATGGTTGATAACATATGAATGAATGAAGCGATGGTTTTGCATTTGATAGCTGTTGATGTATATCATCACATCCTGCATAAACTTATGGTAGTAGTAGGTGTGGTTAATAATCTTTGGTTATTCTTACCTTAATTTCCAAGCTGATAACTGTAGTAGTTTGCTTTTTAGCATACATAAAGTTGGTCGTTTTCTGTTAGTTGAAATCCTGTTTTAAATTCGGTTTTGCACAGATTCAACACATTGAAAGTACTTGGTTGCGTTTATATGGCCCTGCGCTTCCTTATTCTGTAAGTAAGATAGGGATTTTAATAATAAAAAATAGGTAAAACTAGAATACAAAATGCAACAACAACTTTTACAAACATTGTACAAAAATAACTTACCAGACGTCCCGTATATGTTTTGACTCATTGCTTGCTGGATAAAATTGACAAAGACGCGAAATATATCCATTATAACGGATTTATTCTTATTTTTACAATATTTTCATGTTTACTAACTCGAATAACATCTGTCACAATAAATACGTGACAGATATCATTGACATTTTACAGATTTTTTGCAGTAACGTACTCCACAGTAAATTGCTGCATGCTCGTGCTAGCATTTTTTGCTGTAAACAGCTGTAAACTTGCATATTGTATGGGATCACTGTAAAATTTACGTCCCAAACACAGCGTTCTCATAATTTACTGAAAAAATTGTTCCTGCTCTGCACACCAGAGGCGCTGTTTCATTTTTCATACAAAAAACGCTGTAAATACTGGAACCACGCTGTAAAGTAAAATTACTGAAAATTCGTGCTAAGGGTACTTGAATGGACAACCAGGTAATATACAAGCTTATAACTTTGTGATTTTTTATGACACGGTTTTAAATTTTTTTACATAGATTCTTTACACAAAAATATTGGACAGGTGTATCGGGTTTAGATATGAGCGCCGCGCCGGCGCGCCGCCGTCGCCGTGAAGTCGGACGGCGCGCCGCCGCCGAAAGAAACGGGCGGCGCGCCGCCACGACGAGTCGCAACTTGCTTTCTCGCTCGCAGGCGCGTCCTGATGGCATTTGGCATTTGTTCACATCACGCCATGGTTAAAGTCCCTAACATGGTCACTGATTTGTACAAGTATACTGGTACGTGTATAGTCGGCTCTACACAGTCGAAGTGTATAAATTACCGGTCAAAGACGATTTCAGGATAAACTAGTCTGGCCTAGGCAAAACTAGTTCTTCCTTCACAAGAGAAATCAACAGGGCTTAGCGGGGCTCCTACATCTGGGTATCGTCAACCTTGTCTTAGTCATACGTGTCTTAGACTAGGGTCAACGGGCTCGCCGCAATCGCGGCGGCAAGAACCCTCTTTGAGGAGTGGTTGGATAGGTCCCACGGCATCCTCACCTACCGCTTGACGCAGATCCTCACCGAACAGTAGACACGGATGCTTCGGTAGGTACCTGTGTCGGATAAGGAGGGAGGAAACGTCTGGGTGTCACCACTGCGAGGACCGCCCGGAGGACACGATGGAGAATACGATGCAAGACTGCCCCGCTTGGGCAGAGCACCGCCGTGTCCTCACGCAGGCGATAGGCGACGACCTCTCGCGCCCGACATTGGTTGCCGCCATGCTGCGGGGCGAGACGGAGTGGGAAGCGGTCGCCTCGTTCTGCGAAACAGTCATGCTCGCGAAGGAGGAGGCGGGATGCGCGAGGGAGAACCCTCGCCCACGGCGCAGTGGTAGACGCACCACGACGTTGGACGTCGCGGGACGACCTCCGGCCACCGTAGGTGCGGGTGGCGAGTAAAGGGAGACTCGCTGTCCGGCCATGGACCATGCCCGGGTCGACGGCGCGTTGTGTTCCACGCGCGCCTCAAAGAGCGTCAGCACAATGACGGGGCCTCCCATTTAGAGGGCCAAAGCCTGCCGGGGTCGTGGGACACACTTATACCGCGACTTCGGTACACAAAGGGCTACTGAAGGACACCGTGGATTTTAGTCAGTACAAGTCTGAGAGTATGGGTAGGAGGACTCATTTAATGATTTTACCACAAAACTAGGGTAGGGTAGGGCAAACCCATTTCACATAAAAAAATAGATAGTGCTTTGAGTAAAAACTCTGTCTCGCATCTTAAAATACTGAAACAATTATTGTTTTTAGTAAATGTAATCTCTAATTATAGAAGACTAAAATTGTAATTAACAAATACGTTTCTTTATAAAACTTTTTTTGGTACCTAACAACAGCATGATTTTCTTCATTTTCTTCTTAAGAAATCTCTCCCTAATAAAAAAAACTAACGCGCATGGCCGAACGCGACGCGCCGCCGCGACGCCGCCGCCGCCGTGAAAATATACAGGCCACGCCGCCGCCGTGGAATTGGCCATCGGCGCTCATAACTAATCGGGTTTCGCATAAACAAAAAATAATGTTGTATAGAAAAAGAGGTAAGTTTGTTAATTTGTACCAAGTAATCTCTCAAATTACAGTGAAGCTAGACTATTTAGTCTAAAAGGCAAACTATAAACGAAAGTGTTCAGTAATCTTTAGTAGACTTTGAACTTTATTCTCTAGTATTGTTAATGTTTTACAAATAACCCTGAATACTAGAGTATAAAGTTCAAAACAGTTTAAACGACTATGTTACAACCAAACGAAAACGCTCTTTTGTCTTTCATTGATTCTCAACTTTATTTTCTAGACTGCAAAGTTGAAAATCTATTAAGATTACAGTGTTTACGAAAAATTTTTGTATTTCATTGACATAGGCATTTTCATGGGCGTAGCCAGCCATATGCACAGGGTGGGGCAAAATTCTAGATATTATGTGCTCAGGGTGGGGCAAAATTCTAGATTTTTTTGTGTCGTTTGACGATTGTCTTGTGTCAGGTTTCTTACGGATATTAAGTAGGTGTTGTATTAGGTAAGTACCTACATTATTTAGTTTTGGTTAAAAGACACCTAACAAGTCGGAGTCAGGGTGGGGCAAGCACCCCACCCTGCCCCACCGTGGCTACGCCCATGGGCATTTTATTATTAATTCCATATTCCAAGGCGTGTCGCTAGTGTTATAATATAGAATAAGATATCAACATACTCACTGAATCATTTGTAATACTAATTTCAACTTAATTGACATTACGATAAAGTTGATATTTCTTTGGATGATGTGTAAGACAGAGCTATGTAGTAAAGGACCTATATTTTAGATGTGTAAGCAATCTAAAGTGGTCTTTGCTTGTTCTCTGTCTACCTAAAGGACAGGCAACATGTAAGTATAGTAGATCAGATAAATGAATCCGTGAGATTTGTAGCAATATATTATGTAATCAGGTATCGCTATCTCTTTCATATAAGAAAGGCTCAGAACAAAGATGTAAAGGAAACAAGCGAGAAAACAGTAGTTGCGTATAATGTGTAAACATCTGACATCTTATCTCGGTGATATGCAGAACGACATTCACTTTGAAGCAATAGCCAACAATAAGCTTGCCAAAATATTACATGTCCACAGAAAGATCTCGACAAGTTGCGTAACTTTGTTGACGTAACCAAAGAGAGACGCAGATAAGCGTAGATTGTCCTTGCTGACCCATCCAAAGACAGGCTTCGGCAAGAGTTGCTTTGAGTAGATGGCTCGTTCTACCACCGCCTGTGCTATTTGATTTGACCAATCCTGCTCCACTTCCGTTACATTTCATTAAATCACTTCCACAAATGCGATTGAAAGATGTTACACATCAAAACTCTCCACTGATTGTCACTCGTTTTTGTTCTCCCAATTATCTAACAATAGTTTTTGTCTAAAACTTTACGATCTTTTTGTCGATAATCCAGGTGCGGCTGACGAACAAGAAGAGGATCTCAACAAGAACTGTCAACTTGGCAGCAACTATCTACCACAAACTGCACAAACCATGATGAAACTCTCGGAAAAAGATGTAAGTTCCTAATTTCTTTATTGATGCCAATAATTAAAGGAAATGTAAGAAGAATTCCTGAAGTATTGCAGTGTCTACTTTATTCAAAGTATTCAAACGAATTCTCGTGATATGGTTATTTGTGACGAGTGACATCTTGCCAACAAGACACCTGAGTTTGATTTTATAAAAAGTTTGTGCACTGGTTATCGTCATACCTTTTAAAAACCTGTTGAATTACGCTAGATATTAATAATCTAGTTCAGTTGCAATCTTGATCCTGATCCTTGTCTGCTAAAAAAATTCTCCTTTTTTGAAGTCTGTTAAAAATATCCAGCAGCCGTCAAAGAAAACAGACTGGAATTGAGATAAAATATTAATATCGTTCGTAAAACTGTCACAATTACAAATATTATTAACCCTCGTCTTTGTTCCAGCTAAGCTTCGAGCTGATTGAAAGTCTCCTCCAATACATCCGCGACCTCAAGGGCGACGGCGCGGTACTAATCTTCCTCCCCGGTTGGAATCTCATCTTCGCACTGGCCAAGCATTTGTCTCAGCACCGCGTGTTCGGCGACACGTCGCAGTACGTGATACTGCCGCTACACAGTCAGATACCCAGGGATGATCAGAAGAAAGTGTTTGTTACTCCACCGCCCGGTATGACTAAGGTAAGTGATCTGTGAGATATTTCCAGTCTGTTTCCAGCTTTGTTGGTGTCACATCTATTTAAAAAAAAATTGTGATGAGTTTGATCTAGCTAAACTAATCACGGCAGCGACAAAATCTACGATGTAGTGTGTTTACCCCTTCCATCAATAAAAGTATTAGATACCCGATGAGCGGTTCAAAAACGGCCCGAAAAATGACGCCTCAAACTTTTTTGTGACGGTAATTCAAATCCTTACTGCTTAGACCTTAAAGTGTCATTTTAGAATGAATACGTTTGTACTTATGAGATTTTATCTTCAAGAAAAATTTTAAAATTGTGAACGCTAAACCTATCTCGGATGAAAGAACTTAAATATAATACTATTGACCATTTTTTTATGAAATGTAGATGTTTACGTGTGTGCAAATGTGGCCACTTATGCGACTCATTTTTGTTCCTGATTCTCAATCTAGAGCTATTATTGATTGAAGGTTTACCCTGAAGAAACTTTATGCATGTAACTTAGCCGGTTTTATGAAGAA
The DNA here is from genome assembly GCA_954870645.1 of Agrotis clavis. Classification (NCBI taxonomy): domain Eukaryota; kingdom Metazoa; phylum Arthropoda; class Insecta; order Lepidoptera; family Noctuidae; genus Agrotis; species Agrotis clavis. The sequence continues at coordinate 7,178,502 of OX940940.1, forward strand.
GGCAAGTGAAGAAACTTGTAAAAATTCATAATACGATAACACAAAAAGCAATCAGCCATTTACTACATTAATTGGTATAAAATCACAAAATGATTTTAAATTCCAAATTATAGCTGTTGAATTACAGGGATTAGTTACTTACTTCCTTGATATTAGACATCTTAACCTATTGTATTGTATCGGCTAGTGTCCACAAGTTCACGTCGCGAATCTAAACTAATTACGATCTCTTACAGTTATACTGCCAGTGACCTAATTCTAGGCAAATCAATGCTACGTTTATGTTCTTACTTTCATACAAATATTCTATTCCCCAGGTGATCCTCTCAACGAACATAGCGGAGACGTCGATTACGATCAACGACGTGGTGTACGTAATTGACTCGTGCAAGGCTAAGATGAAGCTGTTCACCTCACACAACAACATGACCTCCTACGCTACTGTGTGGGCTAGCAGAACTAACTTGGAACAGGTAAAGACAAGAAGGAACATTATTTTTTGGATGCTATCTAAAGTAGCTTCTATTAAATAGCGTTTTTTTTTTCACTAAAAAACTGTATTGGCCATAGGGAATCGAGAACCGGTCCTTGTTGGAAGACCCGGGATTTTCGGGACAGGCGTTCAAGGAACCGGGAAATCCCGGGATTTTCGGGACAAATAATTATGCATTTTTTCCAGGGCATTAGAAAACAATGAAAATAATAAGATAAATTTAGGGTGCAGTATTTATTCTGATTAAAATCATACAACCAACTTATTCGTCGGCCTCATGGACATGGGTTTGCTCTAGCCTCTTTTCTGTTCAGAGGTGGCAAATCTATTCACTCTTATTATACTAACTATGGAAACTTGCAGTTCATCTATATGTCCAATACTGGACATTAGATGTAATGCAAGTAGGCCGGTGGAAAGAGGTTGTAGAATTCATGAGTTCGACCTATTTTAGGTCTCATCTTAGCCACGAGCGAACCCAATAAAAAAAACGAAAAGAGGGTAAGCTTGCGTCGATGAGATGAGCTAAGCTGTAGAGTAACCATCCACCAGTTTCAACTTGCCAATTAGTCTAAGGAGCTCTGCGTTCCACTGGGTCTAGTGCAGTAAGTTGTATTTATCTGAGCCATCCCAATTATTAAGTTGAGCAAGGTTGCTGCAATACTCCTAAGAAAAAACATAAGAAACTTTGAATTTCGCGGGCTACTACGACGCAATCACCTTATGCAAAAATGGGCTTGCATATAGGCTATCCAGGTGTAAGGTATCGCTTCTCGCCTCGCTCTATTTAGGATGCCCACGTCAAAGTTGACTCTGGATGTCAGCTCCATGCCCAGAAGCTCAAGGTCATCTATAAAAGATATAGTTTTGATTTACTCCTACTTCACTAAGGGAATATACGCCTGTATGTTGGTGGCGTTAAAAGAGAGAAGTTTCTTGTGTGAGCGAACAAGAAACTTCTCTCTTTTATGTGATACTAAGTATCAAATCTGTTCGCTCTAACATGGTCTCTCTGAAGCGGTGAACTTCATCCCCACTGGATTTTGCAGTGGGCAAGTATGTCACTGAAACAGTACTGTTATCTACCTATCCAACAATACCAGGCTGAAGTGGGTAAAAAATGTGCAGCAAAATAAGAGTTGCAAAGAAAACAGATAACTGTTGAACTCCAGAGTCAATAACCAAAAGTTCAAAGGATCAGTCATAAGTTCTCTGATTGATCGTTCACTAAGAAAGTCTGATATCAAGCTACAAAAATCAACTGGGATACCAAAAGCAAGGAAGCTTTTTGTCTCGAGACCCTGTCAAAGGCTTTCGAGATAAAATATAACCGGTACTACATTATCAACTTTTCTTCTCTGTCAACCACACTGTATCTGAACAAGTTATTCCGTATAAAACGACGAAGTGAATAAATACCTTACATCCAATTTGATTCTTTTGTTCTATAAAAGAATTAACAAGTTTAAACAAATTATTTAGACTGTTTTTCTGAGTCCCGAAAATCCCGAATTTCCCGGTTCTCAGTAGCATGTCCCGGGTTTTAAAATATACTTCAAGAACCGGGAAATCCCGGGATTTTCGGGACCGGGATTTCCCGGTTCGATACCCTAATTGGCCACAAAATCTACATATATAAAAATCAATGCCACTTTTCGTTGTAATTTTATAACTCGAGAACGGACTCAACTATCCAAACCAAATGTTTAGGCTTTGTTCGGACTATTTAGTAGATGGTGTATGTGAAGTTTGCACAAGATTGGTCGAGCGGTTCTTCATTTTCACATCAGTAAAATAAGTCGACGGAGCCCCGCTGTGCAGGGCTCCTATTTCTGTCTGTTAAAGAAACCTAACCAAACCGAATCTGAGGGTGCCCTCGAAACTAAAAATGTAGCAGAGTTGTAATATTCGTGACTGAGTTAGTAATTTACAGGCTCGAATAATTATTTTTATTTTACTTTCGTAGCAACCTATGTTATAAATAATATGCCCATTATATTCACAGCGTAAAGGTCGTGCCGGTCGTGTCCGTCCGGGCGTGTGCTTCACGCTCTGCTCTCGCGCACGATACGACAAACTGGACGAACATCAAACAGCTGAGATGTTCCGTACACCACTACATGAGCTGGCTCTCAGGTACATACATCGTTTTAGCTCTATTTGCTAACAGTGTGAAGAACAAGATTTGATTTTGAGATCGTTGATAGTCATTTCTAGAAATAGGTGCAAAGTTCCTGGCGCATTAAATAATCGTCCCACTTGTATCGACTTTGACACGAAATGGACGCGTCAATATTCAGTATTTATGTTCTATGCTTTTAGAAGAACCTCGGAATATCTGTCTACCAAAGGGTAGCGTGCGCTCAGATTTACCTGGCATGGCGTGTCGTGTCGCGCCAGAAGCATATAAAACTTAAGTACAGTTAGAGATATATTTGAGTATCGTGACGCTAAGAGCATGAACCTGAATGCTTCTGGCGCGTCACGACACTCAACAACACGTAAGTATGTCTCCGCTTTTACTGTTAATATCACAGGTTGTTTAATTCAACTGCATCTAAGTTCCAACTCTCCGATCCAGCACGAATCTGAGCCTCTGGTGGTTAGTTATGTCTAGCCTGTCCGCCATCTTCTTCGACTCTTCTCTAATCTATTGTTCTTGTCCAGTATCAAGCTCCTCCGCCTGGGCGCGATCGGTCACTTCCTGTCGAAGGCCCCGGAGCCTCCTCCGCTGGACGCGGTCATCGAGGCGGAGGCGCTGCTGCGGGAGCTGGGCTGTCTGGACCAGAGCGACAACCTCACGCCGCTCGGGACTATACTCGCCAAGTTGCCTATAGGTAAGTCTTATAATAATTTTCTCAAGCAGAAAGTGCGCGCGAATGTATTCGTATCTCCCGGGCTCATGACCAATTGTAATTATAGAGACAGTGGGTTTTTTTTTTAAGTTCGACGTAACTCTCACCCGTCCTCATCGTCAACCGAATTTTGAAAAAATAAAAAACGGTCTGTCACAATCTAGAATTTATCTGGGTCACAGGAATGTTACTAAAATATTACTACAGGCCTAGAATGCAAAGGGGAATTAATAGTAATTTGTTATACAAGAGTTCAAAGTTGCTTTTAAACCGCGTGCTCAATTTTGATGACCGAGCAAGCAAAGGATTCAAAAATTGAATCACGAGAGCAACGACTGATTCAAAAGTTAGAATCCTGAGCGTTAGCAACGAAAAGAGCACGAAAAAAAATGTAACCGACTTCAAAACAACCACAAAAAAAGTTCAAAATAACCTACAAAAAACTTTTTTTTCGAAATTCGGTGACTTTATTTTTTATTTCATTGACTTTTTGTCACCGACTTTCGAAAGAAAAGTTTTTTGTAGGTTATTTTGAACTTTTTTGTGGTTGTTTTGAAGTCGGTTACATTTTTTTTTTTGAAAAAGTTTTTTATTTTATCCTTTTTAGTTTCACTATTGAACCAAGATTATTGTCAAATACATAATTTTCTTACATGTGCACTATATAGTAAAACAACGGAATGCTTGACACAGACAGACATATATTTCTTTTATAGAACACACATAGTAGTTAAAAAAAGGTTTATAGCAAACAAGTCTCATTTTGTTAAATTCAACAGCCGTAATCCGTAGCACCGGTAATAACAACGCCCATGTATACGTACACAATGAGCTAAAAATAAAAACTACTGCACCAAACTAAATGAAAATTTTATGGGACCAAATGGCAGATATACTGTATCGAACAAAAAAAAAGACCAATCGAAATCAGACCAGAAACCTCGGAGTAATCGGTGTAGACATTGAAAACTTTTTAGGTTTTTGTTGATTTTTTTTGATTTTTCAAAGTGTTAGTCCGATTTCGATAAAATTTTAATGGGACCATTCCGGAAGTATACCCTATCTAACAAAAAAATATTTTTTCAAATCGGTTGTTAAACAACGGAGTTATGCCCGAACAAACATAAAAAAAAAAATACAAACATCCGAATTGAGAACCTCCTCCTTTGGGAAGTCGGTTAAAAAAACGGTGAATGTTTTGAATGTTCTAGGGTCCGTCTTGATCCAGGAAAGCCTGATGCTGGTGTCTGTCCAAAAGGTTTTCTTCACCAACTTCAGGTCCATCTCTTCTTCCACGGAGTGCGCCAGTCTGATGATAAAAACGGCTTTTGAACTCAAATATCGAAGAGCAAAATTATTCTTTCCGAGATGGGGGAATGAAAAGAGATTTTAAGTAGTTATAGTCTAGCAGTCAGTTCTGCTCCACAAGTGTCAAGAAAGTCGATAAGCGGTTCATTCGTATCCAAACCCAAAAAGGGTTCTCTCAATTTTCACTTTTTTTAACATTGCCCCCACACTTTGAATAACTCACATAAAATTCACATTCACAAACAGCCAGACCCAATTTGAAAGACACCCAAAAATTTGTTCCATGCGAAAAAAGAACCGGCGACACGTAGCGCAACAGTCAATCGTTCAGCCACTACGCCAACTGGTCTAATATCTTTCTTTCTCCACAGAACCCCGTCTTGGCAAGATGATGGTCCTAGGTTTCGTACTCGGCGTGGGCGACGCTCTAACGACAATGGCGGCCAACTCCACCACCTTCCCCGAAATATTCGTTGTGGAGGGACGGAGGAGACTGTCCAACCATCAGCGGGCGTTAGCAGGAGACCGCGCTTCAGATCATGTGGCTATGCTTAATGCTTTCCAGGTAACCATTTTTCTCAGAGGGCCAAAGCCTGCCGGGGTCGCGGGACTTATTTCCTTACCGTGACCCCGGAACATAAAGGGCTAATGAAGGACACCGTGAATTTTAGTCAGTACAAGTCTGACAGTCCCTCCTGCCCTGCCCGGGTTGGGAGGACACATTTGATGATTTTACCACGCTAAAAAAAAACAAAAATACTGGGTACTGTGATGTTTTCGAATTTTCGTAATGCTGGGCCGCACTAACGGAAAATGCCGTTAATTATCGCGATGATGGTCGTTTATGCGAACACTAGCTGTTTCTCGTGGTTTTACTGCCGCTGCTCGGCTCCTTTTGGTCGAAGCGTGATGTTATATAGCCTTAAGTCCTCCTCGATAAATGCACTATCATCACAAAAAGAATTTTTCAATTCGAACCAGTAGTTCCTGAGATTAGCGGAATAAAACAATCAAATATAGTGTAGATTTAGGGGTCTATTGTCGCGATATTTAAATAAAAAACCACTGCATCAATCAATTTCAAATAAAATTTATGGAATTCTTCGATAAATGTGCTGTGTTGGTACGGACTTTGTTTTGGAAATTTGATGCTTCTTTAATTTCTAATTTACGCCCAAAGTTGTGTTAAAATTAGCAATAAACAACGAATCTTTGGAAGCTCGTAACTTTTTAATGGCTTGTTATTTCAAAATTCTGCTTCCGTACAGACAAAATTAATAATGAGACAAAACGATACCATGTTTAACTTTGGATGTACCTAAAATCGAATAGTCAAATAGTGAAGTAAAAGTCAAATAGTGGAGTAAAAGCCCAACGAAGTTCCTATGGAAAATCTATGGAAAGAAAAATACCATTTAGAGCTTCAAGCAATCTGTTTATGACCAGCCAAGATCTAGGTCAAGTAAAAGCTTATAATAAAATGTATTTGATTCCCAGATGTGGGAACGAGAGCATGCAAAGGGTGAAGACGCGGAGGTGAGATGGTGCGAGTGGAAGGGACTGCAGCAGACCACTATGAGGGTCACCTCCGAAGCAAAGTACCAACTTACTAGTGAGTGACATGATGTATTTAATTAATTTGTTTAAATCTGTCACAATGATCTTTTTTTTTTCTTAGTAGGTACACTTCAAAATAAATCTATTAATATAAGACGAAACGAAAATATCTGGCTTGATTTCTACAAGAGAGAGAGAGACAGACAGAGAAACAGGCGCACGCCGCAATGAGACAACAGTCACGTGGAACGCGGGTTGGGTGAGGGGCGCGGGGGGGGGGAAGCGTCGTGACAACTTTTCGTCTAGCCCCCTTTCGCAACGCGCGTTAAGGAACTTCGTTCCAAAACTTCGCTCCAATAAATGCACACCAGCCAACATTAAATTATTTTTTCGATTCCCTCACGGAACAAATCTTTTTATGATCTGCAAGTAATTGTTCCGGGTCTGGGTGTTTAGTTTCTATGTTTGTAAACGCATCAATGTTACAAAATAAATTTCTAGAAAGGAGCAATGTTCAAAAGAAATTATGAATTAATTAAAGAGTCCAATACACTGATTAATAATCATACTGGTAAAACAAAAGGAAACTTTCATGTCCTAGAACCAAAAACTCGAAGATGTGTGACATCTACCAACCCACACTGGGCCAGCATAGTTGATTAGCCTCTCACAGAGAGGAAACCTGTGTCTCAGCAGTAACATTATAGATATGATGATATTCGCAGGGTAGGTCCTAATTATGTAGATCATAGTGATAATGGTTTTTTTTTCTCCAGATATCCTAACAACATCCATTGGCTTCCCTGAAGAGTGCTGCGTGCCACAGCGCTGGCACCCGACTGGTTCGGACCCCACGCTAGACCTGGTCATAGCACTCATGTGCATGGGACTGTATCCCAACGTGTGTCTGCATCAGGGCAAGAGAAAGGTAAGAAGTGAAAGAGTTTTAGAGGCCCTATATCGCTTGCCATGTACCCTGAAATCCTAAAACTATTGGCGTTTAGTTTTATTCCAGTTTTAACGAGAGTATCTGCGCTTTCTTAAGAGACAAAGCTTCAGAAAGTGTTTATCGCACTGTTGAATTTTCTATAAAACTGAAATGTTATTTGCCTGTGAAATAAATCGGCGTGATTAGGTGTAATTAGAACTTCTATGGTAGAAGTTCTTATTACTGCAATCAATTTTTGTAATCACCATTGACCCACTGAAATAAAGAAACAGTCTTAGGGGACTGCGTGGACTGGACTCGTAATCTAACATGTGGTGGACGTCACATATAGTTTCTGTAGTTTAGTCGCCCCTTAAAACATGCGGAAATGTCATATTGTCAATGCTTTATCCATGTCCGCAAGCCTAGCGTGGAGCTGTATGACTCTTTGGATTCCAATTATTAGCCTAAAGTGAACAGGCTTCTTCAACGACGATATAATACTAGACTCCTAATAACAGGCGACCGATGTCTGCCAACACATTAAGCAAAAAAGTCTTATATCCGTCTCATTTCGACCAATCCTGTGAGCCGTAAACATACGTTGAGACAGAACAGACCTTGAGTTAGCCAATCACAACGCAGTACCCCGCCCCCCTCGCTTACGTAGTACCTCAGCGAGTTGGCAGAATAGTTTTGTTCGTTAGATCGTGCAATGCGTAGTCTAGTATTATATCGTCGTTGGGCTTCTTCTAGGTAAGCACCAATTCGCGCTAAGCGTTTCCTAACGTCTTTTATAATGCGAAAAGCGAAGGAGTGGAAACAGCGAAGGAGTGGAACTCTCTGCCTGTGTCTGTTTCCGAAGGCATGCCACCCCGAGCATGCTCCCAGGCATTCTTCTGGGTAGGCTCGATCCATTGTCGACCTTGTTTTTGTCACCCCTGATTTAGACTGGTCAAGAGCAAACTCATCATTCATAAAAATAAAATAAAAAATCACTGACTTTGCCTCTGGCACTTCTAAATTTGAGTGAAGAGCAAACGCAGCTCAAACAAAAAAAAATACACGTTCATATCATATTTCCCCAGGTCTTAACAACAGAAGGCAAGCCGGCCCTCATAGCGAAGACGTCAGTGAACTGCAGCAACCAGGAGCAACGCTTCCCGTCCCCGCTGTTCGTGTTCGGTGAGAAGGTGCGCACGCGCGCCATCAGCTGCAAGCAGACCACCATGGTGGCGCCGCTGCATGTGCTGCTGTTTGCCAGCAGGAAGGTGGAGTGGGTATGTTGAGATTTTTTTTACTAGACAATCTCTCTCTTTCCCTCTCTCTTTCTCTCTCTCCTTCCAAACCTCTCTAATTTGAGGCAATTTCTGGCCATATCTGTCCCATGAATATGATCGGATCGTCACACCACCTCCGCCGCGGAGACCTCGACGACGATGTCCTCCCTCAGGCCTCCAGTGAGTGACGATCCTTATTGCCCACCTCGGGGTGCATACGTTCAACATGACCCGCCCACTCCCACTTCAGCTGGCTGTTTTTACTCCTACATCAACTACTTTGGTAATGGAGCACGCATTGAGAACTACTTGATTTAAAAAAAAAGATGTGTATGTAAGTTTGTAAAAATGTTGAACTTTCATTAAACAAACAGGGTTGTTTTAATTGATGAATAGGCAACAAATCATCAAATCAATAAATTGCAAATCTTATTTTTAATCCGTTAGTTATGCAATTGAAAAATGTAATGGACACGTAATTTATGTATTTTTTTTTCGTCAGTGAATATTGACAAAGCCAAAAACGCAACAAGACTCGGGAGTGGGGGATTCGTGATGCCTGAACGCACAAAATGATACTACGGTCTGACGTATTGTGATTTTTAAAAGCTCCGTATCTTCGTCAATTTTAGTAAAATAATAAAAAATATTTTTCTTAATTTATCTGGCGAACTTTTTAGATTTTTTTCAGTACAAAACCCTATTCCTTTTATTTTCGCGCTACTACGAAGTTTACCAACTAACATCGCCCTTTACTATATCATCTATTTAATTCCAGATTGACAACGTAGTCCGTCTGGACAACTGGCTGAACTTCGAGATGAATCCTCGCTCGGCGGCGCTCGTGACGGCTCTACGACCTGCCATAGAGAAGTTAGTGGAGAGGGCGGCCGCGGAACCTGACGCCGCGCTGCAGTTCACTCCTTCTGAACAGAAGGTATTTATCCCCGAAGCGTTAGACGAGGAGTTTCTGATAGTACAGCTACATTTATCCAGTTATATTTAAGGGAAGGTTCATATCTGACGTAAAATAGAACGTTTTTATGAAAAATTAAAAAAGAAACATGAAATTCGTTTATGCGTTCACACGTTTAGTCGATTATTAATCGATTTCAAAACGTAAATTTGGGCAATTTACGTTTGCGGAAATATCCTAAGCGGTTACCGCGGTCCCGGAATGCAAAGGGCAACAGGAACTACAGTAAAATGACTAGCTCTTCAAATTATGGCTATAGTAAAAATTTTCCGACAGGTCATCGACTGCATAAAGTCGCTATGCATCATCGACGCTGGCGACTACAATATCCCACGAGAATGTAGCGCTCCGACCTTCAGACTCGACGGAGCGAAGAGAGGAGGGAACAGAGGCTGGGGCACCACCGGACCTCGCGGGGGCATGGGAGGAGGAGGATTCCCAGGCATGGGTGGAGGGTTCGGCGGCAATTGGGGAAGTTTCGGCGGCAACAGAGGCGGCTTCGGCGTCAACAGGGGCGGCTTCGGTGGAGGAAACTCGGGTTTTGATGGCAACCAAGGAGGTTTCGGCGGCCAAGGCGGCCAAGGCGGCAATCAAGGTGGCTTTGGCGGTAGCGGCAACGGTTATGGTCGTGGAGGTTTCGGCAACCGCGGCGGTTTCAGAGGAGGATTTAGAGGGAGAGGACGTGGTGGAAATCAGAAATCAGAAATCAGAAATCTTTATTTGTAAACATAGGTCAAGTTACACATAGTGTGAGGTGTTAAAAATGGGTAGATCCTCCATGTTTTGCCAAAGGCGTACAAATATAATTGTTAAGGTTACGTTAATTGTTCACGCTAATAGAACACAACAACTTTCAATTATAATAAAATAAGTATAAAATTAAATAGCATGGCAAAATTATCAAATACAAAGAATTAAACAATCTATAAATAAATGTCAAAAGGTTTAGTTACATGTCATAATATTAGTAGTAATAATGTCGAACAGAATTAAAAGTCATTAACAGGTCAAGTAGGGTGGTTTTTAAGGCAGTAATTATAGAATTGAATTGTCGTCAAAATAGTCTTTTATTGAGTAGTAGCATTTATTAGTCAAAATTCTAAATAATTCTTTTTTGAATTTGTCCAGATTTAACATTTTAATGTTTTCGGGTAGTTTGTTATATATTTTTTTTGCCATACAGAATGTGCTTTTATTCATAAGTGCAGTTTTGCCATAACTCATTTCGAGTTCTGACTTATTTTTATCGCGTAATTTTCTGTAGGAGCTTTTACTAGCTATTTTGTACGATGAAATGTTGGATTTGACGAATACATTTGTTTCGTATATGTACAGCGATGGTAAGGTAAGAATCTTAAATCTTATAAAAATCGGTTGGCAACTGTCTGTGCTTTTTAGGCCACACATAGCTCTGATACACCTTTTTTGGGCTCTAAAGATTAATTCTCTGTCAACTGAATTGCCCCAAAACATTACCCCATATCTGAGTGTTGATGCAACATAACCGTGATAGGCTGTAAGTACGGATTCTAGACTGACTATTTTTGAAAGTTTATATAGGGCATAGGTATATGTGTTGAGTTTTTTGCATATTTCGTCTGTCTGGGATCTCCAAGTCAAGTTATTATCTATATTGATACCAAGAAATTTAGTGGTAGTGGTTGATTCAATATTTGTCCCTAAATAGCTAATGTCAAGTTTTTTATTTGAGATTCTTTGATAAAAATGCATAATTTTTGTCTTTTCTAAGTTTATTATTAGATTATTGCTGTCAAACCACGATATAATTTTATTTAATGTCATATTTACCTCATTTTCATAAGTTTCGGGATCGTCACATTCAATTACTACGGTGCTGTCATCGGCAAATAGCACCATGGGATGATTTATTCGTTCCGGAAGGTCATTTATATACAATAAAAAAAGAGGGGGTCCCAGTACGGTGCCCTGAGGTACGCCATATTTTATTATCTCACTTTCCGAGCGATATTTTTTCTCATGGCTGGTTTTTGAGCATATTTGTGTGATTTCTACAAATTGTTTTCTGCCTGTTAAGTAAGATCGAATAAGATTTAGTATATTTCCCCTGATACCATATTTTTCAAGTTTTTGTAGGAGAATCGGGTAATCTACGTAATCAAAAGCCTTAGTTAGATCCATATAGATAGCACATACAGGATTTCTCTTATCTACATTTGTCATAATAGGAAGAAGCAAGTCATGTATGGCCATATTGATGGTCTTCTGCTTACGAAATCCCTTTTGTTCATTTACTAATATGTTTGACTTCTCGAGGTAGTTATATAAGGACTTGTAAATAACTTTTTCAAAGATTTTTGAAAAGACGGGTATCAACGCAATAGGTCTATAGTTAGACATACTGTGTCTATCATTCTTTTTGTGCAATGGTACAATTATTGATGTTTTTAATTTTTCAGGGAAGATTCCGTTAAAAATACTCATATTAATTATGTGACTGAGATGTGGAGCTATATACTGAGACACTTCCTTGATAACTTTAGTACATATTCCATCATAACCAACACTCTTTGTATTTCGAAGAGATTGAATATGATTGTTTATATCTTGAGGTGTTGTTGGCTCCATAAATATAGAGTTTGAGGTGTTTGAGCGGATTTTAATTTCCGGTATAGTTTTATTTTTTGGCTTCGTAACTTGGTTTACATAAAATTTGTTAAAAGCCTGAGCTATTTTTAATGGGTTCGTGATTTTTTGTGATCCTGTTTGAATTTGTGTAATTGGTTCTTTAGGAAAGCTGGTTTTAGATTTATTAATTACAGTCCATGCCGCTTTAGATTTATTTTGAGATGTCCTAATAAAGTAGTTATTTCGCGATTTTTGTGTTAACGCTATAATTCTTTTAAATCTTGCAGAATATGTTTTAAACGATTGTTTGTTCTTTGGAGTAGGATTTTTCCTGTATTGCCATAGCAAATGCCGCTTTTTTTTACTACATATTCTTATCCCATTAGAGATCCATTGGGCTTTTTTTGTAATTGTTTTTGTTATTATTTCATACGGAAAGCAAAGGTCATAAAAACATTTGAATAGATCAAGAAAACGGTCGTAGGCATCATTGACGTCACTAGTTGTATATATGTCCGAAAATGTTAGGTTTTTAATGCAGTTTTTAAATTTATCTATATTTTCTTGACAGTAATTTCGTCTTTTAATTTTCCAACGCTTCAAGATACATGTTTTCTTAACAGGACATTTTAAAAGTTGCGCGGTATGATCTGAAAGACCCAATTCTATAATTTCTCCTTTACAACCTTTTACATTATGTGCTATGTTGTCCAAGCAGGTCCCACTGCTTAGTCTAGTAGGTTGACAAAATTGTAATTTTAAATTATAATTTAACAATGTATATTCGAAATCTAAAACTTGTTTATTTCTTTTTAATAGGTTAATGTTAAAGTCCCCACATAGGACAACCTTTTTATTATTCAGTTTTAAACATAACAGATGTAAGGTGTTATTTAAATTTTCGAAAAATGTATCAAAATTAGATTGAGGCACCCTATACATACAGACAATAATAATGTTGTGTTCTGTCAGTTCTATCGCGCAGCTTTCAATAACGTTTATTACGGAATATTTCCCTAAGTTTAACACTTTGTATTTGTGGCCGATCCTGGTTAAAATACACGCGCCGCCTCTTCTATTATCTCTGGAAAAACTGGTTGCCAGGCGGTAGTTTGGTATATTTAGAAGTAATTCCTGTTCAGGTGTCATAAAATGTTCTGTAATGCAAATAGTGTCGATCTGTCTTTTACTATTTTCTAGCTCTTCCAAATGCAGGGTAAGCTTATCGCTTTTACTTAGGAGTCCAGCTATATTCTGGTGAAGGATATGTATACTGTTATAAACGAAAAAAGTTGGGGTTTTCTTTCAGGTTTGGATTGTCTTCGTCACTATTCGGAGTAGTTAAAATTTCGTCATATTCTTGTTTGCTGTAATTATTCGTCCGTCTGCTCGTCCGACAATATAAGTCTAAATCAGTCTGAATGTTACGCATAATATTGTCATATATATTCTTAATTCCGTATTTATTGATTCTGCCTGTAGTGTATGAGAACATCTCATGTGTAAGATCACGATTGCTGTCGAAGATATATGCGTACTTATGGTTTTGATTATCGAGGCAAAGAAGGTTGTTAAACAGCTCGACTTTAAAGTTATACATAAGTGATCCTATCTTATATGTAGGAAGACAAAGTATTACGTTGGTGTGTGTTACTTTTCGAAGGGACTCATTTAGTAGGTTTATTATGTTAATGTAGTTGCTTTTGTTTGTGGCAATACAATTTTCGCCAATATCAATGATGCAGTAGTCGCTTAGGGTGAACCCCTTTATTTTTTCTTCAATGTTGCATAATAATTGTTGTATGGTACTGTCAGGCATTACGTAGTGACAGTAGTTGAAGTATTCGGAAAAAACTTCCTCTATGACGGTCAAAGTTTTGTTGTGTTTATTACTACTTATGATACAAAGGTTATTCTTTTCTTCAACTTTTGAAACTACAGAATTAGTCAGTGGTACAGGAGCAGGTAAACTTTTATCTTTGTATGTTTTCTGATTTGGGCTAATAGTCGTCTGAGTTCCCTTATTGTGTTTGTTGCAGTCCGTTAGAGTAATTGGAGTTTTGCATGTACTGATTTTGTCATTCGGTAAATTAATTTGGTGTGGTTCTTTAGTTATGCATGTTGTTGCTATACTCTTTTCGTCAGGCGTTGAACATTTAGTCCTATTGGTGTCAACAGTCGTAATCATATTTTGTAAATCTGTTTTAAGGCGTAGGTTTTCTATGTTTAAATTGTCAATTTCTTGATGTGCGCTTAGTAATTGCTGTTTAAGTAATTTGATTTCCTTGGTTAACTCACGAATTTCGTCGGTAGTGTCGTGGAAGCTATCCGGAATACTCAGCATCGTTGTATCTAAAATAGTTTTATCGCTATTGTTTGTTGTCATTTTAGACAGGTCAGTTAATGAGCTTGTTCTAGAAGGTTTATTACGATAGGTTACGTTGTTGATGTCGAAATCCATTTTTATTCAGAGTTATCGAAGTGCCCTCTGTTGTGATGTTATTCCAATCGTTAAAGATGGTGACTGGAATGTTATAAAGAAATTGAGTTTTTAAACAACAACGGAAACAACTGGTGATTCCATTCCTTAGCTTAGTGATAATAATTATGTTGTGATTGTTCTATTTTTAAGTACATAATAAAAATATTGACTTATTTTTTGGTCTCATTTATTGATTAGTACTAACAAGAAAAAGCATAATGATTGATTATAATACAAAGATTAAAAAGAATGAAACATTTACAGCAATTCATAATTTAATTACTATTTCTTGCAACTTGCGATCCAGTAAAACAAATATACGACTAGAGCTGATAGCAATGCCCAGCAAAGAAATTGGCGCAATTTTAAACAAAAAAAGGCGCTTAGTAAAAAAAATGGCTCACGAGCCAAACCCTTCGTCATTCGACCGGGTTCTGTACGACGATCAGTATAAATTCTTTATCTGGAGCCACCATCACTTCACTTTTCCTACTTCGTATCCTTAGAAACGTTAGGTCATTTGTAGGATCCAAATCTCTTACAACGGCCTTTGCTTTGTCCACCAAGGAACTCATAAGACCCGCGTATTGGACGGAAACATGATTGTCCAGCGTAGTCTTGATCGGTATACCTTCTCCGTTCACCACTATGACTCCTGCCACTCCCTTATGCAGAGCTAGCTTGCGAACTGTTTCTTCGGCTTCGTTTGCCATTTTTCGATGTAAAAACTAAACTTTTATGACACAAAAGCCCACCTTTTCGAAGTTCTCGTCCAAAAAGAGCTTTATTTCAATCTGCTCTTTTTTTGGCAATTCAGTTGTCAAGTCCAAATTCGAATTACAAATGGTTTTTTTTTTTTCTTTCTCAATAACGGCCAGTACTTTTAAAATGCCCGCAAAAGGTTCAATACAACTTTTTAGAGCACTTTCTCTAAAAGATTTTATCTTGATAGAGCGTGTGCATAATCGCTCAATAAACTATTGAACAAGCCATTACGAGGCGTCGTTAAATTTTACGATCTAATTAATATTGTTGCCACCTAGAGTTGCCGTGCCAACGAGGCTTGTAGCGGCTGTTGCCATGATCCCTTAAACCGGCAGTTAGGAAACAAGTCGTCGCTATGCGAATAGGTGGATAGGTATTCGCATACGGTTCTAAGCCAAGATATTATTCTGACAAAAATAACGGTCATACAGCAGTTCCATTAGCGGGTCTAAAATCAAAAATCACCAAATCAAATTGAATGATTCACAATAATAATTTTATTTAGAAGAAGAGCAAAAGTTGCTGGAATGCACGAAATGAATCTTCTGGAATATTGCTTAAACTGGCCGTCTTAGACCCGCTCATTATGCATTTATCCTGAATGAATATTCAGATATTTTTAACCGTCTTCAAAAAAAAGTAGGATCTCAGTTCGACCTGTATGTATGTTTGTATGCATGTGTGTATGTATGTTTGTCCGCGATTATCTCGCGTTTGGCTGAACGGATTTTGATGCAGTTTTCAGAAAAGTGTTTTTTACATTCTGGGGAAGGTTTTAGTACCTTTATAACAATAAAGGATATCTCGTGAAGTTGCTCACATAGATCCGTTTTGCTTAATAGGATTGTAGATTTCCAAAGACGCCGATTTTATGAAGATTTTTGTTGTTTGTCTCAACTAAAAAGGGAAAAATAAAAAACTTTTTGAAAAAAAGGGAACCGACATAACACAAAAAAACTAAGTAAAATAACTTTTCTTTCGGAAGTCGGTGGCCATGTCAATGAAATAAAAAAAAAAACAAAGCCATCGACTTCCGAAAGAAAAGTTATTTTATAGTTTTTTTTGTGTTTGGTTTTGAAGTCGGTTCCCTTTTTTTTCAAAAAGTTTTTTATAGAACGAATTGACTGAACTGTTAAAGTCGAAGTTCGACTTCAACAGATCGTCTAGGCTTTTGATTTTGAGAAAATAGGCTTTACCATATCCACAGTCAGATCTCAGCAAGCGATGCTTAGCCTTGCTCACCCATCCAAAGATAGACCTCAGCAAGAGTTGCTATCATCTGCGCTTTAAAAATAGATTATGATGTACTAAAATGGCCCAAGTAGCGGGCTAGCGGCGGTGTTGAAAAGTTCCAGCGAACGTCATTGGCTATTCTTAACCGACTTCAATAAAAAAGTAGGTTCTCAGTTCGACTTCTATGTATGTTTGTATGTCCGCGATTATCTCGCGTTTGGCTGAACCGATTTTGATGCGGTTTTCAGAAAAGTGGGAAGGTTTTAGTATACCTATAACAATACCTAATGGATATCTCGTGAAGTTGTCCGCATAGATCCGTTTTTGTTGCTTACTAGGATTGTAGATTTTCAAAGACGCCGATGATTGATACTCGTATTTTGATGATTATTGTAGAATATCTAAACCATAAAGGGAAAAATAAAAATCTTTTTGAATAAAAGGGAACCGACTTCAAAACTAAACACAAAAAAAAACTGTAAATTAACTTTTCTTTCGGAAGTCTGTGGCCATAGCCAATGAAATAAAAAACAAAGCCACCGACTTCCGAAAGAAAAGTTATATTACAGTTTTTTTTTGGGTTTTTCTATTATTCATTCACTAAGTGAATCATTTGGGATGCTGATATGTGGCCGTTTTAGACTCGAAGGAGCACTTTAGTTAATCCCACTAATATTATAAACGTGAAAGTTTGTTTGGATAGATGTTTGTTACCCTTTCACGCAAAAACTGCTGAACAGATTTTGATAAAAAAAAAAATTAAACAGATATTTTATAGCCTGGAATAACAAAAAGGATAGTTTTTATTCTGATTCTATCTTCCCATGGGATAATTTTTAAGTTGTAGTGGGAGAAACTGCTGGCAGCAGCTAGTCGTAAAACCAGGTTTATTCCGGCGAGTGAACGTGACAGAGCTATACAAGTCTATCGCCATCTCGTTCACTCACTGGAACAAGCCTGGTTTTAAGACGTGTTGTTGTAATACCCCCCTGACAGATAACTGGCCAGTGGCCCCTAAAGGGCTACGTATCGCGCGTACGCTGCGTACGCGCTCTGCTTGCGTATCCGATCTAGTAATGGAACTACATCAAAAACATTGTATATGTTGACATCGCTCATATTTAAAATGCTGGTCTCTTTCAAATAATACTTTTTATTCAATCAAATAATGTATTTTACATTATCATAACTGTTACAAAAAAAAGAAATAAATCATGCTATATTCTAGTAAAACTTAAAATGAAAAGAAAATGTCTAATAATGTTACAATACACATTTATTTACTTATTCGATAAGTAACTTTAAAAGTTATTTGAGTAATTGGTATTCAATAGCATCAGGTTATACTGTCACCAACCAACCAGGTTAGGTCAAGTCTAAGAAGTAGATGGTCACAAACCAAGTTTAGGTAAGTGATAAGAGTATCGCTGTAACTTAACTGCCTATAGTTTAACCCTCATTAGAAACATCTTGACCTTGTTCCTTCATGGTTTCCACTTGCAAATACAAAGGCATTCTGCCGCTCTTTAGTTTTGCTCTTTTATGTACTCTGAGTTGATGCTTCATCATCTGTTTCCTATACCCAAATGCCTTTCCACAAATGTTACAAATCTGATCCTTTATCCCTGTGTGATCTACTTTGATATGTAACTCTAATTCTCGTTTATAATAAAACCCTCGGCCACAAGTATCACACTTTAAAGTATATTCTCCAGTATGTCTTAAAAAGTGTTTGTTCAAATTACTTTTATTTATAAATCTGGATGGACATTGTGAACATTGGTATGGCTTTTCTCCAGTGTGGGTCCGCATGTGCATTTTCAGTGATTCACTGAATCTGCCTCTATATGGACATAGAGAACATTTGAAGGGTAGTTTGTAAAAATGTGTAAGGCGATGACGAGTGAAGTGTCCTTGCATTATGAAGTTTTTCCCACAAATATCGCACATGAATGAACCCTTGTCTTTATGTATTGCTAAATGCTTTTTAAAATACATTTCTGTGTACAAGTTGTTGCAGACAGGACATGGTATTTTCTTATTTTCATGTTCCTCAGTCAATCTGTGGTCATGGTAGTCATGGAATGTGTCAAATGTTAAGTCACATTTTTTACAGTGATAGGACGACTTCTTTATGCTGCTTTTGTTTTCTTCATAATTTTCTGAAGAGTTGCCATCATCCTCAGGGTAATAGTCATCATTATCAGTATCAGTTCTCGTAGTCTGTTCTTCTGGAGGATTTTTTAAAATTTTATCTGATTGTTGTGCTGTATTCCTAAATTGTATTGCTCCTTGAAGAAGGTCATTGCATGCCGTGCATAAGTATTTGGGATACGGATCATCTATTGTCATCTCTACACCGGCAAATATTTTAAACGACTCGGAAAGGTCTTGTTCTGTGTTGTTCCCATAGATTGGTATGCAGCCTTCTTTGAGGCAAACTCTACACACGTTTTCGTGTTTCTGTTCCTTCTCTAAAATTGTATCTTTTCGTGAGTTTTCTTCGTGTGATGTACTGCAGGCTGAATCATCTCGTACCTTTCTTCTCCTTCTTCTAGCTTGCATCTCCTTGCAATGTAACATTTTTAGCAGTAACAATGACAGCGACATGGGTATTGATTTTTATTTCAGCAACCTACGCTGCTGCTGTAGTTTCAATAAAATCAGTAAAATAGTAAGTCTACTTTTCTTCCACTATTTGTTTTCCACGGTCATCGAAACAACTTTTAACCAAAAAAGTACCATGAAAATATGAAATTCACAGGCAGGCTGTCAAGTGTCAGTCTGGCAGACCACAGACTACTTAGAGATACTACGTATTGGCAGACAGGGGGAGGAGAGGAGGGCGTCAGATGTGCCTTGCGACCATAGAGTACATTTGTATATAGGCTTGCGACCACAAACTACAGCTTTGCCAGAACGGATTGAAACGGAATGGGGAAGGCAAGTGTCAAAGTAACAAGTGACAGTTTGGTCCCAAAAGAACTGTCAAATCAAAGGAATTTTCTGAAAAAAAAACGATTTATTTATGTAAAATGACTAGATGTTGTGTAATAAGCTGTAAAAGTGATGGAACATACAAATTTCCGACAATTCACACTATCAAGAAATAATAGGTAGCTGCTGTGACTGCCTTGAGAACAAAAATTGAATTATAACTAAGGAAAAGCTATATAATAAACAAATATCCAGCCTTGCGAAGCCGAGACAGGCCGTTAGTTGAGTTTATTAATGAAATTCTATGATTATACCTTATCTAAACAATCGAATACACTTTTCAAAATAATATCTACTTTTCTATTGGAGGTTAAGTACCAGTATTGCATCGCTCCATAAATCATGAAATGGTTCGTCTGGCGGAAGAATTATCACCTGGAACGAGTTTTGTGATAGTTGTGGTGTCAAGAAATTAAATATATTGTGATATTTCTCGAATCTAAATAGAAAAAAGGGGTAAAATTACGGACTTACAACATTATGATATTTTATCAAAATAGAAAGTCAGAAGCAGCATTATATTCTTGTTATAGGAGAGGACAGGTAAAACATACCTAAACTCAAAAATTGAAACCTCAACTACAAGTAATTGTGGATTTATTACGGAAAAATCAAATGTATTACCACTCAATTAAATCACTTTTTTTCCTCTTGTAGATGCACCGCGGCTTCTTAATTCTTCTTTTAGTATATGCACTTGCATTGACGAATAATTTTCCATATTTGTTTTGTATTTATACTCAATTTTTATAACAATAAATCTTGTTTGTTTTATAAACAAGGTAGACAGTAATCTGACGTAGGGACCAACTATCGCAGCGCCATCTACGATTAGCTTTGAGTTGCCATCCCCATTAAAATTTTTATTTCTGACAGCGTTTTAAAATCTTTGATATTTGATGTAAACAAAGACCGCAGGTTTGTTAGATTTATTATTGTGCCATAAAACTAACGTAATAAGTGAAAAAAAAAAACAAATTCAAAGTGCTGGTAGCGCGAAGACAGTGGCGACTTCCGGTTTTCTACATTTTTATGTCAAGCTGTAAGTCTGAATCATGGTATAATATTATGACTGTTTTGCATTCCAACAAAACAGGTATTATGTGTTGAATAAGACACACAGCGTCGATGAGAAGAATGCTGTTGTAAATTCGCCTTAAATTGATTATATGTGGTTAAAAACTTACCAAATTGTCCATGTTCTATACCTGTCTCTTTCTTTCACCAGCGTGCATCCTTTTCTTACCGTGATTGATGCTTGACAACGAAGCTGTCAACCTCATAGAGTCTTCGAGGTACCAGCAAGAGACTTGATGCGACGCTGTGTGTCTTATTCAACACATAATACCTGTTTTGTTGGAATGCAAAACAGTCATATTATGTGCTTTCCTAAGACACACAGCGTCGATGAGAAGACCTGTTTGGTATCTGCTGGTGATAAATACAAACGCTATGATGAATTAATTATAATACTGTTTTAAAGCATAAATAGGTTTAAATATAGTTTTTAAAGACCTTTCATAAAACCTTACTGTAACAAGATTTGTAATGTTCCTTTCTAATTAGTAATTTCTTCAGAAATCAAAATAATAGTTAATTGATAGAGGTACCTGGTATAAGGAGATAATTCTAAATTAAGTCACTATCCAGGAATAGGATAAAATTATGTCTTTTAAAGGTATAACCAATGAAGACAATTATTTATTTAATGAATTAAA
This sequence comes from Agrotis clavis, assembly GCA_954870645.1. NCBI lineage: Eukaryota > Metazoa > Arthropoda > Insecta > Lepidoptera > Noctuidae > Agrotis > Agrotis clavis. Next base: position 7,199,701 of record OX940940.1, read on the forward strand.
TAAAATAATAGAATAAAATGAAAATTGCATAAATCTAACTGTAATAAATAAGCATTGGAGTTGGTGACATCAATCATGTTTACTGGTTGACAGTAAAGCTTCTGATACATTTTATAACTCTGTCAAGTATTCCCTGTCAAGTATTGCTTGAACAAGTATTATTCTTCAAGTAGCTTCTTGAGGCTATAATAGCCAACTTGTTATAACCGCCCAGTGGGGCACTAATATTAGCAACTTTAAAAGTAATGCTATGTTCCCAACTTGTGTAGAAGCTGGCTTTAACTTTTCTGATAGAGGAATTAATTTGTGACTGTGTTGTCTGTGCTTTTTCTATTTTCAGACAGTTCTATCATGGTCTCGATGTTTCCGCAACAACGAACCTTACTGTCTGTGTGGTTTTGATTCTGTTTTTATACCAAAATTTTGGACAAAGACTTTTTTCATATTTCATGGAAATAAGATTTTCAGGGCTATTTTCTAATGATCTTGATCTGATGTGAGATCATGAATTCTAAGACCTGAGGGTGGCAATAATATTAGAGCTATTCGCCTAGCTATCTCAAAACGAACAACCTGGATATGCAGAATTCTTTATTCAATTAAAAAAAGCAAAGTAATATTGTAATATTGCAGTTTTTGTACTGCAAGCTTTAGCAAGTGAAATAGCTTCTAAAACTTTCTGAATGAAAGATTTTCTTGAGATATCTACCTCAGAAGTTGCTCAGTAAGTTGAGATAGTTTTATGCAGGCAAATAGGTCTATAACCTAGTTTGTTCTCTTAAAACAATAATTAGCCTGACCTCTTTATCAGTTTGTACACCTACAGGTGTTTCAGAGTTAATTTGATTGGTATAACACCAGGATCACCATCTTTTAATTAGGGCTTTATATTGTTGTAAAAGTGAGGTCCGCCAGCTACTTTTTTAATAAGTCTTGTTCCGCTAGAGTTTAGGGAGAGACTTAGTCAGCCCACCCCTAATTTTCCAAGCTAGGGGGATAACTTGTCCCCATGTGCCAAGCACTTGCCTGTAGTCCAATGTGTGTCTCTGCAATAGGTTATTGAAAATAAGCATAGTAATTTATGAATGAATGGTTATCTTCACAAATGTTTCACTGCCATTATGAATTGAGACCTCCGCGGTCTACTATGGGAAATAACCCACTTTTATAAATTTTTCTTCTCTTTTTTTTTTCTTTTACTAAATCTTTTGACATAGTAAACTCGAATTAGGTACCTATATGGCCTTTTGTAATTGGGGTTGCAAACTTTTCTAAAAACATCTTTGACTAGATACCAAGGGGAGGTTCGCTTATGTTATTAATATTAATTTCAAAATATGATTGCTTGCTCCCTGTGGTTGCCCTGAATGTGCATGGTCCTTTAGACAATCGCTCTAAATGTTCTGAATAGTCAAATATTCAAATAGTTTTTTGTCTATACTTGTTTAATTAGCTGGACCTTAAGTCCACCTAAAGAACCTTTGATAGGGTGCAAGGCCTAAAACTGAATACATAATTATGAGTCCGACGTTGGTGGACCAAAAAATAATCAAAATCTTTTCAAAGTATGTGTTAAAATGAAAATAATTAAGGTATCCGATACCCACTTAAGCAAGCCCTGTAATGTTAATCATAATAGTTCTCTCAATTTCAAAATATTGTTGGATAGTAACAACTCCGTTGAAACTTATTACTCTTTGGTCTTGATAAAATGATACAATTAATCATTAACTTTAAGACCTTTAACCGATTTACAATGACACACATCCGTGCCTAACGCCACACGCAAAAGAAGGTGATGGCTTTGAAACATGCTTCCGCAACAAATCGGTTAAAACAAGGAGTAGCGATACAAGATTGTACGGGGGTTTTGTAAAAATATATCAGACAAATCTGATTAAATTTTGGATTTGCTTGTAATCCTTCATTGAAAGTGGAATAAATTGTCTTTCATCCAGTTCCGTACTAAAACTTCGAAATACACAAATATTTTTTTCAAAATATTTGATGTCGGATAGCCTTCTCGTTGTCAGAGGAGGTAATACAAGTAGTTAAATAACTAGAAATAAAGTCCTCGTCTTGAATTTGTGTCTCTACACGAGGCGCTAGGGTCCGGACAAGTTTGAACTTGTTTGTACTTACGTGACTTTGCGTCTTCTGTTGGGTGGATGTGAAGCTATGCTCTCGTCGTTCAAGGATGAAGATGATGATGATGATGACCAGTCATCATGTCTCACCGTATTGAATGCTGATCTATCGCCTGAGCGTCAACATTCAAACCTCGTAACCTCACACCACACTTACCCACTCAATTTAGTTCGTAATCCTTCTAAAACACTAATTCACAAAGGAAAACGTGTCACGGACTCTAAATAAACGCTGTGTGCTAATTAAATACAATTAATTATTGTATTTGAACACTTTTTTAACTTTGGAAAATTTTCCGATGTCTAACCGGCAAAATTTACAAACGCTATGAGGTTGACAGCTTCGTTGTCAAGCATCAATCACGGTAAGAAAAGGATGCACGCTGGTGAAAGAAAGAGACAGGTATAGAACATGGACAATTTGGTAAGTTTTTAACCACATATAATCAATTTAAGGCGAATTTACAACAGCATTCTTCTCATCGACGCTGTGTGTCTTAGGAAAGCACATAATATACTTCGCCAGGTATGGCACTCCGAAACACAGTGGTCACGTGGGTGACACAAGGCTACGTCATCATCGCTATCTGCTGGTTCTCAAACTACAGTTTGGGGAAAACCTAATAAAACATTGACCTAATTATTACATTACTGCTAACTTTTGCACGTGGCTTCCATCCCCTACCTCAGCGTAGTAGATTTTCAGTGACAAAAAGTATTATTTATCCATCCTAGGATAAAAGATAACAAAGAAACTTTTCGACGTTCACAAATAAAAATGTTTGAGTGCCGCTGGTTACACAGTCACTGAGCGAGACAGGCATACGCATAAAACAAGGATAGCGATACACGACAAAATGGCGGCATGACAATGACACAGCCCGTTCCTGTGTTACCAGTAGTGTATGGTTATAACTCCCTAAGCGCATTTATTACTTAAGCGAATACGATAAAACGCTGTGGTTTTATTTAACAATTCTGTTGGTATACGTATTGAATTGTTTCGTTTGCTATGCTAAATACAATTTAAATGTTTTATTTATTTTTTAAACAAAATAAAATTTGAAAGTGTTTCCATAATTTCGTATTTTGTTGCAATTAAGTGGCAACTGGAAAGTGACGTCAACATGTGTCACTGCGGGAGTGTCAGACCTTGCTTTTTTAGACTATCATTATGGTCTGAATATATTTTTTATCGTAATAAAAGTACAAAACTAACGTAATAAGTGAAAAAAAATAAAATAAAATCATTCAAAGTGCTGGTAGCGCGAAGAAAGTGGCGACTTCCGGTTTTCTACATTTTTATGTCAAGCTGTACTAATAAAAATATTTTTGTCCAACATAATGTTTCGTATAGATTAATTTACATTTTTTACTTTGCTTTTTCTTAAATATTTTTTTCAGATACTGAAAAAAAACAACGTTTTGTTTCATTGTCTGTCAAACTGATTCTTGTTGCTGTCAGAATTCAGAAGACTTGAAGAAAATCAGTAGCAAATGTCAAAATAACCAAAGTAAACATGAGGTTATGTTATTTATAGAAATTAAAAACACTTACAGAATTTAACAACTTACTTTAACAACAGTAATTTTATTACTACCAATAGCTTACAGAGCCGAAACCGGAGCCAATAAACATGAACGCAATCAGGGTAAGGCACCTCTGTTGGGTAAAAGTATAACACTCATCTGCCGAAATTTTACTGACTAATTATGCGTAAATTTCAGAGTTTATGGCGTTCAGCGCCCATGGTACGAGGTGCCCTACCATCTAACTACGCTATCCGACCTCTTTCGACAGTGGTTCCTATACAGAAACCAATCGAGCCCGTACCATCAACTACAGTGGAACTTGACAAGTTATATAAACGAGTAGAGCTTGAGATGAGGGGCATCGACCCCGCGGTGCTGCTCAGTTATTCCTGGTTTTGTGTCGCGGCAGCTTCACATTTGGGCATTGAGGTCACTAAAAGGTATGTATGGAGGTTAATCTGTAGTCCTGGTGGCCTACCACGTCTTAAAGCGAGTGTAATTCCACTGTGGGAAAGAGACAGAGCTATACAAGTCGTCTAGCGCCATCTCGTTCCCACACTGGAATTACTCTCGCGACATCATGGTGGGCCACCTGAAGAATTTGTGTCGTAATTAAATATAAATATACCCAAATTCTTCAAGAACTGCCCAGCAACTCTTGTGTATTGATCATACAACTGTCATTTTAATGTCTTAATTATTAACCTACCAGCACTTCTCTTTGAATTAACATTCTTATCTCTCAATTTACAGTTGGGCACTACGAAAAGCTGAAAAAGAAAGGCACACTCTTCTCCGCTGTGTCCACATCTACAAGAAGCACAGAGTACAATACGAAATCAGAACATACTTCAGATTCATACATCTCCAGCGACTTACCGGATCCACTTGTGACACATACTTAGAGTACATCGAAAGGAACCTTCCAGAAGGTTGCGCCTTAAAAGTTACAAAGATTGAATGCCAGAAGCTTCCAGAACACATTACACCTCCTACCAATGAATAAGTTTAAGTTTGAATTGTAGAATTAGAATAAAATACGAAACAGTATGCTTTTAATTTTATTTTAATATTATTAGAGCTACAAAATTGAGCATTTGGTTGGATTTTTTATTATAACAGGGTGTCTGTACAACATTGTTAACATTAGATATGATTGCTAGTAGATCATAGATTAGGGCCATTTAACATTTAGAAAAAAAATATTAATCTAAAAGTAGTCAAACTAGGCATGGAAGAATAGTAATTGAATAACATTTTTAAATTTAAATGCATCTAAAAATTCATAAGTTGAAACCATCCATAGTTATAATAATAGCAGTTAACTTTAATAACATTTAAAAATTATTTTGACATAATATACAAATAACTAAGGGCCATATTCCAAAATAATTTTTGATGAAAAACATTTCAACTTTATTAATTTCACTTTGGAAAATGGGCTTTTTTGAAAATATTTTTTTATAATGGCAGGCACACCTCAAAATACAAATACAAGGGTTTTTTAAAATTTAATATTAATTCGTAGTTTGGTTTAAAGATCTAATAACAGGTAACTGTACAGACACCAGCAGGTCAACCTACCTGAATCTGTCAAATTTTACCAATCGAACATTAGGTTAGATAAGGTCGAATTGCTGGTGTCTGTACATAAAGGTCATAGGGAACTTAATTTTTCTATGACATAAAAAGCATTTTTTTTCAATATGAGGCACATCCATACAAACGGTAAGTCATTTAATATTCTAATAATTAGTAACTTTTCCAAAACTACTTCCAAAGCCATTATAGAGGAAATATTTGAAGTTACAAAATCAGCTACTGAAATGGGTAGAGTATAAATTATTGTAATTTTTTTTTCAGTTCATACAACTGTTGTCCATATGTTTGCCTGCCCCATACACAGACTGCTTAAGCAGCTAGCCAGTGATGAACCTATAGGGACTGTTCAAGCACTTCTTGCAGCATATACTGCTTGACCACACTGACCTTCCGTAGCAGTTGATACTGACCATTTCAAGTTAAATTCAGTCCGTGTAAGGTTGGCCTTAGCTAATTAATTGAAGTTTTTTTGCATATTTTAAGAGATTAACTTGGCAAGTTGGTTAAAAAGCGGCTATACTTTAAGGTATACCTAACCTTTGAGGGATTACAGGCATGATTGATGTCTGATGTATACTCCACCTATTTCATTTTCTGTATAAGTTACACTTATAGCTCAGTCAACATTTTGGCATTAACCTCTCGGACCCCAATGCGCCCCAATGGCACAATTTTGTGCCACCAAACCCCGACCGATTTTAAACTGTATTTTTGGAAAAATAAGTCTTAAAATCGGTCAGGGATTTTTGGCAAAAATTTTTTCGCGGGGCTCGAGAGGTTAATATCTCTTTGGCAATGTTGTGCTTACATTCTATTCATACTGCTGGTGTTTACATACTGTTACAATAAAAAGTATAGCAAATGCCAGCTCTAGAGCTTGGAACATCAACATAACGGCACACCAAATGTACTCTAATCGGAGTATGTATGTTTGGTATATAAGGAAGTAGCATACACCTATTGCTGAAGGTATTGTCAGCATTACGGAGAAAAATACTGGCACTTCTGGAAAAGAAAAAAAAATGTTATTGTTGATGGAACAAAGAAATAAAAAATATGTCTATTTTTTTAAAGAATGTTTAAGAGATTTTTTAAATTAAATTAAAATTGAAGATAAACATATATTTAGACCTACAATAGTATGCGCGCGACTTTTTAAAATCTAAGAAGTAATGTGTGCGTTACGCTGTGGAGTTAAGGTTGAAATTGTTATGTTCAGTTTTAGAAAGACGCTTCGATGCGCTTCGACTCTGCGCTAGTATTAATAAATTGACCCTAAGTGTTTCTGTACCAAGTTGCCTAGTAAAAATACTCACTTTTACTGGCTAAATTCCCTTTTCTTCCCAAGAATATACGAAGAACTTCCACAAGGCATAGCGCACTGAATATTCCAGCTTCGGTCAGCAACGCATTCTCAGGGTAAGACACATTGATTGCTTTCAAAATGCCCATGGCCACTTCACACACAAAAAACATCCCAAGATAAAAACTATTCAGGTATAACAGTATCTCATATGCTAAACTAGAATTAACATTAGTCACTTTAGACATTTTCCTGATGGAATCAATGATTGCGGCTGTTTTGTTTACTTTTGTTGACGTTTTTACTTTTTGTTTATTCGATCGACCGCCTAGACAACGGGCCACCGGATATGCAAGTGACGTAGACTGACGTACGGCAAACTGTCAAAATGGAACGTCCAATGAAAAGTTTGCGCGCGCACGACAATAGAAATTGTATTGATTTCCGCGTTTCGTAATAAAATATCCGAATCGAAAAGTAACGAAGTGGAGAGGAGTTTCAAAAGAAATAACTTTTACATAAATTAATCATTCAAATATTTTAAATTGTAATGGATTGGAACGCTAAAAATTGAGACGTTTACAATAAAATAAAATAAATAAATAATGGAAGGCATAAACGAAAGAAAAAGCACTAGATGTAGCTTGAAGAAAAGTTATTAATTTTTGATCACACACAATCAAAGCGATAAACTAAAACACCGAATGACTTCCTCATACAATTATCAATAAAGACTCCCATTCATTAGCGGAATTCTTTCCCCGCTTCGTTTACGCACCTCATTGCATGTTTGCACGGTCGAGTGCGTTTGTCTGGACCGTTGCGCAACGATACAGTAAATGCTATCAAACGTAAATGCAACTGCTTTTACGGAAAGTTACCGAGTAGGAAGAGGATTACGGAAGTATCTATTAATTTGTGGCTGAAGGCAATTTCTACTAGCACATTTTGTGGGCTGGTTTTGCGATTGAGATCTGGAGTGTGGTGATTTAAATGCAGTGCCGGACTAAGACTGCTTGATTCCCTAAGCAATCCAAGCTTATGGGCCCCCCTATCCACTGCTAAACCAGTTAACTAGCTATATCTTTTGATGTGTAACATCTTTGCTATCGCTAGTACCGTAAATGTGGTAGAGATAGTTGTCAGTTGGTTGCATCTGTAAGCAAAAATGAATTCTGCCTCGGATAAGTTTGATTTCCTTACCTATTTATATTTTTAGGGTAAAGCTCACAGCCATGTTTGTGGTGCCCCCTGAGACGTGATGCATGAGCCGGAACTGTTCACAGTTCTTTATTTAAGGCTGCATATTCTGAAAGTTGGCAACGTCGCAAAAAGCTGTCAAATAATTACAAGTTTTAATTAATTTGGCAAATTTTCTGTATAAAAACAAGAAATATCGCTCTGTAGTGCACTAAAAAAATGATATAGGAATGCAATTAAAACACTGAATTTGATGTTGTAACTGTTTCCGGTGTATAAAAGACATTTGGAAAGCTTCCAAATGCTTTTTGTACATCTAAAACTATGTATTCGGTGTTACGATATTAATTATTGCATTCCCTTATCAATTTTTTAGTGCACTACAGAGCCATATTTCTTATTTTCATACAGTAACAATGCTAAATTAATTAAAACTTGTTAATATTTGACAACCATTTGCGACGTTGCCAGCTTTCGGAATATACGCTCTTAAACAGTTGAATTAGATATAACCTTTTTTTTTTTTTTTTACGTGGCAAAATCATCAAATGAGTCCTCCAGCCCCGGGCAGGGCGGGAGGGACTGTCAGACTTCTACTGACTAAAATCCACGGTGTCCTTCAGTAGCCTGTTATGTTCCGGGGTCACGGTAAGGAAATAATCCCGCGACCCCGGCAGGCTTTGGCCCTCTGAGAGGGGGGCCCCGTCATTATGATGACGCTCTTTGAGGCGCGCGTGGGACACAACGCGCCGTCGACCCATTAGATATAACCTTGGTGTGGTTTTATGGGTCCATAATGAAGTATTAAAAAACAAAATATGCATGGACCTCTTAACGGAGTTCTTGTGGTGGCCCTTGGTTTAGAGCCCTAAGTAGGATGCAAAAAGAAGCCTATAGTGTGTCAAATCGTCCTGAAAGTAACAAATACACTATAAAAAAAAAAAAACAAATCATCCAGTTTGGTGCAGTCATTTAAAAGTTATGCGCATACAGACAGTTTTATACCATGTAAAGAATAATGAAAATAAAAGCTTCACCTTTGCTTTCACGATGAAGGTAATGCACTAACATAAATCTTGTTTTATGTGCATCCCACGACTAAGTAGTTACAGCATAAGCAGGTGTCAGGTGGTAAGTTCAAACGGACATAAAAGCTAATAAAGCCCCAACCGGCTCGACTAGTTTATCCAGTGCAATTCTAGGGTAACCATGGTTGAAAACTAAGTAGGAGCTTTAAGAGATTTAAAAGGTAACTGAAAAAAGCGTGTGTATATTGCATACGTGTCATATTTAGTCCGTATACGATATTACTAAAATGTCATAGTAGGTATTATTTTCATTTGGTTTTCATTTTTGAGAGGACAGAATTATTTTTTAGTTGTCAATACTTAAAAGTTAAATCCAATTTAGCAGCAGCAGCCGACATCTTGCTGGGAACTGCCGATGGAAGTTATATGGCAAACGAGTTGTCTTACTTACTTAACTGGTCTTACGAGCTACCGTGACCCGGAACGTAAAGGGCTATTGAAGGACACCGCGGATTTTAGTCAGTAGGTACAAGTCTGACAGTCCCTCCTGCCCTGCCCGGGGTGGAAGACCCTACTCATTTAATGATTTTAACACGATAAAATAACCCACTTTCTGGTTTAAATCTTTAAATGCCATAAATTAAACTCATCCGTGTTTTAAGCCCAATTTAGAGGAGCTGCTAATTCGGGATGGGTTAAAACTGAGTTAAGTTTTTAGTTTACGTGTCCCACTCAGCATTAAAATATACATAAATTACGTAACTGTCCTACCAATCGTAGACAATACTGGTATTCCTATTGGTAGAAAGTAACGGACTTTCTGCAATAAGCGAGGGAAACGCGATGCATCGATGCACCACGCAAGCACTACACTTCCGTTGAGTGCAGGCACTGGACGTCTAACACAGCCTGATACAAAACCTCTTTTGTACATAAACAGAGTTTGCCAATTAAAAAAAGAAAACCTCTTTTCCATAAACCAGTTTTTTTTTGTTGAGACAAGTTGTTTTGTTCTTTTTTCAAAAATGAAGACGAAGCCAGTGTTGACGTTTTCAAAATTGGACCCGGAAACAGGTGATTTGTTAGATAGAATGTTTGACAAAAAAGATTGTATGTCTGAAATAAATCCGGGGAGGGTTATTCTGCCAGCTGATTACATGACTATTGGCCAAGATATTTTGGATATGGAAGTCAAGGATTCTGATGTCTGGATGTGCTCTTATCCTAGGACTGGTGAGTTATTTTAATGTTTTATTATTATATACTGTGTTATGATGTGGTTCAACCGCTGCTCAGCTCCTAAGGGCCGCGTAGCATGATTTTTAGCATTGGTAATTTTAGAGGTTTTTTTTAACAAACTTTCTTTAGTTTTAATAAATTAGTTTCTGTAATATCTAATAGTAGGTTTATCAAACTAACAGACCATCTCAGTGAATTTCAATATTAATGACAATGAGTGTACCTACGTATTTTTTCATTAGGTACCATGATACAATTACTAACTGATTTTCCGCTAACGAACGTTAATTAGACCCAGGCATAGTTAAATCAACTATATAAGATATTTAAACAATTATTATAAATATTACCCCAATTCCCAAGCTCTGTCCGAAGAGATGAAGAATACTGTGTAGTAACTAACCAGGTACTTACTAGCGGCCTTTGCTATTGTATATTATTGTCTTGTACAACACATTTATCGCAGTGGTTAACCGATTGTCTGCCGTCGTGGGTTCGAATCCCGCACAGAAAAAAAAATTCATAAAGCTTACTGGTAATTATTCTCAGTCTGTTTGTTTGTGTATTTGAGTTTAAATGTTTGTAAACGTATCTACGATATAGCATTTATTCCTAGTAAGTGGTAATGGTTTCATAAACTAAAATAAAATCAAATGTTATATTTTTCCCAACTCGAAGATCGAACCCTTGCCAGTAGCACTTGTAACCTCTGAACTAACAGATAAAATAAAATAATTTGTGCCGTGAGTTTTTATGAGCTGTGATTGATTTATTTTCGTGTCTAGGTTCTACCTGGGCACAGGAAATGGTGTGGCTCATCGGACACGACTTAAATTACGAAGGCGCTAAATCCTTACAACAGGTAAGTTTTATAACGCTTAAACTTTTTACTAGATGTTGCCAGCCACGCCCGCGGTTTTGTTACGTAGTACTATATTATAGTCTGTGGTTTTGTCGAAAATTATCCCACGGGAACGTATTAAATTACAGAGATGAAACTCATCTGTTATTCCAGTGAGCAAAGCGAGCTTGGGCTTTTGGGGCACCCGGCCCTACTCGGACAGGATAGGTTACAGAGGTTATTCTAATTGTGGTTATTTTCAGAAGCGTAGCGTGCCTTGCCGGGGCTCGTATAAAATTTTGTTTGATATTATACCCTTCAAAAGGGGGCCCCTTTTGAAGGGTATAATATGCATAAAATTAAAAGAATTCATTATTTAGATTCAATTGCCATTATTAATAGGTAGGTACCCATTTTTTTATTTCGCAAATGGAATAAAATCGTTTTTATTAATATTTGAAGTCGCACGATGGGGACTCTCGTGGTCTGGAGGCCCCGTATAATTGATACGGCGGTAGCTACGCCCCTGGTTATTATTTTTAAAACCACCCAGAAGTAGGAGCCTCGCGAAGCGGGACTCCGTCGACTATCTTCTCCTGCTTCTTGACTATTTAAGCCTACCTCTAACAGAAAGGAAGCTTATTTACAAGCAATTATTATACCAGCTGATTACTTCTTTTAGATAGGTAATGGCCGGTCATGTGAGTGTAAAGCCGGAAACACATTATTAACACCCGACGCCACCCGATGAAACGTGATGCGTGTTGGGTCAAATCAAATGTATTGTTTTCTATGACCAGAATCACACTATGAACACCCGACGCGACGACACGCGCTCACTGTACATCGGGTGTCGACACGTTGCGTCGCGTGGCGTGTTAAATAATGTGTTTCCGGCTTTATAATCATAGGTCGGAATTAGGTAGAGTTATTTTGGTACTTGCATCGAAATGATGATATTAATATGGATCTTCCCGGGATTTCTAACAGAGAATCTCGTGTGGAAAACAGTATTATTACAAATAAATAATAATAATAAAAACATCACAGATAGATTAAACAGTTAAAATGTTTGAAACTACATATAACTATAATAGATATGTAGGGGCAAATCACGGGATTTTTCTGCTCTTTAAAAGTAATTCCAGGATTTCGGGCATATCCATTTTATTCTTTCGCAGCGTAAGTACCTACATGAATAACTGTACCTAATTCCGACCTATGGTTATAATTGCCAAAAGCAAATGAAAACCGTAAACGTTAATATTTTTTGCGAAGACATTTCTTTTATTATACGTAACTACTGAAACTACTTACTGTAACTGAAAACTGTTGCAAAAGCATGGCTTATTGACTCTCTAATGTTCCCACTGCTGGTATACACACGGCTACACATCAATCATTCCGCGCATACAACTATCAGCTTGTACTGGTTTTGTATAGCTTGATGTTTAGGCGTGTGTACACAGGCCTTCTCTCTGTCAGAGAGAATAGGCCGTAATCTACCACGCCAGCCCAGTGCAGTTTGGACTACACGTCAAACGTCAATCATTCATTCTCCACTTCATTCTTAGATAAGATGTCCCTTAGTGGAGCTCTCCTGTATCATGGTGGCTGGCCACTCGACCTGGCACAAGGAGTCGGTCCAGGGCACCTCAGTGGACCTGGTAAAGCATCGCCTGCCTTTCCCTCGCTATATCCGCAGCCATCTGCCGTGGGATCTTCTGCCGGTGGATATCGAGAACGATGATGGGTCTGCTAAGCCTAAGGTTGGTTCGAAAAACCTTTCTAGCTATGGAGTCTTATGTATGACTTACCTATGTATATGTATAGAACTTACCTACCAAAGTCAAATGTCATGAACTTCTTTCCCCAGGTGATCTACACGTCCCGCAACCCGAAAGACATGGTGGTATCATACTACCACTACTGCACCCTGGTGCACGGCCTTAAAGGAACCTTCGAGGAGTTTTGCGATCTCTTCATGAAGGACCGCGCGCCCTTCGGACCCGTGTGGAACCATATACTTGGTAAGTTTGTGAGAAATTTAACCTTGAGTCCTCTTGCCGTTAGTGGAGCGAAAGGGGCTGTCAGGGCTCATGTACGCGACGCCACCGCAACGTGCCGCCGCCGCACTGTCACCGCGCCGCCATTCGCTACAAATCAAAGTGCGGTGGCGGCGCGGCGGCGGTATCGTGTACAGGTCCTGTTCCAGGGCTCCTGGAGCCCTCAGACTCTTACTGACAATTAATCCACTCTGTTCCTTCAGTAGCATTTTGCGGTTCAGGTTCGCGGTTATCTTAATGACAGTAGGTCTCAAGACCCCGGTAGGCGTTTGGCCCTAAGGGGGCGAGAAATTAAACTTTTTTTCGCAATAATAATAATAATAATAATAATAATAAGTGTAGCTCACGTCAAATTCCCTGACAGTGACAGAGCTACGCGACCAAAACCAGCAGCTCCAGCTTGGCAGTGCAGGATTGAGCGGCGTATCGGTGAGGCTAGAGCACTCATCGGCAAATTGCACTGCTTCAGGGAGGGTAATACTCGGCCTAGAGTGATGCGTTTTGTGAGGCGGGCGTTCACAGGAATCGATATTCATCCTCGTGATTATTTGGCCCGCGTCACAGAACGTATCGACTTCCTGAAGCAGAAGATTTGTGCATGGGCGAACCGTATTCGTCGGTACAAGCGACGAGTGGAGCGGTACACTTTGAATCGCACCTTCCAAAGTGATGAAAGGTGGGTCTATAGGGCTTGGGAGCGACCGGACCAAGGTGTGGCTGACATGCCCCTGCCGGATGATGATGCCATGAGTTCATTCTGGCGCAGCATCTGGTCGGTGCCTGTCAGTCACACTGAGGGCGATTGGATCAGGGACGTTGAGCGAGCGTGTAATAACATTCCAGAAATGGGGGCTATCACCATCAGCCCCCAAGACGTAGCTTGTGCAGTCCATCTGTTGCCGAACTGGAAATCTCCAGGGCCGGATGGGCTGCACAACTTCTGGATTAAATGGTTCAAAAGATCACACGTTCGCTTAGCATCCCAGTTCCAATTAGCCTTAGAGTCAGGGTCGTTACCCCAATTCTTAACAACAGGAGTGACCCACCTGCTCCATAAATCAGGTAGTACTGCGGAACCCAAAAATTATAGACCGATCACTTGTCTACCAACGGTCTATAAAGTCCTTACATCCATTCTGAGAGCTAAAATCAATCAACATATTGTGACTAATTCCATCATGTCCGCCTCTCAGAATGGATGTAGGAACGGGTCCCGCGGTACTAAGGAGCTCCTCCTCATTGATATGGCCATTAGCCAACAGGTTCGCCGCTCCCGAAAAGATCTGTCCGCATGTTGGATAGATTATAAGAAGGCCTATGATTCGGTACCCCATACATGGCTCATGAGGGTGCTAGAGTTGTATAAAGTTGATATAACTCTACGTACCTTCCTGTTGTCGTGTATGGGGACCTGGAGAACAGTCCTTCGCTATCCAGGATGTCGACAGATCCGAGGTAGCGGCGAACCGATAAGGATTGAGCGCGGCATATTCCAGGGTGACAGTCTGAGTCCTTTGTGGTTTTGTCTGGCCTTGAACCCACTCAGTACATTACTGGAGGGTTCGGGGCTAGGATATCGGTTGAAGAGAGGTGGTCAGGTCATATCTCACCTTCTTTACATGGATGATCTGAAACTCTTTGCCCCCAACAACTTGCAACTGATGAAGCTACTGAAGGTAACAGAAACTTTCAGTAGCGCCATCAGGATGGAATTTGGTGTGGACAAATGTGCAGTCATGCATGTGAAGCGAGGGGAGATTATGGAATCAGAGGGAACTCAACTCTCGGATTCCATACACCTTAGATCCCTCTCTTCAACAGAGACCTACAAATATTTGGGTATGTCGGAAGCATTAGGCATCAATAATGCTGATATGAAGCAATCGTTGAGGGAGCGCTTCTTTAGCCGCCTGAGTAAAGTACTTAACAGTCTTTTGTCAGGTGGTAACAAGGTGCGCGCTTTCAACGGTTGGGTCATGCCGGTATTGATGTATTCTTTCGGCATACTCAAATGGACTCAGACAGAACTTGAAGCCCTGGATAGGAGAGTCCGTTCACTGCTGACTGCAAATCGGATGCATCACCCGCGGTCGTCGGTGATGAGACTGTATATCCCGCGGAAGTGCGGGGGTCGTGGCTTCTTAAATGCTAAGACCCTGCACAACCGTGAGGTATGCAGTCTCAGGGAATATTTCCTAGAAGCCGACGTGGGGATGCACCGAGATGTGGTCACAGTGGACAAGGGTCTTACTCCGCTCTCCTTGGCTAACGAGAACTGGCGCAAACCTAAAGTATTAGACACTAATGATCGTAAGGGTGTATGGCAGAGCAAGGAGCTTCACGGACGCTTTTACCGGGCATTACATGGTTCCGATGTAGACTTTTTAGCGTCCGTATCCTGGCTGCGCTTCGGTAACCTGTTTGGGGAAACCGAAGGTTTTGTCTGTGCAATTATGGACGAAGTTATGATGACGAATAACTACAGGAAATACATTGTGAAGGATGGCACGGTTGACATATGTCGGGCATGCCACCGTCCGGGAGAATCGATCCGACACATTATTTCTGGGTGTTCTCGTCTGGCTAACGGCGAGTATTTGCATAGACACAACCTTGTTGCCAGGATTATCCACCAGCAACTTGCTTTGAAGTACAATCTTGTGGAATCGGAAGTGCCGTACTATAGGTATGCGCCCGACCCAGTTCTCGAAAATGGCAATATCTCGTTGTATTGGGATCGACCTATCATCACTGACAGGACTATTGTTGCCAATAAGCCTGACATTGTGGTGATAGATCGATTGGAGCGTCGCGCAATAATTGTTGATATAACGGTCCCACATGACGAGAACCTCGTGAAGGCAGAAAAAGATAAACAATTCAAGTATCTTGATCTGGCTCGCGAGGTTGTTGACATGTGGGACGTGAATACGGCAGTTATTGTGCCGATAGTCGTATCTGCCAATGGCTTAATTGCCAAGAGCCTCGACCAACACCTGAGGAGGCTCTCGCTGGGTAGCTGGATCAAGCGCTTGATTCAGAAGGCAGTACTCTTGGACACGGCGCGTATTGTTAGGAGGTTCCTCTCTCAAGAGCCCTGACCACCGGTAGCCCGGACCCTGTTCCCGGTACTGGTGGACTGCTATTTTTTATATTTTTAAATGTTTTTTGTTTCTTTTTGTAAAATATTTAAAAATGTAATTTATAAGTTGAAAGAAAAATAAAGAAATAATAATAATATTCCACAACTATCACACAACGCCATCTAGTCCCAAGCTAAGCAGAGCTTGTGTTATGGGTACTAGACAACTGATAAACATACTTATATATTTCTAAATACATACATATTATAGATAAATTACACCCAGACACAGAACAAATGATCATGCTCATCACACAAACATTTGTCCTGGGTGGGAATCGAACCCACGACCCCCGGCATAGCAGTCAGGGTCACTAACCACTAGACCAACGGGCCAGTCAATGCCAGGCAATGACGGATCATGAAAAGAATCTCAATCTGACAGTCTCTTCCACTCCATCCAAGGTGGGAGGACTAATTTAATGATTTTGACACCTAAAAGAAAAAATATGAAGTCGCGCTCAGTAAGATATGCCCGTCTAATTGGAAAGATAGGCCACAGTGACATTGCTGGTTTCCTATACCTTATGGAACCGTTTCCGTTGGGTACCATAGCCGCCTTTTAGTTTATCGACTTCAGAAATGTACTTCTATGTTGCTTGATGTTGAAGACTATTTTTTTGGACATCTATCAGCATGTCTGGGTCGCTTAATGGTGTTTTGAGCCATCAATTTAATTTAGGTATCAATGAATTGAATTATTATCCGCATAGTGACTATACTTAAGACACCTACCTCAGTGTTTTGTAGTACAGTCAGCATCAAAAGTTGCTGACCACATTCAGATTTTCAAAATCGCTGTACTTACACCATAATAATACGGTGTAAAGCATTGATATTATTAATGAAGGTGTAAAGCGATTTTGAAAATCTGAATGTGGTCAGCAACTTTTGACGCTGACTGTACATTCTGTTAGGAGTAGTGAAATGTAAATAAAACACTTTTCCTTTCTGTACATAGGAATACATTATATCATAAATCACTCGATTACTATCAATTTCAACCCGGAATGTAACTTATTACAACCATACCTTTCACTTCTACAACAATAGTTTCACCGCAGGTTTCTGGAACCGCCGCCATGACCCAAATGTCCTCTTCATCAAATTCGAAGAAATGAAACATGACCTTCCTTCTGTGGTCAGACGAACTGCTCAATTTTTAAACAAGGAACTCAGTGACACTCAGGTTGACAAACTTTGCGACCATCTGTCATTCCAAAATATGAAGACGAATCGAGCTGTCAACTTGGAAGCCATCTTGGAAAAATCTTTTGGTGTGAGCTATTTGGAGTCTACAGATTTGAGGTTCATTAGAAAAGGGGAGATTGGAGATTGGAAGAACTATATGTCTGATGATCTGTCGCGGAGATTTGATGAGTGGGCTGAACAGCATTTGAAAGGAACGGAGCTGAGTTTTGAGTAAGTTAAAGGGGATATACAAGGGACTTTATAAGTGAAAATCAACCTTACGACTACGACATATGACATAAAACACGTTTTTATCTACGGGTAAATGAAAAACAAAACACGATCGCCACGACGACGTCAAGTCACTCGAATTGCATCATTATTTCTTAGTAGCAAGGTTGATTTTCACTTGTAGTTGGGATCGGTCGAATCGCGTCGCATCGCGCCGTGGGTAAAGTCCCTAAGTAATTAAGTTTTGTTTTTGTAGGTTCTAAAGTATTTAAAGAGATTTTTGTAACGTGGTAAAAAAAAAGTTAGCTTACATACTAAATACTTAGGTACATTATACGCGGACAAATACTTACATAGCGGACATTGATATGGGAATGAAAAATATTAGATAGGGACTTAGTTTAAATGTTACGTGTACTTTACACTATATAATTATTACCTTTCATAACAATGAAAAGAAACAGTATTGTCTTTATATAATGTGTAGATTCTAGATAGGTATCTTTTTAATTTACTGTTGCCGATGTTACAATATTTCCGTCTAAGTACATTTTCTTTTTGTTACGTTTGTTCATAATTATAATTGTTGTAGTTTACTGTTGTTTAATTAGGTATTACTTACTTGTTATTTAATTACATGGTATTTTATGTTGAATGCTACTGTATCTAAAATAAATAATTCAAGTTTTATTTACTTTTAGTTTTTATTTTTAACAGTATTAAAAAGTTAACTTATGTTTTTAAAATTTAATAAAAGGACCACTTACACAGAAGACGCCAAGTTTAAACTGTCAAAGTGGATTGAATAATCGAAAGGGGTTTGCAATTTTTAGTACGGACGTTGGCATCAATTTTTTTTTCTTTCGCCAGCGATGAAACTTTGCCCATAATTAGACTACTACCTAAGAAGTCCATAGAAAAAAAAGATAAGTTTCTAAACTGTAACCAACCAGAGATATGGCGGTTTGCATTTTGTTCCAATCTTGAGGTTTTTTTGTAGGAATCCATTCATTTTTTGATGTACTAGCTTTTGCCCGCGGCTTTGCCCACCCAAACCACCTTAATGTATAGCTTATAATCGTCTCTAGAATCCCATCTATGTCTGTACCAAAATTCATCAACATCGGTTCAGCCGTTTTGACGTAAAAATGGAACAGACTTATAGACTTTATTTCGCATTTGTAATACAAGTAGGTTAACGAGGAATAATGAGTGTTTAGTTTATATTAATGTTAAGAATATATTTTTAACCGACTTCAAAAAAGGAGGAGGTTCACAATTCGTCGAAACATTCTTTTTTTTTAAACGTTGCCCCACACTAGGAATTTCTCGTGTCGTGGGTGCGTTTACAAACATATAACTCACATACAAACACCCAGACCCGGAACAACTACTTTTAGATCATACAAATATTTGCTCCGGGAATCGAACCCGCGACACGTACCGATCGCTCAGCCACTGCGCTAACCGTGCCGTTATTTTTTTATGTTTCCAGATTTTTCAATGACGCCTGAACCGATTTGGGTAATTCTCCTTTTGTTTGAAAGGGGATCTTAACAGATGGTCCCATGGTCATGACGGAATCTTGGAGAAAACAGGAATATCTTCAATAACTTCCCATGTTTACTTGGTCAGGATCTCATGACGCGATCTTGGACAAAATCGTGGAAATTTTTCAATAAATAACAGCACCTGTACCCACTAAAAAGAGCAAAATATAACAGGCTTCTGAAATGAATACAAAATAAATATAAAATAACTCTTCTTTCGGAAGTCGGTGCCAAAAAAATCAAGGAAATAAGAAGCAAAGTCACCGATTTCCTAGAGAAATGATATTTTACACTTGATTTTTGTTTCTCAATCGTCTTCGAAAAAAAAGGAGGAAGTTCCCAATTCGTCGTAACCTGTTATTTTGGTTTCCCCATTTCTCGATGACGCATGGACCGATTTGGAAAATGCCGGGATGTTGAAGAATCTGAAAATAATAATATACTATGTCTACCCACTAAAAAGGCAAAAAAAAAACATGAAACTGACTTCCCAAAAAAAAAGTGTAAACTAAAAAAAATATTTTATTAAAAAGTCGGTTTCATATTTTTCTAAAAGTTTTGTTTTTCGTTTTGATGTTGTATAATAATTAAATTCGTTCTTCCTCTATGGCTGTAGCGGACAGGATTCAGACTCGTACTGACTAAAATCCACCCTGTGCAGGGCAGTTCCATGGTCTCGACAAGCGCTTGGCTCTCGATTTTTTTACGTTGTAAAATCATCCAATGAGTCCTCCCACCCGAGCAGGACTAGAGGGACTAACAGACTTATACTGACTAAAATCCACGGTGTCAATAGCCCTTTACGTTCCGAGGCCACAGTTACCTGATAAGACGGTCCCGCGACCCCGAAAGGCTTTGGCGCTCTGAGGGGGTCCTGTCACATTGCTGACAGCCCTTTGAGGTGCGCGTGGAATACGACTCGCCGTCGCCCCAGGCATGGTCCAAGATAGGACGGCGAGTCGCCGCCCATTACTCGCCCTTCGCTGTCCTACGGTGGCCGAAAGTCGCTTCGCGTCTTCCGATGCCGTCCGGCTGGGTTGTGAGATTAAGGCTGTTCTCCTCCTCACGGCGCCCGCCTCCTCCTTCGCTAGTATGACTGCTTCGAAGGAGAAGGCGACCGCTTCCCATTCAGTCTCGCCTCGCAATAATTCCGGGCGCGAGATGTCGCCGCCTATTGCTACCTTGAGGACAAGCCGGTGCTCCGTCCTGCACCGTATGCTCCACCGTGTCCTCTGAGCGATCCTCGCAGTAGTGACACCCAGAAGTTTCTTCTTTCCTATCAAACACAGAGACACAATAACCTCCCGAAACTTCTGTGTCCGGTGAGGACCTGTGTCAGGCGGAAGGTGAAAATACCATGGCGCCTCTCCAGACCCTTCTCTCAAAGAGGGGTCTTACCGCCGCGATTCCGGCGTGCCCGAACCTTGGTTGCGACAGTCACTTCTCGTAGTGCCTCGTCTTGTCGAGTAATGGGTTAGTCGACGCGCCAGGGCGTCATATTCCACTTGGATCGAAAATGGAAGTCACGGTGGATTTTAGTCCGTAGGAGTCTGATAGTCTCTTCTGCTCCACCCAGGGAGGGAGAACTCGCTTTTTGATTATTATACAACGTTAGAAACAAGACGATTTTGTTTTACCCTTTTTAGTGGGTCCAGGCGTTATATTACGTTGTCTCTACTAGAGCCCCGGGGCACAACTTTGTGCCACCAAACCCTGACCGATTTTAAGACTTATTTTTCCAAAAATACAGTTTAAAATCGTTCGGGGTTTGGTGGCACAAAATTGTGCCATTGGGGCGCTTTGGGGTCCTAGAGGGTATTTGCGTAAACAATGCATAGATATGCGATAGCAGCAATCGCAGATGATTTGCTGTCATTTATTAAATAGTTTCCTCGTTTTCTCCAAGATTTCGTCATGACCTAGTAACCATGGGACCATCTGTTATAACATACATAAAAAAAAGTTCCAACAAATTGTGAACCTCCTACTTTTTTGAAGTCGGTTAAAAAGATCTTAAGTGTTATAAACAAACCACTCATTATTCCTCGTAAACCTACTAGTATTACAAATACGAAATAAGTATTATGGTATGTTCCGTTTTTACGTCAAAATGGCTGAACAGATGTTGATGAATTTTGGTACAGAGATAGATGGGACTCTAGAGACGGTTATAGGCTATACCTAGATGCGGTTGGAGTGGGCAAAGCCGCGGGCAAAACCTAGCACATCAATAAATCTATGGATTCCTACTAAAAATAACTCCAGAGTTGAATAAAATAAATACTGTCATATCTCTGGTTGGTTACGGTTTAGAATTTTTTTATTATTTTTTACGAACTTCTGAGGTTGTGGTCTACTAATGACCATAATTTCATTGCTGGCGAAAGAAAAAAAAATTGATGCCAAAAAGTTGCAAACCCCTTTGTGTACCACTACAAAAACATAATTTTTACAATGTTTAATTTTTAATCGAATTTAACGATCACTCAAATAAACAAAAACTCTGGGTGTCGAGTCTGCTAATTATTAGTCAGAATGGCGCCACAATGGCGTTTCAATTGTAGTGCTTATTCGAACCATTTTTTACTGCTGAGTAAAAAATGGTTCGAAAATTGAAACGCCATTGTGGCGCCATTCTGACTAATAATTAGCAGACTCGACACCCTGACGTGGCGTGAATTTATGACGCTTGAAGGTACGAATATTTTTTTCTTTTCTTGCACTATCTCATGTAGGTTTTCTTCGCAGTTTTTCCTTGATAAATTCGTTGTATTATTTACATAATGTGTAGAGTATGATTGCTCATGTAAATAAATAAAGAATAAAGCAGCTTTCAACTGATGAAAGATTTTTTGAAATCGGAGCTGTAGTTTTTGAGCCTATTCATTACAGACAAAGAAAATAAAATTAGTATAGAAGTATAGATTATGACCAGTAAGACTTTTTCAGGGTAAAAGTAAACTAGTCTATGGTAGAATGTTTGGACCAGCGACTATTATTAGTTTTTCTTTTTTAGGAAGGTATAACGGTATAACTAGAACCTTGGCTTTTTTCCCGAATATAGCTTATACACATATATTATTATAGGTACATCAGTAATAAAAGTCACATTGTTAAAGCTTTTATTTAACTTCACATTTTTAAAATAACTCAAAAAGTCATAATGTAAAAAAAAAAGAAACAAAAAAATATAGAACGTGTAAAATACAACATGGATAATCTCAAAAGGACTAGATAAGATAAATATTAATTTAATTGACTCACAACACTTAGCTACACGGTGAATTTCAGCTATACAACTATTGTTGAAAAGTGACATTGCTAAGTACAGTCACGAACACAATTATATGTGTACTCTATGGAAAATTCAAGATGGAGATTTTCTTGACAGACATAACAACTTTATTAATAGGTATGACATATTTTAATCATCATCATCTGCCTAGCCTCTTCTCAACTATATTGGGGTCGGCTTCCAGTCAAACCAGATTTAGCTGGATATCAGTATTTTACATGGAGCGACTGCCTGTCGGACCTCCACAACCCGCAACTGGGTAATACGATACCCCATGGTAAGACTGGTTGTCAGACTTTAGAGCTTCTGACTAATTTAACAGTAACGACTGTCAAAGATCTACAAATGACAGTCGGGACCAACGGCTTTACGTGCTTTCCGAGGCACGAAGGAAACTCGTTATGATAGATGGTCACCCATCCACAGACCAACCTCGGCAAGCGCGGCTTAAACCGGAAGATCGGCCTGTGCGGCTGTAATTATTTTATTAATTAACTTATATTATGTAATTACTATTTAGTACTATTAGTATCCTATTTAGTACCTTTGTTTCAAAGTAATATGTTCGTAGTACAGAAAAAGTAAATCAATTTTAATTTTTAAGTTTTATTGTACTTAGTTACTTATTTTAGTGTTCGTCACTGTACAAGAGATGCCATTACAGAAAAAGTTTTAATATTTTTTTGAAACTTAATAACTAGATTGATCGTGGCTCCTGTAAGTTCCTTAAATACAGGATTAAATTACAAATATTAAATAAATTGTGCCTAGTGAGGGCGCAGCAAGTACTAAGTACAAAGATAATATTTACAAAAGATTAAAAATAAATTATAATTTATTTTGATAAAAATAATAATTATTAAAAAAAATTGGTATGTTAGATTGTAGCAAATTATTAACAGCAAGTCGTATACATTTTTTTAGATAATTATGTACAATAATGAACTCTAAGAACCATTTCTGTTATTATTTTTTTAAAATAATAAAATCATGGTCGACATGGAGAAAACAGTTAGCCTGCCACGCCCTTTAAATTCTAAAAAAGACGATCCGAAAAGATCTTTTGAAGTTACTAAGTAACATTCTATCTACAATAAAAAAGGTACAATAAAAATATCGTCTTTGCTTCGTGTACAAGAAAATATATTCTATAATTAACACGTTTATGGTAAATTATCAATTTTTTTCTTACTCCGAAACCGCCGTCAAACGACGTCAAATATTTTGATATATTTTTTAATTTATTTATTTATGTTTAGTTTCTATTGTCATCTTGTAAAGCTCATATCGTGATTTTTTTCTTTCGTAACATTAAATAATCTTTGGAATTATTTTTGGGATGTATTCGTCTGAGATCTATTAAATACTAAAAAAGTTAAATATTTTTAACGATAAGAATTTTCCACCAATTTTTGAGCTCTTATTAAATATTTTTAAGAAAAAACGTGGTGGAGAAAATTTTAAATTGCACGAATTAAAGATTTAATCTGATACTTACAAAAATAATTAAGTACCTACTTACATTTATAATAATTAATACTTTCTACGACTATTTGCATTGTTTCGTAATATAAAACTGTTTATGGACTAGAGTGTATTTGTAAATAAGTTTTTCAAAACGATACATTAGGCCGAGATAGTTCATAGATAATTCTGTTAAAAATACTGATATCAACAATTCTGATTTTGATATTACACACTAGAAACCCGTTTTACCCTCTTATGACAAAATGGATGCAATTACTAAACACTTAGAAAGAATTATAATTATACAACCTTAAGGCCCACTTGCACGAACCCGAGTTATCTTATTACTCAGAGTTAGTTGCTAACACAAGGTTAAATTGACAGTTTGTCATACAATATTGTCAATTTAACCTCGTGTTAGCAACTAACTCTGAGTTTAAAAGATAACTCGGGTTCGTGCAAGTGGGCCTTACTGAATGAATGACTTTTAATAATAACAAGTGTCAGATCCTTAAAAAATAATAAAGTAGATGAACTTAATAATAATGAAATAAATAACGTTAATAACGATACGAAATGCTGCACAAAAAGTCAATGAAGAAGGTAACGTTAAAATGTAAAACAGTGCACAATTTTCAGAGGGTAAAACAGGAGAATTAAAATACAATTAAAGATTTTAAATAAGATGACAACTAGAATTATTTTTATGTCTTACGTGAGGGTTTCCGAAAGCTCCACAACACTGATGATGATTGACATTCTTTGTATGATGATGACCGTGAGGGTGAACATTTCCCTGTTGTAGCTGCTGTTTCTCTTTATTAGAAAAATCTCTGGGAACTTGTTTGTGTACTGCACAAGTTTTATTGTGTCCAGGTGCTATTCGCGCCTTAAATCTGCCTACTTTACCAGGTTTTGGATGATTTTCAGTAGATTCTTGGGTGCATAGGTGTCGTACTTGGTTCATATCATTGTGGGCGTCTTGGTATTCTGTGTCGGTTTCTGAGGAAGATTAAGAAGTTTCAACATTAGTTTTTTTATGTGGCTTTTGCTGTTACAGATTTTCTGGAATTTCGATTGCAGATTCAGGGAATGGTTATTACCACGTGTATTCCACACGATATTTGGTCGTTTCCAGTATTTAAAATATGTCAGTATCTATTTCCTACAAAAAAATTGCGTAGTCATGACATTATCTTTTGCAATTAATTCGTTCGTGTTCAGTCTAATCTTCTGTTAAGTAAAAAAAAACGCCCGTCCATCGCCTCCTTGAGGACACGGCTGTGATCTGCTCAAAACAAAGCAGTGTAGGTGGAAACACATGTCAGACTATTGTCGTCCACTACTGAACGTAAGCCTCTCCCAAAGAGCACCAGTCTAAAGCAGTCCACGTCCACCTGTTGCAAGCCACCTTCTATAAATGTCTATGTTATGTTGTATAAAATATTATTTGTTACCTATTTCATCTCCACTGTGCTTGGCTGTGATCGAAGATGCAGTTTCAGGTCTAAGCGTCGAGTAGGAATCTCCTACAGCTGGCGGTGCCGACCGAGTGGGGGAGATTCTCGCGACGCACTGTTGGATTAGCGTGAAGCACCCAAACGTTAGCCGGGGACTAGTTAACGATATCTAGAACATTTCAGCGGTCTCACTTACTGATCTCCAATTCGGTTGGGCGAAAATTTTACAAGATTTTTAAACCCACCACCAAATTCTTTGCGATCCACCACCGAAATGTTTTAGCAATTTTAGGAGTCAAGCAGTTCAGTATAGCTATTCTTCAAGGTGTTAAGTTGAAGCGAAAGTTCGTGTTTTTCATGCACATGCACAACCCAAAATGTGAGTTAAATAAAAATGGTGGTATCTGAACTTAATTTATTCTTAAAAACAATTTATTAAGTTTCATGTTCTTTTTCTTTGTTAGCATGACTCACAGTGTCAATCATATTGTCAGTGTCTCGGTCTTTGGGTTGTGGCGCAGTCCCAACTCTGCAAGGGGACGTTGAACTGTAACTAGAGATTATCTTGATTTTACTACATGGCTGCCAGGCAATTAAAATGATCCAGCGTTGTGAAACCGGTCACACAAAATGATAGTTTGGTCCTCAAATCCACATTTGAGGCTCGATCAAATTGATTCGGAAAAATTGCAGTGGCTGCTCTAGACCCGGACTTTTCACACGATACTACATGTATTGATGATAAATATGGCACATCGATCTTTGGAAAGAGAATCGGCTAGTTTCGGTTTTGTAGAGCGTTATCTCTGTCGCACAAACTACGCACTAACGAATCATCGTCATAAATATAGTAGTTTGTGACAGAGAAATAGCTTAGGAAGGAGATATTTGCAATTTTTATCCCTGGTACTTGACCTAGAGTTATGCCAGTGTCAAGTGTAAGTAGCTAGTCCACAATTTGTCCTCATCAGCTTGACTGATCCATCAATGATTTGTCCAAAACTGACAATGATTGTAATTACCAGATTGACGAGTTGAGGCTGTCTATAGTTGTAGCGGTCGCTGTTCTCAGTGGCTCCACGGATTCTGCATCTGTCCACATCCCAACTACACTGGTTGAGTTTGATCTCGATTCTAAATGAAAGGAGGGTCATGCATTATTTATTTGTATTATTAGATTGATACCGAATGTTTTTCGGTAGGATAAGTTTTGCTGTATGCGGGTTTAACTGAGGGCCAATATAATACAAAATTGGTACCCTAGGGAGGCGGGGTTGTGGTAGACCACGAAGAAGATGGCAGGACGAACTGGATAGGTTTCGCCAGAATTGATGGGCGCAGGAGGGAAGGAAGGAAGGAAGACGCAGTTTTTAGAGAAGTGGAAGAATTGAGGGAGGCCTTTCGTCAGGAAAATGCCACGAAAAATATTGACATATAGGTTTTTAATTACTACTTACTTATTATATTGTGTATCCTTACCTCGTTCCCTCTCAGTCCTATTAGGCGAATTTGCAATACTCCTCCTAGCTACATCTTGAAAAGTGACAGGAGAATACATCCGTCTCTCTTCCCCCGGTGACGTCATGGTCGTCGTTGGAGTATTCGATATTTGAGAAGTCCTCACAGCAACTGTGTTCTGTACCGCCATTAAATTCCCTGAACTATTCACTAAGGAGTTTGGTCCGGAGTTGACGGCATTCGGTAGATGGTTGTCAGAATTCTGGTTCCTTGCAGAATTTTGTGCTGCTTCTTTGATATTCATTTGTTGAGCTGAATGTTCTGCGATGCTGTCTCTGACGTCTGCAGCTCTTTCCCATTCCAGTTCTGTGCCAGGAGTCATTTGTGGTGATATGACTTTGGTCAGTGATGGTCTGGATTCGCGACCCTCCAGCCAGTAAGTTTTCATTGCACCTGCAACAGTTTGTTTTGACTTATGAGAAACATTGCAAGTTTTAAGATGATCATTTATAATATCTACTAGGGCTCAACAGAACTCTTTTTTTAGCTTTGTAGTTTAGAAATACCAAACTACACATTTTATGTTTTAACACGACTTAAATATGGAAAGAAAAAATAAAGAAAGATGTTACTTCCGGCAATGTCAATACCGTTCCCATAAAACATTAAAAAAAACAATATAGCTGCTAATGTAGCTTATGATTGTGCAATTTTAGTCAGGAGAACCCACTGATTTCCATTAAGTCTTAAATATCCAAAATCTAATTAAAACTATTCATATCCTTACCTTTCCCTTTAACCTGAATCTCTCCTCTCTCAGTCACCATATAGGATGGTGACAGAAGCTCCTGCGTTGTCTGCGAGATATGTATCCTCATGGCTTCTGAAGTAGACTCCATTCTTGAAGCAGTGTTCACCGAGTCTCCGAAAAGGCAGTACCGAGGCATCTTCAGCCCTACAATACCTGCCACCACTGCCCCAGAGTGGACTCCTACTCTGATTGATAGATGGGATCCTGGAAATGACAAAAAAAAAATTAACTTAATCATTGTATGTGAAGATTATGTTAATAACACTAGGCTTAGTTAAGTATTATGAAATGCTAAAGTTAGAGTTTAAAGCCTTATACATAGACAATGCAAGAATTTGTGTGCATTGTTATGTGGTCCATCAATATTGTTATGATTGGCAGACTATTGATGGAAAATGAATTTAGTTTCATCTGCTAAATTCATTTTCCATCAATAGTCTGCAAATCAAATCAAAATTGCATGCAATTTCATATATCATCGAAATGAGGCTTTGGTACATACATGCCACGGCCCAAGATTCCAAGGTTATCTGAATATCTCGAACTTTCGAGTAGGTATCTGATTTCGAGAAAATCTGAACTTTGTTCTTTACATAACTTCATCGATTCGTGTGGCTTTTAAGCTTGGTTAGAAACTTAATACATTCGGTTTTAGACAGTGGTTATTTTGAAAGTTTTACCTGTACTAGGATCCTTCAAGTCAGTGATAGCATCCACCATGTCTAGCGCCATATCGCACACCTTCTCAGCATGGTTGTCTTCCTTCTCTGGAGCTCCTGATACCACCATGTAGGCATCACCTATCGTTTCTACCTGGAAAGGATTAGATTGAGACACGTTACAAAACTTTCGAATTACCCGGAGTTTTTATATCATCAATAATCTAAAATTCATGCGTTATTTATTTTAATTAACTTAGTCCTAACGAGCCATAGAAAAACATGATGGATGATTTTTCAAGAATCATCGTAACAAGTAGACTTGTAGGCAATTCTTTATAAGACGCAACGCTACTCTCAACTCAGTGCTCGAGTTACGATTTGACCTTAATAGATTTTTAATTTAAGGCTATAGCGCATGAAGTTGGTACTGCCTTGCTTGTTTGCAGCTTCCCGTTACCTTCACCACTATTTAGTGGCTACCAGGTAATAATTTTATTAAGATTAGCTTGACAAGTCAATGAAGCTTAATGGTATTTTCTGTAGTCCCCAGTTAAATCTACGTACCTTATAAACCCTGTTCCTCTCAGTAAGCGTATCAAAGATGGAGTACATAGCGTTGAGCATGGAGACCACCTCCATGGGGGTGATCCGGGAACAGATCTCCGTGAAGGTCACTACGTCGGAGAACAGGATCGAGACGCTGTCGAACATCTGTGGAGAAAGAAGATAAGTTTGAGTTGCAGTTAGAAATAGACAAACACAATAAAATTACATAAATTAAGTATGTTATGTTCCACTGCGAGGATCGCCCGGAGGACAACGGTGGAGCATACGGTACAGGACTGCTCCACTTGGGTAGAGCACCGCCGTGTCCTCACGACGGCGATAGGCGGTGACCTCTCGCGCCCGGCAGTGGTCGAGGCCATGCTGCGGGGCGAGACGGAGTGGGATGCGGTCGCCTCCTTCTGCGAGTATGTTATGTTATATCCCCAGCCGATCGTAAAATTAGCCACATCGTGACATGCTTAGGCACATCGTGTTCCACTGACACTTTATGATGTGCCCAGTGGAAAGTCTGGAAAATCAGATCGCCGGGAACAACTTCTTTACTGTCGTAAAAAAGACTTGGGGCACTCCGTGTCAGTGGAAATGAAATGGTGCACTATCGAAGAAGCCCCGCTTTTTGGTGCTCTTACTTCTGGACTGTTTAAAATTAATTAATTATCACTAAGAGGAG
Organism: Agrotis clavis; assembly: GCA_954870645.1. Taxonomy (NCBI): domain Eukaryota; kingdom Metazoa; phylum Arthropoda; class Insecta; order Lepidoptera; family Noctuidae; genus Agrotis; species Agrotis clavis. The sequence continues at coordinate 7,229,164 of OX940940.1, forward strand.
AGCGGGGTCTAAAAAACCGTGCTGTTCTGTCAGAATACGGTCAGTGAATACGAAACGAGGCACTATAAAATGTGAACAAAATCAAAATTAATTCGAAGAAAATCTTTTACGTTGCAAAATTCTCACATTTGCTAAAGTTGTGGATCATATTCACAATAGGTAATGTTTTAAATTATGTATCTTCTAAGTACTACTTAGATAAACCCTATTATGAAAGATAGTAATAAATAGGATTAAAAGCTAGTTTAAAACAGTAAGTACTTAATTAACCAACAGTATTAACACTAGTGTCCGACCGAAACTGGTTTTTCAGCCGAAACCGAAACCGAAACTTTTTAACACATTTATAATTTCGATTATTTTCCGTTTACTGTTTTTTTTTAACAATTATTATTAACACTTAAGAAAAAGTGTTACATAAGAAAAAAAAATCATCTGGGCGTGGATGGCTAGGTATCCTATGAGGAATATCGAAAAAACTTGAATGGAGTCTCGAGACCGATGTTGACGATCACTAAAACTGCATAATTGGATTTTAGAAAAATCAATAATCCTGGCCAGGAATCGAAACAGCTGATTTTGGTTTTTTTTTATTATATTCAGCTGATTCAGAAATACGATATTACTTATATGAAAAAAAAAGCATTATTTCAAAGAAGAAACCGTTAACATATATTTCGAATACAGTCACTGCCTTGACGATTAATAAGTTCTTTAATCATTAACGTACGTAACAAATATAATTTTATTATGACATGAATATACAAGACTTACTCTTGGCAGTAAACTCAAAAGCATAACCTCAACTCACGATTAAATGGACGGTGGCCCCGCGCCCGGCGAGCAAGCACGTGGTTGCTACGCATTTTACCGAACTACGCACGAAAAGGCACGATCACCTGAGTTTCGGCGGAGCCGAAAGTTTCGGCTATATTTTGGCCGAAACCGAAACTATGGCCGAAACTAGATTTTTTGGCCGAAACCGGCCGAAACCGAAACCGAAACCGAAATTTCGGTCGGTCACTAATTAACACTGAGACAACAACTGCTACTTACTCAAACAAACATTTATTTAATCCCTCAAATCCTATTATAGAGTAAACCTCATAATGGTTGTTATAATAAACTAAACTTATCGTTTATCTCATCTTAGAAGCAGTCGGCACGAATTTATGTTTGTACGGGGTACAGCCAGGGCCGAATCAGGGCAGGGTGAATTGAAAGCCCTATTTTGGGCTGTAAAATATAAAGAAAAAAATAATCAAATGAATCGTCCCTTTCTATATGTAACAGAAGGGACTGTAAGACTCGTAATGATTATTACTTCAGCTGTTCTTTGTATTCCAGGGCCGCGGTACACTGTTTAAATAGTCCAACGCACAATTAGACACACTGGGCACTTTTAAAAATACAAGTATATTCTTTACTATGAACATTTTCAGAAAATCAAGTTTTTTTATGATGTTTTCAGGTATGGACCCCTTTTTTATCGTTGTAAAATTATCAAGTGAGTTCTTCTACCCATAGCGGGACGGGAGGGACTCAGACTTGTACTGACTAAAATCCACGGTGTTCTTCCCATAGCCCTTTACGTTCCAGGGTCACGTTTACCTGATCAGACAGTCTCGCAACCCCGGCAGGCTTTGGCCCTCTAACTTTGGGCCCCTAAGGATTGCGGGGCCCTAGACATAAATATCCCGAGTGCCCAAAAGGAACGTTGGCCCTGGGTGCGGCTTGCAAATCAGCAGATGAGGGTAGGCAGCAGGGGTCAGCGTACTGGACCGCAATTAATTCGGGAAAAGATTTTGATTTTCCAGGTCACGAATTTGGGGTTGTGGTTTTGTACCTGGTAAAATTGGTTTTGAGTTTGCTTTTTAATGTTGTTTTCTTTAACCAATAACTTATAAGCTTTCTTTGTAATTATTAAGTGGCATTCTGTAGTGTCTGCCTACTGCCAGTAAGTAGTAAGTAAAATGGAGTAATTTTATGTTGCCTTTGGTGTATTTGGCACATGCTTCTACACATATATCTACTCACATACTATGTTGAATATAATCAAAATGTATTAAGATAACCCCGTTATAAATGAATATGAGAAGAATAACTGGAAACATAATGTCATTAATTCTTAGGCAGGCGTGCGTGAAAGATTATAATTATGATGTTACATTTCAGTCATTATTAATAACGTGCCGACGTACATCATAATGAATGAAAAATTACTCTCAGAAACAAATGTCATTCAAATAATCAATACGTTTTTATATTTTTCGTTAAAGTTGATGCAAACGAATATATATATATATATATATCATCTATGTAAACACTAAAGATTAAAAAAAATCTTTTGGCATATTATTTTGTTTAGCCATGCATGTATTGTTATCGCTCATAATTATTTTAAATAATATTTAACCGTAAATAATACTTAGTTGGCACACTTGGCACTGAAGAAATGAAAAAAGAAAAAGCATACACTGGTCATTGTAGTTTGATAGAAACCCACGCTACATGTCCAAATTATGCTATTTATTTTGACACGTGTACATAAATCGAATATTTATATTAGAAAAGAAAATGTAAGAAAGAATCTATTTTACTGAGAGTATGTACAAAGAATTTCGTATTCCGGTAGTGTGTAGAAGCATGTCTTATCAATAATATGATAGACAAGCATTGATTTATATGAGTACTAACATGGTTTATATTCCATCATAATGTCAAGACCCAAAATAACAAAAGAGTTCGGGAACTAACGTATTTTAGGGTAAAAGAGTGGAAGATTCCATTTAGAAAATCTTGGCACGAATATTTATCAAACTTTTCCTGTTTAGTCTGTGTAATTAAAAATATTTACATTGAAAATGCCTTGCGATATGGAAAAGGAACATATAGGAAGGAAGGAAGATACATAAACAATAGTTATTTGTTATGCAAGGCTGCAAAGTTGATTTTTGGCGCGAGTACTTGAATTGAAAACTGAGCGAGCGAAGGATTCTAAGATTGAACCGCGAGAGAAACGAGCGGTTCAAATATAGAATCCTGAGCGATGCGAAGTTTTCAAAGGTACGAGACAACTTTGCTGCCGAGTGCAACACACAACTTTTCACCTCACACAGCGAGGAAATGTAGTGGGGGTGGCTCGCCTGCCGGTGTAGAAAAGTAGAAAACAATTGAATACAAGACGTGTTCGAATTTTAAACAACACTTTGTGCTCTAGAGCACAAAATGGAGTTTTGCGCTCAGATTTTGAATGAGAAATAGAATCTTTCCGAGCGGGTGAGGTGAAAAAGTATTATGTGCCTGTCTTATTGCCTTGCAATCGAATATCAGTATTTATTTTCTTGTAGGCAAGTAGCGTAATGTTTTATATTTGATTGCAGTGGTGGCCCAATGGTAATGGCCCCGACTTACGATTTGTAGGTTCTCGGCTTGGATTCAGCCAGAAGGAGGGATTATTTTGTGTAATTTATTTCATTACGAATGCTCTCAATTAAACGTTCAAGAAGAACATCGTGAGAAAAACTGGCACGTACTAGAATCTAAAATTTAAATATAATTATTGACATCTACCAACCCGCACTGGGCCCATAAGTTGGATTACAGCCCAAATCCTTTCACAGGCTATCCACTATTTAAAATTTAGTTTCTAAGTAAAATACTATGTATGATTGTCTGTTCACTCATACATAACTTTTAAACTACTTATCATTATATGACAAAAATCTTCTACTTCATTTGCAATTAAAGCGAGTCTTTTTGTCGTCAAATCTTCTGATTTTTTCGTACTTTTGATCTTTGAAATCCGAAAGGCATTAAGCTTGATTTTGAACTAAAAATGATCCGAGTCGGGATTAAGAGATCGACCGCCTCTTGCCTCACTGCTAAGCCTCGGATATTTCCTATATTGGTTCACTGTTTGCCCAAGGGCCTGTACGTTCGAAGTTTGGAGATATCTAGATTATATTATGAATGGAATGGAATTGTTGAAAAGATCAACATGTAGTAAAAAAAAAAAAGAGCTAGATATCATAATCAATTGCATTAGTGGAAAACAGTAATAAGTAACCATAAGTATAATTAAGTATCTAATGTTGATTGTATTAATTATAAAGAAACAGTAAATGCACAGATAAACCTGATATCATCAGCTTTTGCTATAAATCCGAGGTTATTTGATTCATTGTGTCAATTTGTAGTTGTCTTCACGTCTTAGTGTAATTATCTATGTTATGTAACTCACCTCACACGTGTCTATAGGGTTCTCCCCGTTCCTCAGTCTATCAGCCACCTGCTTCGGTATCATCTGGTACAGCAGCTCGTCCGTCCTCTTCATCTCCTCGTCTAGTTTCCTCATTGATTCCTCAAGTTTTTTACTCTTCTGCTGTTCCTGATCTAAAGCTAGTTTCAACTCCACCGATTGCTGTGTCCCGGCTAACATTAGGTCTCTGGAATATTGAAGGTATGTTTTAGAACCAGCCCATTTTCTGGGTCAGATGCTTATCTGGCCTATAATTTAGATACATTAGACGAGGAAGACCAGGCTGATGATGATGATGCTGTTTCTGAACCATACAAAGAAATAAAAAATATAATAACTCATGATTCAATCACTCAATTAAGACTTCGTGTAATAAAGTATATTTGTGAAAGGGGCGTGTGAAACGAAAGAAGAGATTGTATATTTAATAAACGTTTTAATATTTATTGTTTCATAAAGATTGTTTAAATATGAGTTAAAGTATATTACTACTACTAGTACTAATATAATTAAGTAATAAGGGTTAGTTTTTTTTTACCCTTAATATGGGTGTACCATAAATATGCCCCAGTACCATAACTGGCGACACATTACGAGACGTCAGTTATTATGTAATAACGGGTGAACCTATTACCAACAACTAGTTACAAATCCCAACCCAAAGAACTGCTGCTAATGAGATTTTGCAATAGAAAAACCCACTAAAACTTTGTTCCACCTCAGAATCTCATCAAAACCGTTATCTACTTTAATAATGATAATTTACCTGCTAAAGTCATGCATCGACAGATCGTTGATGTATAGCCCAGTAGACACAAGAGCAGCCAGATCAGGCATCACAGGAGTGCCCAAGTACATCATCATCCGCCAGTTGTCCATGTAGATCATTTGACCTGGATAAAACTGAAGAATTTAGTAAATGGCAGGATAGTGAGACATATAGTTGATAGAAGAAAGATAGGCTTTTGACGAGGTGATAAAGATATTGGAAATAATCTATTGAAAATGGTGCTGGAAGAAAACGGAGATCTTAAAGACAAAGAAGTGTGAGTAAGTGGGAATCAAAACAGTACACGTTACAAGTGAAGATGGTGATTAAATTGAATTATGGTAAATAAATGTAACACAAGAATTCTAAAATATTCAGAAAGAAACTCTCCAAGTTTTTGATAAGTACTTAGTTCAAGTTTAATTTTGTCGGTAAAAGTATCTTATTTAGAAAAAAAAATCAGTGCGAAAGACCTACAATCTACAATGTGGATTTTTAAACCCTACTCTACTGGGGTGCTAAGACAGGAAACCTCCACGTGCGCCCGTGGACTGGAGTTCCCTCTCGGATACGTCCGGGGTGAAGACCAGTTTTTCGGTCCGGTGCACCCTGGGATGCGGGCAAAAACTCTTCCTTAGGCACTGTGTGCCTATATAAGGGATCTCTTTGCCCGTATGCGAATAGCCTGTCGTGTGGACGCTCCAACGCGTGTCCCTCTGATCAGCAGAGGGCACAGCGGCAGAGCGGGCTTGCGGACGGTGAGTAATGGGGGTAGCTCGCCGTCCGACCAAGGACCAAGCCCGGGTCGGTGGCGCGTCGTGTTTCGCGCCAACTTTCTTAACCCAGGATACCGTGGCCCCTGAACGTAAAGGGCATCCGAAGGAACACGGGTGGATTTTAAGTCAGTAAGAGTCTGACAGTCCCTTCCGCCCCACCCAGGGCGGGAGGACTAATTTGATGATTTTACCACCTAAAAAAAAATCCAAACATTTGTCGAAAAGATATAAATCTAATATCGAAAGTAACGAAGTGTTGATACAATAAAGTTATAAAGTGATATAGAAGGAGTGCTATCTAAACATTGAAATAAATCTATAATAGAAGAATATGGTGAATTTGGTAAAGATTCCAAATTAATTAGTGCGCCACTCATTTAAATAGATAGTCTTGTATTTACAGTATTTCTTGCTTTGAAAACAAATCGTGCCATATTTGATTGACAGGGTGTTTGGGTCCTAGACGAACAAACTGTTACTATGAATTCAGTAAAACTGATTCCAACATCATCAGCGTTGAAATATTTCGTTGGTAATTAATAAAAATGCTATTACATGCAATGCTTCTTCTTACGAAGCAGTTGTACGGTTTATAAATATCTTGAGCCTAGTTGGAGAGAATCATGGCATCTCTCTCCGCCAATGTGTTAAAATGGACACTTTGATGAAGCTGTTGTATCCTATCATACAAGTGGGCCATGATCAATCTGTAGCACCACATCAAGACTGAGAGTCAGAAGTATGGTGAATCCCCTATTTTGCTGAAGTTTTTGCAGCTTTCCGTGTAGGTATACTATCGATTGGGTGCCTTCCATTGCTAAACGCAATGCTGAAATCGTGGTAACAATTTGTATGTCACTGTCCCTTTCACCCTGTGTTGTCTAGTGCCCAGGCTACGTTGTTTACAGCCAAGTTTTGTGCTCTATTATCTCATCTACCTTTAAGATGTAAATTAATAAAGTCTGGTAAAGGTCTTCCGTCATACGCAAATCGCTTCTTTGGTGTCATGCCTGGAAAATTTCATGACTCTTAGCCCCTTCGTACACTAGGCGACGCAAGTCTCCGACACCTTACGATTTTGGTATTCATTGACGCGTGCTTGTGTTCGAACCTCTATGGGTTTGTATTGCGATAGCCGCATGGATACCGAAGTCGTAAGGTATCGGAAACTTGAGTCGCCTTGTGTACGAAGGGCCTTATTATCATCGATATTTTTAAGGAAAATTACCTATGTGCTTACATGAGTGCCTTTATCTAATTGAGTCTTTGTCTAATTGAGTCTAAATTGAGATAGTTTTTGCACTGGGTTTCTGAAGATTATCTTAATTTATCTTGCTTATTTCTGTTTGAAGATAAACTGTCCTGTTATACATCTATATAACTAAGTTTGATAATCTCCGATACAATAAACGCATATTTCAAGGTTTTGTAACTTCTTAGATTTTGCTTATGTTGACATTGGGTAATTGAAATCTATTCCATCTAATAAAGATCCATTCCGCTATTCTGTGAACGTTTCATGAGCTAACTTCACCAAAGTGAGCGCACAATCAAACGCATTTGTTTTTAATTAAGACATCGCAGATTCTGAACGAGACAATAAATTCTCTAAATATCACGTTCGAAATTCGAACGGTGGCGGTGTCTCGTTCAGAATCTGCGATGATGTCACTAAAGGGACCTTATAGTAGGTACTAATTTTAGAAAACTGGATTTCGAGTCTTCTCACAATTTCTCGCCAACCTCCTACTTACGAGATGTACCTAGTTATTCTAAGTCATAATAAATCAACTTCTAGAATAATTTCTTGTTATTTTCACATAATTTGTTTTCTAATTGAGTTTCTATTTCAGTTATAAGTGGCGTTGAGTCGTTGACACACCACGTGGAACTAGATATTGCTATTATGATGGAAAGCGCGAGATAACTCCCAACTTTATAATTTCCCTGCTGACAGTTGAAAATATGAACTGGGTTTAATCGCATGAATAGTAATTAGGTACTCTAGATAAACATTATGAATAAATAGAGTGAGTTTGTGGGACGCTAGTTAGTGGGCTATCGATTGCTATTGTATCGTAATGATGCGTTGTGTAGAACCTAATACACGGTATACAAATTTATTGTTGATTGTCTTCGGTAGAGGCTGGGCGTTGCCCGCTGGGGGCTCTTTATATGTACGGGCCCTGGCCTGTAGACCAAAAAGCCCTTAAATAAATCCGGCCCTGTGGTTTGTTTGTGTTGACAGTAAATTAAAAGTGTCCTTTAAAACGTGGAAGTGCATGGTAATCAAACTTAGCCTGGCCGCATGTACCTATATCAGTTTTGTTTTCCGTTCGGAATTCGAAATGATGAATGAAATTGAACAACACACACAAAACATGCACACACATTTGTATGAATTCACTGTGTACGGATAGAAAACGGATCAGGATTCCTGATCAGGAAAACTGATGTATGCGGCCAGGCTTAAATTGGTGAACATACGCAGTGGCGTAGCGAAACTGAATCTAGGGGGGGCAAGACGCATTCGGAGGGCCTTTTTGTCAAAATGAACATTTTAATTCGCCTCCACTGCTCGCGCGAGGCCCCCTTTTTCGTAAGATGACTTGGTTTCCCTCCAAGACTAAAAGGCCGATTACACTATACGATTCATCGTGCCCTAAGTCCCTAATTTCTGTGTGGTGTGATCGCTGTTAGGCTGAGGACACTAACAGCCTAACAGTGATCACACCACCCAATCCATCGGAAATTAGGGACTTAGTGCACGATGAATCGTATAGTGTAATCGGCCCTTAAGTGATCTATACCAAATGTGATTGCCATGTGACAGCGACATTAGCTTTGCGAGGCCTCTTGGACTCTTTCAGTTCCCATAGTAACAAATAAAACGTTACCAAGTTATTTCGCAACATGGGGCCTCGCGCGATCAGTGGAGTCACTTAACCTAAACGGGATTGTCGCGACACATTAGCATTGCGAAACCTCTAAGGTTCTTTCAGTTTCCACTCATCAGAAGTATACAATTGTCGGTCATGTTAAGTTCTTATAGTCTAAGATACGTACATAGAACGACCTTCACCGATCGAGTAACCGGACGAAATGTGTTTTTTATGAATTAAAATATGTTGAAGAATGTGACGGTGATGGGTTGCCTCATAAAATCCTGTCAAGGATATTTTTAATTAATTTTATAAAAGGTTATTTTTTTTCAATACCTTCACCGATAGAGTAACCAAAGAAAATTAACACCAATTGAAAGTCCGAAGTCTATAGAATATGCTAACGTAGGGTTGCCTACCTTTTTCTTGTCAAGGCTATAGGGTTGCCTAATTTGAACAGGTGATAAAAAAATGCTACCTTCACCGATCGAGTAACCAAATAAATTATATATCAAAATAAAGACATTTTTTTTACGAATACGATGGTATACGGTTGCCTATGAAAAACTTGTCAGAAATTAGGGTTGCCAAGCGTTGAAGTTTGAAAATTTTAGACGGTTACAAGCACAAATGAGTAGATAAACGGACTAAGCTTCTTAAGAACGAGCAAAATTGTTACATTTTTTGGTAGGGTTGTCACAATGGGCCATAGGGTAATACAAATTAAACAAAAAATATGTTAAATAGTTTTATTATCTATATGATAGAATCGAATCAAATCAAATAAAATAATTTAATGCAACCAAGACAATTTTGAATGGGGATTGTCTTAATTTTTTAAACATTCGATTTTATTTTATTTTCTGCAAATATAGAGCATTTTGAGAAACTATTTTGAATATTTTAATGATTGGCTCAATAGTTTTTTTACTTTTAATATTTTAAGTTTTGAGGTAGGTGACGTCACCATTGGCCTAAAAGTTGTGCAGTTTCCTCACTAGAGCAAATTAAAAAAACTGTCAACACAACGTCAACTGTCTAAACGTCACTTACATCCCGCTAGGCTATTATTTACAAAACAAAATTACTCCTAGATGAACATACAAAGGAATCTAAGGCTTCTGAAATACTAACATCAAAGTGATCTTCGCAACAGTACATTGTATAAACCTTGCAACATTCCACGCCGTCATCAGGACACCACTTTTCTCGCAAATCTTCTTTAGTACGAACAAAATGTTGTTTCTATTATTATTAGTATTATTGTTGCAAGTTGGGACAAAGCACTTCCTGTATTCTATTTTACTTGTAGTATAAGTTATATTGCCGATGCCGATTTAACAGATTTAACCGAGATAATGAAGCAATTTGCAGTTACAATAAAAACTTGTTTGTTTACATCTTTGACATTTACAAATTGACACTTGAGAAAATCAGGGATGTCAGACGGCCACTGTGATGTACCAATATGAAATATTGGTACATCGGTAAAATGTGTCGAAAATCAAATACGAATGAAAAACCTTTTTTTTTTTTCTTTTACTGTTAATAGAGGGCAGTAAACACTAAACACGCAGTTTTACCAACCGTATAGTGGGTAAATACTAACAACCGACTGCGATTTTTGTCCGTAATATACTTGAATTCATGTTCAAAAAAAAAAAAGATTTTTTAGTAAGCAATACTCGATTGTAACTAAAGAAATAGATAACAGAGTACAGCTTTTTTTTTTTTTTTTTTTACGTGGCAAAATCATCAAATGAGTCCTCCCACCCCGGGCAGGGCGGGAGGGACTGTCAGACTTGTACTGACTAAAATCCACGGTGTCCTTCGTTAGCCCTTTGTGTGCCGGAGTCGCGGTATACGTATGTCCCGCAACCCCGGCAGGACTGTGGCCCTCTATAGGGGGGCCCCGTCATCATGCTGACGCTCCTTGAGGCGCGCGTGGGACACAACGCGCCGTCGACCCGGGCATGGTCCATGGTCGGACAGCGAGTTGCCCTTTACTCGCCGCCCGCATGCCCGCGCCTACGGTGGCCGAAGATCGTCCCGCGACATCCGTCGCCATGGGCGTCTACCACTGCGTCTCGGGCGGAGGGAGGACGGTATCCTCTCCCTCAAGCGGCCCGCCTCCTCCTTCGCGAGCATGACTGCTTCGCAGAAGGAGGCGACCGCCTCCCACTCCATCTCGCCCCGCAGCATGGCCGCAACCAATGCCGGGCGCGAGAGGTCTCCGCCTATCGCCGCAGTGAGGACACGGCGGTGCTCCGCCCAAGCTGGGCAGTCCTGCACCGTATGCTCCACCGTGTCCTCCGGGCGATCCTCGCAGTGGTGACACCCGGGCGTTTCCTCCTTTTTTATCATGCACAGGTACCTCCCGAAGCTGCCATGTCCGGTGAGGACCTGTGTCATGCGGTAGGTGAGGACGCCGTGGGACCTATCCAGCCACTCCTCAAAGAGGGGTCTTACAGCCGCGATTGCGGCTAGCCCGTACCTCGGTAACAGAGTACAGCTAGCGTGGAAGAGATATTGGCCACACAAGGTTGTCAAAAATCCTCGGGTTCCTCCCAAATCTAAGAAAATATTTGATTCCTTCATTTTACCTATGATGACGTATGGATGTCAAACTTGGAGCATTACTAAACAAAATTTGCGAAATCTAGAGACCTGTCAACATAGCATGGAGCGTAGCATGCTCAACGACAAGTTAAAAGACAAAATCAAACTAGAGACATTACGAAACCAAACTAAAATCAACGAAATCACATATTGCATAAGGAAATTGAAATGGAGATGGGCAGGTCATAATTATGTTGAGGAGTACTAATAATAAATGGGCTAAGGACGTAACCAAATGGTGTCCAAGATATAACAAAAGAAATAAAGGAAGGCAACGCCTAAGATGGGAAGACGACTTTCGAAAGATGGCTGGTGCTACTTGGAGGAGGATGACCCATAATCGGAAGGAGTGGCAAGCTACAGGGGAGGCCTTTGCAAAATCGCAAGACAATCTCAATATCGGTGTCTAATAATACATAAATATAGATATATAAAAGAGAGGGAAAAAAATGTAAACTTACTTTTAATATTTTTGTTTTGTAAGATTGTTATATAAAGGCTATTAATAATATACTCGATTGCACCCTAAAATTTGTCGTTTATTCTGTATTGTTGGTCAACGTCCAATCTTGGTTTTTTTTTCTCGAGTACCTAATAATCTTGGTACATGGTACGTGACACTGAAAACTGGTATGTATACCAAGAAATTGGTACTTATGCCTGACATCCCTGGAAAATACTTGTCACTTATTTTTTAGGGTTCCGTAGCCAATGGCAGAAAACGGAACCCTTATAGATTCGTCATATCTGTCTGTCTGTCTGTTCGTCCGTCACAGCCACTTTTTGTCGAAATTACAAGAGATAGCTCTTATAATTTCGACAAAAAGTTGAAACTTTGTAAGTAGATGTATTATGTGAACCGCGTTAGGAATTTCACACAAAAATAAAACCAAAACCAATTTTGGGGGTACCTCCCATACTTAGAATTGAAACTCAAAATATTTTTTTTTCGCCTTATCCATTCGTGTGGGATATCTATGAATGGGTCTTGAAAAATTATATTGAGGTAGTACTATTATTCTGTGATTGAGGTTACAAACATATTTTTTTCTAAACTGAACAGTTTGCTCGAGAGACACTTCCAAAGTGGTAAAATGTGTCCCCCCCCCCTCTATAACTTCTAAACTAAGAGAATGATAAAACAAAAAAAAAATTTGATGTGCATTACTATGCAAACTTCAATTGAAAATTGTTTTGAACGAGATCGAGTTATTAGTATTTTTTTTTTTTAAATCGTAAACCGCAATTTACCTTGCAAAGTTACAACCAACTTCAAGAACTTTACTTGCTGCTACGGAACCCTTTATGGGCGAGTCCGACTCGCACTTGGCCGGTTTTATATTTTTTATATTTTCTGTTTTCTGAGGCAAAGATACAAAACTGTGTACAGCCAAAGGTTTGAAGAAGGTGTTAAACATTTGAAGGGCAAGGAAGGTCAAACGTATTTTATTAAAAATATCAATGAAATATGAATATTTTTCATTTTTAATTAGTACATAATGATCAGTAACGCTATTCCTCGAAATGGTTTTTAAATTACAGCATATTAAAAAAAATGAACAATGCCCATTGTCAAAAGACATAAAATAAAGTTAGTACAAAAATAGTTATGGTGCTACAGTCCCAGTCACAAGACATATTAATAACTGTGAAAGTACCGCCCGTAGATACCCATTCCAATAGTCCAGTCAACGAGGCATATGTGGTCCGAAAAATTCCTCCTCCGGAACTGAAATTTGGCATATTATGATGAAGGTGATTATCGGCGACGAGACCCACGCAACGACAAGGGGTGCAAGTAGTGGGAGGGCCTTTGCCGTTGAACAGTGTGATTTTTAAGGTGATTTTTAAGACAAGTGTTTTCTAATCAGAATCCAGTGATTGTGTTGTGTATATATTAAATTCTAACTAGATTATCTTGTACGTTCTTATTAGTTTCTAATTAGATAAGTTTTTTAGTGGAAAATTGTAAAAGTTTAAAACTTAGATTATTACGTAACTTGAAAACTCACTTTTTTGTTTATGTATGTTTTTCAATTAAAGTACTTAAAAGGGTTGTGTTTCATTACAAAAATAGATTCACAAGTTGTTTCATGAAGATCGGTCCAGTAGTTTTCAAGTTATTGCAATTTTTGTGAAATCAAACTTTTGTTCTTATGTAACTTTAATAGTTTTAGTTCGAGGATTTTTTTTATTTATTTAGAAAATAACCCTATGGGGTTGAGAGAGGGGCCACTCAAAACGTGGGGGCGTATCTTTGCAAGTTACACCCACGATCTATACACTTCATGTAAATATATTAAAAATAAAAAAAACCTAGAACTAAAACTATTAAAAGTTACACAAGAACAAAAGTTTGATTTCACAAAAATTGCAATAACTTGAAAACTACTGGACCGATCTTCATGAAACAACTTGTGAATCTATTTTTGTAATGAAACACAACCCTTTTAAGTACTTTAATTGAAAAACATACATAAACAAAAAAGTGAGTTTTCAAGTTACGTAATAATCTAAGTTTTAAACTTTTACAATTTTCCACTAAAAAACTTATCTAATTAGAAACTAATAAGAACGTACAAGATAATCTAGTTAGAATTTAATATATACACAACACAATCACTGGATTCTGATTAGAAAACACTTGTCTTAAAAATCACCTTAAAAATCACACTGTTCAACGGCAAAGGCCCTCCCACTACTTGCACCCCTTGTCGTTGCGTGGGTCTCGTCGCCGATAATCAACTTCATCATAATATGCCAAATTTCAGTTCCGGAGGAGGAATTTTTCGGACCACATATGCCTCGTTGACTGGACTATTGGAATGGGTATCTACGGTACTTTCACAGTTATTAATATGTCTTGTGACTGGGACTGTAGCACCATAACTATTTTTGTACTAACTTTATTTTATGTCTTTTGACAATTCAAAATTGTCTTGGTTGCATTAAATTATTTTATTTGATTTGATTCGATTCTATCATATAGATAATAAAACTATTTAACATATTTTTTGTTTAATTTGTATTACCCTATGGCCCATTGTGACAACCCTACCAAAAAATGTAACAATTTTGCTCGTTCTTAAGAAGCTTAGTCCGTTTATCTACTCATTTGTGCTTGTAACCGTCTAAAATTTTCAAACTTCAACGCTTGGCAACCCTAATTTCTGACAAGTTTTTCATAGGCAACCGTATACCATCGTATTCGTAAAAAAAATATCTTTATTTTGATATATAATTTATTTGGTTACTTGATCGGTGAAGGTAGCATTTTTTTATCACCTGTTCAAATTAGGCAACCCTATAGCCTTGACAAGAAAAAGGTAGGCAACCCTACGTTAGCATATTCTATAGACTTCGGACTTTCAATTGGTGTTAATTTTCTTTGGTTACTCTATCGGTGAAGGTATTGAAAAAAAATAACCTTTTATAAAATTAATTAAAAATATCCTTGACAGGATTTTATGAGGCAACCCATCACCGTCACATTCTTCAACATATTTAATAATAATAATAATAATAATAATAATAATTTATTTATCTCCAAAACAAGTTTACACTTTGAACAATGAACAAAAACAATGTTATTGTAGGTAGTTTAACAATACAGGAATATTAAATTGAGCAACTGCGCCTGAGCTAGGCCGAGCCTGTATTTCAGGTCGCAGTTCACAACCCGGAAAATTATGAGTCTAATAACAATAATAGATCATTTTGTAGTGTTATGTATCACAATAAATTTAAAAATTTACAATTATACTTTCTAAAACATGATTTGAAATAAAATAAAATAAAACCAGTTGTGTGTGTCGTGCGTGTCATCGTAGTGTAGGTGTAACTTTATCCAATACTTTAACTCAATTGTTTTAGAAGTTCTTCAGTAGCATTGTAATCGCAAGTAAGTAGAAAATTTAGTAATTTGGTTTTGCACTCGTGTTTGCTTAGTGTGTAAATGTTAAGAGTGGCATTAAGTTTATTGTAGAGGAAAGGACCGTTGAAACAGAAAAACTTGTGTGTAAATGAATGTTTAAATTGTTTGGACCTGGGGACTACATCATTGCGCCGACGTTTAAGAAGAATACTTCTGTCTATGGCGGTAAGTGAGTGTTGTTTGAGGATTGTGGTGAGGATGAAAAGTTGACGAACGGTAGGCAAGTTCCAGGAACGATACAGAAGATGGGTAGGGTAATAAATGGGTCGGAAGGAGCTAACTTTTAGAATAGCCCGTTGTGCTATTTCCAGAGGCATTAGAGTTGTTTTGGAGGTTCCGCCCCAACATGAGATGCAGTACATTAGAAGCGATTGGCATAGGGCTCTGTAAACTTTTTTTAAAATAAGTTCATCCGCGACATATCGTAGGTTCTTAAAAACGTAGATTAATTTTCTAAGCCTAGACTGAAGTAGGGAGATATGTGCTTTGTAGTTTAGCGATGAGTCCAAGACTACACCCAAATAATTTAATTTAATTTAATTCATAAAAAACACATTTCGTCCGGTTACTCGATCGGTGAAGGTCGTTCTATGTACGGATCCTGTACTATTAGTAGGTAGAAGTTAAGTTGCACTGCTTTACTAACTGGTGATCGCCGTTATCAAGATTTTTCTTTAGCGCGAGGCCTCTCTAGGCACGAGGCCGAAGGCTAGGGTCCGCTTCGCCCCTGCCTAAACACACCTTTGACTTTTTAAGTTTTGACCTATAATTGTCCACAAAGTTTCCCAAACGAATTAAAAAATCGTTTGTATACTTTATTATATCTGGGTTTCAAAAACTCAGTGACAGTCAATCGAAGTAAATTCAATTAAGAAGCAGTGACACCGATTGATGTGGGTTAGAGTCCGCCTTGTTCAACTGTCAGATTGGAATCTTAGTGGAGGTTTGATGAGTATTAGGGGAGCAGTTATTTTTAGGTCATGGTTTTGTAGGTCAAGTTTTGAAGTAAGGGAGATCTCCTTTTAAAAATGGGGATAATTTAAACACGTCTTTTTTATTTCAATATTTTTTTGTATAAATTATTGGTCAGTCGTTTCTCTAAAAAATAGTTTAAATTATATCTTTGGAGTTGACAAATAGCCACAACGTTTTATTGCCATACAAAATTTAAAAGTAGGAATGTAGACAGCATAGAATATTATTTTATTATACGCACATATATTAGACATAAACGATAAATACGCACGTAAAACGCGTAGCGTCCTTGGCAGTCAAGTAAAAAATTTTTCGGGTTATTATGATCAAAAATTCACGTTGTAACTACTCAAGATCGATAGTATCTTGAGTAGTTACAACGTGAATTTTACGCAACGCTTTTGCTTTTTAGATAGTACTAGACAGATATGTCTAGTACTATCTAGAAAGCAAAAGCGTAGCGTGCCTTGCCCCGGGCCCCGTATAAAATTTTGTTTGAAAAAAACAATGTATAAAATTAAAAGAAATATTATTTTATTCATCATAATCTACCTATCACTTTTTCCAAAATGTTTACAAACAATTTAAAATAAATAGCCATTATTAATAAAAAGTTTTTATTAATTTTTGCTTATGCACGTTGGGAGCCCCCGTGGCCTGGGGGCCCCGTATAATTCATAGGGCTGATACAGCGGTAGCTACGCCCCTGCTAGAAAACCTAGCAATGCCGTTGGCGGTCTTTGTGTAAAACTATAGAAAATAAGAAAACTAGATCAACGTCTTTTATGTTCAAGCATCTGCATAAATTATACTACTTATTTAGATAGAGGCCTAAATGAGGGTTAACACTGTTAACAGACGCAATAAAATACCTACCCAAGGAAAAGGGTTGCCTTACAAATTAATTAAATCTTTCGAACCTACATAGTACTTTCTCTTACTGTACTTGAAATTCTTTGTTCAAATATTTGGTGCGAAATGATTTCCTATTTATTTCGTTTTGTTTTTCTTTTCTGTTTTTTTCGTCTACCTATTTCGTAGCAGTATCGCTGTCAGCGATAAGACCGCCATTGTATTCATAGATTCAATAATAGTATTGTAAAAAAAGCTGTGTTTATAACGCTTTTGGCGTTATAAAGGAGCTTTAAGAAGATGGCAAGGCACTTCCAACCTGTCCTATTGGAAATCTATAGAGGAGGCCTATGCACTAGGTAGATCTTACGGCTGATTTGATGATGCGATGAAGATAAAATCATGTTTCAACGCACAGTTCAACATTTTCGAGTACCTTTATCTCATTTTATCACGTACACGTTTCTGCTTAGCTTATCATATATTATTATAATTATATCACATATTTTGAAAGTTTAATCTTTAAACTTCAACTTTATTTTGCGTAGATCACTTTTTTATCATCTAGCGCATGCCTTCTCGCTACTGGGCAAAGGCCTCCCACAATTTAACTATTCCCAGGGGCCTTCTTGTCCCTGACAACTTCTAATCGTCTTTGATTCACTTTTATAAAAAAAAAATCAAAGAGCTAAATACAATCTGATATCTATTTATCCTACCTTTGAGCCTCAAGTTCTTGTCAGTAGCTGCTTCAGTCTCATCAGACAGTCGCAGCAGTTCGTTACGTTTGTCAGGAGCCTTCTCATGCATCACAGCTTCCACTGTCACCAGCTCGAAGATATTGTTCGTGCGGTTAAGGATCTGTGGAAGACAAGAAATCAGCAGTGGCGTAGGTAACTAGTTTTTTAGAATGCTGCATTAAGAAGAGGTGTTGGGCCCGATACCGAGATTGGGAAACCTTTAAAATCAACTATAACAGAATTCTATTACAATAGTTTTGTTGCGAAAATCATTAGTTTATAACTCTCGTTTTGGGCATCGCTGTGCTCGAGTTCAAAGGGCCTCCAATATTTTTTTTTACACAACTTAGGGCCCCATTGGGACTAGCCTAGCTACGCCACTGGAAAACCTGCTTGAAAACCATTATGAAAGAGAGAAAGTAATTTCGTGGAATATACCTATAGACTCTTTCACTATTATTAGAATTTAAAACGGGATATTTTTCATGTTTATTATTCTACTGTAATGACCATGTAAGTTTAAAATAAAAACTCTTTCTATATGTCTATGGCAACATGGCGATTTATTGCGCGTCTTGGGATTATTGCATGACAAATATCAACAGGCGTTTGTCGACTGTGTTATTCGTGATAATTGATTGGTTTCCATTTTTTAAATCTATTATTTTCCCACTTGTATAAATGTTTCGTATTGTTTTGTTGTCGTTGGTTTTTAGTTTATCGTAATAAAACAAATAAAAAAACGATATTATGCTATACTTACAGTTTGGAACTTGAATGCTATAAGTGGTCGCACCAGGTCAAACCAATTTGTTATTTTCTTTCCTACTAAGTCTGGTAATATCACCATCAATGAATTTCCGATACTTCGAACTACCATGTCTGATCTGAAACAGTAAAAAATTGTTGTTTTTTTTCATTGGTACACCTAGATAGATTACAGTAAATAAGCACTTTCATGAATAACTCGGCATATTCATGTCATTTAATTTCGTAGGTACCTACTAAAAAAAAAAAACAGTTTAAATCGACTTTAAAAACAAACAAAAATCAGTGACCTTGTTTTTTTATCATTGCCTTTTGCCACCGACTTCCGAAAGAAAAGCTATTTACCTCTTTTTTGTGTTTGTTCTTGAAGTCGGTTCCTTTTTCTTAAAGAAAATGTTTAGGTATTAATGATTCGAAATCTGAATAAATTACAAAATACTAAAATAATTAAAACTAAAATAATATTTATAAAACAACAAAAAAAAAACTATTTTTTTTCTGAATGGGATTTAGGTATTCAAGATTGTCGGACATAGGTACTTAGCTGGACTTAAAATATATTCAATACTTACCCAAAAACGATACAAAAGGGGAATATTTCAAATAACACAGACGCACTGATGGGCAGATGTTTTTCTTCTCTGGTCATAGCCAAAGAAGCTAGCGTGAAGGCCCGGTTGTCGAATGTTAGTTGAAAAGTTACGTGTACTGTATCGAAAAGCAATTCTTCTCGTAATAATTCTATTCGCATTTCTTTGTGATAAAAATGTCGGGCTACCTGAAAGAAAACAGTGGCTTTATTTCAATTATTTCATTGTTACAATGAACTCAGTTTGAATTTCTTGAGCACAGCGCCATCTATTGACGTAGTATCAAAACTACCAAATTGTTCTGTTTATACAAATTGCTCAATAGATGGTGCTGTAAACGTTAAGGTAAGCGTAATATTAAATTAGTATCTGAATTTATTGTCATGATAAGAATGTAATTGGTATACAAAATTATTTAGAAAATCTCTTCATATACTAATTTTTAATTATTTTTTTTTTTAATTTTGTTGTAATACATTAATTTGTGCGATACGAAACGACTATTTTGATAGTTTCTTCAACCGGGGGCGTAGCTCAGATGGTAGAGCGCTCGCTTAGCATGCGAGAGGTACCGGGATCGATACCCGGCGCCTCCAAGGAAACTCTTTTTATATTTAAAATCCTTTTTTTTTTTTACTTTTTGTATTTTACATCCTTTTTTTATAATTTTAAGAGAAAAATCTTACCTCTCTAATCTGTCCCATAGCATAATAAACAAATCCTCTTCTCTTAGACCTATAATGTAAAGTCAATCCCTGTCGTGTCTCATTTTCACAAATAAAACTTGGCGCCCGCATTCTTGGGTAACTGAATTTTAAATACTCGTGAAGATTGTCCAAACCGTTGAGAAAATCCCTCATATGTCTGCCAAGCACAGATAGAACTCTATCGTAGCCATATTGTGAGACAAATCCAACGAAATATACTCCCATTTGGTCCATAAATTCACGTTCTGTTATGCCAAGGACCTGTGAAAAAACAATAAAAGCGCCTGAGAAACAAATATTAGCAAACTACTAACTGGTTATTTAGGTACATCTAATAATATTTTGAAATAAGACAGAAGTTCGTAGGGGAGAAGTGAAGCTTGCAAAAATGAATCTTATTTCATATAGATAAAGTTCACATTCGTTTGGTACTGATTCTTGATTAATAGTCGCTTTTATATAAGGTTTATTTTCGCATGAAGGGCGCTTGATCTATAAGTTCCAAGAACTCTTCTATCCTGAGATTTGTGGCGCTTTGATATCGATCATTTAGTTAAAAATTAAAATACGTTTTAATTAGTCATTAAGTTAAAAGATTTTAAGTCCTATCTCTCACTTTTCCCACTTGTCGCTATCTATTGATATTATTGGCAAAGTTTTTATTATTAGCTTGACAGTGAAAATTAATAACAAAAAAAACTAAACAAATAAAACACTAGTCAATAAATATAATTATTGAATACCCCATGTAACATAATGTCGGTACAACTTTTAATTTTGAAATCATATTTTTGAGAAAATTGGCCAATGTTTGATCTATAATTATAATCTGTTTGCGCGGGATTAGCTTTTTGTGACGTAAATGTGAGTACACTTTAAAAGTGGTCGTTCAAGGTGTACCGTAATTTCGGCAAACTTCTCATCGGGGATGTAACTCAGTGGTAGAGTGTCTGCTTCGCATGCTGAAAGTCCTGGGTTCAAATCCCAGCATCTCCAAATGCTCTTTTTGTGTTTCGGGTAGTACTTTTTTATCATTTTCCTATATTTTCCACTACTTTTTTTATTATTTATTTCATAGTTTCAATGAATACCTATTATAAGTTTTTATCATGATTACTATACTATAATACTATTTTGGGATTGACACTGTTAAGTCCAGAGTTCACGATAGTTTACATTATGAAGTGGTCGGATTATAATTAAAAAGTAATAATTTATTATTCTTTACATAATTGAATAACAAAAATACACTTTCATAAAATTGATTAGGATTTCAACGAAAAAAGTTCAAAAAGTATTTCGTGGCCCATGAGGGGATCGAACCCGCGACCTTCGCGTTATTAGCACGACGCTCTAACCAACTGAGCTAATGGGCCGTTGGAAGTTCCGTTGAAATAGCGGAGTGGTATCTGTGGACCAAAGACATTAAACTATTTATCTGTGGACGAATTCCAACATACTTTAGTCTTCAACACGACGTACGGTAATATTATTATAATGTGTATAATACTGTGTTACTGATTTGATATTTTTATTTCATTGGAAATTAAATGATGAATGAAGTCATCGTTACATTATCCATATTATTATGTATTATTGTTTGTTGGATAAATAAATATTAAGTACCTATACCTGCTTAGCAATTTTTTATAGGTATTGTGATGTACTTACTTAGAAGTCTTCCGTTCGTACAAGTGTGATAATTCATAATTAATAGGTACGTAAAGTGGACATAATAATGTTTTTGAGAAAACTCTTGTTTTTTACCAAGATTATCTTTGATGAAAAGGAGTAGTAAAAAAAGGTAACGTTAAAGGTAAAGATTTCTCTAATTTTACTAAAAGAGACGAAACAATATATTTTTCAGGAGAGAAAAAGTCCCAAAAGCCGCCTGTCTGCATGTTATTGATTTTCTCAAAAACAATTGAACTGATTTTTGTACGGTTTTTACTAAAAGATAGGGATTGATTGAAATCGCGGACATAGTTGCGGGCAGAGTACCTACTAGTTAGAACATACTCGTAATTATTTAATTTGTATTATCTGTGGAATCTATGGAATATTTAGGTATATGGAACTTCTGAGTCTACATTATTTAAATGTTTTGATGTTTAGTTGGCTGCAAAACAATTAATTAATATTGTTCTCAAGTTACAACTCTTAAACATAAGTATAATATAACTTACTTATTTATGTTAGATATGTAATGTCTCTTTATATCCGTTGTCAAGGGAAATCTAAGAAGATTGAAGCGTTGTAATTAACTAATCTTTGACAACAATCTGGTTATTATAGTCTGGGAATTCTGGGATCAAAGCGATTGTCTGTGGATTTGGGCACTCTATGAATATCTTTAGGAGCAGTGCTGTAAATAGGTGCCCAACGGTACCACCCAACTAGCAAAGAGATCCTATGAGCAATTACTCGAAAGACAGCCGTATGAAAGATCCCATAATTCAAAAAGCCGTTTAAAGGCAGCTCTCTCGACTTTTTAGCCTTCAGCGCTTTTTAGCTCTATGAGCAACCAACCGTAAGTCCTATGAAAGCTCTTTGAAAGCAACTGAATCGCTAATTTGTCGTAAGAGTAGCTTTCGTGATGCTATCTTTCGACATGTATTTCTTACAGCATATTTATCGAGAGAACGCTGTTCATTCGACAAAATAGCACCTCAGTTACTATACCGACACTTAATGTCCTAAGATAGCTTCTCACACGGCTTTCATTCCGCATAATTTTTGAAGTTGAGAAAACGCTTTCAAATTATCAATTCAGCGCCAAAAGGTGCTCAAAACATCATTTGAAAGCCTTCTAACAACATAATTGTGGTATGGAACGCCATTTTGTTATAAAAACATTATATCTGTACGTACCGTATTGCGTTAAGTCAAAAATGGATTACAATTATTGGTGGAAAAAAATTTAACGGTTCCGACAAAAAGTAAACATGATTTATAAAAGTTTAAAACAATCGACATCTGCATTGGCAGCAACCACAGAAAATGAGCAAACAAAATTAAATATAAATGCGGGTTCTGTAGAAAATATTTTTGATATTTGCCAACCGTCAACCACGTAGTAGTTTTACTTTCGAAAATATCTCTGCTGATCAAGTCAAACCAAATTACTTAATGAAAAAATTAGACAAAGAGGAATTTGAAAGATAATTAAAAATAAACAAAATATTTTATTGTTTTTTATTATAATATAATAAAAATAAAAAATATTTTGTTTATGTTTAATTATCTTTCAAATTCCTCTGGAGTATTAATAATATGACAGTATTTTGATCTAATATTAAGGATTTAACATCTTGCGCTAAGGAACCCCAATCTAACTGCAATGGCGGTCCTAGAAGTCGTAAGATTGAATCCGCATTTCCATCTCTCGGCTAAAAAGCCGAGTGAATGCTTTGTGATGATAAGTGAATTGCTAATAATGGCGAATTGGATAAATTATTTAATTAATATTATTTTTAATTCATAATTTACTAAGAAATGTTACGGCCCATGAAAATATTAACTAAAATGTAAGGAATATAGACGAAAAATTTAATTCCGCATATGAAAGTAGCACCTTTTAGCTAACTTTAGGTCACGAATTGTCATATGACTTTAAAATTGTATGGCACAAATAATAATGAAAAATTGAATACTAAACATTAAACTATTAATTTTCTTTTCACAAACACCCATGCGCAGATCGAGAGTCGATCGGGATGTCGTAAGAATGCCAGTTGGATGCATTAACTCGATCAAAGAGTCGAGAGATTGCAACCGCACTGCTATCTTACGATAAATTTGTCGAATGAAAGCGCTTCTTCCGATTAATATGATACTAAATAGCTTTCGAGTTGCGATTATTTCTATATTCTTTCGACAATTTGGCTTTTCAAAGATAATCTTACGATGTTCACAGCACTAAATAGCTGAGAGAAGTGCGCCCAAATCGCGTTGAGAGAACGTGGTCGGATCCATCTCTCGACTTTTTCTCTCGATCAATAGCCGAATGAGAAACGTGCTGCTGGCATTCTTACGACATCTTTTGCTGGTTGGGCAAGGCACTTAGCGCAGACCATGGAGGGGCGTAGAAATGGCCTTTTCTTTCTTTTTTTATTTTTTTTTCTGTGTGAAGCGGTATGGACTATTAGAGTCGTACTGACTAAAATCCACGGTGACCCTTCAATAATTATAGCCCTTTACGCTCCAGGATCACGATAACCGGTTTACACAGTTCCACGACCGAACACAGTCATTAGTTATAACATCAGAAATGGACAATTAAAAGATTCATTCATCTGCCTAGCCTTTTCCCAACTATATTGGGGTCGGCTTCCAGTCGAAACAGATTTAGCTGAATACCAGTGTTTTACATGGAGCGACTGCCTATCGGACCTCCACAACCCAGTAACTGGGAAATACGATACCCCATGGTAAGACTGGGTGTCAGACTTATGAGCTTCCGACTAACATACCGTCGTCAGTAACGACTGTCAAATATCTAGAAATGACAGCCGGGACCAACGGCTTTACGTGCTTTCCGAGGAACGGGGGAAACTCGTTATGTCAGATGGTCACCCATCCACAGACCAACCTCGGCAAGCGCGGCTTAACCCGGAAGATTGGCCTGTGTGGCTGTAATTATTTAGCCACGAGCTCCTCAATTAAAACATTTATTAATTATGTATAATACTTACTACAGTTGCTGATAAAAGCAACTGAAGTAATTTTAGAACGACTAAGTATTACGTATTTTTAACCGACTTCAAAAAAAGGAGGAGGTTCTCAATTCGTCGGAATCTTTTTTAGGGTTCCGTAGTCAACAAGGAACCCTTATAGTTTCGCCATGTCCGTCCGTCCGTCCGTCCGTCCGTCTGTCCGCAGTTTAGCTCAGAGACGCACAGTACTAGAGAGCTGTAATTTGGTGTAAATATACGGATTTGTTGTGCCGAAAAAGTGGTAAAATAAAATCACGTAAAATATTTTTTTTTAGGGTACCTCCTGTACACGTAAAGAGGGGATGTTTTTTTTTTTTCTCGCGTACCCCTTAGTGTGGGGTATCATTAAATAGGTCTTTAAAAAATATTGATAGTTTCCATTAACAATTTTTTGATAAAAAAATTCGTTTGTGAAATATTAAGCTTTAAAGTGCTAAATTTTGCTCGACTCGAGTGTCCCCCCCCCCTACCAGCTAAACGGTTATGTTTGGGGGTGTGAAAAAATTCACAATAGTAGTATATATAACGAAGTTTAAAAGAAAATTATCATGACTAAGTAGGCTTTACAACTTTACGAGTAATAGTCGACCAACTTATAAAATGTACTTGGATAACATATTTTCCTAAACAAAATGTATCGGAGAACAAGCTCTTCAACTGCAAATGTAAGTTTGTCAACTTTATTTTTACAGCTGTAATAGGTATGTTTTTACGGTATGTTTTTTGGGGATAGGTAGGTTTTTATCGTCAACTATTTTTAACTTACTTCAAAAAAGGGGGAGGTTCTAAATTCGTCGTAATCTTTTTTTTTATGTATTTTCCCCGATTTCTCAAAGACTCCTGGACCGATTTTGAAAATTCTTCTCTTTAAAATTAAATTCAGCGAATCAGTTTAGTTAATTCGCATAAGTATTTTGATGGGCAACTACGGAACCCTACACTGTGCGTGGCCCGACACGCACTTGGCCGGTTTTTTTTTTTATATGTATGTTCCCCGATTTCTCGAAGACGCCTGGACCGATTTGGAAATTTTTTCTTTTGTTTGAAAGGGTATACTTTCCAATTGGTCCCATGATCACTAGGTCAGGATCTGATGATGGGATCCTAGGGAAATCGAGGGCAACCTTCAAATTTTATAGGCACATAGTACCATTTTCATATATTTTCTAAAGCTGTTCAAGTATTTGCATCTGATAATCATCATTTCAGGTGGATGACCTGATGATGGAAGGTACAACTCCTTAACAGTAAGGAGTAGGCATCGATTGATTTACTTTGTGTTTGCATATCTCCGGAACTACAAGTCCGATTTAAGTAATTCTTTTTTTCTTGTACTAGGTATCATTTAACTAAGAGAATACTGCAAGTTTCATCAAAATCGGTTGAGTAATTTTTGAGATATGGAATTTTATTAGCTTAATTTGTATATGAGTGATGTAAGTACTGGTGCGAAGGATTACAAAATTCTAGTGCACATGTAAGAGAATAATGTTCTTGACAAGAATTCGGGTTGAATATTTAAACTAAAAAGAGTAAAATAAAAACTTAAAAAAAAAATGTAACCGCCTTCAAAAACAACCACAAAAAAGTGTAAAATAATCTACAATATAACTTTTCTTTCGGAAGTCGGTGGCTAAAAAGACAATGAAAAGAAAAAAAACAAAGGCACCGACTTCCGAAAGAAAAGTTATATTGTAGATTATTTTACACTTTTTTGTGGTTGTTTTTGAAGGCGGTTACATTTTTTTTTTAAAGTTTTTCAGGAAAAGATTTGCGTGAAAGACTATTTTTTTGTAATTATCTTCATCAGTTAATAAAGTAGGTATCCGCAAAGACGAGATAAGTCTAAAGTTCATAAAAAAATGATGCCTTTAGGCACTTCAAGGCTTCGGCGTGTAGGTAATTTAAATACTAAATTCTCAGACAGTAGATTAAAATTCTCGGCTCTCATTTTTAGCGACTACTAGCGGAATTAATATTTATAGATTTAAATTATATCTACATAGATTCACGATTCACCATACCTCACCAAAAGTTTTTCACGTTTCTGAGGCTCTATTCTGTGAGCCGCTTCGTACGCAAGGCGACACAAGTCTCTGATATTATATGTGATTTTTGTGGAATATTGTATTGTATTATTGTGGATTATTGTATGTAGGGTAAAACACCCAATTACTGACCCTTTAAGCAGTTTTCCTTGCTTCTTTCTCAAAATAAACGAATGTACGAGTTGCAAGGGGAAATGAATGTTTTTGGTAGATAAAATAAACATTGGAGAATGTAACTAAAACATTATAAACAGTTATCCAAAGGTAAAAAGCTTTTTTTTCTCGAATTTAGCAAGAACAGGCCATTTGACCAGTTACTGTCATGCTTGTACCAATTACCCTCATGCAAATGACCAGTTTTTTGACCTCCTGTATTACAAGAATAAATTTAAAAATAATTTATTTTGAATGTCATAGGTGGTTTTATACGATGAAAAACAAATAAAGCTAATCTTATTGTCCTCATTAGCCTTCTTTTTTCAGACTATTTAGATCTCCAGTCTCCAAACGCGGCGAATAATATTCTTGCAACTATTTTTGAAGTTTTCTGGTTGTTTTTGTATCTTTTTGACCCATTTTTACTCTTGATTAGTGTTTATCTCATTGTTCTGTATCATGCTGCATATATTAAAACGCTCGCCGGCAAAATAATTTGAATGGATACGGCTTTAAATGTAGAAAGAGAGTTTAAAAAAGTTTAAATTACTAAAAAAAACTGGTTTCCCATTTACAAAAGACGTTTCTAACTTATTAAATTTATGTATTTATTACTCACAAGTGAAGAGGACATAGATACAATTCAAAAACTAGCTCACACTTTGCCTCGGATATGATAGAATAGGTCATTTTATACAAACATGCAGGTTAGAGTAACTTTTGCTAGACTGTTATGTATTAAACCAACTTATAACCGCTTACCGCGGCATTGTTCGCGTTATGTTCAGTAGTAGGACTAGTAGCCCCACGGGAACAATATTCCGGCATAAAAAGTATCCTATGCCCAGGTTTATCCACTTATCCAGGTTATAAAACTATCTGCAAGCCAATTTTTTTCAAAATCACTCAGTTGTTCACGTTTCCTATAAACTTAGAAGTTTAAAATATTCAGGAGGATCCAGATATTATAGAATCTAACAGTAGACCGAAAATGTATCCCCTCGCTCAAGTTATGTTAGGTTCTCAGGTTACTACGTAAGGCATTTTTTTATGTTTGTGATTATAATAATAATAATAATAAGTTTTCTCAGGGGCCCTGACCACCGGCGACCCGGACCCTGTTCCCGACGCTGGGGAATGCTGTTTTTTATATTTTTAAATGTTTTTTTTTTGTTTCTTTTTTATAAAAATATTTAAAAATGTAATTAATAAGTGAACAAATAAATAAAGAGAATAATAATAAAAACGTTTATTTCGGAGACTTGCTCCATAGTTTGTTAGTGATAAAACTTACGTAACTATGTTAGTACTTACTTAAAATGAAAAACAAACAAATACATCCTATAATAATTTACCTAATTCATGTATTTTCCTGCAGTATCAGACCCGTAGCAATGCAATGATTATGCAGATATACAAAGCCTTAGGGGAGCCAACGCCCATGGGCATTATATAAACAGATGCATTAAAGATATCTCACCATTAAAAATGAACTTTACATACAAATAGTGGTGTTAATTACTGGTATATTGGTACATTTGGTTAACTACCAACTTATTAACATCTCCTGTCAATTAAATGGTTTTTCATACTTTGAGTGTACCAGATTTTGACCCCATCATTTTAACAAATTAAGGCTCACTAAAACTTGAGAAACATGTAGAAAAGCATTATAATATCTGTCTTAAATAACGAAAATAATACCAAACTCTAAGGAATCTATCATGTAAAACTGAAATAAAATGACATTAAAAACAACCCTCAGCTTAGCAAATTGTTAAATTTCGTACTGATTTTGGCAGGGTATTTTATTAACATAGGTTTACGGACGCAACATTGCTTTATTTAAAATTTCTATGAGACCAATATAATAAAAGATAAATTATACTTCATTTTGTGTACTTTTTATGCGACACTGCAAGAAGATTTAATATTATTTTTGATAAAAACTGTTAAGCGGTCAGTAGTTGGTGGGAGGTCGGCAATTGGTTACTTTACCCTATATACCTTACGACTTTCATATCCATTGATGCTTGCCCGTGTACATACGGCTACACATCAAGCTATACAAAACCAGTTTGTCTTGGACTCGCTTTATACGATCTTGCGCACGTTGAACGGTCAGCTTATACTAGTTTTACAAAGCTTGATGTGTAGCCGTGTGTTCGAACCTCTACGGATTTGTTTGCGATAGTCACCTGGATAATAAAGGAGACTGGAGACTTGCGTCGCCTTGTGTGCGAAGGGGCTTTTAATGAAGTCGATACTTTAAAATTATTGTTGTTCTTTTCGCTATATTTGAAAGGGGCGGGGTTGTTGTAAGTTTGCCACAAAGTTAATTCGCCACGAAAAAAAGTATGTGTAAATTTGCCACGATTCTGTTTTGTTTAGAATATTTTCAAAATAATATTTTTTCTTATTGTAAATTCGCCACGATGCTTTCTTACGTACGGATAGCAGAAAAATCAAACAATAAGTGCGTTTATTGCCCGTGGTACAGCCGCTTGGTTCACCTAGATGTACCATGGGCAATTATTTTTGCCTGTGTTTGACCTGAATATCCATATGTTTTTATCGTTGCATTACGAAAGAAAAATAGTGATATTAAATTGTGAAGTCAGTATGAAAATGTTGCAATCTTTTTATGTGTAGGTAGGCACGTTTTCCAGGATAATAATGGAGGACCATAACAATAAGAAATACCTACAAAATCATTAAAAGTACTAGGCGGGCATGAGTTCGAGGTGGTCTTTTTTTATATGGTAATTGTTTTAGTCATTTTGAATAGTCTAGCAAAAGTACAAGACTAGTCAGGTGTAGGTGTTTAAAAACATACCACCTTGAACTTAGCATGTACGCCTGGCACTTTTTCTGGTTAGTAACATTCTTTCAGTTTTTAAGCTTGTAGCTGGTATTTTGTGCGGACGGCAAACTACCCATTACTCCCAATTACTCCCATGGCCCAGTTGCCCCCTAATAAAAACATAAGGTGCAACTGGTTCCTATGAATCTTCTTAAATATGAAAAACAATTTGCCCAGGTACACCTTGGTGAACCAAGTGGGTGGACTACGGGCAATAAACGAATAAGTGGAATAAAAACGTTATTTTTCATAATCCCTGTAATTTTCTTCTAAATAAAATATTAAATAAAATAAAAGTAAAATCTCATTTCTCAAGCTATACAAACAACTGTAAAAAAACTTATGTGTTTATTGCAATTATCCAATCAAATCGAAAGCATTTATTTCATATTTCAAGGGCCAGTTTTGTTTAGTTTGGTTCAGTAGGTTTCATTTTATAAGCTTTTTTCGCTGATTGTGCTCTTGGACGATGATTATTACCGGTACGACGAATTACGTATTAGATAAGAATTTGGATCAAATATTTGAACTATAGAGGATAGAATAAAAATATTATAAAAAAAATAGATTTTAAAAGGTATTTTTCTGTTTCTAATAAAAGCCATAAGCTATGTAGCCCACAAGACCGTTAAGTCTCACATCTTCGTGAAGCATTTTTTTTGAAAAAGCATTGACTAGAACGTTCGCTAGAAAAGATCATGAAAATGCTCGTAGCGATGTTTGGCTCGATGCTTGGCTCGGTTCGTTATTTAGTTCGAGAAATTTTAAAATGATGCATGCTCGAGTTTCTATTAAAAGTCTCCTTTACAGTTCGAGCTCTAAAACCAATAACTTTGTTTGCTATCGCTACTTTTAGTAGAAATCATGTCAAATGTGGATTTGTGGCAAACTTACAATTATCTTGACGTACTTATGACGAAATTACATATGAATTTTATGCATGTGCCGAATTTACTTTCAATGTATGGGCTTTACAAAACTGTGGCAAATTAACTTTGTGGCCAACTTACAACAACCCAGCAATATTAGGTTGAATCTGTTTCACTGACAAATAACTTATATAGTCTCATTGGGTTATTGTAAGTTGGCCACAATAGTAGATTGTATGACAAGGGAGCAAAGTAATATTTTTACGTCGAGGGCGCTATTTTGAATCCTGAACGTATCGAGGGATTCAAAGTACGACGCCCGAGCCAAAAATATACTATTTTGCACCCGAGTGATACACTCTACTTTTCATCACCCACTATGAGAAAATAAAAAGCGCCTCATATTTTATTGTAGTATTATCTATCTTCTATCTATATCTATACTTATAATAAATCTGTAGAGAGGTCAATTCTGTACATGAAATATATTTCCAAAATAACTATCAGGGGGTGATCAGGGATCGATACTGATGCCAAATATGCAATTAATTAAATTATTGTCTGTCTGTCTGTCTGTCTGTATAACCGTTATAGAAACAAAAACTACTTGACGGATTTTGACGAAACTTGGTACAATTATTTTTCATACTCCTGCGCTGGTTATAGTATACTTTTCATCACGCTACAATCATTAGGAGCAGAGCAGTGAAGGGAAATGTAAGGAAAACGGGAGAAGTTACTCCATACACGCTAATCTTCGGAACTACTGGACGGATTTGATTAGTTTTTTTTTGTTGTATAGCTATTATGTTTGGGCAACATATAGGCTATAATTTATCTTGGAAACTTGAACACCTGATGCAGAACTGCAATAGATCAGCTAAACTATAAGAGATACAAAAATAGCGCCATGGCAGAAATTGTTCCGCGTGATGAGCATTTTCTGCTGAGAAAATAAATTTGAAGATATGGAACACCTGATGTGGAACTCCAAGAGCCCAGCTACACTATAACATATATAGGAATGACGTCTTAGCAAGAGTTGTTCAGCCTAATGAGCACTCTCTGTTGACGTATGAAAATTGAGATCTGGAACAACTGATGTGGAATTCCAAGAGCCCAGCTACACTATAACATATATAAATGAATAACATCTTAGCAAGAGTTGTTTAGTCTGATGGGCATTTCCTGTTGACTTACAAAAATGAAAGATCTGGAACGTCTGGAATCGTCATGCGCGTCCCGTTGTTTTCCCGTCCCCAGGCTCTAAGAATTCGACATCACACGTTTCAGATCTTCGATTTTGACGACCCCATTGCTGCTGGCATAAGCAACAGGACCCGCGTACGAAGTCGCTGGCAGAAGCTAGTAGTTTAATAAAACTAACAACTCAAAGATAACAAATAAATAACCAAAAAAGTACAAAAATCTAATAAAGACAATTGTTATGACAATTGTTTCTAAAAATCCGTGAAATTGACGAAAACGCGGGCTGGGGTGCGTTTAAATCAGCCGGCGATATGTCGCCAAATGAAAATTAAACTAGCGAGGGTTCGCTGAACGGAGTCATAAGTTTCTGTCAATGTTAGCTGTCATATTCAATTGACAGCTTGAATAATATTCACTCTCTAAAATAAAAATAATCGTTTTTACGACGCGAATCGAGCAAAACAACAAAACTTAATGTCAATCTGTCAGCAGGATAAAATTTTGCGAGGTAAAAAGGTCGCAAAAATTTATGGGATTAAATGTAATGACCACCATAAAATGCTTTGATACCCTTAGCTACTACACTTCAAATTGTATTTGAACACCAAATATAGTAAATGATCACCAAATCTATACTGAATGTGCACCAAATCGCACCACTCGCTTTAGCAAGATTTCAGGGATACCCCGAAGTTCGGTTTGGTTAGGTTCCTTTAAACCTTGTACACAGAAATAGAAGCCCCGCGAAGCGGGGCTTCGTCGACCCTGCTTAGGTAGATTTTTTTTTTATTACACCTCGTTATGACATATTTTAATGAACATATTTTGGTGATCATTTACTACTTTTGGGTTGACAATGATTTATTTGGAGTCATTTTGATTAAATAGGATAGCGAAATGTTAAAACTGGTTATAATTTTACATTAAAATGCGGGTTTCATTTTGGTGATCATTTACTATTTTTGTCTGTTAAATGTTACTATATCTAAGCCAAAATTTATTCCATTCAGTAAAAACTTATACCAGCGGACGACCGTAAACGGGGCAGAATAAATTTTAGTTAGTTTAATTTTTCACCTCTCGGTGTGCTTGAACGGGGTGTTTGACATTTAGTCAGTTTAAATTTAAACTGGATAATTGATTTAAACGCAGCCCTGTAGTTCGCGCGTTTTTAAATTGTTTTTTTTTTTTATTCAGCCAGCGACGACGTGACTATGGGCCGTCGTACCAGCCAGTCTTTATTAAAACAATATTTTCACCTCACCCGCTCGGAAAGATTCTATTTCTCATTCAAAATCTGAGCGCAAAACTCCATTTTGTGCTCTAGAGCACAAAGTGTTGTTTAAAATTCGAACACGTCTTGTATTCAATTGTTTTCTACACTGACAGGCGAGCCGCCCCCAGTATAGGTCAATGACCCCCACTTCATTTCCTCGCTGTGTGAGGTGAAAAGTTGTGTGTTGCACTCGGCAGCAAAGTTTTTCTGCGTCTCGTACCTTTGAAAACTTCGCATCGCTCAGGATTCTATATTTGAACCGCTCGTTTCTCTCGCGGTTCAATCTTAGAATCCTTCGCTCGCTCAGTTTTCAATTCAAGTACTCGCGCCAAAAATCAACTTTGCAGCCTTGCATAACAAATAACTATTTCACCTCACCCGCTCGGAAAGATTCTATTTCTCATTCAAAATCTGAGCGCAAAACTCCATTTTGTGCTCTAGAGCACAAAGTGTTGTTTAAAATTCGAACACGTCTTGTATTCAATTGTTTTCTACTTTTCTACACTGGCAGGCGAGCCGCCCCCACTTCATTTCCTCGCTGTGTGAGGTGAAAAGTTGTGTGTTGCACTCGGCAGCAAAGTTTTTCTGCGTCTCGTACCTTTGAAAACTTCGCATCGCTCAGGATTCTATATTTGAACCGCTCGTTTCTCTCGCGGTTCAATCTTAGAATCCTTCGCTCGCTCAGTTTTCAATTCAAGTACTCGCGCCAAAAATCAACTTTGCAGCCTTGCATAACAAATAACTATTTCACCTCACCCGCTCGGAAAGATTCTATTTCTCATTCAAAATCTGAGCGCAAAACTCCATTTTGTGCTCTAGAGCACAAAGTGTTGTTTAAAAATCGAACACGTCTTGTATTCAATTGTTTTCTACACTGACAGGTGAGCCGCCCCCACTAACTGCACCAACCTATTTTTTTTTCTGAACATTAGTGTTATGTAGTAGATGTCGTAAGTTTGAGTTTTTAAAATTCGAGAAAATCGTCTCGAACCGCCTTATATCTGTCTCTGTCTCCAACATTCACAATGGAATCCAATGAATTTGAGCAATTTTCCGCAAATTTACGTAATTTATAATAACATACAAGTGACAAACACAAGTATTAATGTTCCAAAAAAACATTTAACTTTCAATATTAACAATTGTAGTAATTTTACTTTTAATTTCTAAAATTAATAAATAAATACTTATATAGTAAATTGTTTAAGCTGTTTCTCTTACACCTACCATTTCCTCGCTGTGTGAGGTGAAAAGTTGTGTGTTGCACTTGGCAGCAAAGTTTTTCTGAGTCTCGTACTTTTGAAAACTTCGCATCGCTCAGGATTCTATATTTGAACCGCTCGTTTCTCTCGCGGTTCAATCTTAGAATCCTTCGCTCTCTCAGTTTTCAATTCAAGTACTCGCGCACAAAAATCAACTTTGCAGCCTTGCATAACAAATAACTATTTCACCTCACCCGCTCGGAAAGATTCTATTTCTGATTCAAAATCTGAGCGCAAAACTCCATTTTGTGCTCTAGAGCACAAAGTGTTGTTTAAAAATCGAACACGTCTTGTATTCAATTATTTTCTACACTGGCAGGTGAGCCGCCCCCACTGCATGTCAGTGCACCAACCTATTTTTTGAAGTGAAAACTTCTTTAGCGGCGTTGTACACTTTTTCTGTAATGGGTAAAAAATTTAAAACTCGCGTCAGGGTCACGTGACCGTCAGGGTCACGTGACCGTCAGGGTCACGTGACCCTGATCGAAAATGAGTAAGACGTCATTCAAATTAAAAATAAAACATAGTAACAAAAAAGTTTTCACTTCTACCGGCACTCCTGGAGTGCAACCTTTTTTTTGAAGTGAAAACTTCTTTAGCGGCGTTGTACACTTTTTCTGTAATGGGTAAAAAATTTAAAACTCGCGTCAGGGTCACGTGACCGTCAGGGTCACGTGACCGTCAGGGTCACGTGACCCTGATCGAAAATGAGTAAGACGTCATTCAAATTAAAAATAAAACATAGTAACAAAAAAGTTTTCACTTCTACCGGCACTCCTGGAGTGCAACCTTTTTTTTCTGAACATTAGTGTTAAGTAGTAAGAAGAAAGAAAGAAAAAGTTTTTGAAGTGAAAACTTCTTTAGCGGCGTTGTACACTTTTTCTGTAATGGGTAAAAAATTTAAAACTCGCGTCAGGGTCACGTGACCCTGATCGAAAATGAGTAAGACGTCATTCAAATTAGTTAATTTCATATCTGTACTACTCCAGTTTTAAAATAAAACATAGTAACAAAAAAGTTTTCACTTCTACCGGCACTCCTGGAGTGCAACCTTTTTTATTGGACTCACACAGGACAAAACAACAACTTAAAATGAATAGGTACTTAATAAAAAAATAAAAAAATAACAGAAAACATATTAATATAAAAAAAAAAAAGGTTGCACTCCAGGAGTGCCGGTAGAAGTGAAAACTTTTTTGTTACTATGTTTTATTTTTAATTTGAATGACGTCTTACTCATTTTCGATCAGGGTCACGTGACCCTGACGGTCACGTGACCCTGACGGTCACGTGACCCTGACGCGAGTTTTAAATTTTTTACCCATTACAGAAAAAGTGTACAACGCCGCTAAAGAAGTTTTCACTTCAAAAAGGTTGCACTCCAGGAGTGCCGGTAGAAGTGAAAACTTTTTTGTTACTATGTTTTATTTTTAATTTGAATGACGTCTTACTCATTTTCGATCAGGGTCACGTGACCCTGACGGTCACGTGACCCTGACGGTCACGTGACCCTGACGCGAGTTTTAAATTTTTTACCCATTACAGAAAAAGTGTACAACGCCGCTAAAGAAGTTTTCACTTCAAAAACACATAGTAGGATGCAAAGATGCGTCCTGTACGAGGCCAAAAGGCCACTATCTCAGCATATGCTGTGACCTTAAAAAAAAGTCACAGCGCTGGTATTCTGATAGGGCCCTAAGTGATATCACGGATAGATACAGCAAAAAATATATATTTAAATACTTATACATATATATAGGAATTATATAATAATATAAAATATTTATAACAAATAAACATACAATAAATTAATATGTAGATAGTCTACACCAACGCCACCGCTTGTCTATGCCATGTTTGGCTGGCAACACAGACGAACGAGATATATAGGTAGTTATCTGTGCGAACGAGACGCGGGCGCAGACTATATATTACTATACTCTATGGCGCAGACGTAATGTCAACACGGAAAACATTATATTTTCGTTTTGGTTTTATGTAATTATTCAGACTTTATCTTGATATACATAGTTTTATATTAATAAAATAAAATAGTGTGCACTGACAAGTAATCATGTAACGTGTAAAGTGACAGATTTTCGCGTACCTAAGTTACCAAAGGGAACAAACATCGCCACCACCGAAACGTAGTCTGATTCCAAAGAAAAAAGAAACAAAACATTAAGCATCCAGGTTTAGAGGATTTGTTATCACCCGACGCTGGAGTATTAATATTATAAATGAAGAAGTTTAATGCCAGACGCTCCAGTCACCGTTGATAGTTGCGTCCAGAACATAGTGAGTTATCAGCGGCATCTTTTTGTTGTTGTAGTAAATAGTGCTTGAACTTAATTCTGAAGGTACCAACTGTTTTTAGCGCGCGCAACGGTGGCGGAAGGTCATTCCAGCAACGACTGGCAGCGAACTTGAAACTGCCACGGAATGCGGCAGTTCTGTGAGACGAGGCCAGCATCAGGTATGACGAAGCTCTAGTTTTTATCTTATTAAAATCGCGCGACCATGACAGTTTTTTATATAGGTACTCTGGTTTTTTTGTGAGAATGATGCCAAAAAGCAGGGTAGCCAGGTGAAGCTTTCGCCGCGCTGACATTCTCATCAAATTACCCTTATTTAAAAATGGAGTGATGTGAGCTCTGGGCGGCACATTATAACAGAACCTTGCACATGCATTCTGTACCCGCTGGATTAGCTTCTGACTTCTACCGAGAATGCACGCCCCATACACAATGTCAGCGTAGTTCATCTTGGATAATACAAGTGACTCACAAAGCATGACTCGCATATCCACACTTATGTAGGGACGGACACGATATAGAAGCTTGAGTCGGTAGAAGCAGTTGCGCACAGCTTCCAGAATATGGGTTTCAAAGTGCAGTTGACCATCAAAAACTACGCCAAGGTTACGAGCTTCCAGAACCCTCTCGATACCACTACCATCGATCTTGATATCTAGATTGCAAGTCAACATTTTGTTAAGGAAATCCCTGGATCCCATCACAATATACTTCGATTTGTTTGGATTAAGGACCAGGGAGTTTCTCCTGGACCAGTTTGAAATCCTTTCCAGATCCTCATTAATGGCTTTAACTGTTTCCACAGTGTCCCGAGCACTGAAAGAGAAGTACATCTGCAGGTCATCGGCATACAGATGGAACTTTGTATTCACTAAACATTTGACGATGTCAGCACTATACAAGATGAAGAGAAGCGGGCCAAGGATTGATCCCTGCGGTACACCCCTGGTCACATGCTTTGGACTAGAGGAGATAGTATCTCCGTTTTCACTTGACACCACAACAAATTGCGACCGATTCGTGAGGTAACTATCAAACCATTTTACTGTATTGATGTCACACCCATAATAAGACAGCTTGGCAAGAAGAAGCGAAGTATTAATGGAGTCAAAAGCACGCGAAAAATCCAGGAGGACCAAGAGGGATCCCATGCCCCGGTCTCTGTCCTCCAGTATGTTACCGACTACATCAAGTAGAGCTGTTGTTGTGCTGTGGCCCTTTCGAAAACCAGATTGTAACATTGGCAACATACCCTGATGCTCCAAATATGCTCTAAGCTGGTTGGAGACAACCCTTTCTAAAATCTTGGATAGGCATGGGAGTAGGCTGATAGGGCGAAGATCCTTCACACTGGTAGGGTTGGGAACCTTAGGGATTGGTCTAACTATAGCTACTTTCCACAGATCAGGGAAGCAAGAAGTTACAATGGATCTGTTAATGATAGCCGTGATGACTGAGAGAGTACGAGGGAGTGTCAACATAATCATCTCCAAGGAGATCCGGTCAGCACCCTGCGCATTTGATCTGAGGCCATGCAGAATTTTCATCACGGATTCCTCCTGAACGGGCTCAAGCTGAAAATTACTATCACCGTAGCGCTGCTGTTCAAAATACGCAAGATCCGCATCGTCAACCTCCCCACTGCCAGGAACATCCAGGAAGTGCTGGTTAATAGTATCTGGGTTGTTACAAAAGTGAGGGAGATTGTGCTCTGTTTTTTTTGTGTTTATAATTGTAGATTTAATATGACTCCATAACTTCACTGGTTGTGAAATATTATTGTTAATGTATGTTGTAAAATAAGCGCGCTTCTCAGTCTCAATTGCTGTTCTTACTAGGTACTTTAGCTCTAAGTATGTTTTTTTATGACTTTCTGATTTTGTAGCCTTGTACCTTACATGGGACTTGTCACGCAGTTTCATCATTTCTCTTATAGTGTGTGTTATCCAGGGAGGTGATTTTTCTTTAAGTAAAACTTTTTTTATGGGTGCATGCAAATCAAATAGTGCTAAAATGTACTGATTAAACATTGCAACCATTGAGTTCACATCTTGGAGACTTTCAATATGTTCCCAATCTATGCTATTTAAATCCTTGGTAAAAAGTTCAGGGA
Source organism: Agrotis clavis (assembly GCA_954870645.1). Classification (NCBI taxonomy): domain Eukaryota; kingdom Metazoa; phylum Arthropoda; class Insecta; order Lepidoptera; family Noctuidae; genus Agrotis; species Agrotis clavis. Next base: position 7,267,863 of record OX940940.1, read on the forward strand.
GGACATCACTAAGCGGTCTGTAGGTAATCCAACGGGGGGAAGGTTTCTCAACTTTAAAATTTAATTCAATGCTTATAATTGCATGCTGACCGAGCTCAGGTATGTGTGAAACTGAGTGCCCACAGACACGAGCGTCAGTACACGCAACATCAATCAGAGTTGCGCTATGGTCTGTAAAGTGAGTCGGTTCAGTAACAACTTGTCTAAGCTTGCAGCAGTGTAAAAAGTTATTTAAAATCTTAGTTTTACTGTCGGATGGGTTTAAAACATTTATATTGAAGTCACCCACCAGGAGCACCTTGTCCGCATTAGCGAAGGAAGAAAGGGAATCAGTGATCGCATCTAGGAAAACATTCACATCCAGCCACGGCGGTCTATATGCCGTGCCAACAATAACTGAATGCGAGTTGATATTGAGTCTAAACCACATCTGCTCGACCTGTGGCACTGGAGGGTGCGGCACGACGCGCGCACGCACTCCGCGGCGCAGGTAGAAGCCCACGCCGCCCCCCCGCCCGCCGCGCACGCAGGCCGGGCGCGGCACGTGCCGCAGGCGGTAGCCCGGGACTGACGGCGCACGGCCCTCCTCTCCCTGCCTGAGCCAGGTCTCATTTATGGCCATGATGTCCACCCCGATACTTTCCACGGCTACAATAAATTCTTCATGGCGTGAACCCAACGATCCCGCGTTAAAGAGACCAACTTTAAGGTTTTTAGTCTTATTCATTTGTATAGATACTAGAGTTAAGAGTGTATATTAGAATAGTCATATTGAATAGTAAATAATGTAAATAGTTAGGATAACGCACAGATTGAGAGTAACATAAATAATATTGTGAATATATTGTGAGATAGGTAGTATGTAATGCTGTTGGTATAAATGTACTTAGAATTGATAGTATTGTGGAATTATAAATGATAAGCCGTGTTATAGTATATAAATAATGTAAATAAAATGTAGGGTGTGATTGTGCACCTGGGCCCCACCAGAATAAAGCAAAAGTATACTGAGACAGGAAAAGATGTGACCTCGCACAGTTCAAACTTAAAAACAAAACAGAACATAAATGCACACTAAATGAAAAGGGTAAACAATGTTTAGCTTTAGTAAAAAGGAAGTTTACACAATATACGTTTGCACTAATGTTACACCCGATTACCATCAGACGTTTCAGGACCAAAAACCCGAGAGAAGTCGTCCTCTGTGCGGATGCAGTATGTGGGCTTGCCTTCGCCCTGCTTTGCCAGGATGCGCCCGAACTTCGTCCAGGTGTATTTCCACCCGAGACGGCCACCAGCTTCCCGAACACGGTGAAACAGCTGTCTGTTAGTCCTGGTGAGCCTTTCGTTCACGTAGAAACGTCGCGAAGGCGCAGGTAGGCCAAGGTCCGCAGTGGTGGCGCCGCGGCGCACGCGCGCGTTTTGAAGCAGATCGTCGCGCAGACCGCGCCGCGTCAGGCGCACCAAGATGCGCCGAGGACGCGCCGGCGCCGCTGCTGCTCTCGCCGGACTCGCTCCTGCAACTGGACTAGTCGCAGCCACTGTTTGCGGGTCACGATCAGCTCTTACGCCTAGCCGCTGCGCGAACACTATGTCCCGCTCGTCGAGACCAACACCAAGCTTCGCCGCCACCAGACCGACGGTGTGCAGCACATTCTCTCCCGGGACCTCAGGGATGTTGACGATCTCCAAGTCAGAGCCAAGTAAGTCCTGCTCGCGGTCGTTTAGCTCTAACTGCAATTTAGCCACAGCCTGTTCCAACTGGCTGACTTTTTCCTCAGGCAGAACGGCACTTTGCCTGGCTTCCAGGGCATCCATTCTGGCCTCCAGGTTCTCGACCTGCACCCTGCAGGCTCCCACCGACGAGTGCAGGCTGGCCATTTCGCGGCGAAATTCCCGAACCTCATCTCTGACCTCACGCAGTTCGGAGCGGAAGAGCCTTATCTCTTCGCGGAGGGTCAGCTGGGTTTCTGGTGAAGGCTCACCATCGGTCCCCTGTTCGCTCCCAGCTCGGGACAATGCCTTAGCAGGGGGCTTGGCCTCAGCACCCTTATCCTGATTCTCCGCGACCGACGACCCAATCACACCTGCCCGAACAGCAGGCGGAGGCGCAGCCACCGATGACACTGCCACAGCCGACCTCACCGCTGCTGTCGATGCTGCAGGCGATGACAACGCAGCCACCGACGCTGCTGCAACACCGTCGACACTCAGTGTGGTGTCACCAGTACTCCTGGGCAGCTTCTTCCTGCACTCAGGGCACAGCCAGTCGTTGCCAATTTGCGACTGTTCAGGCAGCCTCAGGCACGTAAGGTGGTATCGATTATGACACCCCCCAGCAGTGCACGCAGCGCCATCTTTTGACGATAAAAACCGTCCGCAAGAAGAACACTTCACCATAGCGGTACAGCTTAAATAAGACAGATGGCGCCTCCCCCTCAGTTCAGTCCTACAGTGCTAGGTGGCGCTACTTGTGCAAAGGTTATTGACACAGTCGTATGTTGACTCCTTTTTGGAGGTATCACTGACCTCACAAAATTTCAAGTGACTCCACTTTTTCAAAAAAAAACAAAATTTAAGTTTGTTTTGGTCTAAATTACACCACTAAACCAATTTAAACAGTGCTGCAAACAATCACACACGTTAATCAAATTATGGCGCTCATCGGAACACTAACATAAAAACAAATATTGTTTTATTTATATTATTAACCCGTTTATATATGGACAGCTGATGCGTACCGTACACTATCCGTGACGTCACTGTAGTAGATGTCGTAGGTAAGTTTGAGTGTTTAAAATTCGAGAAAATCGTCTTCTACCGCCTTATATCTGTCTCTGTCTCCAACATTCACAATGGAATCCAATGAATTTGAGCAATTTTCCGCAAATTTACGTAATAATAACACACAAGTGACAAACACAAGTATTAATGTTCCAAAAAAACATTTAACTTTCAATATTAACAATTGTAGTAATTTTACTTTTAATTTCTAAAATGAATAAATAAATACTTATATAGTAAATTGTTTAAGCTGTTTCTCTTACACCTACCATTTCCTCGCTGTGTGAGGTGAAAAGTTGTGTGTTGCACTCGGCAGCAAAGTTTTTCTGCGTCTCGTACTTTTGAAAACTTTGCATCGCTCAGGATTCGATATTTGAACCACTCGTTTCTCTCGCGGTTCAATCTTAGAATCCTTCGCTCTCTCAGTTTTCAATTCAAGTACTCGCGCACAAAAATCAACTTTGCAGCCTTGCATAACAAATAACTATTGCGTTCGTTTTCTTTGGCGCTGAAAACTAAAATGTTCCAAATTCAAAAAGTGCGCGGCAAAGTCCTTTGCGGCGCACTTATTTACTTAAAAAGAGGATTAAAAACCAATGATATTTTATAATATCATTGTTAAAAACTCATTACTGCCCGCTAAAAGTTTCTTATAGAAAACACCACTTTTGGGTGCACTTAAAAGCGAACCAAGTCGTCCTTTTCGAATAGATGGGATGAAAAGTTAATTTGCCACAGTTTTGTAAAGTCCATACATTGAAAGTAAATTCGCCAAATTAAATTTTTTATCTTTTGTTTCATACTCGATCTGCGAGTGAGCTCTCCTCAGAGTTTTCGTACGGCCTGAATACGGCGATATCTATAATTTAAATCTACCGTGCTAATAATATTCGGATTGATGAGCTGTCCAAATTTAATTTGATAAATGTTCTGAAAGAATTAGGAAAAAGATTAGCGTGTTTTATTACTTGTGAAAGTTTTTGACGAAGTAATTATTTGTAAGACTAATCTGACTAATGGATTACAATGATGGCTAGGACTTAGCAGAAGCTGGCGTCAAAAAACTTTTTATCTATTGGTAAAAATTATCTGCCTAGGTTTTTTGGGATCAGCTTCCAGTAAAATCTGACACAGCTAAATTAAATACCGCGGGACTGTCTTAAGAGGTAATCGTTGCTGGATTTTAGTAAGTACTAGTCTGACAGTCCTCCTCGTCCCGGCATGGGTGGGAGGACTCATTTTTACCATTAAAAAAATCGCTTTTTATATTTTGTGGCCGCTAAAAATGTTCAGTGTTCATGGTAACAAGCAAAATTTCTTTGCAGGAATAAAATGGCGTGCCCAGTGGCTAGGAGTGACATTTAATTGAAAATACATGTTCTGCCTTCACTTGAAGAATGTGGGCGAGAAATCTGGGAGGAAATAAAACTATTTCAGGAATTGTGAGACTCGCTTGACTGGTTTCTAGGTTTATTTTGCTACTTTTAGCCATCTTTTAGAATTTTTCAGTAGGTGTGGGTGTGATATGGAGTTAGTAGTGACTAATACCTTTGTAGAAACTCGTGACGTCATAAATAAGATAGGTAAAATATGCTTGTTAAATGAGTTTGATAAATAATGAGTTGCAAAGGTTTTAATTAAATTAAATATTAAAAAAAAATCAAGGAAAAACCAAGCATTGGACTGCCTGTCCACTGTAACACAGTTAGCAAAATAAGTAGGTCCGTAGAACAATCAAGACAAGTAAGAGAAAATGAATAACGTTTTTAACGATTTGGCTTATCGTAAAATTGTAAGTACTTAATTTTCTCACTGTCCCAGTAGAACATTAAAAGGATTGTCGAGATCCTCAACGAGAGTCAATTTAATGAGGTCATAAAAAAACTACTAATATCTTATGTATCTAAACGACTAGTGACGAAACTGATCAAAGAAGCGAAGATTTAAAAATAACCCAACGAAATACATAAATATTAATAAATAAGTCAACACCATACGAAAAGCTATGAAGAATTATTTTTAGTTTTTCAAATGATTCAGTGATTCTTGAGATTTCTTGCGATTCATTTAACTGGTGGGAGCGGCCATGTTGAAATTGTGACGTCATCTTATAATTCGATCAAGGTCGTGGAATCATTGACACTTACATTGACTTTGTGAGTGTTTATTTTGGTGTGGCCCGCATTATATTACATTGTGATGAAAATAAAAACTGGGCTAAATCTGCCCAAAAAGTGTCCCTTTCTCGCCTCGGTCTTAAATTATTCAAGGAAGTATCACGGCCTTGTTTTGTCATAATAATTTTCTCGTCAAGCTTAATAACCTCGCTTTTAGGGTGCTCTATTTTAAATTATTATTATGACTTTCATGAGTTGCAGTTATTGTGGAAACAGAAGTCTTATCCCTAAAAAGGTACCTATGAGGAAAAGATGGAAAGTTCTTATTCCTTATATACTAGCGAGCAAAAGTATGGAAACACTCGGCCTTGCCCAGCAGTGGGATGAAAAAGGCTAGCAGTATCAGTAAATGTTACCTCCTGTGCTTTCTTAGCGAGCCGTGTGATGAGATTCTCCGGGTAGACCTGATGGACGGAGAAGGAAGGCTGTTCGACGCCCGCCTGTCTCCTTATGTCCTCCCAGCGCTCCTCGCCGTATGTCTGGCGGATGTACTCCGCCATATTCTCGAGGAGGAGCCCGTACATCTTGGAGCCTGGAACAAATGGAAAGAATAATTAAGGTTATTCCATAGGGTTATCTTTTCTGGGCAGTCCTGCTGGGGTCGCGAGACTGTCTTATCAGGTAGGTAATGGCCCCAGAATTTAAAGGGCTACGGAAAGACACCGTGGATTTTAGTCAGTACAAGACTGAAAGTCCCAACCATCCCGCCCTTGGATTTTACCACGATAAAAAAGGTAAGATAGTTGTTTATCGATGGTACATTGGGTTCAGTGCTGAAAATAAAGGTGTGCCAAAACGATTCCAAGGCACAAGTCGAAGGCCCTCGAAGGGCGCAGAAATGGCCAGACCAGGACCATAATAGAAAAATTACCTTTGTTCACTTATTTTGTATTTGTCAGTGGTGTTAATATCAGTAGTGGGAGAATATAATAATACAGTTTAAGTGATAAGCGCAAACTGTAACATAAATTATTCAGCAAAAAGAAAATAGACTACTTACTAGCTAGACTGGAAAAGAATAACAGCTTTGGAACAAAAACGCACTATCAAAGTACTACTAGCTACTATTTCCAATCTAGATTTTATTCTAGAACAAGCGTGAAAACTGTGAAATGTTTTCTCGAAGGTTAAAACTTTCAAACAACTTCAGTTTGCATGGCGCAAATCTTTCGCAGTCGAGTTGCTTTCCGAATGGCAAGTACTTAGTTGCAAAGTACCTAATAGTTTGTTTTTACTTGACCGCTTGCTTTTCTTTTTCGATGTAATGATTTTAATTATTTACTCACAAATGTGTTATAAAACGTCGTATGACATACGTGCGGTTTGATAATTACAGCCTCTGCTTTCTTATAGCACTCGCCTTACGGCTCGTGCAACCAATATCGCCTCAGCTGTAATTATCAACTTACCGCACTTATATCATAATGTACTATTACCGCCAAGTAAGCTGCAAGCTTGACGGTAAACTTTATAGTGTATGATTAGATTGATTAGCTTAAAAATGGGCTTGTAAATAGTATAGGTAATGAAGTAACATTTTAATTTTGGCCAACTATTAACAGGACGAAAAAAGAAAAGAATAGAAAATCCAGTGGGAAATGACGGTTCCGAAAAAGGTTTCAAATCAAAATATAATCAGAAAACTAATTTAACTGTAACGAGGGTAATGTTGAAGAAGGCCCAACGATTTGCGAACACTATCGCCAGAATTCTTGGCAATTTATGACTTGACGTAACTCGATATTATTCACGTTTAAATGGCCTTATTCAGGATATTAAAGATATCCTTTGGATAAAGGCTTTTAATTCCGTCTAGACGGAATAACTTATAGTTACATATTCTTCACATTTTATGTTGGACGTTAAACTTTAACAGCCTCTTTACATATTGTTAGGTGTTACACATTTATGGGTGCACATCTATCAGCCTCAACGAGCTATGGAGAGGGCTATGCTCGGAGTTTCTCTGCGTGATCGAGTTAGAAATGAGGAGATACGTAGGCGAACCAAAGTTGCTGACATAGCCCAACGAATTAGCAAGTGAAAATGACAGTGGGCAGGCCATATAGCACGCAGAACTGATGCCCGATGGGGCCGTAAGGCCGTTAATTCGTTGGGCTATGTCGGTTACTTTGGTTCGTCTACGAATCTCCTCATTTCTGATTCGATCGCCCAGAGAGACTCCGAGCATACCCCTCTCCATAGCTCGTTGGACTATATTGAGCTTACTTATGAGGCTTACTTATAGTAAAAGACCATCAATCAATCGATACAACAAAATAATTATTTTAATGTCAATTGTCACCCCTTCATAGGGGACAAACCACGTCAGAAAAATAATAAAATACGGGACGAGCCGATTATTTTAATCGAAAGGGGCGAGACCCAAGGGGCGAGCTGAGCCTACACCGTGAAGCAAGCGAAGCAGCAGACAAAAGCTAATTAATATAATTATAAATGTCTACAACTAATTTCTTTTCGCTATTATGCATAGCCGCATAGATACCTAGCTACTGAAAGAAAAGTCTGAAATAAAAGTATCTAATAATAAAAATCCTTCAGCAACCGTCGTCCAGCATGGTCCATTGTGTATAACAGCTATCACCAATCTCCATTAAAGTTGGTTATGTTCGCAGTTCCTATTTCAAGTGTTTTCCGATTTCCATAGAGGAAGCCATTTTAGAATCGTTGACCTGCATTGATTTTTAAAAGGCAGAAATTGTAAGCTCGCCTTTTATGTGTTGATAGAACTTTGTCATGTTTTTTTAGTAGGTATGATCGCACACTCAAAAATAGAAAACTTTTTTTCAAGTATTCTAGAACGAATCCAGTTTGACTGGGATAGTTGGGAAAAGGCTGAGCAGATGATGATTATAGCAAACTCTGATGTATGTAAAACTGTTATATTATCCCTTTAAACGTTATATTGTAGCAAAACAAGTACTTCATAAAAACACTGAGATCAAGTCATGGATTTAGGAACAATTCTGTGGACTTCTAAGTACGCGTTTATTCAATACCCAAGAAATATGGCGAAAGCGAAAAATAATCAAATAAAAAAGACAACATGCAGAATTTATTTGAGCTTTACTTATTCTGAGCTGTTTATTTGTTTGTTTTTGACCATTCATAAACTTTCAAAGCAAAAGTTGGATGAAATATGATACTTTTTAAGAGATATTTTTTATTTGGGGACGAAAATAAAAAAATAAAAACAGGATCTGTTTTTTTTTTGTTGCTCTTTATTTTTCAGGTCACAGTCTAAAATCAATGACTTGATTCACACAATGATAAAAACGAGGTTACTGAAACGTAAACGTAAAGGGCTTTTGAAGGAACACGTGGATTTCTAAGGAGAAGAATGGGCAAGAAACTCCATTCATTCTCCGAGACACGTCAAGCTTCATTGTCTATGCGCTTTTCTGGTGGTCGCCATTGTTGATTCTGGCTTGCAGGAGTTCCAGTTTGGGGATAGTGCGGTAATATTGTACCACTAGCTGTTGCCAGCGGCTTCACCCGCTACAACTCGAAAGATATCCCACGGGAACATAAAATCAGGATAAAAACTATCCTATGTGTTAATCCAGGTTATAAACTATCTGTGTACCAAATTTTAGCCAAATCCGCTCAGTGGTTTTTGCGTGAAAGAGTAACAAATATACCTACCTACATACACATACACGTACATACATCCTCACAAACTTTCGCATTTATAATATTAGTAGGATTTAAAAAAAAAACATCTGCCTAACCGTTTGGGGAACCACACTGGCGAGCGAAAGTACAGAATCACTTACTTGGAATTTATCCGGGATTGATCCTTAAATAATACCGTGATTTTAATGAATTTGGTATCAATTTGAAGCTAACAGTTAAACCTTTACAATGGCATTATTTTCACTATTCTTAACAAGTTATTAAGTACTCAAGATCGCGTGGAATCTTAGTAAGTGAATCCATACTGTTGCTTGCGAGTTTAATTTAGCCTTTGTTCTTGCTCTTTGACCTCTTCATCAAAAGACGAGCAGTATTTATTTATAGTTCTTATCATTAATTAATGTCTTTTCTGAAAAGGTCATTTCCTAACTTGACGTTGACATCATTTGTTAAGAATTAATTAAATAACCTTTTACCTTTATCTTTGAACAATTTCCTGAAATGAAGCAATATTTTGAAAATCTAAATACTGTTTTCTGGGAAACAATATAGAGAGCCTTTCAGAAATGTTACAAAGCTTTGATTGATAATGACGGGTCTAAAATCGCCCCTTTATTAAAGTTGCTAATAGCGATGTTGCTGAAATTTTTCATTACAAATATTATACTCTATTAGTCGTTCCCCGTGGCTTTTCGCTGCTCGGCTCCTATTTTTCGAAGCATAATGTCTATATAGCCTTCCTCGATAAATAGACTATCCAACACAAAATAGTACATTGCTATCCAAGGGGTGAAAGTTACTTATTTAGTCCCGAGACGGGGTTTGGCGCCCGTAACGTAGTGAGGGCAGATGATGGCACGTCTTCAATCGAGTCCAGTATACATTCAAGACTATACATCTTCTATCTATCTATATCTTCCAAATAATAGAAATGGATCGCTAAATGTGTTGCTAGCTCATAACTCAAAAACGGCTGGACTGATTCGGATAATTCTTTTTTTATAATATTGCTCGAAGTACGGGAATGGAGAACAATTACCTGAAAAGGTCTAAAAATAATTATTCTATATTCCCATACAAAAGATTTTTAAAACAATTGAGTGACGTTAGTTCCTATAACTAACGTCACTCAATTGTTTTACGAATCTTCGGTACGAAGATTGGCTAGCTAGTACTTGATACGATCCACAACGCAGTAGCTAATAGCTTCCTACATCAGTACAAATAGTACCTACTGATTGCAAAGCCACCTTTTTCATTGAATACTCTTTACGACTGGGTATCATCATAAAACAAATGTCATAAACGCCACGCTAAGATAATCCACTAAAGCGGTTAACCCACTGCTCTGCGTTCTGTCGTCTAACGTAAGGTTGCAGATTTTAATATTGTAAGCAAATAAGGGAACAGTGTATAAGGCCGAGACTCCACCAAAGCTGTGCGAGTCGAGACGTGTTTTGAACAACCAATAGAATTGCGTTGCGGCACGGGTTGCGGAGTGGAGCTGTGTCAATAACGCAATTCTATTGGTTGTTCAAAACACGTCTCGACTCGCACAGCTTTGGTGGAGTCTCGGCCTAAGATGGGGACGCGGGGTATGATGGGAAATCACACACTTAAGGCAAACTGAACAAAATACTAACGTAGCGCTAAAAGGAGGCCTACCATGAACTCGAGTCTATATAGGCAGTGGGAAAGAGACTCCGTTTGTTAATGGCCGCTTGCAAATGACATCCAGGTACGCACAATGCACATAGCGCTATGTGCGTACTCGTTCGTGGGGACTATCAAATCGAAAGCAGTGCGCAATGAGAACGAGATGTGAACATGAACAACAATTGTCTGTTTTTTTAAGCCGGAAACACATTATTAACACCCGACGCCACCCGATGAAACGTGATGCGTGTTGGGTCAAATCAAATGTATTGTTTTCTATGACCAGAATCACACTATGAACACCCGACGCGACGACACGCGCTCACTGCACATCGGGTGTCGACACGTTGCGTCGCGTGGCGTGATAAATAATGTGTTTCCGGCTTAATCTCGGAGACTAAATTGACAAGTAAAAATGTCAAAACTGACTTAAATGCTATTGAAATCTATGTCAGTTTGTCATTTGCATGTGTCAATTTGGTCTCTCTAATTAAAAAAACACACTTTAGCTGGGAACACAGCGGACTGACGTACCTGCGTAAACTTTTAGAGGTTTTAATTAATTTTGAATGAAAAACAAGATGTAAATGTTTTTGATAAACGTTTTTGGCATCTTCATATCTAGTTGGTAAGAATTGACAGTCTTATATAGGGCTCCTAATAATGTGATTCCTACGATGTGCTGTCATTGCGCACACTGCGTCATATTATTAAGTATAGAAAACAATGACTTGTCCAATACCCCGCGCTCCGGTAGCAACTAACGATTCTCACAAACCGCGCGTACTAGCGGTGTTGTGTGTAAGCCGCTTTATGTAATAACCAAAATGTATTAAATGTTAGCAGCGTATTTTTATGTGCAAACACCTACTTTATCACTTACACATGATTCAATTTCTTTTTAATATTATATTTCGGCGGTTTTCCCTGAAAGCCAATGTAAGGTGTATGTAGCAGAATTCTGTAGTAATTTTCTCCTGAATTTTTTTTGTAGTATAATTTAAGACATGCTTTGAAATACAATATTCTAGGCTTCTGTAATACTACTAGCTCATGCCCGCAGTTTGGCCCGCGTAGAGTTCGTTAATTATCTCACGTGAAGAGTCAAACCCTATTTAAAAAGTAAAAGTCAAATCATCTATTTCAAATAGGCCATCAAAGAGCACTTTTGTACGTCAACTATTAAAATTATAGGAAATGGGATGGGATTGTTTCTACACCCATTCGCAAGGGTAAGTTCGTATAATTATAGGAAATAATTAAAATAACGTATTCGTAATTTTATTGCAAGACTAGCTGTGCCTGCGACTTCGTTCGCGTGGATGTCGGAACTCAACAATGATTTTTTATTAAAATAAAGGATTTTTTCCAAAATAAAAGTAGCCTTAGTTACTCCTTATTACATCAGCTACCTGCCGATAGAAATCCCGTCAAAATGGGCCCAACCATTTCAGAGATTAGCCATTACAAACAGACATACAGACATACAAAAATTGTAAAAAATGTTATTTTGGTGTGTGTAACGATTATAGTAACGGTTATTTCAATATTACAAACAGACACTCCAATTTTATTTATATATAAAGATGTATAGATTTATATGTATAGATGTATAGATAACTTTAGTCAAAATTTCCTTCTTTATATGTATGATAAAATTAATCACCACCATGAATATTAATGTGAATTAGCCAAAGGTTACGACCATTCCCACAGGAAATTCACTGCTAATTGGGAGCAACTTGGCAAACAAGACATTAATTAAATCGCCTTATCGCTGTTTCCGTTTTAGTATTTCAATTTATGGTGACCTTTCCATACTTTTACCTCATAATGCTGTGCTTAATTTGATTTGTTTGTCTTTTTTTTTTGTAGTAAGTAAGTTCATATCTATCGAAACAATGATATTATAAGTAAAAAAAGGTGTAGATACGTCATACGCGCTCCATAACGTATGCGCTCAAATGAGGCTGATTCACACATCTTGATCTCAGTGCGACGTTGCCAGCGGCACTTCACGTACCACAGACTGAATCAAAAGTAAAAGTGACTCAAAACTACCGAAAATGCCGTCGTGTGTGATGAGATATTGTACAAATTAAACATGCAAGACTTCTAAAAGTCAAGGAATCACATAACATTCGTAAATATACTATTTATCTTTAATATTTTCACAAATAAAACATCACGTTTCTATAAATATGGCGCCGTAAAAGAAAGAGTGCGAGCACGGGTGCGAGTGAGAGGAGACGCTGACGTGCGGGGGGATTGATGACGCGTGGCGCTGTTTGTTTATCTAGCTGTCACTTTTTTTCTTTATGCGTTGTATCAAGCTATCCTTTTTACTTGTAGTGAAATGTAATGTGTGAATAAAAAAGTGTGTATCTGTGCTGCCGCTCGGCGCGGAACAGTTTTTTCCGTTGTTTTGTACGCGTATAACATATCTATGACTTTATAATATCATTGTATCGAAAGCTTAGTATTGTCGCTTCTTATAATTATCTAAATCTACCATGCTTTAAAAAAATGAATTTCAAATATTTTTAGCAACAAACGGCTATGATTTTACCTCGTTTTAATCGTCATTAAAGTTTCTTTAATACACGGGCATTTTTTGTTTGGTACATTTTGTTGTACAATAAGGTTAAAGTCACAGGAAATGGCTTCATTATGTGCCAATACTCATAAATAATATTATGGTACCTACTGCCATTAAAGTAGTTTTGTAGTAAATTTCTTAGAAGTAACTAAACACCATTCATTGATTTAAAATACCAAGGTACCAAGTTTACTTTAATTGCCAATGTATTGAAAAACTCTCAATTGGTCATAACTTAATAAGGAGATCAAGTTAGAGCTTTGCCCTAGAAATATTTTTACTGCAAAGCGATTTCAATATTTTCAATAGATTATGTTTTTTCGCCATCCTGTATAAAAATACACAAACAAGTTAAACTTTATTAATACCTTCACCACTATTAATGAATGGCACTATCACATCGAGGCCTCAACAAAACTTAAGGCCAAGACCACATTATCATCAAATGAAATGACTCCACAAATCGAGATCATCTGTAAACAACACACGTCAGTAACTGCCCTAATTTGGAACGATTGACGTAAATTCGCGTCTAATAAATAGGGTATGAATAACCATTGATTGGCCATCAAAACGATATGGATTTGCCATTAGCTGTCATCAATCAAGTCTGGTGGTACTCTTGTGTGGTATAAATAAGTAAATAGAACAAAATATGTTTTGACTGTGTTTGACATCCTTTACTTCGTATTCAGACAGTAAACGTCAAGCTTGTATGTCTATGCTAGCAATACACGATTTAGTTTACCGTCAATATAGCAGTGTGCTTGAAGCGGTGAGCGGCGATCAGTAATCTTGACGGTTTAAAGGTGCATTCACACATCAGTCACGTCACGTCACCGTCACGTCGTCGACGTGTAAACTTTTTAATGTCCATTAACGCCTTAATAATCTAAGACTGGATCGTGTAAAGGCAAAGTAGATGCTACATTACGCCAGATATAATTAAGTCTCGTGTATTAGATAGAGAGCTCAACAACCAGCAAAAGGCACCATTACAAACACCGCCACAAAATCTGTTGAATAAACTTTTACTCATTTATCGGAACTCAGTTAAAAATGTGCTTTCATGTTATGTTGACCTTAAAAAATATCACTTTATCTGAACATCTATGCGTTCGTGCATTCCTAAACCACTTTTATAATCTAGCCGGTCCAATGGTTGGCTGGTTATTGAATTATCTTTCCGTTTGTAGTCATCAAATAAGAAATAATAATAATCCTATCTTCCACTCGGACGCTTTCGAAGGTCCGTTCGGATGGAAAGAGAGATTGAGGCCACTAAAAAGATGGATTTGGTAGGGAATTAGACATAGGTAATATGAACGAAAAGTTAGTAACGGGTCGGTTGATAAGGGAAGAAGAAAAGTTGCATCTACCCAAATAGCATAGGATATGAAGAGGAAGATGAGATTATTTGAAAGAATCTGGTTTCATTATGTTTTTCTGAGCCACTTTCAGAGCTGTAGCGGTGACGAGATACCAGGGTGGCCAATATTGGTCACTGAGTCCCTTTTCCCATAATGTGTACGGAGTTTTTTTACATATTATTTTGCTGTAATGCCAGCCATACATAGCCATAGTTTACTGTCAGATTTGTAGCGCGCTTAAAGTGGCGTGCAGTAAGTTTAGCTATCAGTGTGCATGACAAATCTACTTCTGACAGCCATAAACCGTCAAGTTTACTGTATGCCAATTCTAGACACACTTGACGGCAAACTAGATCCTGTACGCATGGGCGTAGCCATCCATGTGCACAGGGTGGGGCAAAATTCTAGATATGTGCTCAGGGTGGGGCAAAATTCAATTTTTTTTTGTGTCGTCTGACGATTGTCGAGCGTTAGGTTTCTTACGGATATTAAGTAGGTATTGTGTTAGGTAAGTACCTACATTAATTAATTTTGGTTAAAAGACACCTAACAAGTCGGAGTCAGGGTGGGGCAACCATCCCACCCTGCCCCACCGTTGCTACGCCCATGCCTGTACGGTTAGCATTAAAGGTTGTTGTACTAAATGCATACCCAAGTACGTTACTCCCAAAACACGAAACCCACGGTCAAAGTCACTAAGGGCACGACCACCGTTACCAACTGTACTCCAAAGGCATTATGTCACTACAATAGCCACTGTATTTAATATTAGCCACACAATACCACATTGCGACAATGCGCACGCGACGTAAAAGGTACGCCAAAAACGTCGCGTCCCAATATGGCGGCTGTAATTCATTTAGTCCGTTTTCCGTGTGGTGATGAACAGTGGGCTATTATATAACAATTAGTTTGTATTGTGTACGTCTTTTGGGTGGTTTTAGTGCTTGTAGAGCTTGGGAATCTGGAATAAGCTAGGTGGGAATTGGTGGACTTGATCATGAGCACGTAGACAGGGTTGGAAAAAAAACAGTTTTTTTTTAATTATATAAAACAAACAGTTCAAAATGTTTTAAACAAGTGTTTTTTTTGTTTTTTTTTAGTTTAGGGCATTATTTCAAATTAATTCGACTATGTTTCTTTTCTAGGCTAGATCTTTATAAACTCGCCCTAATAAATTAAATATTTACAAAAAAAACGATCAATAGATAACATTTATTTGTATGTTGCGTAATCAAACGCTTCACATTCACCCGGTAGGTATGTTCTAATGTTGATTTTATATTGGGCGACACGTAGGGACTTTCCTAGCGGGACAGACGGCGCGCCTCCTATTCGTTCGTAGAATAGTTCATTGTTCCCCGCGTATATCCCCGCGCCACGGTGCGGGGCTTTACCTTATGAACAATGGACTGAGAAACACCGATCTACTTAATATGTCTAAAAAATAGGGGAATTACCAAATTTCTTTCGACAGCCGACATTAGGGATCGAAGTTTACGTTTTTTATTTATGACTAATGTTGTTTATTAATTAAAATTGTTACAATTTTAATTGTTTTGAAATTATTATGATAATGTTTCAGAAATAGGTGCTATCTTGTCCCATACAAATCCTGGTACTTAGATATTTGTTTGATTGAATGAAATACCTACATACTAACATAAAAATAATGTTGGCGGCATGTTTGAGTTTATATGTTTGTAAACGCACCCACGAAACAGTAGAAATTCCTAGTGTGGGGCAAAGTTTTATAAAAAAAAATGATAAAGTCAATTACAATGCCATTGAAAGTTCAAAAATATAACAGCAATAGTGACTCGATTGGTTTTAATGTTGAACTATTCAGGCTCAAATACTTATTATTTTATTTTCATTTTATATTCAGTTATTGCGACATGAAAAGTAGTTTTAAAACATGTTTTTTTTTCGTACTGTTTTATACAATGTTTTAAACTTGTTTTAATCTTTGTTTTTAAACATGTAATAAAAAACGCTGTTTAATTTCAAACTGTTTTAAACACTGTTTTAAACATGTGTTTTAAAACAAATTGTTTTAATCATGCCAACCCTGCACGTAGACCATCGCTGTCGGTGGTTTTCGTACGTCTTTTGTTTATTTAAACATGTGGGGCCTCTAGAGGGCCAAAGCCTGCCGGGGTCGCGGGACTCTTTCCATTACCGTGACCCCGGAACATAAAGGGCTATTGAAGGACACCGTGGATTTTATTCAGTACGTTACGAGTCTGACAGTCCCTCCCGCCCTGCCCGGGGTGGGAGGACTCATTTGATGATTTTACCACGTAAAAAAAAATGTGATAAAATATAATTATGATTTATCAATAACATTTCTTAATGATTAATGATATTATTTGTCCCAGATTCTCTTCATTCAAGTAATCCGTCCCCAAACGTATCGCGAAGTCAATAAATAGGTTAATGTTAGAAAAACAAAATAATGATCAACCTGATGACCCAGTTTTGGCGTCTGACCTTTTAATTGCTTCGTTCCAGACATTCCAACGTTACCGTTTGGCCACACTCTTAACCACGAGCGACTGGCTCAAAGGTCAAGCTTTTTGCGATAGCGACAGCGGAGAAAACATTTTATTAGAGCGTCTAATAGTAACTATTAAGTATTTTGTGGTGAATTTCGACAATTCATACAAAGTTAGACTATTGAAAAAATGTTCTGATGTTTTGCTTTCAATCTTTCTTATCAAAATCAGAATCAAAAGGAATTCATTCAAAATAGCTTGATAAAATCAGGCCTTTTGAAGTTCATTTTAAAATATTCTCCCTTCGCCAATTCAGTAATAACCTTTTTTAATTTCTTAAAGGTATCCCCTTTATGAATTTCCGAGCCACGATTCCGGACATTTACAAACAAAGTCAGAGGGATGGTAGCTTTGAGCAACGGCGACGCGGTTTGCAGAGTGCGACACGTGCACGTGTCGCTTCGCAAGTGGCATCGCCCGAGGCCGTGAACGAGACCTTACAGCTTAACAAAAATCATGTCTAAAATTATCATAGTTATTGCAGAACCCATTGTCTGGTCTCCATGGAGTATTTTTAGACCCTCGACCTCGCTTCAAACTATTTATTATTCCATCGCTTTCGCTATTGTTTCAAAAAGGGGCGCGGCACGTGACGGTTTTTTGAAATAGATTTATTTTTGGGTACTCCATAGAATTAATTCTAGATGTGATGGGATCTGATTGATTAATGGTTTTACTTTCGCTGTTATTGTTAAGAACATACGATTTGGAACCAGTTTATTTTTAAAAGCCCTGTTTCAAGAAAGTTTCTGAACCCGTACGCGAAATACAATCATTTGGACGAGGAGTTGATGTGGCCTTTATCAGTAAAATACAACACGGGGTCTCTCAAGGGACTCTTTTTGGACCTATAGTTAAACGGATACTACATGGAATATAGATTACAAGAAATGATAGATAGATAGATGGAATATAATTTATTGTACTCCAAAATTGTTTATATAGTATTTTTGCACCTACTTTGTTTGTTTCTCTGCATCAACCTAGGTAGACTGGAAGAAAATTCCCAAGGCATTAAGTCCGCCTCTGTAGGTACTTCCATGTGCAAGAAGTTTAAAATAAATAATATATTATTGCTAATTCTAAGGTCAACAATGGCGGTCTTCTCGCTAATACCGATATCTTCCAGACGAACTGCTAATAGTCTACGGATAAAAATAACGATAACCCATAAAGTCACTGTGTAATAAAGAAAATAGTTTGTTTGTGCAATAAGTAGGGCAATCGGTCTATTTACTACATGGTCTACATGTCAAGGATTCCACCTTCATGTTAAAACATTTGACGGCTCGCTGTGGGTTGTGGTTACTGTGTTACAGATAACAGATAATGTTCTTCCGTTCTATTTGTGGTATTTTCATGAAAAACAGTCGAACGGGGTGAATAGGAACGCAGGGGTGAATCGGAAGAAAACTTTAGTAGGGATTTTAATATTGAATTCATATAATAAATAAAGAGAGCAGTGGTGGCCCAGTGGTATCGGCCCCGACTTACGAGTTGTAGGTCGTGGGTTCGAACACCGCCAGGCGCATTACTATGTGTAATTTATTTCATCACCACTGCTCACAAAACGGTGAAGGAAAACATCGTGAGGACCGGCATGTTCTATTACCAAAAATTCGAATACATGTGACATCTACCAACCCGTACTGGGCCCGCGTGGTGGATTATCGCCCACTCCCTCACAGAGAATAGGCCTGTGTCCCAGCAGTGGGAACATTATAGGCTGATGATGATGATGATGATGAATAATAATTCATTATTTTGAGACCTTGTTGGTAACATGCCTTTGTAATTTATCGTTAAAATCCATTTCAAAGTTTTGTACAAATTCACCCCTGTACCCGTATTCGCCCCCTTTTACGGTAAGTTTCTATGTTACAATACATAATTATATTATAACTGTCTGTGGGTGTCCCGAGATTTAGCTGATTGGCTTAGAGGCCTAGATATTTAACACCATTTTATGAGAACTGTCAGACTTGTACTGACTAAAGTATAGGGTGTTCCTCCGATATAGCTCTTTACGTGGCAGAATCACGGTTACCAGTTTAGACAGTCCTATAAGCCTTTAAGTCTAGATTGAAAGCCAATATCCAACTCATGTTAAACAAGCTTTTATTGTTAAAAAAATACTTATAACAGACAAAGTACCAGGCGCGAGCCGTTCATAGAGGCATGTAGGCACTGCCTACCCTATCATAACAACGCACAAATAAAACAAATACATTTATTGGAACTATGTAATAAAATAAAACAAAAGATTAAAAAGTTAAAACTCCTAATAAAAAGTTCATAGCAACTTTCACAGCCGCCGCCGCGCTGCGCCGCTCCAGTCGTAGTAAGATTGCCTGCATTCGTAGTAAGTCCATTGATAAATCACGTACTGTTTTGGTGCGCGGCCGTGTATATGAACTGCATACATGTAAGATTATGTCGTCGTGTGCGTAGAAAATGGCCGCGGTTTAGGCCAGGCCTAAGCCCGGTGCTATTGGCTGGCTGAAAGTATGAATGAATGCCAGTGTGGTAATTTTGTTGAAAATTCCCTTTCTTTTATTTTAATGGTAAAAAAACCAGGATGATATTGTCATTTTTGCACCTTTCAAAAAAAGTTTAAGTAACTTAAAATGTAAATGCAAACTGCATGTTTTTTTACTTTATTGTTTATTCAAGGATTTTTTTTCTATTTGAATTATTTGAAATTTCGCGTTTATTTTTGGGGAAATAAGAAAATGTGTTTTGGCAACCCCAAAACCGTACTGTCAGTAACCTGGCAGATTATTACTATTTTCGATGTCGTATTGTTTGTCTAAAATACAAGTCGTACGAATACATCGCAAAAAGTTTTTGAAACTAACGTAGCGTGAATATACATAATAAGTTAGTAGTTTGTTTTTGCAAGAGTGTTTTAAGTTTACTTTCAAAATTAGTGAGGTTAAGTGTTTTGTTTATGTGTTCTTAAACCGGTGGTCATGTTTGTGTTCGAAGATAAAATCAGTAAATATTCGTTTAATGATAAGATTGAAGCTAGAATAACCCGGAAATATGATAATTCATCATATAAAAACAAGCGGATCGTGTGAAATATGCCAAAATCTTCGAATCTTTGTTGAATAAACAATGGACATTGTGATAAATAAGCCTAAATGACAAGTTTGGTGAGTTCTTGCATTTATATTTTTGTTTTCTGTCATTTACTTAGTTCCTATCCGTAAACATTAAACGCACAGTACCTACCTATTTGTCTTATATTTTATTGTAGGTATATTTTAGCGTTCTCGAAAACTCAACAATTTCGTTTGAATTTGCTGTGGATGTTTGCGGGGGCGAAAAATCGATCTAGCTTGTTCCCATAACTGGGAAAACGCGTTTTATCAAATTTTCAAAATGCATAAAGATTTACAAGCACAATACGAACGTCTAATTTCGTCGCCGAAACTGCGACCTGCGTGGCCAGTTATTTCAAGCGCTGATAGCTGCCATACTGATGACCGAAAGAAGGATCATCAATAAAAAAAAATTGTCGGTTATTTTTAAGAGGGATTCCTATTTTTTTTTTTTTTTTTTTTTATAAGCGTTTTTGTATTGCATTGTTTTTTTTCGTTAGTGTGTGTTGCCTACGTTGTGCTGTAGTCCACCGCACGCTGCTGCAAAGTACTCATCAAGACGAATCAAACGAGTCTAAACTCGATGGATTTGCGGCATTTCATTACAGAATTCCTATGGCCACGATCCAGCTTTATCATCAGGTCAGCTCAATGTCATAATATTGCATTGTCACGCGATATACATATACGTGCAAAGTTTCAGATCAATCGGAAATCAGGAAAACGATCAAATTTAACTTGAAAGATTTGATTAGTAGACAACAATACAGGTGAAAGTAAATAAAAGCCAAGTAAAAACCGCTGTACAGTCACGAGCAATAGTATGTATATGTCGTAGAATAATTTGATACTTCGAATCTTCGCGGAAATCCTAGGGGTTTTGCGAAAACGCGGATAATTAGACATAGGCGAAAAATTATCAAATCTTACTGGACAAAGTCCGGATTTTTGCGAAAATACTCGTTTTTATAGCAATATTGCGAAACGAAACGCTGGCTGTTATGAAATAAGAACGCTGATTGGTCGGTCAGCGCGTTCAATAAGAGATCGTCTCTGATTGGTTGACGTCTTAATTTGATTTATTCCCTTTACGTCGAGTCCCGTTACGTCGAGTCTGAAAGTCTATTGTTCTCCAAAGTATTGATATTTTACGCTTTCTATTACCTTTATGTCGAGTTTGGTGAACAAGTACAGTCAGGGATGTAAATTAAAAGCCAATGGCATAAAAACATGTTAAAATGCTCTGATGATACTTAAAAGTATAGGTGTGTAAGTATAGGTGAAGATTACCTAAAAAGGAAGTTCAACGAAGCCCCGCTTCGCGGGGCTTCTATTTCTGCTTACATGGTTTAAAGTAACCTAACACGAAGGGGATGGCGGAGTCTTTCAGACCCCGCCATCCCCTTCGAACCTAACCTGTCCGTGTCGGGGTGCCCACGAGTCCCGAGCTCGCTTCGCTCGCTCTTGGATCAAAGTCAACAGGACCCATCATTGAAATTCATAATAATATCCTTAAAACTAAACTATCCTTGTCGGGGTACCTTATTTGACCCTTAATTTTAACGTTAATCATCGGCAAACTAGGAACCAATTAGAAGTCAGCCAGCAAAATTGTAGCCAATCAGTGTTGGGCACATCAAATCTTACTATAATAACGAGTATTTTCGCAAAAATCCTGACTTTGTCCAGTAAGATTTGATAATTTTTCGCCGATGTCTAATTATCCGCGTTTTCGCAAAACCCCTAGGATTTCCGCGAAGATTCGAAGTATCAAATTATCCTACGACATATACACCAAGCAGTATTCAAAGGCGAATTTCTGCTACCATATTGATTGAACTTTTGCCTTTTTATTAGACTTCTATTTTGGAAGCCATACTATTACGAAATAGGTCTTATTTCAAAGTGGAAACCAGTATTTCACGAGAAAATTGTGTTTGAATTTTGTTAAGTGTTTACATGTTATTGCTCGTGAATGTACTTGTAGAATAGCAAACTGAGTTACGTTATAAATGTTATAATATAAGATTCTAGAGGTAATACGTTCTCATGGGATGAATTTTGGCTTCCATTTGGGCCAGACAGAGGCAAAAGTTGTAGGTACCTACTCGTATCAATAAGTAGCAACATAAGTTAGCATCTTATGTTTAGAACAACCCACGCTGACATTGTTTTATCTCATCAAAACATTTGTTTTCTATCAACCACTCAGACATGTGAAGATGTGAAGACAAACTTTTTACATACATTGACAAAACTTTCTTCAAAGAAACAATCAGCGATAATCAACTTAATTCTTTGCTTCAAATAACACTGGTCTACAGCATTTTTGCGCACGGGTTCTACCTAAGTTATTTTTATTGCTTGTATATCTAGAAATAAGAAAATGAACAAAAAAAAGTTTTGAATTTGCTTTTATGAGTAAAAAATGGGAAAATGAAAATCAATGAAAATACCTAAAAATTGACACAGAGATGAGTTATTACACAGGAAACCGTACATCCATTCATGTTTAATTTTTACAAAATAAGTTTTAAAATAAAGTTAAACTATTAAGTTAAACAATAGTTTTAGTTTTCCTGCTATTTTCAGTAGAAGTTTCTCTTATAACCCCCAAATATAGTCTCCCATCATTTCCCTTTCAGTACAGGCCTTGGTAACGTCTCTCAAATGCTTGGCAAATCTCAAATTGTCTTAATGGAAGCGTTCCTCTTGTTCTTCCGTACAAGCTTCCGTGTTATCTTTAAATTTATCCAAATGAGAATGTAGCATAAGCATCTTGAGTGTATCTTTAGAGACTTTCCACTTCCGATGATGAAAAAATTTGGTAGTTGTGTCAGTGATCAGCTCGTCATAACTTTCAGCTCTAGGGTTTACAATTTAACCATGAACTACTGCCTTAAAACTGTCCCTAGCTTCTTCCTCTTCAATGCTAGGTTACTTCAAGAAAATATCACAATTAGTTTTTTTTTTATTAGAGCGCCCACATAGAGTCCAGCTTAAATTTTCACCTCTGACAGCTTTGGAAAAAAAACTCTTAAAGCAAATATTTTTGATTTGTTATCACATTTTTTTAAATAAATATGCTTGTATAATCATAATATGATAAGTAAAACCCATGCGCAAAATTTTTTTTTTCATTTGTCGACCGGTGTAATCAATCAACATACTTGTTTGTTTGGCGCTGCTTCAAAATTAATTTGTTGCTTTTCAGTTCGATCGTTCGTATGTCATTAAATAAAAAAGGTTTTATTGAGTCACTTCGTTGTCAAAAAAAAATATTCCAAAGCGAAAAAAAACTAACACTATATAATATATTAAATAGCAGTACACATAAAATACCTTGTATAGTCTTATATTACCAGCAAAACACATAACCACGTGGCTAAATCTAATAAAGACTTAATAAAAGTCTGAGCGGCAACAATAGCCAGAAATGTACATAAAAATAACTTGCCGGCTAAGCCTTTATTTATTCCATTCAAAATGGAATAAATAAAGGCTTAGTAAACAACACTGAATCTAGATTGTGATAAAAACTATAAAAGAAGGCCGTATTTCGTAGCAAGGCCTTGTACGCTTAGTAAAATAAGCCTTTTTTTTTAGGTGATAAAATCATCAAATGAGTCCTCCCGCCCTGGGTGGGGCGGAAGGGACTGTCAGACTCTTACTGACTAAAATCACGGGTGCTAAGATCCACCCGTGTTCCTTCGGATGCCCTTTACGTTCTGGGCCCACGGTATCCTGGGTTAAGAAAAAACCCGCGTCCCCAGCAGGCATTTGGCGCGAAACACGACGCGCCACCGACCCGGGCTTGGTCCTTGGTCGGACGGCGAGCTACCCATTACTCACCGTCCGCAAGCCCGCTCCGCCGCTGTGCCCTCTGCTGATCAGAGGGACACGCGTTGGAGCGTTCACACGACAGGCTATTCGCATACGGGCAAAGAGACCCCTTACATTATAGCTGCTGTGTGTGAAGCCCTTTAGCTGATTGGCTTAGAGGCCTAGATTTTTAACAACATTTTTTAAAACCACCATTTTTTGTGGTAAAATCAAAAAATTACGGTTACCCGATAGTCACGCGACTTCGATTGCAATGTTAGGTGTGTTTTTTTTTTTAAAACGTTGCCCGTCTCTAAGAATTTCTTCCAGTATCGTGGGTTCGTTTACAAACATATAAACCCACATACACAAACACCCAGACCCGGAACAACTACTTGCAGATCATACAAATATTTGTTCCGCGCGGGGATCGAACCCGCGGCACGCTGCACAGCAGTCGATCGCTCAGCCACTGCGCCAGCCGTGTCGTCAACATCACAACAACGTCGTTTTTACGTATTAGCCCCTTCGTACACTAGGCGACGCAAGTCTCCGATACCTTACGATTTTGGTATTCATTGACGCGTGCTTGTGTTCGAATCTGTATGGGTTTGTATTGCGATAGCCGCTTGGATACCGAAGTCGTAAGGTATCGGAAACTTGAGTCGCCTTGTGTACGAAGGCCCTTAGTTCCAGCTATGGAACCCTTCATTATGAGTAGTACGACACGCACTTCTTGGTCAGTTTTTTTTTTAAATTAAAGTACGATTATTAATTCCAGTCAGTAAAATGACATTTGTACATGAATGAAATTCATTGTTTATTGACAGTCGCACAATAGTTGCACTTGTCATTTTACTGACTGGAATTAATAATCGTACTTTAGCCAAGCTTTAGCTAATGTCCGCAGCGTTGCCCTCGTGAATGTTGACTTTAACAAAAGCTCTATCTTGTGACAATAACAACCAACAGAGAGACAAACTCATCACCAGTCTTTATTAACACAAGTTTTCTAATTTATTTACCAGAGTAACTTCCTCGTGTTTTCCTCATTCTGAAGGTGAAAGTAGAAATAAATTGGTTGATGAAATTAACCTTGAGGTCACACATCAACGCTATTTTTCTATTTTTTCCCTGTGACTTTTTGTTTGTTTGGTTAAAGTGTCAGCGTATATAGGGTATAGCAGGTGGTCTACCATGAACTCTTAACGCGATCCAGATTAAGCTGTGGGAAAGAGATGGCGCTAGACAACTTGTATAGCTCTGTCTTTTTCCCAAAGCCTAAACTGGATCGCTTTAAGAGATCGTGGTACAGGTCCAGGTGGCCTACCATGAACTCTTAACACGATCCAGTTTAGGCTGTGGGAAAGAGATGGCGCTAGACAACTTGTATAGCTCTGTCTTTTTCCCAAAGCCTAAACTGGATCGCTTTAAGAGATCGTGGTACAGGTCTAGGAGAGATTTTTTTATCTTTACTTGATTTTATTTTATAAAGTTGAAGAGCTTAGATTATTATTACAGAATGTCCAGATTCCTAGAAGGTCACTGGTGACCCCGGAACGTAAAGAGCTATTGAAAGACACCGTGGATTTTAGTCAGTACTGTCTGAAGTCTGACATTCCCTCCTGCCCTGCCCTGGGTGGGAGGACTCATTTGATGATTTTACCCCGCCAATAAAAAGCTGAAGAGTTTGTTTGTTTGGATGAATGAGCTAATCTCAGGAACTACTGGATCGAATTGAAAAATTAGATATCGAGGAAGGCTATAGGTTGTTTAACATCTCGCTATGACTAATAGGAGTCGACCAGGGTTTTTTTTCATCGTGCTAAAATCAAAATGAGTCCTCTCACTTAGGGCGGGACGGGACTGGCAGAATCGTACTGACTAAAATCCATGAGTTCCTTCGATAGCCCTTTACCTTCCTTCCATGGTACCGATTTATAGCTGGAATAGTGGCCGAATCATTGATTGGTTACCAATAATTGGAATACCGTGGAAACAGATCCTACGTCTACAACGTACAACTTTATTAATAATTTATATATTGTAAATTTATATAATGTACCTAGTCTATTTTCCGAAACTGCCGATATCTATAGATATTTGAATTTGCTGCCTGATTATTCCGAGTTTTGTCGAACCAATAATGATGTATCTCAGAATCTTCTACCACTTTTTTCATGTGGTGAATCATCAAATCTTTTCACCTTGGGTGGAGCGGAAAGGGCAATAATTAGCCCCTTCGTACACTAGGCGACGCAAGTCTCCGATACCTTACGATTTTGATATTCATTGACGCGTGCTCGTGTTCGAATCTCTATGGGTTTGTATTGCGATAGCCGCTTGGATACCGAAGTCGTAAGGTATCGGAAACTTGAGTCGCCTTGTGTACGAAGGGCCTTAGACTCGTACTAAAATTCACCGTGTTCTTTCAATTGACCTTCACGTTCTAAGGTCACAGTCACAATTACCTGTTAAGACAGAACTGCGACCCTGGCAGGTGTTTGACCCTGTTTGGAGTCCCTGTCAGATTGCTGACAGATTTTTGTCCTTGATCGGACGGTGAGCTATCCATAACTCGTCGTCCGCAAGCTCACGCCTAGGGTGGCCGAAAATCGTTAATGCCTTTGTCAAACAGACAGGCGATAACGAACCGAACCGAATCCTGTCATATAAAAAGCGAAAGCGATCCGATAGTCTATGTGACAGGCTTCAAACAATTCCATACATTACAAACAAAAACGCTTCGTCACGCCTGTCTGTTTGACAATAGCTTAAACGATATCCAACGCCCTGGGCAAAATGCGTTTTACTAGGAAATAATATCCTGTATGATGGCTGTCGAGACCCTCACCTTGAACTTTGAAGTTAACATAAAATATATGATAAAACTTGAAGAAAGTCGCATCAGGAAACCTCTAGGGGTCGTGAACGAGAAATGCCATAAATTCAAGGAAATTACAGCAATTCAGTGTCAGCGATTTGTTTTTTATTGTGCCTCTTTAGTCTGTTCAAATCCGTCGATGGAGAAGGGAAAACGAGCTTCCCCAAGACGCGATTCGTGCGATATGTAATTTCTACTAACTACAAATGAAAATCGTCCTTGTTACTACGATATAATAGTGCAATTCGACTGTCATTCGTCGTCGTGGCGAGCGTGTTTTGTTTTTCATCTACTCGTAAATAACCGCACGTTTTATGTCATATGTCGTAGTGGTAAGGATGATTTTCACTTTTAGATGAAATCAGTCGGATTGCGTCATCAACAAGCTCGCTAAGGCCGAGACTCCACCAAAGCTGTGCGAGTCGAGACGTGTTTTGAACAACCAATAGAATTGCGTTATTGACACAGCTCCACTCTGCAACCCGTGCCGCAACGCAATTCTATTGGTTGTTCAAAACACATCTCGACTCGCACAGCTTTGGTGGAGTCTCGGCCTTAGTCTTGGAGATATTTATGGTCCATTTGTTTGTTTTTCTTCTTGTGGATGTTAGCTTGACCTTTTGCTGTCGACGAGTAATCCCAGAACAGACGTGTGGCTTAAACTAATTAACCACAATCTCTTCTAAGCTAGAGAGAACTACGTGATTTTTTTAGGTAAGCTTATTTTATCGTAGGCTTTGTCTCTCCCGGAGGACACGAAGGAGCTTAAGGTATCCCACTGGGCAGAGCACCACCGTGTCCTCCCGGAGGCAATAGGCGGCGGCGACCTCTTGCACCCGGCATTGGTCGAGGCCATGCTGCGGGGCGAGACGTAATGGGAAGTGGTCGCATTTTTCAAAGCAGCCACCGCGCGTGAGACGCTCACAGTGAGGCATAAGGTCGGCGAGTAAGCGGTGACTCGCCGTCCGATCATGGACCATGGCCGAGTCGATAGCGCATTGTGTTCCATGCGTGCCTCAAAAAGATGTTAGCAATTTAACGGGCCCCTTTTAGAAGGCCAAAGCCTGACGGGGTCTTGAGACTGTCTTATCAGGTAACAGTAATCCCGGAGCGTAAAGGGCTATTAAAGGACACTTTGGATTTTAGACAGTACGAGTCTGACAGTCTCATTCTGGGTGGGAGGACTCAATGATGATTTACAAACGTAAAACAAAGGCATTGTCTGTGTCACCTTTGGTCTAGACGAGAGCCAAGAAAAAACCCATAAAAAGTAATAAAAACTTTTTTCAAAAAAATATTAAACGCCCGTTAAAACAACCACAAAAAAGGGTAAAATAACCTACAAAATAACTTTTCTTGTTTTTGCTTTGTTTTTTTTTATTTCGTTGTCTTTTTTGCCACCGACTTCCGAAAGACGAAAGTTCTAAAAGTTCTAAAGAAAAGCCTGCATCGATATATACATAAAAAAAATACCGACCGAATTGAGAACCTCATCCTTTTTTTGAAGTCGGTTAAAAAGTGATTTTTTCAAATAGAGTCAGTTGTTTTTCATAAGCAAAGCCGCTTGTATGCTTTTGAATGGCACCCACAAGCAATACAGTGGCTAATGAAGTACTCAACAAATAAATAAGTTCCAAAATAATGTGTCCAATCAAATAAGTATAAAAGGTAAATAAAGTGACACAAATTGATGAATTAAATCACTTCTCACATGTTAACACCTGTTCAAATTGGAACCAGTCAATATCGGAGTAATTGGACCGTTTCGCGTCCAATTTATCGGATTCCTAGTAGATAGCCCGACGAATCCAATTTGAGTCTACGAGTATCTACTGTAGCAGTTTTATTATGTTTTAGGTATCTTCGACGAAAGGTATACCTGCATAACCTTTTGGGGATAACAAGTTATTCATTTCTTCACCAAAGGGCAACTCGCTGTCCAACCATGAACTATGCCCGGGTCGACGGTACTACGATAGAAAAAAAAAATATAAGCAAAACCTCATTTTATTCGACGTCTTAATGAAACACATTTAAGAATGTTATATCACCACACTATTCAGGTCAACATGTCAACACAAGCATTTGATCGCAATAAAAAGCTCATAATACAGGGAGGCGTGGTTATTAACTGAATCAAGAATCGATATCAATTGGGCGGATTAGCTGAATCGAGAAAATCGTACCGTTATGTAATATTAATCGAATAATAGCCGATATGGTTGAATTAATGGACGTTTTTGGCAATTATTTTAGATATTATTGAATGGTTTATTACCTTGTTGACAATATTTGGGCACATACCTATAGTATTGCAGTAATTCTTTGTGAAATAAATTGCCCACGATAAATCTATACTATTTACAAAGCTGATGGATTTGTTTGGTTAAACGCGTTAATCATAGAAACTTCTAATTAAAGTTGAAA
Organism: Agrotis clavis; assembly: GCA_954870645.1. Classification (NCBI taxonomy): domain Eukaryota; kingdom Metazoa; phylum Arthropoda; class Insecta; order Lepidoptera; family Noctuidae; genus Agrotis; species Agrotis clavis. The sequence continues at coordinate 7,296,904 of OX940940.1, forward strand.
AAATCTCTTTGTGTAGGAATCTGTTCTAGTCTATCTATCAAGATAGGCTATAGGTTATAATAACAACACCTGACCTGACCTGGTGTAAACGTAACTTTTTTATTGTAAACTAGCTGACTCGGCTAACTACGTACCGCCTCAGATCCATTTTTTTTAAAAGTCATATTTACTAACCTTTTAAACCTTCGCTGGACTTCCAAAAATAATTTAAAACCAAAATTTGCCAAATCAGTTCAGACGTATCGGTTCAGCCCTATCTCCATTAAATAAAGGTGTGAGTTCTTTACACTTATATATCACAAAAAATGTACGAAACTGCCATTTTGAAAAGGGTAAAAACACTTTATTTTAATACAAAAATAGGTTTTAAATTTTAATGAGAAGTCTCCCGGAGAAAACGGTTTAAATCAACTGAACCCTGGTTTCCATTTTAATGGTCTACTTAATATTTATACGGACTCGCAGTGGCGGACACCCCTTTTCAGGCGCGGATCCAGTCCTCAAAAAATGTTGTGGGCACAGACACTCGAATTATGGCCAAGTGTGACTCGGTGTATGAACTCGCTTATCATCAATTTGGCGCAATCGAATAAAAGAGATGTTTACAAAGTATCTCGTTTTTTTTTAGTTTTTACACCGCAACAAGTCAAGTATTCATTAAATACGAGTAATATCTGAGCGTATTGGAACAAAATAACACGTTAAAAGTTTTTAAGGGTTGCGGGCATGCCCATCGTGCCCACATCGCTGCATCGATAGATCCGCGCTGGCCCCTTCCTCAGCAACCATCGTATAGACTTTATTATTTATGAATACATTTTAAACGGTTGTAGGTTTTGTTTGACTTAAGAGCGCTAGTACATACTGAAAGAACACAGTTTCTGTCAATTTGACATCGTGATGCCCCCCGCATAAAAACAAAACACTAACGAAACAGCTATGCCTCGTATACCAGGAAGAAAACAACATGAGCTTTTGCCACTTTTCTTTCGAATAAACAAAGTAAGATCCCGAGCTTCTAAACACTACTTGTATTCTTAAACGAATGGATAATATGATAAATGTATACCTATCAAAATAAAATAAGGGCCATTCATTATATTACACTTTAAACCGCACATTGTGTCACACTACGAATTGGATATATTTGTAATTTACAAAGTGTGCATTATAAAGATTATTCCATTCTATAATACGAGTAAATTATCTTGTTATGTTAAGATATCTTCCAAGTGTTAATTTTGTTTCTAGTGGCTAATTTGAATTCATAACTTATTTAATTAGATTTTTGAAATTATTTAGAATTTACGATTTGGTGTTTAAAATTTTTCAAACTTTTTCTTTGACTTATACATCAAACAGTCATTTATGCCATCTATTCAGAGACATAATTATGGACGCAAAACCAGCCACTTGGGGTGATTACGGTGACATAGATAAGGAGATATAGCCAGAAGTGGTCGGTTTAATGCTCGAATATTTCCAACCAGTGGTACAAAATATTTGTCAAAAGAGACGGGTAATATCACCAAACGCCGTGATCCAGGAAGAAAGTGAGTAAGGCCCAAGAAGACCATCAAGTTCGTTAAACCGCGCAAAGAGAGCGATAATCTACTGCGCGGATCATACAAACTCCATTGCGACCAGCCACAAGCTCCCCTATAATTGATAAGATAATTTCGAATCGGCACCATGAAGATTAAAAATTAATATTCAAGAAGATTCTTGGTTCGCCTGCAGTTAACTGTGAGCGGATGGTGCAAATCGTTAAACATTTGCAAAGGAGAAAATTTATTGAACTGTTTTGACTGGGCTTCAGTGCTTCAACTGGGTTACAGCTGGATTATTTTTTTTAATAAAGACAGATCTATCAGAGTTCAACAGGTTTCGGATCATTTCACTCTTGAAACAGAATGTTTTGGTGAGCTTTAAATTATAATCTCTATCTCGCACAAACTGAGCTTTCACTTCCTAACGAAGGTACGTAACTGCTCAAAATTGCGTAGAAAATGTGGTTCAACTCCACATTATTTCATTTGCACAGCAAGTAGTACCTGATTTCATCTTCGATCAATCGCGATTAAGGGCGTGGCCCCATGTCTCCGGCGCGGCGCCGTGCCGAGCTACGGTGCCGAGCTACGGCGCCGCCCGCCGGCGGGCGGCGCGGCGCCGTGCCGCGCTACGGCGTCGTGTACCGGCACGTACCCTATGTTCAGCAAGTGTATCCAAAGATAAAAATTACAGTTTTGATTTGATACGGACCGCGAAAGGCGTATCCTGGTCCTGTTGCTAGTGTATACATATGTATTTATGTAGTCATACGTATGTCTACATAAAAAAAAAAATCTATGATAAGAATAAATAAGTTAAAATAATTTCTTTTATTTCTTACCTTACGGTGCGTACAGACTATGTAACATAACATGTTATATAACTGTAATTTTTATCTTTGGATACACTTGCTGAACATAGGGTACGTGCCGGTACACGACGCCGAAGCGCGGCGCGGCGCCGTGGCTCGGCACGGCGCCGCGCCGCTCGCCGGCGGGCGGCGCCGTAGCCCGGCACGGCGCCGCGCCGCCGCTCGGCGCACGGGCGCCGCGCCGGAGACATGGGGCCAGGCCCTTACAGTGCATAGATTCGTTTATGCTCGAATTACGATGCTACAATTGGTCACTCAGGCTTTTTACCTGATTTCTATTGAAATGGTATAGAAAATGTTCGTTATTTAATACAGAACATTTCACCTTCAGTAAAATAACACAGGGTTTAAGAGAAAAAAGAACTCTCTGGAACATTGAAAACATTATTTTTTCGATTTCATTATTTTATTTATGAAACTTGACACATTCCTGTAATTTCTCACTTTTCGTTCAATTTCGCTTATTTTTATGATTTATTGGAATGCTAACTTATTTTTTGTATGTTTTGTTCTGAGTAGTATCTGTATTCATGAATAAAATTCACAAAATAATATCAGGCGAAAGAGCCATGGCCGGCTGAGTGCTTGAACTTCAATGCTGCTAAGACGTGAATTTTTCCGCAAAAAGGAGCCAATCCGACCCGGTTCTATCTTTCTGAGGTGTAACCGTAAAAATGAGAGGCCATCTTGGCCTTTTTGGGGTGCCGTTGACATCGACCCACAATATTAGTCCACTTATTGAGTTGGCTGCAAAAAAGTTAGGTACATGGAGTGGTACAGGTTTGCCAAATCCCAACTCGATGCAATTGAGTCAATTTAATAGCGCCCTGCATTGATCGAGGCCACGATCTGCGGGGCGAGACGGAATGGGAAGTAGTCCTCGAATCATTATGCAAAGCAGCCATGCTAGCGAAGTAGGAGGTGGAACACGTGAGGGAGTGGACAGCCGCGTGACTTACGCCGCCGAGAAGCGATTTCCAATCAGAGAGGTACGCCTTGGAGGGCCGGAGCTTGTCTTGGTCACTGGACTGTCTTATCAGGTAACGGTGACCCTGGAACGTAAAGGGCTACTGAAGGATCACCATGGATATTAGTCAGTACGAGTCTGGTAATAAATCCCGTCCCACTCGGGAGGACACATTTGATGATTTTACCAAAAAAAAAAATACAATGCAGCTGCCAAAACGGAATACCGCAATTGACTGGATGCCGAACCTGATACAAGACTTCAACTCTCTTCGATCAAACCTAATAACAAGAAATCGACTGATAAAAAAAAACTTTATGAAAAAAAGTACCGACTTCAAAAACGAATACAAAAAAGTTTAAAATAACTTTTCTTTTGGAAGTCGGTGGCTTTGTTATTTATTTCATTGACTATTGCCATCGTCTTCCAAAAGAAAAGTTATTTTAAACTTTTTTGTATTCAGAAAAGTTATTTTAAACGAAAAAGTTAAAATAAATTTTCTTTTAGAAGTCGGTGGCTTTGTTATTTATTTCATTGACTATTGCCACCGACTTCCAAGAGAAAAGTTATTTTAAACTTTTTTGTATTCGTTTTTGAAGTCGGTACTTTTGTCAAAAAGTTTTTTTTTTAAAGTTACTTTTCTCTGGGTTAACCGCTACCTCAAAACGATCAGATCAATTTTTCACGGATTTTCGGGGCGCACGTTAGAGAACCAAATCCTGCCGGCGTCGTGGGACTGTCTTATCAGGTATCCATGGCCCCGGATCGCAATGGGTTATTGAAGGACACCGTAGATTTTAGTCAGTAGTTTCAGTACAAGTTTGTATGTCCTTCCTGTAGTCCTGTCCTTCCCTGGGTGGAAGGGCTGATCTGACGATTTTACCACGTAATAAAAAGACATACCACCAGGGGCATGGTCGGTGGTATGTGGTTCCCGCAGCGAGCTATATTATCCAAACGAACTGGAATGTTTGGGAAGTTAGCAAGTCTAAAATTACATTTAATTACCAATTCAGAAAAAAAGCTATCAGAATTATTTACATTATTTTATTATCTACAAATTATATCCACATTCGAATATAGTAGGAAAATACAATCAACACATTTATATATTTACATTTCAAACAGATCAAAATTAAATTAATTCAAAATATTAGCTTGTATCAAGAAAGGTAGGTTATGCTGTATTCTTGGCGATTGGGAAAATTACTGGCCACCACTCATGACCTGCGGAAAATTCGAGGTACTACATTTTTCACATGGAATTTGATGTCATGACAAAGACACTAGCGCCGCGTATGAAGGTCATGAATGGTGGCGTGTATTTTAAAATTTAATAATTACGTGACTAATGTCAAAATGGTTGCGAGCGATACGTCCTCCCTCAAAAGGCGCCCCGCGCCGTCTAAATCAAAGAACAAACCGTTCTTGGTTTTATGTTGAATTTTGTCATTGCATATTATAATTGTTTAATACTATTATTTTACTTTTAAATGAGCTAATTATTTTTTAAATGCAAGCTTAGATAGTAACCTTAGTTATTCAATACTTTTTGATTGAATATTCAGTAAATATTGATAGATAAAAAATATAATTTCGGACGAAAAAATGTCAAATTCTTCCTGTTTTGAAAAATGATTTTTGGTGTATTTCTGAATGGAAATTAAAAAAGTGATTAATGCAGTCCAAATATAATCTTTCAGATGTACCATGGACATTTTCAAATATTATTTTACTATTATACCTTCTATGTAAGTCGGTACCAAAGTATGACAAAAAGTAGAATTTTATGAAACATCCTTTGCAAAGACAAGGTTTTTACTCATGTATGTAAACAAATCTAAAAATTTGTTTAAAGCACTCCACACAGAAATAATCAAACTTTCTCGAGTATATATCTTTTTTTTATTTGTGGCAATGACATACCCAGAATCAGGTTCCAAAAGTCGCACAAAAACAACGAAACGTGTGAAAGCCCTCTTAAGTTAAACTAAACGTACGAACTGTTTTAAAAAGCCTGCCGGGGTCGCGGGACTAACGAGAAACTATGACAACGGAGCATAAAAGGCTGTTGAAGGACACCGTGCATTTTAGTCAGTGCAAGTCTGACCCTCCTGCCATGGGTGACAGGACTCATTTGATAATTTTACCACGATAAAAAAGAAAAGCAAAAAAGGAGTATTCCGGGTAAATATTGTACTCATTTATTCACAGATATAAAATGGCAGTCTTTCTTCCTCATCTCCAACAAATTGTTCCGATTTACTCCTATATGAGGGAGTAGGATTTTCTTATATGGCACTTAACCTTAATTTCGAGATTTGACGGTAATGTACTTTTGGAAGTAAAATTTGCATACAAGAATGAACTAGAATGAGAGGAGGAGAGAGAGAGCTATTTGTCTTTCTCTTATTGTGATATATTTTATACTTTACCGAAAGTCGAGCGACTTGAAGCCCTAGCATGAATTATACGTATTTGGCCATAGCGTACTTAAGTATATTTATAATGTTAATTGTATGGAATATGGAAAGGCGCTAGTGTTCGAACTAAAAAATAACTTTTTCCATCAAATTGACGTCAAAGTCCCCGTTTAAAAACGGAAAACTCGAGATAGGGTCTGAAAGTACCGGGTACTTTGCGTCAAGTACAGAATTTAACGCAAATTCTGATGTTCAGTTTCTGGACCACATACTATGTATATAGTCCAGTCAAAATTAGCTTAATTTTGTCAAAATGTTACATGTTCGCGATTGTTTCGTTTTGCACTCGATTTCAGAACAGTGAGGCGTATTAGGTCGCCCGCCCACATTTTGGGTACTCCTGGTGTAATAAATACATCATCATCAGCCTATAATGTTCCCACTGCTGGGACACAGGCTCTCTGTGAGAGGAAGTGGGCCACCGTTTTGAGAGCAGTGGTGATGAAATAAATTACACAAAGTAATGCGCCTGGCGGGGTTCGAACCCACGACCTACAATTCGTAAGTCGGGACCGGAACACTGGGCCACCACTGCTCTCTGGCCACCACTGCTCTCATAAATACATAATAATTAAAAGGGTTAGGTTATAAATGAAATGATGAAATTTTATCTATTTTTGCAACTAAGTAGGTTAATATGTAATATCAACACTTTGACGCGTTATCTTTTACAAACATATTAGGCCGGTGTTTCATACCATTTATGTGACGAATTTAAAGTAGCGCATAACTAAACGTGATCTATACTTAGCTAAATAGAAATAGAATACATAATTTACATTTTATTTTCAAGTATCACTAGAGTTTCAAAGGAGACTTAATGGCTTCGCAGAAGTACTTGCTAGGTTGGCAGATAGATTGACAAAGGGTCTAAATTACGATGAGATCAAATCGAGACACGAACATTATAAAGGGATATAAATAAACGTCCTCTCATCCTCTGTCTACGAAATATTTGTGTGTATTTGACATAATATATAAAAAGAAAGTTGGAGCTTTGTTACTCACCCACCACCATACCCACTGTGGTATGAAAAAGATGTGGTGGTATTCAAAAATGTGGTAGTAAATAACTTTGGGTGGTATGGAAGGGTATGTCAGGAAGACTAAGTTGATAAAAAAACACGATGAATATAATTTGTCCAATTTCCACCCATATCTGCAAGAATTAGATCAAGCTTTGCTCAAAATATGGCAAAGCTCATGGAACACATAAATTAAACTGGAATTGTAGGATTTTAAAGTGACTTTCTCTTAATATTATAACACATCTGACATTTTTAATTTGGTATCATAACTGGTTCATTGTACGAAAAAGCATTTCTATTTTTAGGGTTCCGTAGTCAACAAGGAACCCTTATAGTTTCGCCATGTCCGTCCGTCCGTCCGTCTGTCCGCAGCTTAGCTCAGAGACGCACAGTACTAGAGAGCCGTAATTTGGTGTAAATATACGGATTTGTTGCGCCGAAAAATTGGTAAAATAAAATCTCGTAAAATATTTTTTTTAGGGTACCTCCAGTACTCGTACAGTGGGGATGTTTTTTTTTTCTCGCGTACCCCTTAGTGTGGGGTGTCATTAAATAGGTCTTTAAAATTTTTGATAGTTTCCATTAACATTTTTTTGATAAAAAGATTCGTTTGTTAAATATTAAGCTTTAAAGTGCAAATTTTTGCTCGACTCGAGTGTCCCCCCCCCCTCTACCAGCTAAACGGTTATGTTTGGGAGTGTTAAAAAATTCACAATAGTAGTATATATAACGAAGTTTAAAAGAAAATTATCATTACTAAGTAGGCTTTACAAGTTTACGAGTAATAGTCGACCAACTTATAAAACGTACTTGGATAACATATTTTCCTAAACAAAATGTATCGGAGAAGAGTATGGAACGTAAAGCAGAATCACGCTTGTCTTAGAAATCACAGTTAGTAGAAATCTTTATTCCTAGACAGCACGTTTCGCCGAAAACTTTATGGTAGGTTTTTATTGTCAACTATTTTTAACTAACTTCAAAAAAAGGAGGAGGTTCTCAATTCGTCGTAATCTTTTTTTTTAAAAAAAGATTTTTTTTTTTTACTTTATCAGGGACTTTTTATTTATTTATACATAATATACAACTGTAACAAGATTATTACATTAAAAAAAATATATAAAAATATATATCTTTTTTTTAATGTATTTTCCCCGATTTCTCAAAGACGTCTGGACCGATTTTGAAAACTTCTTTTAAAATTAAATTCAGCGAATCAGTTTAGTTAGTTCGCATAGTAAGTATTTTGATGGGCAACTACGGAACCCTACACTGTGCGTGGCCCGACACGCACTTGGCTGGTTTTTTTTTTATATTTCCATTGTACAGACACCACTTTTCTACAATTTTATTATATGTATAGATTAGGTATAGACTCGCGTTTGTCCACTATCTCGCCTGATGGTAAGCGAAGGTGTGGTCGATGGTGAAGCATACCTAGCCTAGAAATAATGTGAACGCTGGCAATAATAACATCTAACCAGACGGGGTTAGATGTTATTTTTGCTTGCGTCCACATTACGTGTATTCGAAAAAAGTCACTAGTCCACACGCATTAAAAGAATCACGCAAGTGCGAGAGCTACATGCAAGTTTTAGGCACGCTGGAAACTTGTTCAATAATTTTTCCACTTTTTAATATTCTATTTTAAAGGTAGGTAAAGGTTTCAAGATGCCTCAAGTCCCTTTTTTAGAAAAAAAAAAACGCTTTTTAAAATGTCTGGCTTGGTTCAATTCTGGTGCTTCTCATTCAGAAGCCCTAGCATGACTTTTCACGTTTTTGTGACGTAAACTGGCATTAATTTGAAAGAAAAATTGGTTCCTCGTCCGTAAAATAGAGGCACTTTTAAATTTTTCCATACAATAAACACAGTAAATACATCTTTTTTTTTTTGGTACTGGCGTCTCGCAGTTCAACCTAGATGAGGTTGTGTGCTGCTTAACCGGACTTTCCTGTGGTTGCCAAAGATGACTCTAGGGCCTCCAGCCAGGGGCTAACAACTAAATAAAATTAAGTGACCACATGCTAACGGCACCCAGTAAATACGAGTACATCAAGTACGCTGTAAATGAAATACATCTTTTCATCATTCATCTTGTGATAAGGCCTCTTTTTTTACGTGGTAAAATCATTAAATGAGTCCTCCCACCCAGGGCAGGGCGGGAGGGACTGTCAGACTCGTACTGACTAAAATCCACGGTGTCCTTCAATAGCCCTTTATGTTCCGGGGTCACGGTAATGGGATAAGTCCCGCGACCCCGGCAGGCTTTGGCCCTCTAGAGGGGGGCCCCGTCATCATGCTGCCACTCTTTGAGGCGCGCGTGGAACACAACGCGCCGTCGACCCGGGACTATTGAAAAAGTATTGGAAAAGTTTTTAGCATGCCTGTAACACTTACCCTAAAATTGCATCTAGCTCCATAGCTATTACGGGTGATAGGACTAGGATAGCTTATCACAATATATGAGATCAAATTTTAGATAGCTGGCTAAGGTAAATGTCTAGTAATCTGAACTCCAGTCTATTTACTATGATTAAAATATCCAAAATCATTGGTCGGCACTGGCCTAGACACGTGGTAAACGGTAGACGAAAACGCTATGTAGACTTTATTAGATTTTCAACTTTATGCTCTAGAAGCTAGAGTTTAAAGTTCTAGTCTAGGCCCACTGGCTAGGTCATGATAGTAATCGTGCTAGTTTAAGGTCAAACTAGTTATTTTTAGCTGCATTAATATTGTACGTGTAAAAGTGAGTTTCTTTGTTTGACTTCACAGTTGAATGGTTTTTGGATGAAAGGTAGACCCTAATAATATGATTTAGTCTTAAATAAAATTAACATACTTATTACATTTAAATACTAAAATTAAAAGTAAAATATTTATAAAAATGACTAATTAATACTTAAATATTTACAAAAATGACTAACTTAAAACTAAAATATTTTGTGTTTGGATCCAGACTCCAACACGATGTCACGACTTTGGAGGCCTTGGGGTACTACTATCTAAGCACGAAACTCGTAGCTTCAGCCGAAGTTTCAGACGTGACCTATACTTTATCAGTAGCAGACAATTATTTAGCGGTACGAATTTAAAATTAGTGACAACACGATAGGACTGCAGCTGTTGTATTAACTCCAGATGTGTTATCAGAACTAATAAATTCAAAATAATAAGGGGTAGATTTCACTTAAAAGTTTTGAGTTACCGACTTACGTACGGGCCCGTATCTTCGCTATCGGCCTAAGAGAGTAGACTCCTGGTGAGGTCTACGTCGTTACTGGGAGTGGACCGCTAGAAGGTGGATTCCCAATCTATCATCAGATTGTCATAAAATTTATGATATTTTCATCGGTATGTTCCCGTCGTATACCTTTTAACACAAACACAAGCAAAGCTGACACCAACTAGTATTACGATAAATAAAAAAGCCCTTTTCAAATAACTCTTTCTAAATATTGCACGAGTAAACAGATTAAATAAAATCGTTCGGATTGAAAATTGAAATTCCAGTCTGAATGATTATCTCATCGATAAATTCGTTTGAAAGTTATTGCTTTTTAATGAAGTTCGAAAAAAAGTATTTAATTAAAATTTCGATAAGCATTTTTACTGAGCCAAAATTAATTCTTTTTTCGCTTTTAATGACTGTTACTGATATTTTATTTACTGTGATTACACAGTTTTGAAAGGAAAATATTTCGGTAATTCATTTTGTAGTGAGTAAAGATAATAGGTATTATTTTTATGTCAAAGAATAAAAATAATTAAAAACATATTTCATATACATAATTATACATACTTTAGGCACACAAATAAATGGTTAGAATACATTAAAAAAATATTATTAGAAAATTCAAGCTTGCTACGGACGCTAATACGAATGGCGCTATGTGCCTACGAAGTGCTACGAAACAAAATATGTCCAACATTTTTTTACCAAATTATAGATATCGGAGGCCCTAGTATGAATTCTACGTATTTGGCCGTAGTACTTGAAGTATTACGACGAAAAATTAAAAAGCGTCTCTAATGTACGAATGAATTAATTTATCCATAAAGTAAACATTTAAGTACCCTTTTACTCGTGATAAGACCTTAAATATCGATAAAAATACCTACAGATAGAAAGTTAAATGTACTCGTATATAGAAAAATATAATAATTAAGTTGGATGCCAAAAGAGATCATTCACGGTTCATACATTTTTTGCCTATTTCAAAAAAAATGGTACCTTTGGCTAGTACTAGTCATTAAGATCAATAGGTACTATGGCACAAAAGTTATACGATTGCTCTTGGCCAAGTTATACAAGTTCGAAGATTCGTCATTTTCATACTTTTATTGATTTCTGAAAGTGCCGAGAAACACAAAATTAAGTATTGCTAGAACTAGCGACCACAAGGAATTTGACATAAAATATCTAAATTTCAGAAAAGGCTCAAAAAATGATCCAAACTCCACTTACAACACTCCAAGTAGAAGTTCAACACTCTGTTGATGCATTTCCTGCAAGCCCGCATTAAATGTAAGACAATATTTGAATGGAACGCGGCTATTTGTTCTCACTTTGGCACTTGTTTGTGTGGACGTGTACATTAAGGATCGACGGGGCATTTTCTTGGGTCAACATTAATATTACGTGGTAACGGGACTGTCTCATCAGGTTACCGTGACCCTGGAACGTAAAGGGCTATTGAAGGGTTACCGTGGATTTTAGTCAGTACAATCCTGACAGTAGGGAGGGATAACTCATTTGATTTTATCAAGATAACAAAAAAAATAGATGTATTATATAATAGTTACATTTTATTTTACCGTGGTAAAAACATCAAAATGTGTCCTCCCATCACCCAGGACAGAGCGGGAGGGACTGTCAGACTCGTACTGACTAAAATCCACGGCGTCCTTGCAATAGCCCTTTACGTTCCGGGGTCACGGTAATTCGTGAGTGCCGCGACCCCAGACTATAATAGATCACTATTTATTATGCACACCATACAAATTACGGTATTTACAGATATATCTTACGCATCGGGTCACACAATGGGCGTGCTAATAGCTAAAAGCGATCTTTTCAAGACAGCCTTTGGATGGATGGATGGATTTTGAACAAAGAGAGACAATAAAATACAAGCGTTACCCGCGGCTTCACTCGCGTTTATTTAGACTTTGACGATCAATTCGAATCGTATACGTGGTGTAATCTATTTTAATATGACGTGATTTTTGTTTTTCTTTCGAACGTTTTTTTCGGGATGAGGCATAGATTATGTTATCTTTACCTAAAGATACCCTATGTTCGTCTCTGTACGTCTGACAACGCATAAGCGCTTCAGTTTGATTGGTTCAATTGTCGTCAAATATTACGCTATTTTTTTAGCATATTCTTTGTTGAAACAGGCCCTATTCGCTTAAAATTCGTTTATATGTATGTACGACATTGACATACAATGGCTTAAGTAAGAATATGTCAAATCAATTTTTGTACATTCGATCATCGTTATCGATAATAGAATGTCAATTTGTCTAAGGCCCTCTATTTTCATGTCTCATTCGCTCAATTTGTTACGTTTGAAAATAAAATATCAAAGAAATAGAGACAGACTTAACAACTATCTCGTAAAACACAAACATTATATACCTTTTCTAAGTTATGTACTAGAACAGGGTCCTTGTTAGTAGCTATTGTTACTATATTTGGTAGTATATAACTGTGGTTGATCGTTATGATCGGTACAGCTCGTATTTAAGCTCGGTTTATTGGCAAGTCTGGACCTTCGCTATTTGCTGTTATTTGGTCTGGACATTTTTAAGGTTACTACAAATATTATTGAGAAAAAAGAAAAGAAAGGCCAACAAAACGTTTACTTTTTGACAAAGGTGAGTAACTATTCGGACATAATTAAGCCGTCATTCCACAAAAAAGTTCAACAACTGTTTAACACTTGTCTAAAAAACTGTCAACGTCAAGACAACATTTGACGTTGATATAAAGGACGTTGTCTAAAAAAAGTGTAACTGCAAAACAGTTACACTTTTTTTAGACAAGCAAACAACAGATGTTTATCTTTTTGTCGTAAGGCGGATTTTGTTTCAATATGATCTATATTATTATCTATATATATAAAATTCAAAACTGACTGACTGATCTGACAACGCACAGCCCAAACCGCTGGGCCTAGAAACTTGAAATTTGGCATAAGCCCTCCTTATACCACGTAGGTGAGCACTAAGAACGGATTTTGCGAAATTCGGCCCCTAAGGGGTTATTTTTGGGGTTGATAGTTTGTATGAAACTTCGCTACTACAGGTGCTAGGAATTCCAAATTTTGCATGGGGTGTCTTTTTAGAACGTAAATGCTCACTATGACGGGATTTTGCGAAATCCGACCCCTGAGGGGTTTGTTTTTGGGGTCGATAGTATGTATGAAACTTTGTTATTAGAAGTGCTAGGCGTCTCAAATCTTGCAAGCCGGTTCTTTTTAAGACGTAAATGCTCAACAAGGTAGAAATTTTGTGAAACTCGACCCCTAAGGGGTTGTTTTTGGGGTTGACAGTTTGTATGAAACTTTGTTACTACAAGTGCTAGGTGCCTCGAATTTTGCGAGGGGATTCTTTTTAAGACCTGAATGTTCACTTTCACTAAGACGGTATTTTGCAAAATTCGACCCCTAAGGGGCTTTTTCGGGGTTGATAGCTTGGAGACTCAAATTTTGCATAGAGGTTCTTTTCTGAACGTAGTTGCGGGTATTTTATGAAAATAGACCCCAAGGGGTTGATTTAGGGGTTGATATTTTGTATGAAATTCCTTTCTACAAGTGCTAGGAGTACTAAATATTGCATTAGGTTCTTTTATGACGTAAATGCACAACAAGGCACTATTTTCTGAAATTCTACCCCTAAGGGGCTGTTTATGGGGTTGACAGTTTGTATGAAACTTTGTTGCTACAAATGCTAGGAGTATCAGCATGGGGTTTGTTTTAGGACCTAGGTTATCACAAAGACGGAATTTTAGGGTTTGTTTGTTTTTTTTGGGTTTGTCTTTGGTGTTTGTAATTAGAGGACTCAGCGTTGCAGGAGGGGTTCTATATAGGATACAGGTTCTCACTAAGAGAAGATGATACGAAATTCGACCCCTAAAAGTTTGTATTGGGGTTGATAGTTAGGAGTCTTAAATTTTGCATTGGGATTATTTTTAGGACCTAGGTGTTGCCTAAAACGGAATATTGCGGGTTGACAGAAATATTTTTGTTGAATATTGATTTAGTTTTTCCAACAGCATCCCAAATAGAGGGTCGCCGGGACTAGAAATTCACAAAGGCAAAATTCGAAAATCACGCGGACGAAGTCGCGGGCGGAGTGCTAGTGTGTGTATAGAATTATTCATCACTTCTGTACTTTTGTTTCAATGACATTTTTTATACTGTAATTTGTGGGCACCTATTATAAAAGTATCAAGTTAGTAATTATATTTTCTTAAAGAAATTTCAGTATTGTGTTAGGCTAGCTAGGGGAAATCCCAATGGGCACACTTTTTATGAGAAAAGATATTTTGAGAAAAAAAGATAAAGGTTCCATAAATCGTGCATAGCATACTGATAACTTCTTATTTCCTGAATATTTTCCTTGAAATGTTTCAAGTGCTATCCGTTTTGACAAAGACGAATGGTTCACAATCATTATAAATGCATTTTTCAAGGGAGAGACATAAATTGTCACAACTGTCTACTCGCGAATTGAAATCATTTTGTTTCAGATGATTGTTTTATGTTGTTGAGATTTTTTTTACGTTACAAAATGGAGCCTTGAATGTGAAGGTTTTTATCATGAAACGCTTTTTTTTACGTGTTAAAAACCTTCAAATGAGTCCTCCCACCCCGGGCAGGACGGAGGGACTGTCAGACTTGTACTGACTAAAATCCACAGTGATCTTCAATAGCCCTTTACGTTCCGGACGTAGTACCCGATAGTCACGCGACCCCGGCAGGCTTTGGCCCTCTAAGGCCGAGACTCCACCAAAGCAGTTCAAGTCGAGACGTGTTTTGAACAACCAATAGAATTGCGTTGTGGAGTGGAGCTGTGTCAATAACGCAATTCTATTAGTTGTTCAAAACACGTCTCGACTCCGCACAGCTCGACACAGCTTTGGTGGAGTCTCGGCCTAAGACCCCTTGATATTGCTGATAGCTCGAGGCGCGCGTGGAACACGACGCGTCGTCGACCCGAGCATGGTCCATGATCGGACAGCAAGTCGACCGTTACTCGCCGTTCGCATGCCCGCGCCTACGTGACGATAGACTTTCGTTTAGTTTTGTGATTTTTATTAAATCTTTACATGTGTTATGAATGAAAAAGTTTGGGTATTCGGATGTATGTTTGTTACAAAATCACATCAAAACGGCTAAATAGATTTTGTTGGCACAGAGGTGGATAATAGTATAAATTAACTTATAATATCCTGGGACTATTACGCGGGCGAAGCCACTGGCATAAGCTAGCTAGTGAACTAAGAAACTGAGTCTTATTTGGTGTCAGATACATTTTCTGTTATTTATATTCATATGTTTGACTATATTCTGTGTAAATACTTACTTCTCATATTACAGAGAAGTATTTACTTGTGATATCGAGTCTTGCGAGTGCTGTCGAATGTTTTATTACAGGAGCTCATGAATGCTTCTGAAGATTGAAAACTCGAAACCCAGTTCTAGGCCGACTCAACTTGGATTGCTATCGAAACGTTGAAAAGAAAAAATAAGATGATAAACAGTAGTGACGAACAAAGTCATTATTTTGACTACGATAACAAAAATAAAACATAAAATAAGCATTCGAAGAAATCGCTTCTAATAAATAATAAAAAATACCGAGAACATAAAAACCAGAACAGATAGGTAGTGCTCAAATTAATATTTTCAAAGAAGCTTTTCGCAACATTTTCTACGGAGAATAACTAACACAATAGCAAAATAATACTAAAAGAAAAATCAAATCTTCTTTCGACCAACTTTCACACATAATTGAATCCCTCCAATAAAAGCCAGAAGCCACGGCAAAATGTGGTCCATTCATAATGATATTTCTAAATGAAATTATCTTCAAAAAGACCTAAAGAAAAAATTCCTTTGTACACTGAAATACGTGGGCGTAAACCGATTTTCAGGACTGAAAAAGCGACGATATTTTCGCTTTCAATTCAATATATCTTGCAGACAAAGAGTAAATTTATTTGGGACCTAATTTGGGACCTAATTTGGGGACTGCGAGACATATACAGTAGTTTTTTCTTGTTGCAAATAATTGAGATTTAGTGCCATAATTCCTGGAAGGTGGAAATAAGATTGCGTCGTTATTTTTGTTTTTGACTATAGTTTCCGCCAGATGAGTGCGGAATAAAATACGTTGACCCCCGTGTACCAATATATTGCAATATTTCAAAACTATTCTAAAAAATGTAAAGAAAATGTCGTAGAACGACCAAAAGCAACGTATCGTGGTAGAGGCGATCTTGACCTTATATTTTATTTTGAAATTCGAACGATGTTGTTATGAAATTCGAACGATGCATTATTAGGATCAATGACCTTTAATTCCAGACTTATTTGGCGGTGACTATAGCTATAATCTCGGCTATATAAATACATAATATTGTATATATAAATTGTGAACATCGTGAGATTATTCCTATTCCCTCTAAACCTGAAATGAGGAACGCAGGGATAATCAGGGTGAATTTTTCAACTGGGCGTGGATGGCTATATCCGAAACTATGAGGAATATCAAAAAACGTTCTCTCGGAGTCTCGAGGCCGATTTTTACGAAAACTGAATCTGCATCATTGGATTTTTGAAAAATCATTAACTTATCCTGGCCAGGAACTGGACCCGCTGATTTTGTAAAAGAATTCAAACCCTGTATTGTTACACCACTCGATAGTGTTACTAATAAGGATCAAGTTCTGGGAAGTAATCATTTATGGAATATATTTTTTATAAAAACCCAAAAAGAAACTCCAGACACAAAAATCATATAAAAAAAACTTGAGAGGTGTCAAGGGACACCCGGATGGAACGAAGTTACTGTATACACTCAACAAAAATAATCGTCGCGACTCCACTCCACTCCACTCCACTCCACTCCGCTCCGCTCCGCTCCACTCCACTCCACTCCACTCCACTCCACTCCACTCCACTCCACTCCACTCCACTCCACTCCACTCCACTCCACTCCACTCCACTCCACTCCACTCCACTCCACTCCACTCCACTCCACTCCAGTCCATTCCATGGTAATAAACACATTACCCTCCTTTGCGTCGCGCAGTCGGATAAAAGTGTCGTGCCAACTTTTCGTAAGAATTTTTTCCGTCTAGCCCCCTTTCACAACGCGCGATAAGGAACTTCGTTCCAATAATAATTAGTACGTAAATGTATTCACCTAAATTCGTGCCCACAAAGATTTCAAAATGAACCGTTTCGCTCGGCTAATTACGACAATTTGTCGTCGCGTACGCCGTCGTCAATATTTACTAGCTTTGAAGTATTCCCATGTATTCTCTTGTGTAAATAAACGTTATTCGATTCAACTCTCGATTTAAAATCGAGTGGGCGAATAGGAAGCGAGAACCGATGACTGTGTGAGCAATGAGTGTAGTTTTATTGCATGACCCAAATATTCGGGTATTTATGTGTGTTTTTAGTTTTTGTGTAAAGGTGTTTGAACTTAGTTCACCGTCCGATTAGGACCTGGGTCTACAACGCGTTGTGTTTTACGTGCGCTTCAAGGAGCTTTCAACATTCTTAGAGAACCGATAAGTCCGTCAAAGATGTAATGTCTGGCAAAGATGCGATACTGTTTTAATTGGTCACGGTTATCTATTTACGCAGTCCTGCAACTCCATGTTTGATCCGTCTGATGGCTCACTAACAACGCGCGCGCTATTTGATTCCAGTCCTATTTCACTACCGTTCCATTTCACGAAATCACTCCCACAGAGGTGATAGAAAAAATGACACAAATGAATAAAACATACAATTATAACAAATAATTCGTTTACCTATCTACTTACATGAAAAGTTGACTATGAATACAGCACTTAAAAAGTTATGCCAGTTATGTGTTACTTTAACTTACACAGAAAGGATAAGTAAAATAGTTTTATAGGCAAGTATTTAAGTACTACAAAAAATCTGAAAAGAGTCAGTATTATTCACTAACTTCATAATGACTGAAAAAGTTTGAACGTACTACCTAAAAACATACAAAGAAATGGTTGTCGACACACTACACTGGAATGTAATAAAATTCTAGGTTTTGTAAAACCTTTTCTAGTCTTTTAATCAGAACACGTTTTCGCTTTTCAAGTGATCTACTATTTTTTTCCAGTCAGCTATAAAAAGTGTTAGTAGTACTAGGAATAATTCCAAGTAGTACTATAATAACCTTTTTTAATTAACGATAGGCTCGTGTTGTTTTACGTCTACCTCGACTGATGGTAAGCGATGATGTGATCGACACGGTGAAGCACGCTTGCCTAGAAGCAAGATCTCAATGTAGCAAGCTAGCAAGCAAGATCTCAATTTGAAAAGCGAAAAAAATCTGACTTGATTAAAGTGTTCATGGAGATTGCCGTTCTGCTTTAAACAGATTTTTCGAGTGGGCAACTGCATTTAAAAATATGCTTGTAACCGGCACTGTTGCTTATTTTATGTAATCATTCTACATTTCAAAAGGTCCTGGAAATGGCCTACTCGAATTTATTTGAATTTAAGTGCAGGATATTCGAGAGCAACAGAAATTCCAGTGTTTTGATCAAATCGAAAAAAAATGTTTCTTTAATGTTGAATCAAAAATTGATCTAATCTGTAATATCTACTACATTTTTATACAAATCATCACTAGTAAAAATCTAAATTTCATTTGTATTGAAAAAATAGCTTGTTCTCATTGGTCACATTGCGTCTTGTTAAATTCACGTCATCTACAGTGAGCTTCAACAAATATTCTCCATTAAAATAATCCCACAAATTGTACAAAAAACTGCCGATCTCAGTTACTCATCAATCTCAGTAGTTATTCGGATGAAAAATTCCATAATTCAGTTTATTACAGAGTGATGGATCTTCAAAAAATATTAATTTTCTTGTACATTTTTGCCGCTCCGTAGCTTGGTGATCGAGTGGCAAATTCGCTTTGAAATTACTTTTTTCGTTATAAAATTAACTTCCTCATGTGAATAAGTAGCTCTTGAAACCACTACAATACTAGTGGTTTCAAGAGCTACTTATTCACATGAGATCTTTTTTTTTTTTGTAAAATTATCAACTGAGTCCTCCTTCCCTGCGTGGAGCGGAAGCGATTGTCAGACTCTAAAGCCTACCGTGTTTGTTTCGATTTCCCTTTGTGTTCCAGGGCCACGGCATCTTGCTTAGACTAACTCGTGACTTCTGCATACAGCATGGTATCCTGTGGTCGATTTACCAGACCGGTCACTACGGTTTCCATAAGGAATTAGCAGTATGGCAACAGGAGATTAGATTTTTACATTATTTTTTATTATTTGCGGTTTGTTTATATTGTCTGACAGTTTGAGTTATTTATGCGGCCTACCCAAATGTCCTTTCTTGGGTATTGTTCGTCGTATCGTTGAGCTAATTGCGTTATGAGTTGAGCTACACGATAACTGACACATGCTTGCACTGACTGGACAAGTCCACTCAAATCTGTGTGGTTCTTTCTTCAAAAAATCGCCTCAAAAACTTGCATGGTTCTAATATTACTTCCAGTAAAGTCCAGACAATTGTGTATTGGTAATAAGTACAAAATTGTCTGGACTTTAAAAGAGACTGTGACCTCTGAGTTTGTTTCGGACGTTTCTTCTCAGAGTAGTCAGGTAAGAAACACCGACCTCATCAAGTTTAAAAATAGTGACTCTTGAGGTGTTAAAGAGTTTGCCAAAACCAATTTGCTAAATAAAGATCATTTATCATTTGGGTTCGTTCTACGTTCCCAAAACTGTTAAAATAACAATAGGAAAACATTATGACAGGTCTGTTGGTCTGATGGTTAGTGACCCTGACTGTTATGTCGGAGGGCGTGGTTTCGATTCCCACCCAGGACAAATGTTTGTGTAATGAGCACGATCATTTGTTCTGTGTCTGGGTGTAATTTATCATTATTTATGTATTTAGAAATATATAAAAGTTGGGGATCCTCTCAAAGGTGAGAAGGTACTTCACGCCTGAACAGCTGCTTAATTTATATAAAGCACAAGTTCGGTCGTGCATGGAGTACTGCTCTCATCTTTGGGATGGATCCGCCAAATACCAACTAGACGCACTTGAGTCTATTGATAAAAGGGCCAAGAGGCTAATCGGTAACGATGCTCTGGTCGATTCGAAGCTCCAGAGCCTTGAACATCGTCGCCGTGTGGCCAGCCTGTCGGTTTTTTATCGGTTGCATTTCGGAGAGTGTGCGATGGAACTGCACAACCTGATTCCGCCTAGCCCTTTCCATCATCGGACTACAAGACGTACGGCAATGCGCCATCGATATATGGTGAACATCCCTCCGGTGCGTACAAAGCGTTTTGCCAATACCTTTATTGTACGTACAGCTGAGGAATGGAATTCCCTGCCGCCATTTGTGTTTCCCGACAGCTATAACCTTGGGTTCTTAAAGTCAAGAGTGAACAGGTTACTTCTAGGCAAGCGTGCTTCACCGTCGACCACATCTTCGCTTACCATCAGGCGAGTTAGTGGTCAAACGCGAACCTATCATTAATCAAAAAAAAAAAATAAGTATGTTTATCAGTTGTCTAGTACCCATTAACACAAGCTCTACTTAGCTTGGGACTAGATGGCGTTGTGTGATAGTTGTGGACGATTCTGAAGAATAATTATTATTCTTCAGAATCGTCATCATCATCATCTTCCTGCCCTTATACCGCTCTATTAGAATTCGGTGCAACACATTTTCTCGCAGAGATATAATATGAAGTTGATTTTTCAATCACTTTTAAATTTAAATTCACTTGAGTAATGTTTTCACTTGTCAGGAAATTCCAAACGCTGACTGAAATAAACATTCAATGAAATGCATTTGTTGAAAGATTGAAGCTGAAATAACCTCTTCAACTCAACACTAGAAAATAATCTAGTCTTAAAATATAACTGTGGTACCACAAAAACTTTTAAACGTCTCTTGAACACAACTTAGTGTTCAAGAGACGTTTAAAAGTTTTTGTGAAAAAAGTGTCATATTGTGACGTTGAAATAAGGTCCGTTATGCAGTCACAATTTTTTTAGACAAGTGTTCAACGGATGTTTAAGTTTCCTACGTGAATTTAGTAATCACATGACAACGCAGAAATGCAGGTTTTGTAGACGAAAGTTTTTTTTTAAAACGTTGCCCTACTCTAGGAATTAAGGAAATTTTTCCCGTATCGTGGGTGCGTTTACAAACATAGACACTCATACACAAACACCCAGACCCGGTACAACTACCAGGTCATACAAATATTTGTTTCGTACGGGGATCGAACCCGCGACACGCTGGACAGCAGTCGGTCACTCAACCACTGCACCATTTGTGCCATCAGTGTGATAGAAAGTTGTATAGAAATAATGTTGTCTAATCTTGGTGGGGAGCAGTGGTGGCCCAGTGGTATCGGTCCCGACTTATGAGTTGTAGGTCGTGGGTTCAAACCCCGCCTGGCGCATTACTTTGTGTAATTTATTTCATCACCACTGCTCTTAAAACGGTGAAGGAAAACATCGTGAGGAAACCGGCATGTCCTAGAACCAAAAATTCGAAAACATGTGACATCTACCAATCCGCACTGGGCCGGCGTGGTGGATTATGGCCCACTCCCTCTCACAGAGAGGAGGCCTGTGTCCCAGCAGTGGGAACATTATAGGCTGATGATGATGATGAATCTTGGTGAACTTTTTTTAAAATTATCTAACGATTCTCCCACCCAGGGCAGGGCAGGGGGACTGTCAGACTTGTACTGACTAAAATCCACGGCGTCCTTCAATAGACTTTTACTACGTTCCGGGGCTACGGTTACCTCGGCAGGCTTTGGCCCTCTAGGGCCCCCGTCATATTGCTGATAGCTCTTTGAGGCGCGTGTGTAACACGACGCGCTATCGACCCGGGCATGGTACATGATCGCACAGCGAGTCGCGCATTACTCGCCGTTAGCATGATGATAGACTGAAAATCCACGGTGACTAAAATCCACGGTGTCCTTCAATAGCCCTTTAAGTTCCGGGGTCACGGTAGCTCGTTAGAGAGATAGAATTGGTCATACTACGTTTTCCTATGTCCCCAAATAATGTAGTCACTGGGACACACAGTCTCTTTTCTATTGAATCATGACACAACAGTTTCCTCGAGTTCGGTTCAATGATCTCTCGATAAATATGTATTTTATCAGAGCAGTCTGCCTTCTGGCAAAGACATTAAACTATATCCTTCTGGCAATTATTATTTATGTTACTGCGTGATACGTATACATAAGTGACACATTCGAATACATTCCATAATCAAGAATATCATGATAACTGACACTAAAACCTTATCGTTTCCCATCATAAGACTGTTTCTATTACCTCAAATATCCAAGGAATGCAAATAAGATAGGTAAATTGACTTCATTTTTATTACCTCGTTGATTGAAGAAATTCTTTTTGCTAATTGAATGGTATAGGACACATTATTCTTAATTAAAACCTTCATAGTGTCCTTGATTTAGGTATTTGTAATATAAAAAGTGGTTTTGTGTCACTAAGGGTGAATATACGTCCAGACGCGACGCTACGCGCACATTTCGCACGAAGATATACACATTTCCGCATTTCGTCTCAATGAGAACTGACCCTAAGGGTACAGTTTATTTTAAAGTGTAATCTAAATTTATTTTAAAGTGTAATCTAATACACAATGATAGAACCAACTTTTTTTTAAAGGGCCGCGTATTATCGTATAAATGTGCGACCACTTTTTGTTAATTTTGACCATGATTTTGTAGCAATAACATAGTTATCAGAATTTTATGATTATGGTAAACTAGTAATTCGTGTGACACATTGAAAAAACATTGAGATGGAATCTCTTTAAAAACTGTGCACGTTCGTACTCCGATACACTTTGGGGAGCATTAAAGTTGTAAGAAACCTTGAACGAAGCCGTCACAAGACAAAAACAAGTGCTACAATACGTGTTCTTAGCCCCTTCGTACAAAACGCGACACAAGTCTCCAATATCTTACGTGACTTACCTCTTAAGATCAATCTACAGAGGTTCGTATACAGGCATGCGTCAATGGAAGTCATGAGCAGAAGTCGGGTTTAGGTAGAGTTATTTCACTTACATCGAAATGTTGATATTAATATGAGTCTTCCCGGGACTTCTAATAGACAATCTTGTGTGGAAAACAGACAAATAATAAATAATAACAACAAAAACATCACAGATAGATTAGACAAATAAATTGTGTAAAACAAAAAAAACTTTTTAAGCTATTGCATAGCTTCTATCGCGGGCCTTGAGCGCGGGGACCGAATCCAGAAATTCCGTAACGAAAAAACCTCACGCTCATTTAATTTAATTAATTTATTAGGTAATTATTAAAATTAATTAATTATTGATTTATTAATATAATAATAATAAAATAATAAAACCATAATAATAATCCTTATAATAATAAACATATTTTTTTTAGGCTATTGCATAGCTTCTATCGCGGGCCTTGAGCGCGGGGACCGAATCCAGAAATTCCGTAACGAAAAAACCTCACGCTCATTTAATTTAATTAATTTATTAGGTAATTATTAAAATTAACTAATTATTGATTTATTAATATAATAATAATAAAATAATAAAACCATAATAATAATCCTTATAATAATAAAAATAATTTTTTTTTTAAAGAAATATTTGAAAATGTAACTTGAATGAAAAATATTAAAGAAAAAGCAATACTGCATGAATAAAATAAATAGATAAAATTATAATTGCATAAGTTGATACAAAATGCTATGCAATAGCTTTACCGCGGCAGTCCCCGAGTGCCACACGTGTTTTTTTATTTAATAAATCACGGGATGTTTCTGCTCATTAAAAGTAATTTCGGGATTTGGTGCATATCCACTTTATTCTTTCGCTGTATGAAACCAGTGTAGGTACTATCGGCGCCATTTAAGCATGAACATTTAAATTTTTTTTCGCTTAAGGGGGATGCTCCAACCAGCCCGCGAAATTCAAATTTTTTTACGTTTTTTGCAATTTGCAGGCCAGTGACATGTTGTAACTTTATAAATATTTGTGTTGCGCAAATAACAAGTATAATTTTAAATGTAAAAAATATCAAAAAACTCGCTCCATCAGCTCTCACATAGAAAAGGTGCATCATGTTAAAATCTCCGAAATCTAACTACGATGCACCTTTTCTATGTGAGAGCTGATGGAGCGAGTTTTTTGATATTTTTTATATTTAAAATTATACTTGTTATTTGCGCAACACAAATATTTATAAAGTTACAACATGTCACTGGCCTGCAAATTGCAAAAAACGTAAAAAAATTTGAATTTCGCGGGCTACATCGAAGCAATCACCTTAAACCTTGCGGAGGCGCCGAGCCACGCCCCCTTAAAGTGTGGGCCTATCAGGAAAGCGTCAACATAATGGGGAAGGCAAGTGTCAAAGTGAAAATGACAGTTTGGTCCCCAAAGAACTGTAAAATCAAAGGAATTTTCAGAAAAAAAAAACATTTATTGATGTAAAATGACTAGATGTTGTGTAATAAGCTGTAAAAATGATGGAATACACTTTTCAAAATAATATCTACTTTTCTTTTGGAGGTTATGTACCAGTATTGCATCGCTCGAAAATCGAAGAATTATCACCTGGAACGAGTTTTGTAATAGTTGTGGTGTTAAGAAATTAAATATATTGTGATATTTCTCGAATCTAAATAGAAAAAAAGGTTAAAATTACTGACTTAAAACATTATGATATTTTATCAAAATAGAAAGTCAAAAGCAGCATTATATTCTTGATAAAGGAGAGGACAGGTAAAACATACCTAAACTCAAAAAATGAAACCTCAACTACAAGTAATTGTGGATTTATTACGGTAAAATCAAATGTATAACCACTCAATTAAATCACTTTTTTTCTCTTGTAGATGCGCCGCGGCGTCTTAATTCTTCTTTTAGTATATAGTACTTGCATGGACGAATAATTTTCCATATTTGTTTTGTATTTATACTCAATTTTTATAACAAATAATCTTGTTTGTTTTTTTGTACAAGGTAGACGTGGGGACCAACTATCGCAGCGCCATCTACGATTAGCTTTGAGTTGCCATCCCCATTAGTTGCAATCTGCGCTACGCAGCTTCGTGACGTATCCTCTGTACATTTTTTTTGCGAATTTTTCTGACGAACTTTGGCGCGCGGAACTTTTGAATAATTGGATACTAATATGAATCGCTTAACGTGATTCATAATTAGTATCCAATTAATTCTAATTCGTTAATAACTTTCTTGAAAAAAAAATTTAATCTTATTTTTTCAATGCCAATAGAAACATTAAGTATAACTTTCTCTTATTTACGAATATATCGAATGAGCTTCAGATTAGTTTGATTGAAAAATGATATCAATATCTTGGAGAAACCCGAACTCCCATTTTTAGTTATATCTCAATATAACAAAGCAATTAGAAATATCAAAAGGTATCAAAGAATTTTAATCCTTTGCCGACGAAGTTTAAAGAGTGATAATAACAAAGCGCATTAGGTATTATGTTTGTAGCTTTATTTTTTTGCTAAAAAATATAAACAAAAGGCGCCCGCCTTTTGTTTGCATAACTAATTTCTTTGTGTCAAATTGCATGCCGAAGTAAAAACATGCTTTGTTCTAATATCTATATTATGACAAAAGAAATCGGGCCCGAACCGCAGTTTTATAGTCTGTCATATATAACACCAAAATAGGTGTATATAAAGGGTAAAATAGATATAATTTTGTTTCAATTAAAAGGTATCCCTTTTCAGCTAATAAATATTTTATGAATATCT
This sequence comes from Agrotis clavis, assembly GCA_954870645.1. Taxonomy (NCBI): domain Eukaryota; kingdom Metazoa; phylum Arthropoda; class Insecta; order Lepidoptera; family Noctuidae; genus Agrotis; species Agrotis clavis. Next base: position 7,322,896 of record OX940940.1, read on the forward strand.
GTTTGTTTTATTTAGTTTATGTATAATTGATAAACCCTTAACATTATTTCATTTTTAATTAATACCTAAACGATAATAAGATTTAACAAACAAAGTTCTAGTTAGAAAAAATATTATATTTAGATTAGTAAAATGTTTGGGTGACCGAGCTCCGCTCACGACTAACAGGCAAGGAATTTTCACAAAGATGAAATCCAGCTAGATCAGATCAACTTTTTACCTGCTAAGCCCTCATTTTAAATTTCAAATTTAACGGGATTACAAACACTACGCTAGCTTACCTATTGCCTGTCACTATAAGTTTTTTTTTTAAGTTTCCTATAGCAAATTGAAAAAAAATACAGAATTCTGTATAACTATTCCGGATTTCCGACACACAAACACAACGTAACGTAAGCCAATTTCAACAAAGTTTTAAAAGCAAACATGATCAGTAACGCAGGCCAATTTAAATTAAAGTATTTTTATAACAAAATAGCAGTTTGAAAAAAAAAACTCGTTTGGTGTGCGTCGTCCGTCAGTGCGCTCCGCCGATCGGTATTGTATTTCATTCATTATTTCTATACAAAGGAAACGGGGCGGGGCTAGAGAGCGTGTCTATGTTGTAAGTGCAAGCAAAAATGAGCTTAGTGGTGGTAAAGCGGCGGTGGACGCGATAGTACATGAATAACTCTACCTAATTCCGACCTATGGTCATGAAGTATTGGAGACTTTTGTCACAGTATAAATATCTACAGTAGTGGATCTCGGCCGCATGATAGAAATAAATACCTACAGCCGCGCGGTACGTAAACATGCGCTAGGGCTGTTCGATCCGACGCCCGTCTCCAGCATTTTAATTACATTTGCCTACTTTCTGTATCTATTTAGTTTTGTGATTGTAAATATACTTTTCTTATATCAGTAAACAAATAAAATACTTTGTATATTGAATAGGAAGGATTTTAACACAAGCGTAAGTACCTACCGTGTCATGATTCATTCATAACTGCCTATTTCACTCGTTTCAGTAACTTTCCTTTAGTATATTCACTGTATTTATTAATCCAAATACCCTTTTTTTCGTGAGATAGTAGAAAATATTTATCCATTAAAAAGTCACACATTATGTACCTACCTGCCAGCTACTAGTACTTAAGTAAAATTATTTTATAGTCAGTACTTTTCAGAGTTTACAGGTATTAAAAAAAAAACTTATGACTGGATACGTTATTGACGAATTCATACACCCAAAAACAGCACAATATTTCCTACTCGTCATATTAAATTATGTCCATGAACTTATTTTGTTAAAAAAAAAAAAATTAACGAAAAACAAAAAACCCGACTGCGTTAAAAAAGAACTAAAAAGAAAGAAACAAGCCCAGTAGTTAAAGAATTCACTCATTCACACTCACAGTCGGGGCCCGTTGGGAAGATTTGATTGGTATAATTTGAATGGGCCCCGACTGTGAGTGTGAATGAGTGAATTCTTTAACTACTGGGCTTGTTTCTTTCTTTTTAGTTCTTTTTTATCGCAGTCGGGTTTTTTGTTTTTCGTTAATTTTTTTTTTATTTCATACTTTTTAGTTACTATTCAGAGAATTATTGTTTTGCTTAACAACTTTAAATCGTTATATATCCTAAACTATTATTTAAAATGAAAAATGATAAAGGGAACCTAAAGATGATTTTAAAATACCTATTGAACGATACCCCACATGACATAGTTCATCGACTTTTTTTTTTTTCATTTTGACAATATGGCGTCTGGTTGTCGCTGCGGTGAATTTTGATTACTGTTATGTCTTCAGTAACACTCGCAAGGTTAAGACGAATCGATTGACGTAAAAATTATCAAAATCGGCCCACGCATTTGGTCTCTAGAACGCCACATAGAAACAAACATACATACATACATACATAGACTGATAAACACATTACCCTCCTTTGCGTCGCGCAGTCGGGTAAAAAACAACACACCGTCCGTTCATCACTACGGTACGGCCGTGACTGTCAGCGCCCCGAGTGCGCCGCGACATCGAGGCACGTAGGTATAGCTCGCGTTTCGTCCGTTTGTATGAAGATCAAGTACTGTAGATATTATTACCGTGCTTTTGTCGCGTTGTGTGCGAGGGGCCTCAGTTCTTGCAGAGTAGCGATAACACGTTATTTTTTTGTTTTTTCCCCTGTTATTTTCACTTACCAGAACTTTAGAGTAGGAAATTCCAAAAATATTGAGTCACGCGTTTTATAAAGTTTAATAAGTCTACATTTGAAGCTTCAAGTAAACATTAATAATAATTTTTGTTCCCCTGAAAGTTGAGAGTAAGCGTTCACTCCTGAAACGTAGTAATAATACAAAAGTACTAAGTCCTATCGATGTGAGTAATAAAGTTTTGTAACAAGACGTAAAAATAAAGTATAAAGTTTTGTATAGTAGGTACGCTAATTTGATTTTATGAGCACGTTAAAACATTTTTGTTCTTTAAGTGCCAAAATAAGTGCGTAAAGTACAAAACATTGAAATCCATTTTTAACCGACTTTAAAAAGTAGGATCTCAATTCGTTTTTTTTTTTTTAGAATTTCAAGCAAGCTTCAATAAGGTAATATATCGACATTTCTGTCTACGATATTTGTGTTATAATAATTGTCAACCCGTTTCTTCGAATACCCTTTCTATTCCAGGGTCGCGGTAATCTGTTAAGACAATTCCGCGGCCTTTTTTTTTTTAGCGTGGTAAAATCATCAAATGAGTCCTCCCACTCGCTCAGGAAAAATACCTACATAAGATTGTGGCTAAATAATTACAGCCACACAGGCCGATATTCCGGATTAAGCTGCGCTTGACGAGGTTGGTCTGTTGATGGGTGACCAACTACAATAGCGAGTTTCCTCCGTGCCTTGGAAAACATGTAAAGCCGTTGATGGTCACCGCTGTCATGTGCAGATCTTTGACAGTCGTTACTGTTAGAAGCTCATAAGTCTGACAACCAGTCTTACCATGGGGTATCGTATTACCCAGATACTGGGTTGTGGAGCTCAGATAGGCAGTCGCTCCATGTAAAATACTGATAATCAGCTGCATCCGGTTTGACTGGAAGCCGACCCCAATATAGTTGGGAAAAGGCTAGGTAGATACTCGTAATAATAATAATGCTATGAATCTTCAAAAGAAAGTATAAGAACAAAGATGTTTCTTCGAATAATTCTCTTTTCAAGACCTTTCTATATATCTGAAGAGCTCATTAAACAACACTTTTGCTCGTTTGCAACCGGTTACTAAGTAAGTGGAATTCAAGAGAATACTTTTAAAATAGTTCTTTAAAAAACTTTTCGTTATTATTCTCTTTTCAGTTTGTTATGTCGAGTATTTTGTTTGAAGTTTTGAAGATCATTTGTTAAAGTTTAGAAACTTTTATTAAAATTGAATTCGTTTATTGAAAAGGGGCTTTTGAAAAGTTTGAGTGATTGTCGGACAGTACTTTGGCTGAATTTTAATATTTAGAGAGAAAAAATAGATTTTTCACCTCACCCGCTCGGAAAGATTCTATTTCTCATTCAAAATCTGAGCGCAAAACTCCATTTTGTGCTCTAGAGCACAAAGTGTTGTTTAAAATTCGAACACGTCTTGTATTCAATTGTTTTCTACTTTTCTACACTGGCAGGCGAGCCGCCCCCACTACATTTCCTCGCTGTGTGAGGTGAAAAGTTGTGTGTTGCACTCGGCAGCAAAGTTTTTTCGCGTCTCGTACCTTTGAAAACTTCGCATCGCTCAGGATTCTATATTTGAACCGCTCGTTTCTCTCGCGGTTCAATCTTAGAATCCTTCGCTCGCTCAGTTTTCAATTCAAGTACTCGCGCCAAAAATCAACTTTGCAGCCTTGCATAACAAATAACTATTTTGTAATGATGAACTCAAAAAAGAAATAACTATTTTCTTTTTAATTTAAAAATGACTTTTGCTCTTGGTGTAAATCTAGCTCAGATGCAATTATGAGTCCTAAGATAGGGCGAGGAATATCTGTGCACCGACAGAATGCAAAATAAACTATTTGGTGTACTCCGACAAAACGTAGGTAGCCTTTTGTCGTTCCCCGTTGTTTCAACCCGTAGCGTAATGTCATAGCCTATACATAGATTTACTCAATAAACGGACGATCTATCGCAAAAAGGATGAATTCGAACCAGTAGTTCCAGAGATTAGTGCGTACAACTGAACAAACTTTTCAACTTTATAATATTATAATCGAGCTTTATATAGTATAACTAGCTGACCCCGCAAACGTTGTTTTGCCATATAAATAAAAAAAAAGACGTGTGGCACTCGGGGACTGCCGCGGTAAAGCTATTGCATAGCATTTTGTATCAACTTATGCAATTATAATTTATTTATTTATTTTATTCATGCAGTATTGCTTTTTCTTTGATATTAATTCAAGTTACATTTTTAAATATTTCTTAAAAAAAAAAAAACACAAAAAAAAAACAAAACAAATAAAAAAAAAAAAAACAAAAAAAATATTATTATTATATTAATAAATCAATAATCAATTAATTTTAATAATTAATTTAATGAATTAATAATTTAATTAAATTAATAATTAAATTAATAATTTAATTAAATTAAATGAGCGTGAGGTTTTTTCGTTACGGAATTTCTGGATTCGGTCCCCGCGCTCAAGGCCCGCGATAGAAGCTATGCAATAGCTTAAAAAATAGATAGTAGCCGATTCTCAGATCTACTGAATACGCATATAAAATTTGGTAAAAATCGGTAGAGCCGTTTCGGAGGAGTACGGTAACTAACATTGTGACACGGAAATTTTATATACAGTGTGTCCGGGCACGAGTTAGCGATATTTGAAGGGGATATTCTAGGCTCATTTTCATCGACAAAAATGCTTTAAAAAAAATTCTTACTCCAAAACATCGCGAATGGCATCCATTTTAATTTTTTGATCTGTCGAACTGGAGTGTGTACAATAAAATGCAGATATCTTTGAATCCAAGAGACCTATATTCATGCAAATGACTTTATTGCAAAGTTAAACGTTGAGGCTTATCAAAAACTTACGACAGTTTTTAAAAGAATATGTAAAAATAACCAAAAAACATCGGCAAACACGAAATTGTACACAAAAATTACTGAAATATTTCACATTTTTAACTCTAGCTCGATAAGTACCCCTAAATTTTGCTAGAGCTTTTGCATTAAATTAAAAGTATTTGAGTCAGGCTATAAAACGATATCAAAATTATCACTCTACATTAAGTATCTTAGGAGTTATTCTCACTTGAACATCACCCTTCCGTCTCGCCCCGCAGCAATAAATCCAAGAAACTGTACTATGTATTTCAGTTAACCCGTGCCCGGACACACTGTATAAGATAAGAAGATAGTCTATAAGTATTTAAGGAATATAGTATCTATAAGGTAAAGGAAGGTTATTTGGTCAGACAGGTAACTCAGTGATAGTCTTAAAAGTCTCTCAAAACGTTACCTATGCATGCAGTAATGCGAAATGATGCAACTAGTTCACCACTAAAGTGGACAAGACGTATAGTGACATATCATTTCGCATTACTGCATGCATTTGCATAGGTTACGTTTTGTGAGTTTTATAAGACTCTATCACTGAGTTGCCTGTCTCACCAAATAACCTCCCTTTACCTTATAGATTTTGAATTTGAAAAGAACTGAAGTTCAAATAATTATACCAGGAAAATTCTATCTGGATACTATATTAATCTCATTTCGATAACAACGACCCTTCTTTGGAACCAATAATGGTGCATTTAATGGCACCGATGTAATGTGACGAACGACCCCACTTGACCCCTCAACTCTACCACTTCGATGACCATCGAGAGCACTTCAGGGTTCTCCAAGGGGTCCCAATTTGCTACTCGATGCCAAAGGGTTAAGTCATTATTGGTCGGTTACATAATTAACTAGCATATGACCACGGCGTTGCTCGCTTCATGTTCGATAACGGAGACGTCATACCGGGATAAAAGTATGTGTACTTTTCTTTCTAATTCTTTCGGCAGCTTTTGTGTGGGAAGAATTACAAAAATCCATACATTCGCAATATTCGCATATTATTAGATATACAAATGTTTTATAATATGTTGTAACGGTTAGTGGTGGGTTAAAATAAAAGAACCCACCAACGTTTACAATAATATTTATTTAGGTCGTGGTTCACAGCCCGTCACTCGGTATTTAATCGTTCCGTGGAAGTAGGCGCACTAAGTACTGTCCTGGCTTGTCGCGTGGAGCAGGGACGCGATGCCGAGGAGTTGTCCCGAGGTGAGAGAGACCCCAGGGACGGGATGGTGGATGCGCCGGCAGGTCGGCTGTGCGCTGCTAGATGAGTGTGGCAGGTCAGCTGTGTGCGCAGCTAGGTGCTGTGTGTGCGCAGGCCTCGAACGTTCGGTAGGGTGAGCTTGTCGAACTCAACGAACGACGAGGATGGGTATTTCTAACCCCAATCTTGTTCCCTGGAATCAACTTCCAGCGGTAAATAAAAGTCCACTGTAAGTCCTCTCTGATGATGACCCCGCAGCGTAAGCGAAAGCCTAGGACGTAAAGCGCTTAAGGCGTTTGTGAGTTTGGTCATCATCAGAACGGAGTTTACATGGTTTACACAATATTAAATTAGCGTGAAACATTAACACAACATTATTATAGGCCTACGAGCGTATGGAACATTCGAGGCTTAACGAAATAAAAACCTAACAGACAAAGAAAAATTAGAACACAAAATAATAAGTCTGTAGGTACCTGCTCAATACAAAAATATAGAAACACAATAGCTAGCAGTTATAAAGGTTTGGTTTGGCAACTTACCCTAAATACGGGGATGTACAATCACAGGTGAATTAACACGATTTTAATATATCAATATTAATTATAAACTGAATTTCGTCTGTATGTACACGGATAAGTGTCGCAAGATCTAGATCTAATTGGAGAGAGAACTATTTTGCGAACGTGTAACAGACAACAAAGATAATGGCGAATGACGTGAGTGGTCTCGCGGTGCGCGTAATTTATACTAATGAGCACATTCGGTTAAATCAGAACATCACGTACTAACGTCACACTCTCATGAGTGGGACAGAATAATATCTATCATGTTGTCTCAGTCTACAATACAACTACAGCCGCTGATCTACCCACCTAACTTGAGTTTCCGTAGAACGCGATAAAAGAATGTTAGCGTGGTACCCTCAAATGACACCATTTATGACGTCACGCGAACTCGACTTTCGATTAATGTCGGTAAATTTAAGAACATCACGTCGTCCGGCTACAACACCAAAACGAATGTATATAAATTCCTTGCATTCCATTGTAACTATTTTGTTATAAGCTGATTAATGAATTGAATATAGGACAAAGGATAACGTTGATACTTTACAACGTTACAATGTATAAACCACTCTATATAATCACTTGTCTTTTAATGAAACCGCATTATAATCTGTTGCGCTGTTTACGAGATAGGTACAAACGTACAGACAGCGAGAAGACACTTTGTATTATAGATAGTACTAGCAGCCCACGGGTTCAGATTTTTCGACGGACCCGCTAGATTTTCCCAAAACTTTCCTACATAAAATTATTGTCACTATTTATAACAATAAACACTACAAAAATATAATTATCCAATTTAGTGTAGACTTTCGAAGGTTATGTGCATATAAACAGACGTAAGCGACATTGTTTTAAACCATGTAAAGATAGAATTGATCGACCACAACACAACCACACCATTTGGTCCTGAAGAATTCTCTCATTTTTATAAAATACGAGTACATCACCCAACTAACAGCAAAAGCTAGCACAAAATTCCTGAAATTGAACTGAAATTGCGGAAATTGCCGACTTCGCTGCAAGGGGCAACAAAATATTGGCGCAACGTTTATGAAGTAAAGGTTCTGATAGACTTGAGCATTCACTTGTAACAGAACATCGAGCATTCGCCGTTTTTAATTTTTCCGAACTGCCGAGCATAGAGCCAAACATCGCTACGAACATTTTCACGATCTTTCTAGCGAACGCCCTAATTGATGTCCGTCAAATTTTTTTAAGCTTTTGCATAGCTTTTGTCGCGGGCTCTGCGGCGACCGAATCAAGAAATTCCGTAACGAAAACAAACCTAACACCCCACTCCGAATGGCACAGGCAGCGGTGTGGCGTTGAAAGCCGTACATCGTCTAACGTCTTTTCAGTTCGGCAGACTTCGGCACGGTGTATCTGTGCGTGCGACTAGACGTATGCGTGTAGACTAGCTGCTAACTGCTCATAACTGGTTCTATCTCTTTTAGCCACTACTGAGTCACATCATATGTCGTTATAACATCTGTCATGTCAAGTAAATGAATAAAATTTGATTAAAGGTTAGTTTTTCTTGACCTTTCACTTGATTAACGTGGTTAACCATAGCCTAAATAGTAGAGTAATAAATAAAATAAATAAATAATTGTAATTGCATAAGTTGATATAAAATGCTATGCAATAGCTTTACCGCGGCAGTCCCCGAGTGCCACACGTATTTGTTTTTCTTCATTAAGATGTTAGATTTAACAGTCGGATCGGCGAAAAGCTCTCAAGAATGCTCGCTAAAACGCTTTCGTTGCATTACAAGCTTATCAACATCTTAAGGCTTCAGAAATGTCCTACATACGGAACTTTATCCTATTATTGGACGGTTGGAAACAAAATGGGTCTTCCTAAATCTTATTTCGGCGTATTGTGTAGTAAGAGGATTTGGGTTTATTGATTGTGTTAATATCCCCATGGATATTATGAAAAGAGAGCGATTATAATTATGTTAAGAGGATAAGGTGGCAGCTATTTCCTTGTATAAGATAAATAAAATAGATAGAATACCTACTCTTCATAATGCACACCAAACAAATTACGGGTAGTTACATAATATTTACGTTAACCAAAATTGACGAAGATGTGAAGACGCACATTAAGGCGGCGCTAGTCGCGAGCTCGAACTCACTGGCATGCATGGTCAAAAACCATGATATTTCACCTGAAATCGAGCCATATTGTTCATGTGTGCGCGAGCGTCATCTCCCCGTGGAGAAAACAGGGGAAAACATTATTCAGTGAGATGCACGATCATTCAGAGCAAAAGGCGCGCGTGAAAAAATACGAAAAAGCCTTTGGAAGAAGGGGTTTTACGAAAAAACCATTGCACCAATTAATTTCAAATAAAATTTATTAAATTCTCCGATAAATTTGCTGTGTCGGTAAGGACTTCGTTTTTTTTATGCTTCTTTAGCTTCTAATTTACACCTAAAGTTGTGTTAAAATTAGCAAAAAAAAACGAATCTTTAGAAGCTCGTAACTTTTTAATGGTTTCATATTTTACAATTCTGCTTCCGTACAGACAAAATTTATAATGAGACAAAACGATACCATGTTTAACTTTGGATGTACCTTGTAAAATAGTGGAGTAAAACCCCAACGAAGTTTCTATGGAAAAAATGTTGACTTGTTTCGCCTTAAAAATTGCCAATACATCACAAGTAAGTACAGCTTTTACTTGCTTCTGATGTCACAAGTCCCCCAATCTCGCCTTTTGATGCGTTTTCTTTATAAATATGGATTAGTTCAACAAACAAAAAAACGTATATATAATTTATAATTCAAAATTCTTATTGACGGACAAATTTAATTTGCAATTTATTAATGCTGTTAATAGGCCCATAATACAAATAGTCAAAGTAGTTCTCCTTTAGCACTTTTAGAAGAACCCTTTTCATGCGAATTTAGCTAGTTTACATAACCTGAAAACAAGACACAAAATACATATAAGCCTAGTCTTTGTGGGTGTATTGTTAGTGTCGACAGAAAATAACGAATTTACACAGAAAACGAAATACAGAATGCTGCTATTTTTTGTCGGTAATAATAATAATATTCCACAACTATCACACAACGCCATCTAGTCCCAAGCTAAGCAGAGCTTGTGTTATGGGTACTAGACAACTGATAAACATACTTATATATTTCTAAATACATACATAATATTATAGATAAATTACACCCAGACACAGAACAAATGATCGTGCTCATCACACAAACATTTGTCCTGGGTGGGAATCGAACCCACGACCTCCGGCATAGCAGTCAGGGTCACTAACCACTAGACCAACAGGCCAGTCCGGTCCACGTCAAAGCTCAATCGACAGTATTTGTTGAGCAATAAAGTGTTCCGGAGCAATTCATACATACATATTTCAACTGTCATTCGGTTTGTGTCGATAGGCAATCTTCGTTTGGCTTCTAACCTCGCCAGTATATTCGTGGTGACTTGGTAGAGTTCCTTTTAGGTGAGTTTGCTTCATCTTAGGCCTCATATTTGCCTCTGGGTCAGATTGAGGAATATCAGTTTGCCCTTAAACCCATTTTCAAATAAAAAAATAAAAAATAATGCGCGTATAGCAATCATAAAAGTTATCCAACTGTACTTAATATTCCCTTAGACGTACGGGGTTGTTGTAAGTTTGCCACAAAGTTAATTCGCCACGAAAAAAAGTATGTGTAAGTTTGCCACGATTCTATTTTGTTTAGAATATTTTCAAAATAATAATTTTTCTTATTGTAAATTCGCCACGATGCTTTCTTACGTACGGATAGCAGAAAAATCAAACAATAAGTGCGTTTATTGCCCGTGGTCCACCCGCTTGGTTCACCTAGGTGTACCACGGGAAATTATTTTTGCCCGTGGTTGACCTGAATGCCCATTATGTTTTTATCGTAGTATTACGAAAGAAAAATAGTGATATTAAATTGTGAAGTCAGTATAAAAATGATGCAATCTTTTTATTTGAAGGTAGGGACTGGTTCCTGGATAATAATGGAGGACCATTACAATAAGCCATACCTACATAAACATTAAAAGTACCTACTAGGCTGGCATGAGTTCAAGGTGGTATTTTTATATGGTTATTGTTTTAATCATTTTGAATAGTCTATCAAAAGTATAAGAACGGTCAGGTGCAGGTGTTTAAAAACATACCACCTTGAACGTATGTAAGCCTGGTACTTTTTCTGATTAGTAGCATTCTTTCAGTTTCTAAGATTTTAGCTGGAATTTTGTACGGACGGCAAGCTACCCATTACTCCCCTGGCCCAGTTGCCCCTAATAAAAACATAAGTTGCAACTGGTTCCTATGAATCTTCTAAAATGTGAAAAACAATTTGCCGTGGTACACCTAGGTGAACCAAGCAGGTGGACCAGGGGCAATAACGAATAAGTGGAATAACAACGTTATTTATTTTTCATAATAAAAAATAGATCTATAAAGTATTTTCTGTTTCTAATAAAAGCCTTAAGCTATGTAGCCCACACGACCGTTAAGTCTCACATCTTCGTGAAGCATGTTTTTTGAAAAATAATTGACTTGAACGTTCGCTAGAAAAGATCATGAAAATGCTCGTAGCGATGTTTGGCTCGATGCTTGGCTCCGTTCGTTATTAAGTTCGAGAAATTTTCAAATGATGCATGCTCGATTTTCTATTAAAAGTGAATACTTGGGTCTCCTTTACAGTGTGTTCAGAAGTGCGAATATTTAAATTCGAGCTCTAAAACCAATAACTTTGCTTGCTATCGCTACTATTAGCAGAAATCATGTCAAATGTGGAATTGTGGCAAATTTACAATTACCATGATCTACCTATGACGAATTTACATATGATTTTTATGCATGTGACCAATTTACTTTCAATGTATGGACTTTGCAAAACTGTGGCAAATTAACTTTGTGGCCAACTTACAACAACCCGACGTACGGGCATAGTATTTACCTGAAACAAATGAAACAAAAACATTAGTTACTTCATTTCTGAAACCTCACTAACGAATACCCCGAATTAGCCACTTTGTAATCGCGTCCCCGTGATTGTATTTTAACCACATAAACGTACCCTCTCATGTGAACACAGACTAACACAGATAAACATAGTTATACTAACACAGACTCATAATAGTAACAGTTTACACACAATCTACTTAAACGTGGTTTGATGCTTGCTTGCTAGGTCACGGAGTAGTGAGTACACAGAGACTGAACACGTATTTCTTGTAAGATCACCACCCTCTCAATGGCGCTCCGTGTCTCACAATCAATAAGGGAGCTACTAACTGTTGACTATTATCGCTCATGAAACATACAAAACATAATGATTAATAGTTTAACATTGAGCATCAATTAAGCTTTTTAATATACTTAACATTACGCTAATTATGAAGAACACTTATAGGTCTTATATCTGTAGAAAATATTCGAAATAATAATAATTAAGTTGATCGTCGTTCACACTGTTGATTTTTGTGTTTTTTTTTTAAATGAACATCTCGTTTTCGTTGCTAGTTCTACTCATTAAATTCTGGTTGTTGGACAAGTGGGCGTTATAAACCTGAGAATTTCTGCCACGTACAACGCTTGTTATTTTTACTGAAGTCAAGTGGGTGGCCATTTATCTACTTATATTTTCCCGAAAATTTGTATTTTGAAGGAAGTTGGATTTTGTACTAATGACGGTTATTAGATTGTAATTGCCCCAGAAATAGGCTCGCCTCTATTTTAAGAGACTTAAATAATAATAATAATAAAAAGTCTTTATTTACCAAAAATTACAGACAATTGTTGTAGAAACTGTAGATTGATAATAAGAGTTATAAAAGAAATTGACAAAGAACATTAGAACATAATATGGATGTTGCTGGAATCCAAAGAGATTTAAAAGAACCTATAGAGTGGGCATTGGGAAAATTGTCATACAAAATTGTTGATGCCGTGCGTCAGTAGCGCTATCTAAGCGTTGCATAGCAACGCAACTACTAGACTGAGGGACTTTTTACCTATTGGTAAAAAGTTTTGGATCACAAATTTCTTCGTGATGTCCCGTCTATTGCTCGTATATAGTTTAATGTCTTTGCTGGAATCTGTACTCAAAAGAATAAACTCTGTCCCCTAAACTAGGATAATATCCTTTATCTTAGGAGACAGTGTTTCGCAAAGAGGTTCCAATTGATAATATGCCAGAGTGGCCTGTGTCGATATACTTTTGGAAGTAGGTGTCAAGGGTACAGTTCAATTCTACTTAAGGTTCATTTCAGTTTATAGATTATGTGTGACTTAAACATAACTGGTATAAGGTCGTGGATGAAGCGCAAACTTTCTATTTACGTACTAAATATTGGTATTAGCACGAGTGAGTGACATAGACGTGAAGTAAATACGCTGACTTCTCAATCGAAATAACAAGTAACCTTTAGCATGTTGGTCTAATGTTTACATTAGATAAAAATAAATTCAAAACATTGAGTAAATATCATAAGGTAAACGAGCATTTTCAATTTTGAAATCAAAGTTTTTAACGTTTGCATCACGCATTACGTACCTCAGCTGATGTAACTTATCTTTCTGAAGATGTAATTTCTGTGTTAGCACTCCATTAATTACTACTTCTGGGGAAATAACTATTTACTTCAGTAATTTAATTTAAAGTTTACAAATTGTGCTTGAATTAATATAGTTGGTGATGTTTGTCTTGAAGTGCCTGTTTGTGGCGAAGGGGATGATGTACAAAACTAAAACTTTTGAGTTTAGTGAGTGGTGCTATGTAAGTACCATAAGTGTACTGTTTCGCTCCTTGCCAAAAAAATTATAAAATACTTTAATCAGCACAAGCTAAAAAATAATACCAGAAAGTGACAAAAATACTTCACATACGGAATGACGGACCAACAAACAGACATTAAAGTAATTTTAAAATGGATCCGTTTTTCTTTTAAGGTACGGAACCCTGTAAATGAATATTCACGTTACATTTACCTCTCTGAATGTTCATCTGTGACGGGATACTGAGCAGTGAGTCAATATCTTAGCCACAGATCCCTTAAAGTCTGGACAAGTCCAGAAGAGGACTTAAAATGGATTAAGTTTAATCCATTTTAAGACCACTATTACTTCTGTCTTAGAAACCCTTACGTTTGACACGGAATAAGAGACCAGTCGTAAAATTAACTGGCACATACATTTCTACCAGGATTCAATTACATGTTACCGCCGCTATTGCCATCCGGTCGAAAGGCGATTGTGTGGAATTGCTAACGACATTCTAAAAATATGTCTATAGGAAAAACTGGGTATCTTTGGATGCTAGATCGACGGAGCGTTTTGTTAACTAGGGCGTATTACTTAGTTTTTTCCTATGAAATACAAGTATAATGCGACATAAAATTTCAAGAGAAGAAAATTGGTTTTTAAATACAGTGTGTTTATCTTATTCCAACCATTGATTGGGTTCGAGAAAGTTCCTTAACTTGGTATTTTCCTATATTTCGAATTCTGAAATCCAGTTAAATTCGGGTACGTCAACATTGTGAAAATCTAGGAATAGAATAAATTAATTAACACCAATTCATTAATCAAATATTTTACAACACTTTATATAAACACTACATCACTAGCACTCCAGATCACTATTTATTTCCTTATAAGTTATTTTTAATTCATTTCACATCAGATGTTTCAAGACTAATTAAAAACGACCAAACTTAATAGAAGTTTCCAGAACATTGTTGAAATATCTACATATAAATAGAATGTTATAAAAGCAGTCTTGTACTTCCATCCACGAAATATTATTTTGAAGTCAACCTTCTGTACACTTTTTATTCTGTGTCGTAAGATTGAAACTAGTTATTATGTAATGCGTATATTCTTACTATGTGGTTATAGACAAAGTTATAAGTCTTAACTTTGTCTATTACGTAATGCCATAATGGTTTTGTCATTGCTATTAGTTTAAGTTGCGTACTTAGACATTTGTTATAAGGCATTTTAGGGTCCTTAAAGAGTACCTAATTCGAATTAATTCAAATTATGAACTGTAAGCGTTTGACTAAAATATATATAGTGCTACAGCCATAGTCACAAGATAAATAATAACTGAGAAAGTACCGAAGCCCCATTCCAATGCGTAGATCTCTATGAAGAAGAATAGGCAAGAAACTCTATGGACACTCTTTTTCAATCGACAAAATTATTACAGCACCTTTGTTATAATAGTTTTCAGCCACAATGAAAATTCATCTATGGTCTAAAAAAAAATTGCTATACGATGTTTGTCAAAAATATTTTATTCGCCAAAATTCTGTACTAACAAAACTTGCACTTCGTTCTTTTATAGCGGTTGGGAAGAAACTTCATATAACAGCGGAAGATCTCGTAATAATATAAGTTTAGTCATTTTGCTCCGGAAACATAAATATACACAGCACTCTTTCTTATCCGCGAATTTGCCTGCTTTGAAAAAACATGAATTTTCAAGATAGTGTTGTGGCTTGGCACTAGCGAAAGTTGTTTTGAACCAAAGAGATTTAAAAGAAACTATAGAGCGGGCATTGGGAATATTGTCATACAAAATTGTTGATGCCATGCGTCAGTAGCACAATCTAAGCGTTGCATAGCAACGCGACTACTAAACTGAGGGATTTTTTACCTATTGGTAAAAAGTTTTGGATCACAAATTTCTTCGTGATGTCCGATATATTGCTCGTATATAGTTTAATGTCTTTGTTTTGAACTCGCTTGAGTAATATTGGTGGATTTAATTTACTAATAATACTAGTGTAATCCCGCTATCTCCATTAATTTGTGGCCCCATTTACGGGGCATCGGAACGTGAATAATATGTGTTGCTCCAAACATTTGTGTTCAAGGAAAATCATTGAACTGTAAGTAAAGTTCTTTACTGATTACTGGGTCAATGTTGGTTTGTTCAATTGTAAAAAATGTTCATAATGATGAGTGCAACCGCCCTTTTTTGTGGTAGAATCTGTTAGCGAATCCGGCCCCTGGGTGGAGCGGAACAGACTCTCAGACTCGTACTGACTAAAAATCAACCTGTTTCTTCGGTTGTTGATTACGTTCCAGAGCCGCGGTTCCCTTTTAAGAGGGTATTTGGAGTACGTAAGTTTGAATATTTGTAAACACATCCACGATACAGATAACATTCCAGGCAATGCTTTGAATAAAATGGCAGTCTTGCAACCCCTACAGACACTTGGCAATGGCAATGCTTCATTTCCTTTCGATTCCTTTTCATCCTGTTTTTTTTTTGTTTGGGGTAAAATAATCATCAAATGATTCGTCCGGCCCTGGGTAGAGCAGAAGGCAGACTCATTCCGCCTTACCACTAAAAGAAACATCCGTTGAACAATTATCTAAAAAAACTGTCAACGTGAAATGTCGTTTCACGTTGACAGGTTTTTAGGGGATACAAGGGTCATTTTGCAGTTACACTTTTAGATAAGCGTTCAACAGAATGTTTGTCATTCTTGTGGAAAGACGGTTAGTGATTAAAAAACACTCTTATTAATTCAGTTGCTCTTTAAGTTTCAGGGCCGAGGTGTCTGGACAGTTCTGCATCCCGTTAAAATAAGTTTTCCAGACCAGCAAAAAACCTTATATTGACATACAAAATACCTCGTTTATGGTTCCGTCAAGAACCATTTATTTATATCTCGAATAGTAAAGTGAATAGAGCAAATTCAGCTAAACTTAATTGCGTAGAAAGGGTTTTACCAATATTAGATCTCGTTAAACAATCAACTCGGTACAACCCACAAATAGATGTATTTATATCTGGTTGAAGGCGGATTTGAATATAAATGTGAAGCGGCCTTGTTTGCCGTCGTTTTCATGCGGTCTTATGTATTGTTTGGAAAAACTTGTCTATGTGTAATTCTTACATAATACTATTATACTGTTTACATCTTTTGCAAGGCTGAGCAGACGTAATGGGACTTACGATTTCTAGGTCATGGTTTCAAACCCAGTCAATATTCATCATCAGCCTACAATGTTCCCACTGCTGGGACACAGGCCTCCTCTCTGAGAGAGGGAGTGGGCCATAATCCACCACGCGGGCCCAGTGCGGGTTGGTATCGTTTGCAGTCAATATTACTTTGTATAATGTAATTGATCACCATGACTGCTCTCAAAAGTGTGAAGGAGAACATCGTGAAGAAATCGATGTTCTAGAACTAGATAGAAGACATGTAACATCTATCAACCCGCATTAAGACCGTGGCCTGCGTTACTGTCCACTCACTGGAGAAGACTTTTTTTTTTGTTGGTACAAACCCACCACACTATTCCCAAACCACTGCAACTCCTGAAAGCCAGAATCAACAGTGGCAACCACCAGAAAAGCGCCGAAACAATGAAGCTCGACATGTCCCGGAGAATGAATTTACCTGTCTTGGATCCTGCAACGAAATTAATCAGAAAAGAATAGTGGAGGAGTAGGAAAAAATTTGTTTCCACTTCCCTCCATGCAAGCAGGAGACAGAACAAAACAAGGCCAATAGGCACAAAGGGACATTACAACTGAGAGAAGCCCAGTTGCCTAGCACCACGGGTAAAAATGCTATAATTGATTTCAATAATAGGTATGGAGAAGACTTGTCAATATTGCAGTGGTGATGAAATAAATTAAACAAAGTAAACTTGTAAGTCCTATAACACTGGGCCACCACTGCTGCACTGCTCACAAGTAGGTATAAGAAGTAATATGGATGGATAGATGTTTATTACTCTTCCAAAGAACGAAGTACCTAGTTTATAACCTGGAATAGGACAGTTTTTATTCAAGAGAGATTGCACTTACTCAATCTCTCTGTAGGGGTTGCGAAACTGTCTAAACGGGAAACGGTTACCCTGGAACGTAAAAGGCTATTAAAGGAACACGATGGATTTTAGTCAGTACGAAGGAGCCCTTTCCGCTCGGCCCGGGGCTGGAGGGTATCATTATTATGTAAAAATAGCATTGTATATGCTTAGCTGTAGAATCTGGTATTACGTCTAATACATTATTGATACGAATTTACCGTATTCCCAGTACACTATGTTCTCCATTTTACCTCAGATCTACTTATAAGATCTGAGGTAAAATGGAGAACAAAGTGTTAATGTTTGGACTTGAACGTGTTATTACTTCAGTTCTTCAGTCTTATATATTTTTTTAATTAGGATTTTGTTAAAAACGTCTCCTTTTATTGTACTTACGATGTTCTCTCGTGTTTATGTAATACCAAACTGAAACACTTATTTTGTTAAAACAAATATTAACCATGAAGTTTCGTGCCGGTTCTTCGTTATGGCAACGACCAATGCGAACCGTGCCATTTTTTGACGTTTTATAAATGCACATTGAGGCCGATGTAAAATAAAATATTTTGATTTTAGTCCTTCAGACCGTCCATTTGATATAATTTTACCACCTTAAAACGGTACAATCAGTAAGTACAAACGGCACCCAGGAAAATCGGGGAACCAGTGACATACACTGGTTCGTAACAAAACCTTGAAATCGCAACAATGCATTTGTATTCTCCCAAAAGCTTTTAAACGCAGAACATTAGTTTGTGACAGGTGAGTAACAAACAAAAACGGATTGTAGCAGAAACAAAACGTGACTGACAGAACCTTTTTCACACACTCATCGCTCTGTTGTTTTGACAGCCTAACAAGTTTCATAGAGGTTTTTTCCCGGCTTTTAATTGTTTTTCCTCTTTTGAGTATTACAGTATATAATACACGGGGATACATTTTTTAAAGTTGTGTCCGGTTGATGGTAATAAGCTCAACCCTTATTGCATTAGACTTTTATAACAATACCCATGGTGCAACGCGATTTCAACAAGGGAAAATCAACCTTACCACTACGACATTTATGACATAAAACACGTTGTTAATCTACCGGTAAATGAAAAACAAAACACGATCGCCACGACGACGTCAAGTCAAACGAATTGCATCATTATTTTTTAGTAGCAAGGTTGATTTTCACTTGTAGTTGAAATCGGTCGATTCGCGCCATCGGTAAAGAAATGGCGTTAATTATTGCGTTAATAAACGTATGCGGGGTGAATTTTTCAACTCGGTGTGTGTGGCTAAATCAGAAACTACGAGGATTTTCCAAAAACACTGAAAGGAGTCTCTAGGCCGATTTTGACGAAAACTGAAACTACATCATTGGCTTTTTGAAAAATCAATCATCCGGCCAGGAAGCGAACCCGCCTATTTTGGAAAAAAAAATACTATACTATGACACCATTAGATAGTGTCGCTAATAAGGATCAAATTCTGGGAAGTTATGATATACGCAAAACTTAAGTTTAATAATGGAATCAAAGACTCAGTCTCGCGGGGAGGACTGCGATAGCCTAAAGCCGGAAACACATTATTTAACACGCCACGCGACGCAACGTGTCGACACCCGATGTGCACCGTGCGCATGTCGTCGCGTCGGGTGTTCATAGTGTGATTCTGGTCATAGAAAACAATACATTTGATTTGACTTAACACGCATCACGTTTCGTCGGGTGGCGTCGGGTGTTAATAATGTGTTTCCGGCTTAATAGTTGGTGAAACGTTCTAGAATACTTACATATAATATTATAAGGATGCATGTTTTTCTTTCAGCAAAAAAGCTTTAATAACGTCAAGATCACCAAAGATGTAAATCACGAAAAATAATCATCAGTGGTTTTCTTGTTTATACCTTTTGTATCCCACGGTTGGGCACTCTTTCCTTTGTGCAGTTTTCATTTCATCATCAGTGGTTTCAAAAATATATTTGTATTATTAATAAAGCTCTATCTTCGGCAAATAAAATCAACAGTTCAAAAAAAACGCCGGTCTAACTAAACCCTTGTTACAATTTGCTGACAGTAATTCACCGAAAGGTTTACGACTTCCCCGGCGTTGAGAAGACTTTGTAAGTTTATTTTATATCTGATTCCGTCCCACTCATTTATATGACCATCTCGTTTTATGAAGGGATCATGTCGTTAGGAATACATATAGACTTTTTATTTAGATATTTATTTACAATGGGTTACATCATCATCACCCTATAATGTTCCCACTGCTGGGACACAGGCCTCCTCTCTGTGAGAGGAAGTGAGCCACAATCCACCACGCGGGCCCAGTGCGGATTAGTGGATGCCACATGTCTTCGAATTATTGGTTTTAGGACATGCTGGTTCACGATGTCTTCCTTCACCGTTTTGGGAGCAGTCGTGATGAAATAAATTACACAAAGTAATGCGCCTGGCGGGTTTCGAACCCACGACCTACAACTCGTAAGTCGGGACCGATACCACTAGGCCACCACTGCTCAACGGGTTTGGCTTGGCCTAAAACTAGTCTTTTCATCAGGCAGTCATCCCCCTCAAATATACCTACAGTTTTCACTTTTTAGATTTGATCAAAGAAAACTTTTTCACCTCACCCGCTCGGAAAGATTCTATTTCTCATTCAAAATCTGAGCGGAAAACTCCATTTTGTGCTCTAGAGCACAAAGTGTTGTTTAAAATTCGAACACGTCTTGTATTCAATTGTTTTCTTCTTTTCTACACTGGCAGGCGAGCCGCCCCCACTACATTTCCTCGCTGTGTGAGGTGAAAAGTTGTGTGTTGCACTCGGCAGCAAAGTTTTTCTGCGTCTCGTACCTTTGAAAACTTCGCATCGCTCAGGATTCTATATTTGAACCGCTCGTTTCTCTCGCGGTTCAATCTTAGAATCCTTCGCTCGCTCAGTTTTCAATTCAAGTACTCGCGCCAAAAATCAACTTTGCAGCCTTGCATAACAAATAACTATTTTCTTCCATATTGCAACCTCATTTTATAGCTTATCCTGGTCTACATTTAGAACATTACTTTTTATAAAGGTCGCTTATGTTCCAGATTATTATATTTCAAGGTTTTGGAGTTAATCCTGTAGGGTAGCGAAATTATTAGTTTCTAAGAAGTCTAGAACACTGAGAGCTCGTGGCTAATACTTTGATTGTGCGCAAAGCTAAGGAGTGGAACTCCCTGTCGGAATCAGTATTCCCTGATAGCTAGAACCTTGGGATCTTCAAATCAAGAGTGAACGTTTTCGTCACTAGCGGCGACCTCGTGGCGTGCTTCAAACAATTCAAAAAAATTGATCTTATTGCTTGTCTCTCCGCGCTAGGCCACCGCTCACAGCGGCCGCAAGCCTCGTTCAAGCACACTCGATACGTCAGGCCGTGCGTCCGTCAGCGTGGGTAATGTTTTTGTTAATAGTATTGTAATTTTACTGATAAAATAAATTGAAAATCTGTTTAGACCGCCAGTTAGAATATGGAAAAATAAAGGACACGTATTTTTTGTTTTTTTTTTTTTAATCTATGAATATTTACAAAGATAAAACGCTTCCGAATTCGGGAGTGGAGGCTTCTGACGTCATAACGCCTGTAAAATTATAAGTTGTGATTTTTAACCGACTTCAAAAAAAAGTAGGTTCTCAGTTCGACCTGTATGTATGTTTGTATGTATGTATGTATGTTTGTCCGCGATTATCTCGCGTTTGACTGAACCGATTTTTTACATACGTTGTATCTTCGTCAATTATTGCTTACGTAGCAATGCAAGCAAAGCAAAAATGGTTCTACAAAACTTATTTTTCTGATCGATAATTCGGTCTTATAATTACATCGCTATAATGTCTGTTTTTCTAGCGGCCCGCCTGCGCAACGCTCCGCCAGACGCATCGCGCGTTCTAGACGCGTTCTGTGGGTAGATCGTGAATTTATTATTTTCCCAGAAGCCGAGAATACAGATACGATGTAATAAAGACGTAAATTGAAAGCTAATGAGAATTTCAAACTTAATTAATGTTGTATGAAAATTGTTGAAGCGCAAACATAATTGATGTCTATTATTGTTGCCATTATTAGATGTTTAATAATGAACAGAAATATGACTTACTGTTAATTAATAATATTCTGCAAAATTAATTGTTCTGTTTTCTATTGTAATGTGTAGAAGTTTCACGTTTCAGTATTAATCTTATATTGTAAAGCTGAAGAGTTTGTTTGTTTGATTCGAATTTAAAGATATTTTTGTGTTTTATATTCTACAATGTGTCCGTTTTCGGTCAGTACAAACTTAAAGGGGAGGTAGCTTGTTCAATTCTGTCACTTAAACTGTACCATATATGGGGTCGGAAACCAGCCCCCTCAATGGGGGCTGGTTTCCGACCCGAGATGTTCAAAAATTTTATTGACAGAATTGAGTAAGCTACGTTCCCTCTAAGTTTGTATAGACCGACACCGGACACATTGTATATAAAGAGGAAAACTACAGGCTATATAACATCACAAGACGACTAAAAAAGACGAGCATCGGGTGTAGCCGCGGGAAATAGCAAGTAAAGAGTTAAATGTACTGCCAACTTAGTCGACTCATTGGGCTAAAAAAATATTCTATATTTGTAACTTGAATCAACAATCATTTGATATTTTTAAACCATAAACATTCACAAACTTTAAAATCGTCTGTGTGATTTTTAGAGTTTTGAAAATATTAAACGAATCGGTTGCAATAAAAGACATGTTGTATAAATAAAAATTTTATCTACGCGTAGCACCGCGACTTTCGTAGCACCCACGTAGCAAAGCTACGAGATCTACGCCGTAGCAACAAGTCCTTTCCAATATTTACTAGCTACATCATTTATCATAATGTCCCTGGAACTTTCTCAATAATGATTTAGATGCGTCTTATTTATTACAGAATATATTTTTATAAAACCAGATTTTTCCTGTGACTTCGTCCGTGTAAATTTCAAATAAATTGACATTTAATTTATCTCATAATGAACCTTATCGTTGTTTTTCTCAGGAACGGCAGTTTCCCGTTTGACCACTATCTCACCTGATGGTAAGCGATGTTGTGGTCGAAGGTGAAGCACGCTTGCCTAGAAGTAACCTGTTCACTCTTGACTTGAAGACCCCAAGGTTATAGCTGTCGGAAAATACAGATGGCGGCAGGGAATTCCACTCCTTAGCTGTGCGTACAATAAAGGTATTGGCAAAACGTTTTATACGTAAGTATAGTAGCTAAATGGATTAAATACTAGTAACACAATTTGTTTCTTTGTTTACTCGAAAGCCCCTAAAGAGTGATTTTCACACTGTTTCTTTACAGCTCACACTATTAACCTTGTAGGTTGATTACTATACGGATATTGCGCACACTCTTTTAGAATTAAAACTAAGCTGGAAAGGTTATGACCTCCAACACATGCTTAGACATGAACTTATAGATGTATATAGGTATACACTGTACAGTCAGCAAAAGAGTTAGGTTAGCAACTAACATTGCATTTCATCAGAAATGCCGTGTACTATAGGTATGCGCCCGACCTAGTTCTCGAAGATGGCAATATCTCGTTGTACTGGGATCGACCTACTATCATCACTGACATGACTATTGTTGCCAACAAACCTGACATTGTGGTGATAGATCGATCGGAGCGTCTCCTAATGATTGTTGATATAATAGTCCCGCATGATGAGAACCTCGAGAAGGCAGAAAAAGATAAACAGTTCAAGTATCTTGATCTGACTCGCGAGCGGTTATTGACATGTGTACGTGAATACAGCAGTCGTTGTGCCGATAGTCGTGTTGGTTAATCGGTAGCCCGGTATAGCATAGCATGCATATATTATACAGTTTTCTCGTATACTTAATATATAAATGCTATGTCAAAGAAAACATGAATGGATTGTGTGAGGAATGATTTGAATGTAAAAGGAGTAAATGAGTCTTAAGAGAGACCAAAAGTATTAAGGGATAAGGGTAGGAGCATGATGATGATATGCATGCGACATGCTGATGCATGTGAGTTTTAGTTGTGTGCCACATGTAGCAAAAGAGTTTGGTACGTAAGCACATTTAAACTTATAAAACAACATTAGAAAACCATTCAAAACTTGCTGTCTACGTACCCAACTATTTTGCTGACTGTACATTTGTTGAATAGACGGCGAATGTGTTTGTAAAGTAAATCAGGGAAAGTTAAAGATCTATGTAACTTTAAATGTAGCAGTAAAGTCAGACGGTAGAATAAAGAAAAGTATTTGAGTTTTATTAAATATTAATTTGCTTCTGACTTTAGTGCATGCGCGACTGCTGAGCATTAGGAGTTCTGCTTTATCAGTGCGTGTCTCGCCGTTCGATCAAGAACCAGGGCGGGGCGCGATAAGACCAAATGTTACAAACTATAAGCGTTTCCAAACGTCTTATAAAATGCCAACAGCGAAGTAGTGCTGAGAACTCTCTGCCTGCGTCTGTGTTTCCGAACGCATACAACCATAGGGTTGTCAAAAATTGTAAAAAATGTTATTTTGGTATAATGTACCGTATATATTCGTATGCATGTAGTAAAAACGGTTATTTCAATATTACAAACAGACACTTTAATTTTATTTATTAACCGACTTCAAAAAAAAAAGTAGGTTCTCAGTTCGACCTGTATGTATGTATGTATGTATGTATGTTTGTCCGCGATTATCTCGCGTTTGGCTGAACTGATTTTGATGCAGTTTTCAGGAAAGTGTTCATTACATTCTGGAGAAGGTTTTAGATAACAATAATAGATATCCCATGATGTTGCCCGCGTGGATCCGTTTTGCTTACTTGGATCGTAGATTTTCAGGGACGATTGCATGTTTGTCCGCAATTATCTCGCGTTTGGCTGAACCGATTTTGATGCAGTTTTCAGAAAAGTGTTTGTTACATTCTGGAGAAGGTTTTAGTATATAAAAATAATGGATATCTCGTGAAGTTGCTCACATAGATCCGTTTTGCTTAATAGGATTGTAGATTTTCAAAGACGCCGATATTATGAAGATTTTGTTTGTTGATTATCTCAACTAAAAAGGGAAAAATAAAAAAACTTTTTTTTTAATATGTATAGACAGATGTATAGCTTACAAGAATTTTTTTTTTTTATAAAGACCTATATGTTACTTTTTACTAGACTTATCAAGTTCAGGCAACCAAATATGTTTTATGTGAATCGTATTTGTCATGTTGAATCTTCAAACTTTCTATGATGTGAAGTTACATAAAAGGACAAAAAACAAACAAGTTATTTTTCAACGAGGTTCGCAAATAACCATAAACCAGCCAGACTTAAACCAAAGTTCCAGCTTCATGGACTCGACCTTGATCTTAAATCTCCCTGACAACCAACCATCTCAATGTCAGTCCGGTCAAAATATCAATAAACTGGGACAAACTGCTGTCATTTGTTGCCGTCCTTTGTCTATAGTTTATGACATCAATTGTCTTTGATTTTGGTTATCAATCCAGAAGTTTTGACGCTTAGTTTTTTTGACTCGATAAGATAAATAAGGCTATTCTCTCTTTCCTAGAAAATATGAGATAAGGTTGGAATGGGAAAATCTGAGTGTCCTTTGATTTATAGGCTATCAAACGAAGAATCTGAAATATTTGGCGGTACAAGAAATACAAAATGGTGAAATTACATTTTGGGACATCAAGAAGCATACTGTTTGGGCCGAAACTTCAATCAGAAACGAGATTAAATATAATAATGATATTAAATCAACTCATGATTACACATTTATTAATGTACTGTTCACTTACGGCTTTGACTGCGTGGGCATTATCAAATTTGCACAAAGTACTTTTGTGCTACACATTTACATTGACGTTTCCTTTCTTATTGTACGTACACAGTCTAAATGCAGTGAATATCTGTAATGTACAGTTATATTCCGACATAATAATATTCAAAGTTTAATTTACCAGACTAAACAATCTCCCAAAACCAACTAGGCATAAATAAACTTAATTTAATTAACGAAACGAACACAAACCCCGAGCTATCCAGTCATAGCTAATTAACTTTCATGAAACTCGAGAAGTAAACTATTTTCATTCATAATACTTCATTACTGCTAACTTTTGACGTGGTCACTTAATAATTTATCATTTACGTTAATTATAATTAATGGATTTTTGGAAACAAATTAATGATTTAAGGGTACAAACGTATAAAGTTTTGGCCTTGAAATTCACGTTGGTCTAGAACAGTGGTTTTAACTTTAAATATAACGTAGTACTCACTAAATATTAGATTATTATTAAATTGAATGAGATTAAACTAAATTCTAATTACTAATAAATTAGTCTTAAGTTTGCACGACTAACAAATATGGGCCTGAATATCCGAAATAAAGTACCTACCTATTTATATTGTTTGTACTAAATAAATAATAATAATAAATGATTTATTATTTAAAAAAATGTATTTAACTGTCGTACTATTTAACAACCAACTTGGCGATACTGCGGAAGCGAATTTGTAAGTCGACTACCGAAGATTCAGTCCGAGTATGAATTCCCTCGCTCGAGTAAATTGGGATTTTGTAAATTTAAATTGTTTTTCGAATTTTTAAGAAGCACATCAATAGCTGGCTACAATCCATCATCTATCACGGGACTGTCTAAACAGACTACCGTGACCCTGGAACGTTTAAATCAATTGAAGAAATACGGTCGGTTTTTGTCAGTACTATTCTGGCAGTTCCTTTCACTGCACTCAGGGGGACACCCGATTTCATGAATTTCCATCCGAAAAAAGGTTTGTCTTCAAACGCTCTTTCATGGATCATTAAAAACTAGTATTCACGATATACAAACAAACCAATTTCTGTTTAATTACAGTTTGAACAACAAGTGAATGAATGATTAACAATCTGAAACAATATTATTCAGAAATTATTGTGTTCACTATGTTTTATTTAGTTTAGTTGAGCAATGGTCTGAAAACAATATTATTCAGAAATTATTGTGTTCACTGTTTTATTTAGCTAGTTAAAACACTGTTTGTTGGCCAATAAAGGGTTGGGCATTGTAATTAAGTTTTTGGAGGCCATAATTTTAAATAAATTGGCGGAATTATTAAGACAGTAATTGTAGTGGTAGGTTTTCTTTTCTTGCTTATTTTTATCAGAATCATGTTGTAGTTTTTTTTGGCTGCTGGAATTTAATTTGGTTTTCTTCATTTAGAGTAACATTATAAAGTTTATGTATTTGTTCTTTTGTATTTAAGAGGTTATCTTATGGGTTGCGGACCGTAAAGGTTATCGTGACCCTGGAACGCAAAGGGCTACCTAAAGGGACCCTGGAAGAAAGAGCTCTCACACTTCCTTCGAGTATACGCTGGAGCGAGCTTATACAAATTAAAAGAAGCTTGTTCACTCGAACTTTGAAGAGAATGGTAGTAAGTTCCAGTCTTTTGCTGTGAGCATTATGAAGGGAGGTTGAAAGCGCTTAGTGCGAATTGGTGGAATGGCGACTAAGTATGGATGGTAATTAGTAGTACGTTTGGATGTCCGATAGTAAAAGGGGGTCGGTGGGAGGACGTCGTAGAGATCATGCGCACATTCTTCACAGAATTACAGTCTGTAGAAGATTGACAAGTAACCTTCCGGCAGTTAACCTTACGGCGATGATTTAAAATTGCCGGTTTCGATTTATAAATAATATAGAGTAATTTGTTTTGCTCGCCACCCATTATACAATTATAATAACCAACAAAACTGAGCTATTTTTAGATACATTTAATATGCTGTTTCATTTTCTCCAAGTTTGTTGAACCCCAAAAATCCCCGGAGCATTTCTATAGTTACTAAATAATATCAAATTAGCAGCATACAAGCAAGTTGCAGCAATTAAGCATTAGGGACCCTTTCCCAATATTGCCGGAAATTATCGATCTCACAGGGGACGATTCCGAAATAGCCACAAATCAAAATATACTTGTAATTGAAACCAAAGGGGATTGCCCACCGACCATAGACATTTTGGCCCTAACTGCACACATATAATAGTATAGGGAAATGATAATATGTAATATAAAGAAAGAAATGGGTAAGTAATTGGTTTACAAAAAAGTCCGGATATTTAAGATATTAAATGGTTTTTCTTTTTCAAAAACACAGTTTTTTAATCATCATTTTACTGTAAGGCATTAAGTTTTTTAAGGTATTTTATGATATTATACATCATTAGTATCATACACAATCAGTACATAATCCAGGAATTGAGCTGGAGAGAAAATATTACTCTGATGGCGTGCCCAACCCAAATACCATATTACTATCATTACATGGGCACAGCATCCTACCGTTCGGCGGCCGACACTTTTTAACTTTTTAACACCGAATTCTTTTTAATTGCACTTCGACCAGAAACATTGATAACAAATCCGCAAGAAAACAAACAAATACAAACGCGAACGAAATCGACTTGTGTTCCGTCAGTTATGATTCCACAATCATGACAGTGGCCCTAGCTGTCATAGAGGATTCGATGTTGCCACTTAACAGACTAAAAGTAGAAGAATCGATATCAATTTTTTGTTGGAATTATAGTCGGAAAAAAACATTGAAGCGCTCTAAGTTCTGCATTTTTTTTAGAAAGTATTTTCTTTTAATTTATTTTTAAAAATCTACTGTAAATATATTTTTAAAAATAGTAAAAAATATTTAATTGTGCAGTGGCGTTTTTGTTATGATCTAAAGAATTCATGATAAATCAACTGGAAATTCGCTTATTTAATTATTATCATAACATCATTAGGAAAAATGAATAATATTAGCATTTTTTGGAATTGGTTCAAAAAACCGGTTTTAAACGCCCAAATGGTCGGTTCAACATTGCGCGGGTTAAAATGACATGGTAAGTAATTATAATCGATTGAAAAATAAAAGTATCGATATTTTATATAATGAAATTAGTAATTGGCAACACTTTTCATATTATCTATAAAACTAATGGAGTACGGATTTACCTAATTTCATCTTTATCGTTTCGATACTTTTTTTTTGTGCCAATATGTTGCGGTCTTATTTAGATAAATGAATACCGCGATTAATAAACATAAAAAAGATGTTTTTTTTTTGATAAGAGCAAATTGTTGGGCGTTTCGTGGCCGAAATTGGGCATTCCCCTTTTGTATACTTACAGAGTGAATTTTTCAAGATGGTGTGAATGGCCAAGAAATAGTCTAGTGCTCGGTTTTTGAAAAGTAAAACGTATGGATTTTATATAATCAATATATTATTTACTAGCTTGATAGTCTAGTGGTGGTTTATCTAGCCGCAAGCGACTGAGATGAAGTCCTGAGTTCGACTCCCGGGGTATGATTTGATATGATTTTTTATAATTTCGAATAGATTATGGCTCAGCAGAAGTAAAGTTCCATTGAAATATAGAATTTCATAAAAATCTGCTTGCCGTATATAATTACTAACCAGAATATGATCTTTATTAGCAACACTATCGAATGGTGTGAATACAGGTTGTGATTTTTTTCCAAAATCGACGAGTTCAATTCCTCATGCAGTTTTAGTTTTCGTCAAAATAGGCTCCTTTCAACGTTTGTCGATATTCCTCATAGTTTCGGATATAGCCATCTACGCCCAGTTGAAAAATTTACCCTGTATACAAACTAAATGTGTATAAACAAAAACATAATAGTACCAGGAAATGCAGTAGTAAAAAAAAAAGATAAAATCATTTAAAGAGCGTCAAAGAATACGTACACTTTCACTGTCTAACAAATTAAATTATTAAATCATTCGATAGCGTCACTAATAAGGATCAAATTCTAAGAATTAATAACATACCAGAGGCCCTACGTCCATTAAGAAAGTTCACCCTGTATATTGGGTAATGATCACGACCTTCACTTGACCTTGAAATGTTGTTGATAATATTTTATGCCGTATAATCTTTATTAATGTGAAAGATTGGGTGTCGATACCTTTGCGCTGATGTTATCAAATATTGATAAGGCTGAGGGGTTAAGAGCCTTGGCGAAAACACGTGTAGACTTTGAAGGATAGAAAAATGAGGATTACTTTGAATTATAAAGTTTGTTTGTGGAATGAAAATTCGACTGCGATTAGTACTTGAACCTGCGGTCTTCTGATTTAGTTTATCAGACGCTTTTCCAACTAAGCCATTGCAGTCATGCTCTTCAAAATCGAATTTTTCATACTATTCTTAAAGATACTGCTAAACTTGAGCACTGACTTGTAATGAGCATTTTTTGCGAATGGTACATTACAGAAAAACAAATGAGAGTGTTCTGGCGAGCTTTTAACCGAGCCGACTGTCAAGTCTGACAACTTGATAGAAAATTTTTTGACGACAGTCGACTAGAGCGTTCGCTAGAAAGATCGTGTCTCTGTTTGTTGTTCATGCAGTTCGACCAAATAAATAAAAAACTAGAATGCTCGATGTTCTGTTGCAAGTGAATGCTCAAGTCTAATCAGCACCTTAACGTTTTAGGATGAAGTTCGCTTCTCTCTTCGCTATCTTATTTTTCTTTCAATCTTTTTTCTGTCTCTTTTTTAGCTCGTCGTTACATGTAGCCCCATCGTACACAAGGCGTTGCAAGTCTCCGATACCTTACGGTTACGAGTTTGGTATCCAGGCAACTATCGTAAAACTATAGGTTTGTATTTTTTTTTTTAGCCTTGTAAAATTATCAAATGAGTCCTGCCTCCCAGGGCAGGGCTGGAGAGACTGTCAGACTTGTACTGACTTAAACGGTGTCCTTCAATAGCCCTTTACGTTGCAGGGTCACGGTAATTTGATAAGTCCCGCGACCCCGGCAGGCCCCTCTAGAGGGGGGTCGTTATTATGCTGACACACTTTGAGGCGCGCGTGGAACACAACGCGCGTCTGTCCATGGTCGTACAGCGAGTCGAATGACTTATGAGT
Source organism: Agrotis clavis (assembly GCA_954870645.1). Taxonomy (NCBI): domain Eukaryota; kingdom Metazoa; phylum Arthropoda; class Insecta; order Lepidoptera; family Noctuidae; genus Agrotis; species Agrotis clavis. The sequence continues at coordinate 7,353,568 of OX940940.1, forward strand.
ACTATTAAATAAACATATTCGCTAGGGTTATTACAATCCTAAATACAAAAAAACCCCGGGCAAATTGCTCAACCAACTTCGTTCTGGTCATCAAATTGTATGTAAGAAGCTAAAATTTTACGATTAGTGCGCATAAGAGCCGTTATCTTAAGTAAAATGATATGGACCGAGAACGAAAGCTGTGATTACAAGTGGAATCCTTGGTCCTTGCGGGATTAAACAATAGGTACTTTTAAAGATTGTACACTCTCGACGAGATATTTCGAGACAATGCGAGAGTGAAGGCACATTAAGGGTCAGCTCAGACCGAGACGTGACGCTGCGCGCACATTTCAATAGAGCTATTCAAAATCGAACTCTATTTACAACAGAATAAGATACACATTTGCACCGCGCCTCGTCTCGGTGTGAACTGACCGTTAATACACGCTGCAAGAAAATCGCATGCCAGTTGCAGGCAAGTTTGACTACATTGCGGACTAGAATACAGTATCGTCCCACCCTGTGTGGGACTCACTTAATGATTTTACCACGATAATAAAGTAATCGGTGTAGCAGTCGACGGCACGCTTGTCTATAACTTGAGAAGACTGGCCTGTTGGTCTAGTGGTTAGTGACCCTGACTGCTATGCCCCGGGTCGTGGGTTCGATTCCCACCCAGGACAAATAGTTGTGTGATGAGCACGATAATTTGTTCTGTGTCTGGGTGTAATTTATCTATAACTAGCAAACCCGACGAACTCCGTTTCGCCACCCGATGGCTTCGTTATTTTCTTTGCTATAAACCTCACGGAGCCCGAGACCTTTCCAACGAATGCAAAACCGTGGAAATCGATTCGTGTGTTCTGGAGTTATAGCGTCAGGAAGGAAAACCCGACTTATTTTTATATAATAGATATGTATGTATTTAGAAATATATAAGTATGTTTATCAGTTGTCTAGTACCCATAACACAAGCTCTGCTTAGCTTGGGACTAGATGGCGTTGTGTGATAGTTGTGGAATATTATTATTTATAAGTGGCTGAGCGATTGGCTATAGCGCTGCGCGTCGCGGGTTCGACTGCCGCACGTTACTTTATATGATCTACAATTAGTTATTCTGGGTCTGGCTGTTTGTGTTGGTATCTGAGTTTAAATGTTAGTAAATGTATCCACAACACAGGAATAATAGGCTAATTGAGAGTATCAATAAAGTCTAAATATTCAATAGTCCTAGATTTTTTCTTTTGTTAAATCAAGGCATATTTACAAAGATATAACGTATCTTTGAGGGCGAGGGTTAGTGACGTCAGAAGAGAGTAAAAACTGTACTTAGTTTACGACGTATTGTCAGTTTTAAAAGTGTTGTATTTTCGCCAATTTTGGTTTGCGTAACAAAATAAAAAATACTAATTGTCAAATCTTTGTTAGTCCAACTGACGGTCTAATTATTTTTCGGTTAAATACCTTATTCTAAGTGAGGGAGAAAGTTTAAAAAATATTATATACCCCGTTTCGTGTACGTACAAGCGTGATATTCCTAACTGAATGTATAACAAAATATTATTCCAGCCACATTCCTCCACTGAGGTTCCCAGTAAGTTAGTTTCAATTAGAACATGTTGTGTAGATTCCTACGGTACTAAACAAATATTTATTCGCAAACATCATATCTACACTACATCTGAACGGATTCAGAATACTAATTTCTGGGCAGATATTATTAACACGTTAAATATGAATTATTATTGTATTATCAATAACGGCAAAGGATATTTTCGTATGTAGGTATTGTAGTAATTCCCAGAGTGGGGTACCATTTAAAAATGCATTTTATATCACACATACACGATAACCCCAAACACGGAACAACCCACCAACCCATATTCCGTTTTAAATTCTAGTGTAATTATCTAGCTGTAGGCCGCAAAAATATATGTTGCATGAAGGAATCGAACCCATGACAAGTATGATCATTACTCAGCTACAGCGCCAATTTTGTCGTAATTTAGAACAACCATTTAAATTAATTATTAAATTGAGAGCAGTCAGGTGGCCCAGTGGTATCGGCCCCGACTTACGAGTTGTAGGTCGTGGGTTCGAATCCAGCCAGGCGCATTATTTTGTGTAATTTATTTCATCACCACTGCTCTCAAAATGGTGAAGGAAAACATCGTGAGGAAACCAGCTTGTCCTAGAACCAAAAATTCGAAGACATGTGACATCTACCAATCTAAACTGGGCCCGCGTGGTGGATTATGGCCCGCTCCCTTTCCCAGCAGTGGAAACATTAATAGGCTGATGATGATGATGATATAAATTAAAAACGATGAAAGAAAATATCGTGAGGAAACTGGCATGTCCTAAAACCAGATTAGAAGACATGAAACATCTACCAAACCACACTGGGCCCGCGAGGTGAATTATGGTTCACTCCGAGTGGAGGCTAGTGTCCCAGCAGTGGGAATCATATAGATTGATGATGATGATATAAATTAAACCAAAATTATCTTCATGAGCCGCATGACATCAAAACCCCATAAAATTAAATTCCATGGAAATACCACCCATGCCCATCAACTTTGAAAGATCATACGTGTGTCGATACATGAAAATGGTAGCTTTTAAAACAAACTTATTAATTCACACTACGCCAAGGTTTTGCCTCTAAGCAACAAATTTCATGTCAAACATGTTTCTGAACGTTTTTCATGATAAAATTTGTCAGAATATTCCGCTGTTTTGAAGAAACTTGTAATGAGATGCGTGTTTTTGAATAAGCAACGAAAGTTTTGCTTTTTGGAGACGAGACGTAGGCAAACTTTCGATACGTAAAGTGTAAATAAGTTTATTTTAAGAAAATATTTGCTTATCTGCTAACTAATGGAAAATAGAGAAATATGAAATCCATCATAATCATAGTCTGAAAAGTTTGATGATATTTTATTTGGTTACTAAAGTAACCAAATAAAATATCATAACTTTAGTAACCAAATAAAATATCTTATATATCTATCATATATATCATATCATAAAACTTTCAAAATGAAAGATGGATGGAAGCCATTGATTTAATTTCTCTTGATAATAACAGAATTCGACAGAATATTCCATAACACACATCCGTGAAAAAACCATGCATCCATTGAAACACTTGAAACTTTCACAAGGTGTAATATAACTTCGCGTTCATGCGGGCAGCAAGTAAAGGGCAACTCGCTGTCCGACCATGGACCATGCCCGGGTCGACGGCGCGTTGTGTTCCACGCGCGCCTCAAAGAGCGTCAGCATGATGACGGGGCCCCCTCTAGAGGGCCAAAGCCTGCCGGGGTCGCGGGACTTATCTCATTACCGTGACCCCGGAACATAAAGGGCTATTGAAGGACACCGTGGATTTTTACTCAGTACGAGTCTGACAGTCCCTCCCGCCCTACACGAGGTGGGAGGATCTATTTGATGATTTAACCAAGCTAAAAAAAAGTGTAATATTATTTAAACTAGCTCTTCCTTGGGTTTCACTCTCGTTGCTTGGCTCTTATTAGTTGTAGAGAAATGTTATATAGCCTTATAGCCTATAGCCTTCCTCGATAAATGGGCTATCCAACACAAAGAGATTTTTTCAATTCGTACTAGTAGTTCCTTAGATTAGAGCTTTCAATCAAACAAACTCTTTATTAGCTTTATAATCTTAGTATAGATATCATTGTAGGATAGAAGTATAGATTTAGTCTGTAAATTCAATAGAAGGCCGTGTCGAAGTATCATACTGTATTTAGTGTACGCTTCTTAGACGGACTGGCATCGTATTTACCTGAAACAAATAAAACAAAAACATGAAAAACTTCATATTTTTTATATATTAAACGCGTTAACGCATACTTAGCGAATTTCAGAAAATTTCTTTGCAGTAATGATGCTCTCTGCAGATATGAGTATATTCATAGTGTGTGTCCATAGTGGAAGCCTAAGGCCTAGCCCTGTGGCGGGTGCGGTGACGGGCGCGATCGGTGTCCACAGTGCCGATCAAGCATATGTTTTTGTTGCGGCGATTTCAGGTGTTTCAAACCAGAGGTATCCATGAGTTTCTATAGATAAATTCATTTTAAAATGTTTAAAGGTTATTTAGGGTTGTATACAACTAAATATTCAGCGAATCTACATTATTCTACTCAATTACAATAAAAATAAATTTAAATGTGTAAAAACATCTCCTACGGTAGTTCTTTAGTGCATGTCCTGGTGATAACTAGATGGCGCTGACTATAAGACTAGTTTATACACCTGCCACCTTCCGTTGTTGCCTAGCAACACGCTAGGTTCGCAATTTCACTCATAGCCACCACGCTAGGCTCCCGCCTCGCTTCAGTATGGCCACGAGCGGCGATTTCATAATGTTTGATAATTCCTCCCCCGCCGCCGCCACCGCACTAGGCTCGCAGTGTGTTTGAGCACTTAGTGGTAGTTTCACAGATGAAGGGTTAAAACAAAAGGCGTATTGTTCTCGTTTGGTGTCCGGTCCACCTGACTTTCATTGTAGATCAAGATATATTGTTATCTACTGCTTAATATAAAGGGTGAATTTTTCAACTGGGCTAGGAAGGCTATATCCGAAACTACGAGGATTATCAAAAAACGTTGAAAGGAGTCTCGAGGCTAATTTTGACGAAAACTAAAACTGCATCATTAGACTTTAGAAAAATCTGTAATCCTGGCCAGGAATCGTACCCGCAGATTTAGGATTAAAAATCACAGCCTGTATTATTATACCATTTGATATTGTTGCTAATAAATGACAAATGTAAACACCACATTCAAGATTTACGAGTGTCATAATTGCTTTGAAATACTGATGTTGAAACTAACGCTGATAAGTCGTACCGGACACTTAAACGTTCGTTGATAAAATTAGCCCTAAGATAAAAACCAAAAACAGTTCACACACTTTTTATTTCCTAAAGAAAACAGATAGTTTAGTCTTATCTCTTTATTAACACAAATCAGGGTACAAAAAAGCGGCTCCAATCGTTTTGCTTCAAGCGGATTTATTTTTTGTCAAAAGTATTTTCTTTCGCCTCATCAACGTCTATTGCCTACTTTTGACTAAAATGTGAAAGAGAACGCTTTTCATCTTATAGAATACTGATTCTGTTAACTTTTTAAATCTTTAGTTTTTTTCTTTGATTCAAAGTACGACGGCTTAATTAAAATACTTCGGATAGGATTTTCCACCCCGTTGTTGAGAGGCCTTCCGCATTCAGCTCCCAATTTTCTATGCATTTAGTTTTTTGCTCATTCATCAGGAAAGGGTCCATATCGTCAAGTAAGTTTTAGTAGGGCTTAAAAATTATAAACAGCAGGGGCGGACCGAGAGCTTTGTGGGACCCCGGGCTAATACTGCTTTGGGGCCCTGCCTATACGTATACCAAATTAACCAAATGCTATTTTAGGACCTGACTTTTATTAGTTAAACCAGCTTTTCGGTCCTCGGTCGGGTCCCAACCAAAGTTCGGGTCACACGACTCAATATCACCCGTTATTCAGTTGGGTGTTATAATTTTTAAAAAGATGTCGTCAGCATCGTAATCGCTGTCATTTTCACACGTAACGACTCACTCTTTGTAGAGTAGCTGGAGAGGCGCCACATATAATATGTCCTCACCGAACACGGTTGTTTCGGGTGGATCTCGCTCCACCTTGTTCTAGTGAGGTGATCAGCGGTTGCGACCCAAGGCGTCCGGCCCTGTTCTAGGTCATGGTGCGGGGCATCCCTCGCCCCGCACGTCATTGTTTCACGAAGGCGAAGAGTTAACATCTCCTGTATCGTGGGTGCAGTAATTCAAGAATACAGGGTGAATTTGAATTAATGCGACAAAATGAGCTGGGCGCTTTATTTACAGTAACATAGTCATTATAAACTGTTTTTTCTAAAATCTGAAGCGTTAAAAAAAATTACGCGATTATCGTTTTCAAAAGATCCATTGATGTTATTTAACTTTATTTGATACGAATCATCGGTATTCCTACATTTAATTTCTGTTTATTTATTTTTCATATTAAATGCTGGAATACCGATAATATTCGTACTTAAATAAAGATAATAACATCAATGGACCTTTTGAAAACGATAATCGCATAATTTTTTTAACGATTCAGATTTTAGAAAAAACAGTTTATAATGACTATGTTACTGTAATTGATGATCGCATTTCATTTTGTCGCATTAATTAAAAATCACCCTGTATATTATACGTGCACCCATATTTATGCCCCTAATAGGTACGAGTACTTAAAATCAGGTACTAAAATTATTAAAAGAGTATCTTCTTATTACCTGAAGCCTTTTAGGGAATACCAACAAGCGTCCAAAATTCTCGACCAAAATACCTAGACATACGCTCGTATTCCAAATACAGTCTTAAGTCAACTTCTTAGCTCAAACTTAAGTCAGTCGTCATAACCACGGCTCAATAAGCCCACTTAATCACGACGACTCGGTTGGAGCAGTGGTTGAGCGATCGACTGCTGCGCAGCGTGTCGCGGGTTCGATCCCCGCACGGAGCAAATATTTGTATGATCCGCAAGTAGTTGTTTTGAGTCTGGGTGTTTGTGTATGTGAGTTTATATGTTTGTAAACGCACCCACGATACTGGAAGAAATTTCTAGAGTGGGGCAAAGTTCTATAAAAAAAATGTATTCTAGCCGTAGAATTCCTTGTGAAAACGCTGAGATTTTTACTTTAATAACGTCGAACATTTCAGCGTTATCTACCAATTGTGGCAGATTTTGGGTGTCTCAAACTTGATTTGATTGAGCTAAGTGAGTGGTTAAGGCCGAGTTTTAGCTCGACTTAGTCGCACTTCATCCGTAAATAAACCATTAGTAATAATAAGCATATTCCTACAAGCACTGTAATAAAAAGTATAAGACAAATAAGAACATAACCCACGCAAATAAAGTTCATTTTTGTATGAAGATTGATTAAAGTAAGCTTGAGATGAGTTTAAGTTCACTCACTCTATAGATCTGATAATAAGATTCCACTAACCTAATTGAGCGCCAAATTTAACTTAAGTAGCTCCAATTTAACATTTAATTAGGAATAAAGCTATTCGGGCTATTTATTGGGCCACAAATAATCATGGTTCTGCGCGCACTTAATTAAAGTTTACAAATCAAAGATGGAATCGTATTCACTTGAGATTTGTGTAGTATGCGTGATAATGGGTCTGATAATTAATTTGTAGATCGAATTGCTTGATAAGATCTTTCTAACTTGATTTATTTACTGGGTTTTATCCGCGACTATACGCCTGAGTTTATGTAATGTAAATTGTGAAAAAAACTATTATTTATGAGTTGAAGATATCATCATTATCATCAGCCGGAAGACGTCCACTACCGAACATAGGCCTCCCCCTTAGACCACCACGCCGAGCAATTCGCCACTTGCATCCATCGGTTGCCCGCGACTCTCACGATGTCGTCGGTCCACCTAGTAAGTAAGTTGACGATATGATGTAGAGGTATTATGCCACCAAGGAAAAGAGTGAAAAAATGTCATGTCTTGATTTTTTTTTGTGTTAGGACATGCCGGTTTTTTACCGTTTGGAGAGTAGTGGTGATGAAACAAAATACACAAAGTAATGCACCTGGCTGAGTTCGAACCAACGACCTACAACTCGTAAGTCGGGACTGATATCATCAACACTTTGCAAACAATTGTCTACATAGATTGAACCAACAGCAATGTACAATGTACAATCGACAAAATTGAATCATGACTCATTTTGACAAAATATCGTTTGAATCCGTCAAATGTACAAAGATCAAAGTCGTTACCATGGATATGTATGTTTACGCGAATGTGGACCTAATTGTATTTGAATATCTGTTAGAAAATAAGTTTATAGTGGGTCATAATTCAACTTTGTCGATTGTACATACATATAAGCCGTATTTAATAACCATAACTAATACACCACATATAGAACTCAACTAAATAGCTTAGACAATTAACTCCCAGTTTAACTACATACAATCGCCAATCGTAAACGCTTCGCAAACTACCCAGCATGTCTGCACCGCGAGATAAGCTGGCTAATGGCCCAGCCAACGTTGTGCGACATCCGAATTGCCTGACAAACATACAACGGATACAGGAGGTCTACTCTCTTAGTCCGTCAACGCGCGGGCCCGTTCAAAAGTTACTTAAAAAATTCAAGTGGACCCTACTCCATAGTTTTGAATACATAAGTTTTGACAACACATCGGGAGTAGAGACTACTGTCCAATCATGTTATCAACAATTTTTAGTTCGTATCACTAAATTACTAATCATATTTTTGTCAGTGATAAAGTGTACCGAAAATACGGTTTTCGTGCTTAGATAGTACTACTCCAGGCAAATATGTCAGATAGCTGACTATTTTAGTACCAGGTTGAATGTAGGCTTCACTAAGATGGCATGACAATGAGAGATCTTTGTGACAATAGAATAGGCGTTTGAAATATAAAAATAAAATTAAAATAAAAATAAAAATGAATTTATTTCAATAAGTCTTTACAAGTACGTTGCCGGGGCTTCCCAGGAAGTAATCAGAAGATACTTGTGTTGGGAAAGCCTCGCTCTTCCGATGTAACAATAATTTAGACTTACTAGGCTAACAGTATGGCTTACAATAATATTACAGTAAGTACCTTAAAAACTAACAATAATAAAAGAGTAGTTTGCTTGAGTTGTGTTTGTGAATGCATGCGTCTGTGTGTGTGTGTGTGCGTAGATTGTGTGTGGGTGTGTGGGTGTGTGTGTGTGCGTGTGTGTGTGTTTGTGTGTGTGTGTGTGTGTATGTGGAAGGTTGTTTTAATGTTCGCATGTCCCATATACTAACTTTGTTGAACATTATTACTATGTGAGTACGTTAAGCATGAATCAAATTCATGATAATGTAAGCAAGATCTCCTCCACGTCTTCATAACAAAGAGTAAATAGCCATTCAGTCAGTTTTCAGTCATATAACTCTAAAACTTGAAATATATTGTGTTTGGGACTATCAGCTTAATTTGTTCATTATGAGTCTTAAGAACAGGGTGTAAAATTGCTCAGTTGCTGTTTTGAAAGGGAGGGCAGGCTAGATACTCGTACTTGAATAGCATGGAATTTTAATGTTTTGATGCAGAGATGCATTTAATACATAGTCCGCAGCTCCATCTGCGGACTTTTGTTCTGTGTTAATGTTAAACCTACCCATTTATTAAAAAACAAAAACTTCTTTAATGATCAAAAGCAACTAAAAGTTTTCCCCTTTATTCTGCCCGGTCAATCAGTTCATCTCAGACATTCCATTTGTCCTATTTTTTGTCTTTTTCTTCGCCTTTGACAATCAACAGCCCGAGAATAACCTTTCTTAAGTCTTTAAACTCAACAAGACAAATAATCACAAAACTTTGCAAAAAATACACGAGGAATGAACTGTGAAATGCTGAAAGCTGATACAATTTTATTTAAATAAATAAAAAAGACGTCCCAGTTTCCAGCATGTCACAATACCTTTTAAAAATAAACCGACGCACATAAATTATGAATTGACACGTCCGTTCACAGCTTGGCAACCCTTATCAACTGGAAACAACAGTTAATTACATACACAGACCGCGTTCCGAAATAAATCTGCATTGTATGACCGAAATATGAACGACAACCTTATTTAAGGTGACAGCATTTTGCACTTACGCTACCAAATTGTGGAGAGAAAAATGATTTTAACAAGTCTTCATAACATTATATGCAAAACAGGGAATGTCTCTCCCGTAGATATACTTAACTTTTTGTTCAAAACCTCTTTTGTTTTTTAAAAGAATTGAATGTTTTGTTGATGTGAAAAGTTGGAATGAATAGAAACACTCTTTGGGTGAAAGTTGTAAGAAGATTTTAAAGAAGTGGTGAATTTTAAAGTTTGTTTGTACTTTTGAGGAGAGCATTGCTCATGACTAGATGTTTTGAACTTTGTGAGGGCTATTCGAATTCTTTGATAGGACTCCGATAAATCTAAATATTTTATTTTAATCTAAGTATTACATAAACTAGTTTTACATTTCTTCCTTGAAAGAGTCATGAATTGTCGATGGTCATAATCATAGAATGTATACTGAGTTATTCTTGAGAAATAGAGGAAGAGTTTTTGCCTATCTATTTCTTTTCTTAACGTTCATTATCTATCATAGACATTATTTGCTAAAGTCTTACAGGAAAGAGATTGATATGAAAACTACTATTTTTCTCTCTTCCTAAAGAGTACGGTCAATTTAAGGCAGATAATGCTCAGTCCATACTCTGTGTTATAATATGAAAGTTATACGAGCAGTTACGTCTTTATAAAAACTGGCAACACATCAATAAACACACCCACAATATAGGAGAAATTCTTAGTGTGAGGCAACATTTGGTACTAAGCAAATAAATAAATATAAAGGAACAGGTAAACAAAATCAGACCCGCAAATAAATCGACTATTTACCATAATATCAAGATGTTAATATGTGATCTCTTTCGAGTATATAATAATATCCTTGAGACGAAAATAGAAATATCTCGTATTGATAAGAAATTCTATCTTCAAATAAATATTAATTGTGTTATGTTTCATGTATGTTGTTCCACGCGCGCCTCAAAGAGCGTTAGCATGATAACGGGGCCTGTAGAGGGCCAAAGCCTACCGGGCTCGCGGGACTAACGAATTACCGTGACCCCGGAACGTAAAGGGCTATTGAAGGACACCGTGGATTTTAGTCAGTCTGACAGTCCCTCCCGCCTTGCCCTGGGTGGGAGGACTCATTTGATGATTTTACCACGCTAAAAAAAAATTTTTCATGTATGCACTGTATTTTTCCACACCGGCACCGTCGCCGGCGCCGGCATAGTGCCGGTGCGGGGAAGCAAAAATGTATGAACGCCGGGCCCGGCACCGGCGCCGGTAAGTGCAAAAGCGAGCCATAAGTTTTCATACATTTTTGCTTCCCCGGCACCGGCACGGCGCCGCGGCCGTCGCCGTCGCCGGTGCCGGTGCCGTGCCGTCTAATGGAAAAACGCCCATCGGCGTTCCTGTGAAGTTCGATAACTTATCATCTGCCTAGCCTTTTCCCAACTATATTGGGGTCGGCTTCCAGTCGAACCAGATGCAGCTGGATATCAGTATTTTACATGGAGCGACTGCCTATCCTTCCTCCACAACCCAGTAACAGACAGACTAGTGTCAAACTTATGAGCTTCTGACATACAGTAACGACTGTCAAAGATCTACAAATTACAGCAAGGACCAACGGCTTTACGTGCTTTCCAAAGCACGGAGGAAACTCGCTATGACATATGTTTAATACCCATCTAAGGACCAACCCAACCTCGGTAAGCGCGGCTTAACCCAGAAGATCGGCCTACGTGGCTGTAATTATTTAGACACGATAACTATAGGGGGGAAATAAGGAAAACATATGGGGGAACACAACTATCAGTGTACCATATCTAAATCAGTCCAGTAGTTTTTTTAGAAAATTTTTACAAACATCCATCAACAAGCGCCCCTTAATTTACAATAACATTCCGAATTCCATTAAAGTATTGAATCTCAATTTATTTAAGAAAAGACTAAAAAACCTATTAGCTGATAAATGTTACTATAGCACAATTGATTTTTTAAATGATACATTTTAAATGTTTTCTATTTATTTTCTTCCTTTGTTTACCATAATATTGACTTATTTTAACTGACATTTGCTTATTTGTTACTCTCAATAAAAAATATAACTTACAAATATTTGTACGCCGAGTAAGGTAAAACATGTTGGTTCTGTCAAAATATTGTACCATCTAAATGTGCATTATCTATGTATCATGTTACACATGTTTAACAAATAAATTGATCTTTATCTTTAGCGTCGCATTTACAATTGTAGTAGAAAAATACTTTTTTTATGTGGTTAAATCATGAAATTAGTCCTCCAACCCAGGGCGGAACGGAAGAGACCGTCAGACTCGTAATGACAAAAATCCACGGTGTCCTTCAATAGCCTTTTACGTTCCGGGATTACAGTTTCCTGATAAGACAGTCCCGCGATCAGTAAGATAGTATGATCCTGGTTGGTCAAATACACGCAGATAAATGTCTAGCTACCTGTACGAGAACTTCTGGTTGCAACCGTGTTTTGTAAAGTCAACTAGTGAGTCTTGCTGTCACGGTTGCAACCAGAAGTTCTCGTACATTTCTCTGCGTGTATTAGAAACCGAGAAGTGTGTCTTTAACTTGCAAGATTTGATTACAGATAGACAACGCAACGGGACAAATGAAACTGAACAAAAGATTGGAAAAAGCGGGGAGCACCGCAGGGCACAGCTAGTTATACATCTGCTTGAAACTTTGCTCTCTCTGTCTGCGGTGCTTTTTTAAACCTTTTCTGACACCAAATTTAATAATCCAAAAGCGAGTTTAAAAGTGCTTTTATTTTATTTTACTGTTAATAAAAATCCATTTTGTATCGCCCAGTTTCATACCTAATGGAAAAGAGAATAACTGTTATAAGTGTCTTTAGCTTTATGACAATGCAGAATAGACTTTTGACATTACAATTCGAGTATTTTTTTTCAACTTTTATGAGTGCTTATATTTAAATAGGAAACGTTCATTTGTTAGGTCATGTTTTTTTTTGTATAAGCTTCGATTTTAGTCACTCTCTGTTATCCTTGAAAAGATTTAGGGCCAGTTTACATGGACCGAGCTACTGCAGTAGACAGGTACTCAGTTTGTATAAGAGTATACAAACTGTACTCAGATATTCAGTTTGTATACTCTGCTGCAACAGTTGTTGTAGTTGCAGTAGCTGGGCTTGCCTTAACTGTTTACATGATACTAGCTGCTGCCCAGGGTCTTAAGTTGTCGTGGTGTCGAGGAAACAAATGCACAGCGTGCAAATGATGCGAGTCGTGACCAAATAACTGATGGGTGAAGAAAGCAAAGAATTATGAAGTAACTCGGATGCGAGTGTACTGTCCAACTTGCACGTAAGCTACGCCCAAACTGGGCAAGCTACTGCAGTGCTGCTACTCGGCAGACTGACTGGTACGCTAACTCGCACTATGTAAACTAGCCAGATTAAAAATATAGACTAGCCATTAAAGCTCTTAGGCATACATGACGAAACGTCCAGTTTAAGGTGACCTCATTTTGTATAGGTTTTCCGAACAACGACAGATCAGGTATACTGGAATGTATGGCAATAAATTTGCCGTCAGGCGTAGACAAGGTGTGTTTTTGCCATTTAATGGCTATCGTTACAGGCAGCTACACTTTAGATATAGTCTTGCCCTAGGACTAATATCGTAGCTGCCTTATAAGAAATGGTTAGAGAAAACCCTTAAAATCCGAAAAAGAAAAATATTTTCTACGCTTTACGACTTTTTAAGTTCAGTGTTTTTAGTATTAGGCTTGAATTCCTGTTATACGCTGATGTCTGTGGCGTACGTCGGTCGATCGTGGCGTACCATCAATATACTTTGTTTTCTATATAGCACCATACTGCGTTGATGATGTCAGTGGCGAGTATTATGACACTTTTTCTCACAAAAATTCGCGACCGATCGTATGAGACCGACGTCAGCGTAACAGGAATTCAATCCTTTTTTTTATCGCGCTAAAAGCATCAAATGAGTCCTTCTACCCAGGTCGGGGCAAAAGGGACTGTCAGACTTGTACTGACTAAAATGTACCACGGTAATCCATCATAATTCAATAGCCCTTTGCGTTCCAGGGTCACGGTTACATGATGAGACAGTTCCGCTACACCGGTAGGCTTTCCCCGTCAGATTGCTGACAGCCCTACGAGGCGCGCGTGGAACAGGACGCGACGCGACGACGACCCGGGTCATCCGCATGCCCAAAGAATTCGCTACCCCGATTTCTCATTGTTATTTCTGCTTATACAGTTCTTTTTTTGGTGATATATCGTCAATTGAGTTCTTTTCCTGACTTAAAACCTCCCAGTTTCTATGGTTGCCCTTGTGACAGTCCCGCGACCCCAGCAAGAAACAAATATCATTTTATAGACAACTAAACATCGAAGTTCTAAATACTCGAACAGCTGACCCGCTATAACTCCGAAATAATCCGACGGGGAGGACAAAATAAGGATAAAACTATCCTTTGTTTTTAAACAAAGCCCCACTCTGAGAATTTCTCCTGTGACGTAGGTGCGTTTACAAACATAGAAACTCACATACACAAACGCAACACGCAGCGCGCAGTCCAATTGCTCAGGCACTGCACCAAACGTGCCGTCAAAATCCTTTGTGTTGTCCTAGTCCTATGTGGCCTCATAAAATCCTCAAATGAGTCCTCCCACCACGGGCAGGGCGGGAGGGACTGTCAGACTTGTACTGACTAAAATCCCATTTGTCCTTCAATAGCCCTTTATGTTCCGGGGTCACGGTGAGGAAATAAAATCCCGCGACCCCGGCAGGCTTTGGCCCTCTGAGAAGGGGCCCCGTCATTTTTGCTGACGCTCTTTGAGGCGCGCGTGGAACACGACGCGCCGTCGACCCGGGCATGGTCCATGGACGGACAGCGAGTTGCCCTTTACTCGCTGTCCGCATGCGCCTACGGTGGCCGGAGATCGTCTACCGACGTCCGACGCCGCGGGCGTCTAACACTGCGGTTGGGGCGGAGGGAGGACGCTGTCCTCTCCCTCTCGCGGCCCGCCTCCTCCTTCATGAGCATTACTGCTTCGCAGAAGAGAGGTCTCCGCCTATCGCCGCCGTGAGGAAGGTAAACTACTACTTAAACTAATTCGCGAAAAGCCATATTGAACGGGAGAAAAATTATTGTTTGTGCTAGCAAGCGATATGCATCCGAAACATAGTGACGAGGGTTCAAAAGACTGCAAAAAAGATAAACAAACATAAATGTATGGGTAACATACAAAGGGTAAAGAGTACTGTGCTTCTGAATGTACGTTGATTGATCGCTTTTAAAGGAAACCCTTTTTTGTTCGGCTGTTTTGCTTACTACGTTATTGGGAGTTTAACCTGGTTTTCCTGTTATTGTGGTACTTTGTGAATAAAAATAATTTCTCGGATGTGTTGCCAAAAACGGTAGATAGAGCTATAAATTCTTCTTTTACCTTTTTTTTAAAGTTTAAATTTTTTTCCTGTGTGTGGAATAATAAAATATCAAAGTGACATCCACAAAATTAACTATGAAAACAATAAGCATAAAATAAAAAAAAAGTAAAAACAGTAGTATATAAAGTAAAAAAGTAGTAGTAAAAAACTTCTTTTAAATATACTATTCAAAATCAAGTAAATTTTGAAAACGTAGGAGAAATTCATAGAGTTGAATACAGATTGATTACTCACAGTTTTAAACTCACATTCACAAACAAACAACCAGACCTGAAACAACTACTTGTACTTCATGCAAATATTTATCAAACCCGCGACACGTAGCTCATCAGTCGATCGCTCAACCACTGCTCCACCGGTGCCGACCATTCGGATCATTCTTACTAGTTCCACCATCAATTAGTTCCATGGAACTATATAGTGAGAATTTTTATTCTCAGTAGTTCCATGGACATTGACAATGGAACAAATGAAACAAAACTTAATCGAACTCGTCTCACTAGTTTCACCGTAGTTGTTCCATGGAACTAGTGAGATTGTTCTACACATCCTGATTTTTCTAATCTTATCCTGAGGCAGTTATACTAGTTTTCCACTAGCAAAAATATATTTTCTGTTACAGAAACGAACTAACGTTCAATTACCACTAATTACTAACTGTGCGTCGTGTTCAGACAATTAAGTTCAGGTTGCCTCGGGACTGTTTCTTACAAAAAGAAAATAGGTATAATAAATGTGTGTTTCGCAGGCGACATGTGGACGAAATTGATCGATATTTTTTTCTAATAAATACAGCGGTGCGAGCGCGCGAACACTTCACATTTTTTTTTTCTTTTTTATAACATTGCCCCACACTAGGAATTTCTTCCTATATCGTGGGTACGTTTACAATCATAGAAACTCACATACACAAACACCCACACGATGACAAGGCTCTCCTTAGAGGGCCAGAGCCTGCCGGAGTTGCGGGACTATCGAATACCGTGACCCCGCAACGTAAAGGGCTATTGAAGGACACCGTGGATTTTAGTCACTACATGTCTGACAATTCCTCCCACCCAGCTTTGGGAGGGAGGACTCATTCGATGATTAAACTACTGAAAAAAACCATTAAATGTGTAGGTTTATTTTTATTTGGAATTCAATGTTTGATTTTGAGTGAATTTCGAAATTCATAATGATTTTTTTTTTTTTTTTAGCGTGGTAAAATCATCAAATGAGTCCTCCAACCCCGGGCAGGGCGGGAGGGACTGTCAGACTTTTACTGACTAAAATCCACAGTGTCCTTCAATAGCCCTTTCTGTTCCGGGGTCACGGTAAGGAAATAATCCCGCGACCCCGGCAGGCTTTGGCCCTCTGAGAGGGGGGCCCCGTCATTATGCTGACGCTCTTTGAGGCGCGCGTGGGACACAACGCGCCGTCGACCCGGGCATGGTCCATGGTCGGGCAGCGAGTTGCCCTTTACTCGCTGCCCGCATGCCCGCGCCTACGGTGGCCGGAGATCATCTGCTGACGTCCGACGCCGCGGGCGCCTACCACTGCGGTTGGGGCGGAGGGAGGACGCTGTCCTCGCTCTCAAGCGGCCCGCCTCCTGCTTCACGAGCATTACTGCCTCGCAGAAGGAGGAGACCGCTTCCCACTCCGTCTCGCCTCGCAGCATGGCCGCAACCAATGCCGGGCGCGAGAGGTCTCCGCCTATCGCCGCCGTGAGGAAATTCATAATGATAAATAATTATTCAAATATCTCGAAAACTATTAAATTTCGATCCAATTTGTTGCATGTTGTCCCCCTGCCAGCTTCTAACGAATATACATTACGTTGAATTACAAGTAACCCTGTAAATCAAGGTTATTACCACGCCACAGATACAAGCTTTAATTACAATATTCGCTCTCTATTGAATATCATACGCTAATCTCTTAGCTTTGTGTCAAGTTGTGACACTCCGCCCTTTATGTAACGTTATAATATATTCATGTATATAATTAAATAACCAAGTGTCGCTTTTTAGATAACATGATATAACTTCATGAAACGCTAATGATTGCCTCTATATTTATTTGTCCGCCTCGTTTTTTAGGACGCAAAACGCATATTTGGGAACAGGGTAGTAATCAGTAAGAGTCCTACAGTCCCTTTTTCATCCACCCAAGGGAGGACTCATTTAAGTTTTCATTACATTATACGTATATTTTTTAAGAAACCTTAATTTTAACAGTATTGTTTCTTGGTTTGTGTCAATACATCTTTAGGAACTCCTTTGATACTCGTATATTCCGAACAAACATTGTAGAATACCAAATGACAATGGGCGTTTTTCCATTAGCCGGCACGGCACCGGCACCAGCACCGGCGCCGGCGCCGTGCCGGTGCCGGGGAAGCAAAAATGTATGAAATTGTATGGCTTGCTTTTGCACTTACCGGGGCCGGCGCTGGCCCGGCGTTCATACATTTTTGCTTTCCCGCACCGGCACTACGCTGGTGCCGGCCGCCGTGCCGGTGCCGTGCCGGCTAATGGAAAAGCGCCCTTTGTCAGTTTATCGCTTTGTAAGAGGCCTTCAAATTAACGTCAAAGTCCCAGTTCACTTTACGTCACTAATATATGTAAACTCGTGGTAGGGCCTCAGATGTCAGAGATCTGGATTAAGAAAAAGGATACTCTTTGTAGTGTCGGTACTACATTCCCGTGGGATGATTTCTAACCTCGCGTACAAAGCTAGACGGCTAGACTAAGAAGTATTTTGTAGGCTAGACCATATATCATGTATTAAGTCTAAGGCTTTCTACAAAGAAAATACATCATTTCTTTAAATTCATCTGTCGACCATTTTGTGGCATTTTTTTTTTAGCGTGGTAAAATCATCAAAAGAGTCCTCCCACCCTGGGCAGGGCGGGAGGGACTGTCAGACTTGTACTGACTAAAATCCACGGTGTCCTTCAATAGCCCTTTATGTTCCGGGGTCACGGTAAGGAAATAAATCCCGCGACCGCGTTTTGTGGCATTGAATGAAATATGAAAACATTTTATTCCATGAACAAACGTATAACAAAGATTTTACATACAGTAAGTTCAATGCCCTTGCCTTTTGCAAGTCTTGAGAAAAGCATTAACACTAATCCGTCTACAGAATTACAGTTTGGGACAAGCTTCGCAAGACTGCTCTGCAAGACTACTCTACAAGACTCATTTTTCAAAATAAGGTGGTGATAGACTTGAGCATTCGCTAGTAACAGAACATCGAGCATTAGCTGTGTTAAAATTAACCAGAACTGAACTACGAACAGAGCTGAACATAGAGCCAAACATCGCTACGAACATTCTCACGATCTTTCTAGCGAGCGCTCTAATCGATAATCGAAAATAATCAGAAAAATGTCAGACTTGACAGTCGGCTCGGCAAAATGTTTGCCAGAACGCTGGTTAGAACTCTCACTAAAACGGTCTCGTTTGTTATTCTGTAATGTAACTTTCGATATAGTGCTCATTACAAATGAATGCTCAAGTTTATCAGTCTGTACTTTTAGCTATCTATGAAGTGTTAAATAAATGGACTGTGGTAACATAATCTACAACTTACTACTATTATAAATATGAAAGATTGTGAGTGTCTATGGTTGTTACTATTTCACGCAAAAACTGATGAACGTATTTGGATGGAAAGGTACGCAGTTATAACCCGTATTTACATGGGATACACTTTATATCTTGATTATTATGTTCCGTAACCATGGACAAAAGCTAGTACATACACAAACTCATGATTTTTCCCATAGAGGTAGATATACAAAAATACTAAACGCGTCTTGCTATAATTACAATAATATTTGTCCATAAATTATGTGGTAATAATTTTGTTCACGCTCTAAAAACCTTGACATAAATTATCCTTATCTACAAAATTAATCTCAACCTTAATTTAAAACCACACAATCAACCCAAACCATTTAAAACAAAATCTTCTCTGTATATTCTTCTTCCGCGCACACTCGCAGTCGGACGCGTTTGCAAGTAGCTCCAAGTAATTAAATTATTTCACCGTAATTTTAGTTCCTCTACGAACCTTATCTGTTACGTAACACAGAACATAACTAGTTTAGTAACTTGCAAATATTATAGCAACGAATTAACATAACTATAGCAACGAAAACATCAAAAATAGTGAAGAAACTACTTCATTTACTACGGAAGATAAACACAAAGCAAGTGTGCTACCTACAACAGTGAATCATCGCTGCGCGCAGCTCCTATTCGTCGACTACGGGTGAGTCAGAGCGTCTTTGCCGACCAAAAACGTTACCTTATATGGTCTTGGACCGCAACTCCGATCTTCATCTGCACCGCCCCCACTGAGAAGCAATACCCAAAATTCGAGTCCTGTTAGCATGTCTGCGTAGCTCAATAGAACACTGGATATATCGGCGTACAGCGAAGACCGAGTTCGAACCTGACCTCCTGCATATCTTTTTGATTTTCATTTTTATTTTTTCTTTGTGGATTTACTTTTAAACGAGATTACTTTCATTTTTCTTGGCAAATTTTTGATTATAAAGTAATCCTAATTTTTATTTTCAATTAAAACACAAATATGCCTAAAATAACCAGTAACCAGCCAAAGCCGTCTGATTCATGTGAGAAAGAATTAAGTGACTGCACAAACATTTTGTCTAAGACTGGAGTTATCCCTGAGACTGAAAATGTAAATTCCCGCAAGAGGAAACGAGATGACGACTACAACAGTCTTGCGGATTTGCTTAAATTGCACACAGATAGAACAGACAGCAAGCTCGAGTCCTTGTAAACATCCCTATCGGAAATTATGGTCCAAAATGCCGAAATTAAAAAAACTATTGATTTTATTTCGGGAAAATACGATGAAATGTTACTAAAAATGAAAACACTGGAAGCAGAACGAAAAGAAGATCGTATCTACATAAACCACCTTGAGGATAGAGTGGAAAATCTGGAGCGCATGGCAAACCAATCTAAAATTGAAATTAGAAATATACCTAAGGCACAGGGAGAATCTAAGGACGATCTCTGCAGAATTGTTACCGAAACGGCGGCTGTTCTAGAAATCTCACTGCAGAAAATGGACATAAAAGACGCTTTCCGTGTAAACAAAAAGGAGGGAATGTCGTCGATTGTGGTGGATTTCGCTAGATCCAAGACTAAAGACGAAATAGTTAAATGCATGAGGCAATTCAATAAGAGAAACAAGGAAAATAAACTCAATACAACCCATATTAAAATATCTGGCCCTCCAAAACCGATATATATAGTAGAAAGTTTGACAAAAAAAGCTCAGCGCTTATTTTACTTGGCTAGAAATTTTGCCAAAGACAACACCTACAAGTTTTGCTGGACTTCATACGGAAAAGTCTTTCTGAAGAAAGGTGAAGGTAGTAAACAAATTCTAATCAAGGAAGAAGCTGACATCAATAACCTAAGCGAATGACTAACCGGTTGTTATTGCTGTTATATAGTAACTATTATCGTCTGCTACATTTGGCTTATTTGTTTTCCACTTATTGCAACCAATCACAAAATCTTACACTTACACAACCTCCACATACATAATATACAGCACTACGTTCATACTTCATCCACACAAATTAATCTACACCAAATAATATGCTTCTTGAGAGTTATGTTTGAGGAACTCTGTTCACACAATCTGAAAATCCTGACACATCTAGTCGTTGGCATTTCTGATCGTTTTTGTGCGTTTTTAATATGTATTTGTGACATAGTCCCCTATATTGCTCTCAATGGCTAATAACGTTTTAACAGATGTTGACTCTGTCTCTATGGCTGATAATTACAGTTGCGATATCGAAACGTGTAACAGAATTATAGAGACCTCCATGACTTCTCTAAAAGTTATATCTCAAAATATACGCAGTATTTATAAAAATTTTGACAGTTTTCAAGCACAATTATGCAGATTATCTTTTGAAGTAGACATCATTATACTGACTGAATGCTGGATAAATGATCATAAACCTATTCCCGTTCTCGAAAATTATGAACTATATTGCTCTAAAACACGCCTAAACCAAAATGGTGGTATTGTAATTTACATAAAGAAACACATTAAATGTACAGTTGAAGAGCCGGAGTCAGTAGGCGCTGAATTTCTACTCATAAAAATTCATCCAGACGTGAATATATTAGCTGTTTACAGGTCTCCTTCCATATACTGCACTAACAGCTTCCTGACGTCTCTAGAGAATATTATACGACCAATAAAAACAAAAAAAGTTGTTATTGCAGGGGACGTAAACATTGACATCAAGTCAAACAATACAGACAGAAACAGTGCGTCTTATCTAAACTTGACTGCAGAACTAGGACTATTACCAGCACACACACATCCAACGAGGCTACAAAACTGTTTGGATCATGTCATGCTAAATACATGCCACTCTGCCTCAGTTTTTGTATTGAATTCTGCAGTAACTGACCACGACTCTATATTAATGTGTATATACTGCACTAATCAGCACAACAACACTACAAACTCCTACACTAGAATAGACTATGAGGCTGCCATTACTCACCTAGAAACTATAGATTTCACATTTATTCATAATGGTATGGATGCTAATGAAGTTGCGTCGCTTTTCGTTGAGAAAGTATCTGAGACGTTGAAACAGCATTCAAAGGTACTCACTAGACCTGTTCGAAAAAGACTTCTTAAACCCTGGCTTACACCTGGAATGCTACGTTGTATCCGCCATAGAGACAAACTTCACAAAAAGTCTTCTAAAGAGCCACAAAATCAAATCCTGCAAACGACATACAAAAGATATCGGAATTTCTGTAACTCATTGCTCAAAAAATTAAAACGAAGCTATGAAAAGTCTTTGCTACAAAATGCCAAAAACAACAAAGAAAAATGGAATGCTATTAAAACTATAACTGACACAAAAAAGCAAAAATCCTGTGCTGATAAACTAATACCCATAACTAAAAATGGCTCACAGGCAGTGGACGAAATAAATCAATATTTCGCAAATATAGGTAAACAACTTGCAGATGACATAACACAAACCGCGAAACCTAATAATTTTAGTATTCCGTCCTCTCTGAACTCTATCGTTTTACTCCCCCCAGATGAGGCCGAAGTAGAATCAATAATAATGAACCTAAAAAGTGACTGTGCTGTTGGGTGGGACTTGATTCCAGCAAAATTTCTCAAATTGGCGAAACATATTATGGTTCCCCAACTAACAAAAATTATTGAAATATGTTTTAATCAAGGTGTCTTCCCAAAGGTGTTTAAAAAATCCCTCATTACTCCAGTTCACAAGAGTGGGGTGAAGGACAACGTACGGAACTATCGGCCTATCTCTGTTCTCACAACGATGTCGAAAATTCTGGAAAAAGTACTAAACATTAGACTTATAAACTTCCTAGAACGCAACAAGATACTATCAGACGCCCAATTTGGTTTTAGGGCGGGAAAGAGCACTGAAGACGCAATTAGTCAACTGGTAGACCATGTCACTCGTAAACTTGATGCAAAACAAAAATGTGTAGGTATTTTTCTAGACTTAGCCAAAGCTTTCGACACCGTTTCTATTCCCGCTCTTGTGGACAAACTGGAGAGGGTTGGTATTCGCGGAAATGCTCTAAATATCTTCAAAGACTTTCTCTATGACCGCACTCAGAAAGTCAAAATAGACAAATATTTAAGCTCTGAGGCCACCGTAACCTACGGCGTTCCACAGGGCAGTATACTTGGCCCCAGTCTTTTCCTCATTTATATAAATGACCTGTGCCAGCAAACTATTACAAATGGAAAAATTTTTACATATGCTGATGACACGGCATTAATATTTCATGGGGATACATGGGAAGAGGTTCAACAGCTCGCCGAATCCGGATTACACACAGTTGGACGCTGGCTAAGAGCTAACATTCTAACTCTGAACGTTACAAAAACTACGTACCTACAATTCCATTTTTCCAAGATCAAACCATCACTAACAAACATCAAACTACATACGTGCAACTTACCTCTTATAGATAGAAACTGCTCATGCTTGACTTTACATAAAGTTACTCATGTCAAATACCTAGGTGTATTAGTGGATGAAAAACTCAGCTGGCGACAACATATTGATCTCACTTCTACACGAATTCGGAAACTAATATGGGCGTTTAAAAAGCTGAGACATGTCGCGGACTTTGAATCCTTGCGCCGCGTTTACAATGCACTAGCGGAATCAGTGCTGAGCTATTGTATAGAGGTATGGGGTGGTGCATGTAAAACTTTTATGATACAACTAGAAAGAGCTCAAAGATCTTTGCTTAAAGTCATGACTTTCAAACCCTATTTATTCCCAACTGTGACGTTATATGAGATGTGTAAAGTACTCACTGTAAGGCAAACCTACATTCTGCAGATTGTTGTCAAGCAACACAGTATTACACCTTTTAGCGATAAGCATAAAAATAAACGCACCAAACCTGACATCTGTTTACCTTTTCTATGCCATACAGCGTCTGCTAGGCGACAACGTGTCCATCAGGCCATCTATTTATATAATCAGTTAAACAGGAAGCTTAATATTAATCCCCTTACAACCCACGAAACAAAACTATCACTAAAAACATGGTTGCTAACACAAAATTACGAAAAAACCGAAACTCTCTTGCAGCGGGCGTAAAGCATATTATGGTTAACTCTTACAAAGTAACAATTATCAAAATCCTTATCCTGTCATACATCCACACATCCCCTCACACAACCACACACACATCCACACACACATACCCTCACACTACTCATACACACACCCACACATATACTTCCCATGTTTTTAGAATAAATTCTACATTTCTACAACATTTTTGTATTTTCTGTAATTGTGCAGTTTTACTTGATTGGTTGTATTTGTATTGTATATTTCAACTGTCTCTTTGCTTGTGGTTTATATTTTATTCTATCATTTAATTTAATTTCATGTATATTTTAACTAGCACTTGCTGTAATGATTTTGTAATATTAACAATTAACTTAAATTATTATAATTTGTAATTAACTAATTATTTAAATTCTTAACTGTTGGCATTTAAATTAGACATTCAATTCTAATTGTTATCAATTTTAATTAATCATCACGTTTGTTTATTTAATTTTTTAATTTTTATCAACAGTACCTAATCAATGTTAATCTCTTAATTAATGCATAAAATAAGCACCATGTTATTAGGAAGAAGAAACTGGCTCCTGAAATACAGATATTTAATATCTAGTTCTGGAGTCAGGGCTTCACAAATATTGTAAAATGTTATGCATAATAAAGAATTATTATTATTATTATTATATTATTATTATTATTATATTATACGGTAGAAAATCCCTGTTAATTTCTCGTAGCGGCGTAGCAATGTGCTACGCACCCCGCTACGCTCACGTAGCGTTACGCGCCGATGGTGCTACGAATCTTGTATGCTACGAACATCCAATCGTAGAATGGAATGTGATTCTGTTGTTTTGTTTAGATCGGAACGTCGAAGTTAAGTTCGCTTTTATAGTAGAAACTATGTTCCTTTGTACTGAGATTGTAGGGATGGGTAATGGCAACGACGATATAATACTAGACTCCTAATAACAGGCGACCGATGTCTGCCAACACATTAGGCAAAAAAGTCTAATATCCGTCTCATTTCGACCAATCCTGTGAGCCGTAAACATACGTTGAGACAGAACAGACCTTGAGTTAGCCAATCACAACGCAGTACCCCGCCCCCCTCGCTTACGTAGTACCTCAGCGAGTTGGCAGAATAGTTTTGTTCGTTAGATCGTGCAATGCGTAGTCTAGTATTATATCGTCGTTGGGTAATGGGTATATAATTGCCATTAGGGTAACGGGTATTTGTAAATACTCGAAGTGTTGATGTTCTAGTAGCTTACAGAAAAATCTATTAAATAGATAAGCTACTGGTTTTTTGCACGCGTTTTCACCCGCGTGGTAGTTGAAAATTATACCACGGGATAAATATTGGAATGATAAGAATTTCATGTTTTTTTTGTTTTGAAGATTTTTTCTTTGTCATGTTTCTGTTGAACTATTACATTCACTTCCTGATTATTCAAAAACACAAAAAGAAACTACGAATTATTTTCTTTTAAACGGTTACTCGACCAAATATTTTTTATGGCTATACCGGGAACTTTCCCCGGCAGAGTCCCATCTCTACTAACTCTTTAAGTTACTGAACTCTAAAGAAAACTTTAAGCACTGCAAAGTCGGTTTTAAAGGAGAAAAAGTTAGTCTAACGTAGCCTAGGTTGTCCCGAAGCACTAAGCGATAAAAATACATGAAACTCTTTGGAAGCACTTAGCCTACTTTTTAAATGAGCTGAATAAGAAAGTTGATACTTTATTTTAATCTTAACAGTAATTGTATTGAAGGCGTAGTACTATTATATATTCTGTGCTGAAGGTAAGACTGGCACAGTGGCTGAATGGCTGCTGCGCTCCACGTTTTGGGTTCGGATACCGTTCGGAACAAATATTGGTGGTGTTATACAATATGAATGTTTTATGTTTACAAAGGTAAAACGCATCAAAACTCAAGAGCTCCTGGACCCGTTATTACAAACATTAGTTAAAAAATTCTAGATTGTGACCTAGTCAGAATTTTGAGCGTTGTATCTTCGTCAATTTCGGAGTGGAGTCCGCGCCCCCAGACATTCATAAATTGTGGTACTACATTTTTTAATGCAATTTGATGTACAGAGACACTAGCGCCGCGTCATAGTAATATGCGTCACATATATTTTGATAACTGACTATACCATTGACTACCGACTACCACCTCTATATTTAAATTCCCATTAAGTCCACCCAAAGGTTGTCTGGAACATATCGCTATTAGCGATAAGACCCGTTGTACACATATAATTATATTGTAAAAATACTGTGTAAAAATGTTGGTGTGCAAAAAGGCATGTTCTATCTATAATCTAACCAACAGACGCATATTTTCTGTTAATTGCCTATTAATCTTCACTATAATTGCTCACATTGATTTTATTACCCAAGATACAATAAGTTACATCTCTTACAAAACAGAATGACCTAATACGCATACAAAACCAATTATTATTTGTGGTCTAGACCACAAATAATAATTGGTAAGCTATAACTAATATAATATTATTTCTAGAACATAAAGAATGATATAAAACCAAATGGAACGTTAAATCGTAAAGATCACAATACTTTTGTTGCCAACCATACAGACTGAGATGAAACCTGTTTTGTGTGAACTTTTACGAGCATTCATTTTGTTTGTTAGGTTGGTATTAGTGTTTCATTCATTCTGTTTTTGAATATTTTTCCTTTTATGAATATGGTGTAATTTGTTCTTTGTTACTTTATGATTGTAGGTATGCTTAAAAAGAGTGAGCAAAGTAAAAATGTACATACATGAATAATGTGTTCGATGGATGATATGGATGGAAATACTCATATTTTGAGGTAAAACTGAGAACACTGACAACAAACATTTTACAGCCCTGGATTTTTAAACTTCATTGACAAAACCCGTTTTTTCAGTTGCCCTTTGTGTGCCAGGGCCGCAGTGCTCTTAAAAGAACAGCAAACTACGACTTTCCTTTCAACCAGAAAATCAACAGCTGAATGCTAAAATCTCACAGACATCACAGCTAACTCACCATCATATAAAAATCTATACTAATACTAGCTGACCCCGCAAACGTTGTTTTGCCAAAATTAAAAAAAAAAAATAGTATCATAAATATAAAATTTCCGTGTCACAATGTTAGTTACCGTACTCCTCCGAAACGGCTCTACCGATTTTTACCAAATTTTATATGCGTATTCAGTAGGTCTGAGAATCGGCTACTATCTATTTTTTTTTAAATTTATATGGCAAAACAACGTTTGCGGGGTCAGCTAGTTTTATATATAAGATTATAGACTGAAGAGTTCGTTTGATTAAACATACTAATCTCTGAAACTAAAGCCGCATTTACATTACGAAAGTAGTGTCATGCATGATAAAACTACTTTCGTGAAACTAGTTTCAGCACAAGTGAAAGTACTTTCGTTAAAATTTTAGTGTCGTGAAATTACCAGTATCGCGGAGATACTGGCCCTGTCAAGATCAAAGCTGTATTTCATTTATGATGCAAAGCGTCATTGTAGAAAAGATAAAATATAAAATTTATCTCGGAAAAAAGACGTTGATAAATCCACCAACGGCTTTAGTTCCATTGTCTAGTCCCATTATGGAATTACTCGAGGCAAAAACTTGAAAAAAAGCATCTGGGTGCAACACAGTTAATCTCTGAATTGGCAGATGATCCTAAAAGCTATGCAAATTACTTTCGTATGGGTAAAAATCATTTTAATTTCTAATACCACACGTCCACTCAACGCAGGTGCTGTCGCGACACTACTTTCGCGTCGTATTTACATGATGAAAGTAGTTGCATGAAACTAGTTTCACCAAAAATATGCGCATAGCACGAAAGTAATTCAGTGTCACGAAAGTAATGCATGCATTGTAAAACTGAACGTTTACACGTGAAATTAATGGTGAAAGTAGTGTCATGAAAGTACTTTCATGCAACTAGTTTCGTAATGTAAATCCGGCTTAAAGATTTGAATTTTAAAATTACTTTGTGTTGTTTAGCTCATTTACTGTGGAAGTATAAGCTAAATAATATCACGCTACGATGAACAGCCGCGATGAACAGGTAGTTACTTTATAATACGAATACCTTTTGGCAAACTCCATCATCTTATAATCAGTTTTCTGTATTCCCTAAGACACCTTTCTATTAGCGTGGTAAAATCATCTAATGAATCCTCCCACCCAGGGCAGGGTAGTAGGGACTGTCAGACTTGTACTGACTAAAATCCACGGTGTCCTTCAATAGCCCTTTACGTTTCGGGGTCACGGTAGCTGGTTAGTCCCGCGACCCCGGCAGGCTTTGGCCCTCTAAGGCACCGTCAGTGTGCTGACAGCTTGAGGCGCGCGTGAAACACAAAGCGCCGTCATGGTCCATGATCGGACAGCGAGTCGTCCATTTCTCGCCGCGCGCATGTGGCCGGAGATCGTCCTGCTACGTACGTCTCTCTGAATTACCTTAAACCTGCTGTCAAACGCAACATTATCCTAATTACTATAAAACGTATGAGTCATGTTTCAGAAGGCCGTAGCGGACACTTCTGACAGTAATCGCTTTAACACCGGCTCTCAAAGGAGCGGTAACAAAAGACGTTTCGCTTGAGCGCGCTCTGAACTTCTAAGAGGTTCAACATACATGCAAGGAAAACGGCTTTAGTTTACAGGTTTCAAAATTTTACAAAAGGGAAGCCCGTTTTCCAGTGAAAAAGTGAGCAGTGGTAGTGAAAATAATTTTAATACATCACCATCCGCTTAGCCTTTTCCCAATCATTTGATATTCGTTTATAACCAATGTTTGTGTATGCGAGTTTCTATTTTTGTAAACGTACCGACGACCCAGGAGAAATTCCTAGGGTGGGACAAAGTTAAAAAATTCAAACGACTAATGTTTTCACTTTAAAACAAAACAGTGACCTCTTAGTTTTTTGAGCTGTTGCTTAAGAGTTGTCCGGCCTCGAAAAGACATGTAAAAGATTTTTGTAAACCTACTTGCATAAATAAAAATCACTTCATTCAATAAAAATTATTTTCCAAAGGAAAAGTCCACTGAAATTTTTAATTTTGTTAATACCGGGCATTGAACCTAAGGCTCAGTCAGACTCGTGAATCGGGACAAACAAGACAGTAAGCCATCAGTACCTATCTGTATTACTTCCAAACCCGCCTTTCCACAGTTTTACGTCAGGGAGATATATTACCCGCTTTCCCAGTAGTAGTTTTAAAAATGAGTTTGTTTTTTTTTTTAGAAATGAGTTTATTTTAAAGGCAGTCTTTTAAAGAAGATATTTTATTTAAACTGTTCATTTTTATAATAATAATAATTTATAATAATAATAATTTATAATAATAAAAATTTTTACTCTCCAAAGTAGGTACAAACAATTTCTTAATCTAATACAATTTTAGTTTTGGCTAGAGTTTGTAAATCGTTACAAAGAAATCTTGAAATTCTCTAACTCCTAAACTAAGTCAAGCGTGTATTTTAGGAGTTAGTGAGCTGTTTATTTAGACACCACCGTGAACCCATGTAACTGTAAGACATAACAAGTTATTACATAAATATGTAGAAAAAGGAAATATACTTAGAAAAAATATCAAATAATAATAAAATATAAACCTACTGAAGTGTTATACAAAAATTTATATCTACCACTTATACGATATTTATAATGATGCCTACTTATTTTTTAACTATTAAAAGTAACTCAGTCTGATCATAACTCAAAGTTAGTAACCAATTATACAACTTATGCTTTACCTCACGAATTGTTAATGGATATATTGCCAGTACTTTATTGATCTCATTGTACAATCTTGAGCTAGCAACTTCATATTGACGACTTGCAAAAACTGTTCTGCGGCTAACGCTGGGACATACAACTGCACCGGAGCGCTTTTTAATTGTTATTTCATTTAGAGGTAGCCGTAAGGGCTACCGGGCTACACCACATCTGGCAGCACGGAATCGCCTTTTTCCGTCGCCCTTTCTCTTTCTGTCGCTTAGAACTGCCATTTGCTAGACCGACACAGAATGCATAATGCGATAGCACGCGGCGGAATCCGCGAGGCGGCCGGCTGCTGTCGCATTGTCTCGGTCTAGCAAATGGCAGTTCTAAGCGACAGAAAGAGAAAGGGCAACGGAAAAAGGTGATTCCGTGCTGCCAGATATGGTTCAACCCTAAGTGTATTCGCAGAATGGTTTTTTGTATGTAAAGTTATCTCACAGTCAGATCGCGGCATTCAGCATAAAGTTTGGTGGTTGGATATAACCGAGGCCTATGATGTATCACTTTTAGGACTGCCGTTGCGACCTTTCTAGCATCAAAAATAAGGTATTATAGCTACCACCCCAAATAGGTATGCAGTAGGTTAGTACTGATTGGC
The DNA here is from genome assembly GCA_954870645.1 of Agrotis clavis. NCBI lineage: Eukaryota > Metazoa > Arthropoda > Insecta > Lepidoptera > Noctuidae > Agrotis > Agrotis clavis. The sequence continues at coordinate 7,383,772 of OX940940.1, forward strand.
AGAGGGCAGTGTATACCATGTAGATTGTAGATAAGTCTGCAATAGATTTTAGCTTCTTAAAAATACACATAAGCCTACGAATACGGTTTATGAGCCAACCAACCACCTGTGGGCGCCAGTCAAGTCGCTCGTCTATTACAATTCCAAGATATTTAATGCTTGTCACTCGCATTAAAGACAAACAGTTGCAGCCCGTGTGGTCAGCACATGTGTGATGTTTCAGAAAGTTTGTAGACTCGGGTGAAACTTGAGAACTTGGTAAAAGAAAGCGGATGAATTTAGATTTTTCTATATTTAATGTGTTGTGTGTGTTGTGGTTATTGTTTAGCCATTTCTTTATTATACGCAGACCATTTTCGGCATGCTTTTTGGCAGAATTCCAGTCCGCACCATGTGTTAGTAAAACGGTATCATCTGCATAAGTAGTTACATAACAATTTGGTATATTTTTAATTTGGTACCGACTATAATTTAAACATAAACCCAATAAAAATGTCGTACATTCCCTTATCTTTCACCACAAGAAACTCTGTAATACTATAATCCGATTAAAGGTTGAAAATACAGAGTGAATTTTTCAGGGCGTGGATGGCTATATCCGAAACTATGAGGAATATCAAAAAACGTTGAAAAAGTCTTCAGCTTTATAATATACTAGCTGTGCCCGTGACTTCCTTCGCGTGGATGTTGGAACTTAACAATGTATCTAAATATATGTATATAACTCAAAGGTGACTGACTGACATATAGTGATCTATCAACGCACAACCCAAACCACTGGACGGATCAGGCTTAAATTTGGCATGCAATTAAGTTCCGACATCCACGCGAACGAAGTCGTGGGCATAACTAGTTTTTTTTTATAAAATTGACAAAGTTTCATACAAACTTTCAATCCCTATTTTATCCCCTTGGGGGTAGAATTGATCAAAATCCTTTCTTAGCGGATGCCTACGTCATAACATTCTGTCTTTCTCGTGTTGCACAGATTCCAGGATAGCCTTGAAATCAACGCATATCACATTGTGTGGGATGGTTGACACCGTATCGATCGCGCGATACCTACTACATGTACTAGGTAACATATGTCCTGTATCTAGACTTAGGTTTCCTATGTCAAGGATATATAGCGATGCTACATCCTAATAGTTTGATTTAAAAACCCATACTGTCTCTTTGAAGTATGAAAATAACTGTTTCAGCTTTAGAAAGAAAGGCAAGTTATTTTGTTTTCTACAAGACAAACAAAGTTGATGTTTAAAAAAAGTTTGATTGTTTTTATTATGTTCAAGAAGTGTGCTAATAATTTTAAATGTATTTTTAGAGGGGAATAAAGTCGGTTTATAGCATCCATTTTAAAAAAGCTTATTACTAAGCTTCTTCAAAAGTCGTCACTTTACATATTTTTAGTTATCTACAATACATATCGTAGTTACACAGAATTTATTGTGTAATAAATTTACTACTACTCATGATAACCAGGTGGTGGCCCAGTGAGAGCAGTGGTGGCCCAGTAGTATAGTAGAGCTAAGAGGCTCGTTGGCGACATAAAATTGGTGAGTGCCAAGCTCCATAGCTTGACTCATCGCCGCAAAGTTGCCTGCCTGTCGGTTTTCTACAGATTGTACTTCGGAGAGTGTGCCCAGGAACTCCACGATCTCATTCCACCAGCCCCTTTCTATCATCGAACATCTAGGCGCACGGCAAATTACCATCCTTACCTTATTGCTATACCGCCAATTCGCACTAAGCGTTTCCAGACGTCTTTTATAATGCGGACAGCGAAGGAGTGGAACTCTCTGCCTGCGTCTGTGTTTCCGAACGCATACAACCCTAATCTCTTCAAAGTTAGAGTGAACAGGCTTCTTCTGGGTAAGCTCGCTCCACCGTCGACCTTGTCTTAGTCATTCCTGACCTAGAACTAAGGTCAAGAGCAAACCCATCACAAATAAAAAAAAAAAAAAAAAAAAAAAAGTATCGGCCTCGACTTACGAGTTTATAGATTGTAGATTCAAACCCAGACAAGCGGATTACTTCGTGTTATTTATTTCATCACCACTGCTCTCAAAATGGTGAAGGAAAACATTGTGAGGAAACCGGTATGTCCTAGATCCAAACATTTGAAGACATGTGACATCTAGCAACCCACTTTGGGCCCCGTGGTGGATAAGGGGCTGTGTCCCAAAAGTGGGAACATAATAGGCTGATGACAACTACCATAATCTATGCAATGACAGTAGACATAATTATCTCTGTTACATCTTTAGCTTATACGAAAAATAAGTACCTATACCATTACTAGTGATTTCATCTCCTTTTCTTTGTACTAACGCTGTTGCAAATAAGCTTTGTATATCTTGGGACATGATATCAGTAATCTGAAATTGGACATGAAGTCAACAAAATGGGACTCATTCACGAATGGAAGTAATCTGAGATTAGATCCGTTATAGGATGAATTTTTATATGTATTTAGGCAGCATATAATATAGGTTTCACGACAAGTTGTGAAAAGAGAACTAATATGGTTGAACAGAAAAAAGGGTCCCGTCGACCCCCGATTATTTATTTATTTTATTTATTAGAAAAGTACAGCCACATCACATACATTTAACATTAAAATTTACAATTTATAATAAGAGCGGTCTGTTGCACGTGACAATAATAGCGTACATAACATTCACAATTCTTCTTATTATTCTGGGCAGTGATAAAATGATAAATAGGTTCTTAATAGATTTTCGAGCAGTGGTGGTCCAGTGGTATCGGTCCCGATTTACGAGTTGTAGGTCGTGGTCGTGGGTTCGAACCCCGCCAGGCGCATTCCTTTTTGTAATTTATTTCATCACCACTGAATAACTAACAATCCGCATTGGGCCCGCATGATGAATTATTGCCCACTCCCTCTCACAGAGAGGAGGCCTGTGTCCCAGCAGTGGCAACATTATAGGCCGATGATGATGATGATGAACAGATTTTAGTAATAGAGTTTAGTAAAGCTAATCATTAGTCCAGTAACTTTATGTAAGGCTCGTGTCGAATCCGGGAGTCAAAATTTTCTTTTTCTTTTCAATCACCGTTATCGCTAAGGCCTTTGTCAAACAGACAGGCGATAGCGAACCGAACCGAATCACGTCATATAAAAATGCGAAAGCGATCCGATAGTCTATGTGACAGGCTTCAAACAATTCCATACATTACAAACAAAAACGCCTCGCTTCGCGTTCGTCACGCCTGTCTGTTTGACAATAGCTTAAGAGAATAAATATGACTGCCTCGTTGGTCAAGTGATCACAAGTGCGACTACCTAGCACGAGATCCCGGAGGATCGCTTTCCAAGTCTGGAAAAGTGTTTCTTGTTTTTTCGGTGGAAGTCATGGAGTCTAGATGTAGATTCATGCCCGGATGTTGTTGAAAGCTTTAAGCTCACCCCTATTACATGGGCTTTACACATAACTGTTAAAATGTGGGTGTACTTTACATCTCTGGCTAACACTTTGAGGATTACAGGCGTAATGTAATGTTAATAAATATCTATTTGACTGAATACTTATTTTTCTCTTGACATTCAATTTAATACCTTTGACCTTCAATAAATCCACTTTCCAATAACAAGATTAGCATAAACATCATGTAAATGTAAACAAAGTTAAATAAGCAACTGTCTGTCAACATATTAGTCCTCGTTCACTGTCTCGGGCGATACGATATGCGATACGATTTGTAACTTATTTCCTTCGCGTGGGTCAAATCGTTGGCTGATAAAAATAATCTGGTGGCCTATCATGACGTCTTAAAGCGAAAGTAGTTCCGCTGTGGAAAAGAGATGGCGCTAGAAGACTACCTCTTTCTTTTTGTGAACTGGTGGAACTATTTTTTCCACGCCTCCACTATTCTTTTCTGATTAATTTCGTTGCAGGATCCAAGACAGGTAAATTCATTCTCCGGGACACGTTGAGCTTCATTGTCTCGACACTTTTCTGGTGGTTGCCACTGTTGATTCTGGCTTTCAGGAGTTGCAGTGGTTTGGGAATAGTGTGGTGGGTTTGTCCCAAAAAAAAAAAAAAATGATGGAACTATTCTCGCTTTAAGGGCGCGTAACCAGAAAGTTGGCAACGTCGCAAATAGCTGTCAAATTTTTACAAGTTTTATAAATATAGCTCTGTAGTGCACTAAAAAATAAGTAGAGGAATGCAATTAAAACACTGAAATTGATGTTGTCACCGTTTCAGGTGTAAAAAAGGCATTTGGAAGGTGTCCAAATACTTTTTTATATCTAAAACTATACATTCGGTGTTAACATATTACTTATTGCATTCCCGTATATATATTTTAGTAACATTGTTAATTTAGGTAATTAAAACTTTTTAGTATTTGACAACTATTTGCGACGTTGCCAACTGTCAGAATACGCGCTCTTTAATCGTCATGGTAGACCCCTTGTCTGGTTGACTGACCAGATCATTTTGAGGCCAGATTAATTATTGTTTTTATGTTGCATCCAATTACATTGTGAACCAACCACAACTTTATGTGTGTGGGACCTCATTCAAGCGGTCCACGCCTCGTTGTTAACAGGTCATCAGACTATTCTATCAGACTGGTGATGGTAGGCGGTAATCCTCAACAGGGCAAGCGTGTGTCTCGTGGCCAAGGCATTAAAGTTGACACTTCGTTCTAAGCCAACAGGCTTGATGAATTACTATAGTTTGTGACCGCAGCTCCGCTTGCTTTAACTTTATAGTTTAGTTTTAGTTTTGTTCTACAAACTCACAGAAATAAGGCCCTGGATTATAAACTGTTGCAGGATATGGAGTAGACAAGTTTTGCACGGAGCTTAATTTTGTTGAAGTGAGTTTCGTACGTGGTTCAAATACTGCCATCATTAATTTCACGTCAGTTCTGAAAGGTAAATTTTGAACGTTGTTTTCAGTTTAACTTGGAATTTCAGTATTTAATATGGAGGTTCTGTACATGTACATATAAGATACACAGTACAGGCATCTGTTTGTCGACGTTTTACAAGTGCCCGCAATATTTGATAACGTTCCTGTGAAATTATTTTCGAGATACACACGGTGTTGTAAGACAAAAAAAGCTAGACACAGCATAGTCACAATTTATAAAACATTCCGCGCTAATAAAGATACAATTATAAAGTTTCCCTCAAGAGCTCGCTCGTTGATCGCTCGTATTAAGCGCGAGCCACGTACCGCAACTAACTTAGTTTAAAATTAGTTTGGTGCTAAGTCAGTACTTGTACTGGGTGCTATGTGAAAGTACTAGCTGGTGCCCGTGTCTTGGTCCGCATAAAATTCGGTAATTATTCCACGGCAACGCCGTACCGGGATAAAAAGTATTCCATATGGTATTCTAGGTTATAAACTTGTTCCTAATAATGTTGAGTTATATGTTTGTACGATTTAGGAGATTCCGTTTTAAAAAAAATACTCTACACCTAAAATACTTCTCGCAATGAATGGTTGAACTGACGAAATATGTGGCATTACTGTTGAAGTTATACTACATATTATACGTATTTACCCCTTTTTTTAGCTATAAAAAATCATCAAAATAGTCCTCCTACTCTTGATGGAGCGGACGGGACTGTCAGACTCTTACTGACTTCAATCCATCATGTTTCTTCAATTGCTCTTTATGTTCCAGGGTCATGGTAACCTTTTAACAATCATCTCGCAGAATGCAGATGAGTCGAACTTCTTAAAGAAAAAAAGGCTTTTACAGAACATCTTAAAAATACTTTCCACTTCGCCAATTCCGAAAGTTATCTACCCAACATATCCACAAATAAAATTTTTTCTTCTATATACTGAAACAAGGAGCAATGACCTTGAAAAACTTCCGGATAAACAAGGGTCAAGCCACTGACAATATTGCATTACTTTACTGAACTTGGGAACGAAGGTCTGACAGCCAACTGTTTGAGAAACTTAGTTATCATGGTTGAACAGTCAGCGGAGACTGTCTACTTTCTAAATCCCGTCAACGAAGAACGATACAGAATCAAAATCAAGTTGCGGACGGATATATTATAATACCGCCACGACTGAAGTCAATTTGATGAGAGAAAAACTTAAAAAAAAATGTAACCGACTTCAAAAACACTTGAGGGCTTTTAGGTTTTTGTTGATTTTTCAAAAAGTGCTAGTCCGATTTCGATAAAATTTAAATGGGACCAATCGGGAAGTATACCATTTCCAACAAAAAAAGATTTTTTCAAATCGGTTGGTAAACGATCGTTTCAGTTATAATCGTTTAAGTCCGCCTTATGTACCTCAATTGTACGTGAAAGTTTAAATAAATAAATAAACGACGGAGTTATGCCCGAACAAAAATAAACAAAAAAATATAAACATCCGAATTGTGAACCTCCTCCTTTTGGAACTCGGTTAAAAACATAGTTGACGGCACAATTAGCGCAGTGGCTGAGCGATTGGACGGCTGCGCTGCGTGTCGCGGGTTCGATTCTTGCACGGAGCAAATTTTTGTATGATCTACAAATACTTGTTTCGGGTCTGGGCGTTTGTGTATGTGAGTTTATATGTTTGTTTGTTAGATACCCAGGAGACAGGAGAATTTCCAGTGTCGCAATGTTAAAAAAAAACTGAAATATAGTAATATCGAAAAAAAATATGAACTGTCAAACAATTAAACGTAACGAACGATTGCGCCTTTTATAAACGCATCTGGTGTTACAGAAGAACGAGCATTGATCATTAAAAATAGCCAAAAGTTGTAACGAATAACTTTCAGAACTTTATCGAAATCTAAACTTTTGTCTTACCGGTTAAATTTTTAATGAACTGTCCTTAGGATCGATGATGGAGGAATATTATTTTGATTGCAAAAGTTTTTGTCATAAGTTTGAAAAATCTCTCGGTGAAATGGTAACCACTTATCGACATTAAATTTTTTGTTATATTTCGCTTTAAATACTCTTATATTATATTTTTTTTTAGGTATTGAATCTAAAAAATATCCTATTACTACTATTGAGTCCTACCAATCTGGGTGGAGCGGAACGGACCATCAGATTCTTAATGAATAAAAACCACCCTGTTTATTCACATGCCCTTTACGTTTCAGGGGCGTGATGGTACCCTTCTAAGACAGTCATGTAACCGACTTTTACTATCCTATAAAATAAAATAAAGTTTAAGAAATGCATATTCAAACAAAGCATTTCTAAAACAAACAGACTTTGTTATTGCTTTGCCTTTGTTACCAACCCAAATAAAAAAACTGAATTAAAACGGAATCAAACACATTTACATTCCATACCAAAATATCCTGAAATATCAATTCGCTATATCGGCAAAAGATTGTTGTAGTATTCTCACTCTGAGGCAACTGTCACTATAAAATGAATTTATTCACTTTGAACACCGCCTCTGTACGATATACGAGTATTACTTTGACGCAAATTAAATGTCTTTACATGAAACAAATGATAGTTACAACAAAAAATGGAGTGAAATAATTCATTTTGAATTATGACGTGTCTCATCTGTTTGGCGTAGCGCTCCGCTACGACGTAGCACTGTCGTAGCGCGTAGCAATGGCGTAGCAGGAATTTTATGATTGGATGTTTTTTTTTATGATTTGTTACTCACTCTTTTTATTTATTTAGGCTGTTATCTATGAATGGTTTATTTAAAACGGGAGGTAATGTTTTATTTATTTGCTACAATTTTTATTTCAGATATTCGTGTAGTACTATATTATTATTTTAACTGTAAAACTATACAGGTTTCAATATTGCAGAAAAACGTCGAAAAATATGTTAATTAAAGGTTCTAAAATGGCCAATATTTACTTAAACATGATAAACATACGTCTAATACATTTTAAGATTATGAATTTTATTTATGTGACGAATTAATTTTCAAAGTATGGGTTTATACTGGCGCGCTGCAATCGCAGCGGTAAGACCTCTTTGAGGACTGGCTGGAGAGACGTCACGGCGTCCTGACCTATCGGATGACGCAGGTCCCCCACCAGACACGGAAGTTTCGGGAAGTACCTGTGTCGGATAGGGAGGGAAGAGACGCCCGGGTGTCACCACTGCAAAGATAGCCCGGAGGACACGGTGGAGCATACGGTGCAGGACTGCCCCGCTTGGGTAGAGCACCACCGTCACCTCACGGAGACGATCGTGCCCGGCATTGGTCGAGGCCATGCTGCGGGGCGAGACGGAGTGGGAAGCGGTGGTCTCCTTCTGCGAAGCAGTAATGTTTGCGAAGGAGGAGGCGGGCCGAGACAGGGAGAGGGCAGCCTCCCTCCGCCCCAACCGAAGTGGTAGAGGCCCACGGCGCCGGACGTCGCGTCGGCAGACGATCTCCGGCCACCGTAGGCGCGGGCATGCGGACAGCGAGTAAAGGGCAACTCGCTGTCCAACCATGGACCATGCCCGGGTCGACGGCGAGTCGTGTTCCACGCGTGCCTCAAAGAGCGTCAGCAAAATGACGGGGCCCCGTCTCAGAGGGCCAAAGCCTGACGGGGTCGCGGGACTTATTTCCTTACCGTGACCCCGGAACATAAAGGGCTATTGAAGGACACCGTGGATTTTAGTCAGTACAAGTCTGACAGTCCCTCCCGCCCTGCCCGGGGTGGGAGGACTCATTTGATGATTTTACCACGCTAAAAAAAAAGTATGGGTTTATAAATGTGACGAATTATCTTACTGACGAATTCACAACAACCCCTCTTATTCTTATTTTTCATTTGTTTCAAAAAGTTCAACCACTTTTGAATCTACATATAGTGACTATCAAGTTGAAATACTGCACCTGCATGGAAGTTAATTTCCTGAAGCCAAGTGTGAGAGCAGGAAATTTGCAGCTTGCACCTGTGTACTATTTCAAGTTAACCTACTTTGCAGCCCTGGTTTTTGGGGTAGCTTCAATGTAGAATATGTAAAGGTAGATACTTTTTGAAGCAGCTCCACTATGTAGCCAAACCCAAAGTTAGAAAACTAAGCTCATAATAAAAAAAAAAAACGCGCAAGGTCTGTACGCGTATAACTCTCAAATAACTGCATCAAATTGGATTAATCTCTTCTTTTTTTTGTGTTTGTTATTTTCAGTTTAAGGTTTGCAGAATTATAAGACTCTTAGGGCTCCGTTTGTTTTCTGACAGCAATAGCGTAAGAACAAACGAAAACGCTCTATTATTTTTAATAGATTTTCTACTTTATGGGCTAGGGTATAAAGTTAAAAATCAATTAAAGGCTCCTGAGCGTTTACGTTTATCGCTTGCTATTTGGCTATAGAGCCAAAAAGTCCTTGATCGTCGACTCTCTATAAAGCCTTAAATAAAAATCTTTCAATTTGTTGTACACTTATTACAGTAGTTAACTTATAAGTTAAAATAATATAAGAAAAAGTCGTCTTTAATTGTGAACTAATCTAGCAAAATTTACAGCACATCTTGGTAGGACCATGTTAATTTCTACTTACATAGGCCTGCAAGATTTAGGAGGCTTTTGCTAGTAAATCCCTTATCGCCGTACCTTCCGCTCCCTAAATAGGTACCTAATACTCTAAATAATTTATTAAGGACGGATACTTATCCCGATACATTTTATAGAACTTGTGAAGATGAATTAATGTTAAATGAGTTCTGAACCATGTGAAATGGTTCGAATTTCTTGGTATTTTTTTCAATCAGTTTCAAGTAAATTTTTTTCGGTAAACTCGAACTTGAATTTTGACAGTGACGAATTTAGCTTGAAAGTGATTTCTGACTTTAAGCTTTAGTTCGATACTTCCATTTAATCAACCGAATTTTCGTTAGTGACGTACACTTATTGATTAATAGTTTGTCGATAGGTGCCTCACCGGACGGTGTTTGTAATTAACTGGTGATACTTTTTTTTTTTTGGGATAAAATATAACATGGTGTAAAAATGATTGTAATCGAATCAGTTACTGATTCTGAACTAACTAGAAAAAATTGTATTTAAAAAAAAACGTTGCTCCACACTAGGATTTTCTCCTGTATCGTGGATGAGTTTACGTAATAGAATCACATACACAAACACCAAAACCCGGAACAACTACTAGCAGGTCAAACAAATATTTTTTCCGTGCGGGGATCGAACCCGCGACACGTTGCGCACCAGTCGATCGCTCAGCCACTGCTCCAAACGTGCCGTGAATTATGTTGTATAATATACACCATGACTTTTTAGTCGTCTTACAAAAGTCGTCCACTTAATGTATCCGACCTAAAATACCTCTAGGCGAGTTTTTTTTTAATCGTAATAATAATATTTATCTATACATATAATAAATTTGTAGAAAAGTGGTGTCTGTACAATGGAAATATATAAAAAAAAGTATCAGGGATTGTTATTATATCGATGCCGAACCCGAAAATGTAGTTAAAATTTTTTTTGTCTGTTTGTCTGTTTGTCGGTTTGTCTGTTTGTCTGTTTGTCTGTGTGTTTGTGCACGCTAATCTTCGGAACTACTGGACGGATTTGAATAAATTTTTTTTCGTTGTATAGGTATTAAGTCCCGTTAACATATAGGCTATAATTTATTTTGGAAACTTGAAGACCTGATGCAGAACCGCAACAGACCTGCTTAACTATAAGAGATACAGAAATGGTGCCATAGCAAAAATTGTTCCACGTGATGAGCATTTTCTGCTGAGATAATAAATTTGAAGATCCTGGACACCTGATGTGGAACACCAAGAGCCCAGCTACAATATGACATATACAGGAACGACGTCTTAGCAAGAGTTGTTCAGCCTGATAAGCACTCTCTGTTGCTGTATAAAAATTTGAAGATCTGGAACACCTGATGTGGAACTCCAAGAGCCCAGCTACACTATAACATATAAGTGAATGACGTCTTAGCAAGAGTTATTCAGCCTGATGAGTACTCTCTGTTAACGTATAAAAATTGAAGATCTGGAACACCTGATGTGGAACATCAAGAGCCCAGCTACACCGTAACATATACAGTAAAGACGTCTTAGCAAGAGTTGTTCAACCTGATGAGCACTCTCTGTTGACGTATAAAAATTAAAGAACTGGAACACCTGATGTGGAACTCCAAGTGCCTAGCTACACTATAACATATACAGTAAATACGTCTTAGCAAGAGTTGTTGAGCCTGATGAGCAATCTCTGTTGTCGTATAAAATTTGAAGATCTGGTACACCTGATGTGGAACTCCAACAGCCCAGCTACTTTATAACGTATATAGGAATGACGTCTTAGCAAGAGTTGTCCAGCTTAATGAGCACTCTCTGTTGACGTATGAAAATTGAGATCTGGAACACCTGATGTGGAACTCCAAGAGCCTACATACACTATAACATAGACAATAAAGACGTCTTAGCAAGAGTTGTTGAGCCTGATGAGTACTCTCTGTTGCTATATAAAAATTTGAGGATCTGGAACACCTGATGTGGAACTCCAAGAGCCCAGCTACACTATAACATATAAGTGAATGACGTCTTAGCAAGAGTTATTCAGCCTGATGAGTACTCTCTGTCAACGTATAAAAATTGAAGATCTGGAACACCTGATGTGGAACTTCAAGAGACCAGCTACACTGTAACATATACAGTAAAGACGTCTTAGCAAGAGTTGTTGAGCCTGATGAGCAACCTCTGTTGTCGTATAAAATTTGAATATCTGGTACACCTGATGTGGAACTCCAACAGCCCAGCTACTTTATAACATATATAGGAATGACGTCTTAGCAAGAGTTGTCCAGCCTAATCAGCACTCTCTGTTGACGTATGAAAATTGAGATCTGGAACACCTGGTGTGGAACTCCAAGAGCCTAGATACTCTATAACATATACAGTAAAGACGTCTTAGCAAGAGTTGTTGAGCCTGATGAGCAACCTCTGTTGTCGTATAAAAATTGTAGATCTGGTACATCTGATGTGGAACTTCCAACAGCCCAGCTACTTTATAACATACATATACAGGAACGACGTCTTAGCAAGAGTTGTTAAGCCTGATGAGTACTCTCTGTTGCTGTATAAAAATTTGAAGATCCTGGACACCTGATGTGGAACACCAAGAGCCCAGCTACAATATGACATATACAGGAACGACGTCTTAGCAAGAGTTGTTCAGCCTGATAAGCACTCTCTGTTGCTGTATAAAAATTTGAAGATCTGGAACACCTGATGTGGAACTCCAAGAGCCCAGCTACACTATAACATATAAGTGAATGACGTCTTAGCAAGAGTTATTCAGCCTGATGAGTACTCTCTGTTAACGTATAAAAATTGAAGATCTGGAACACCTGATGTGGAACATCAAGAGCCCAGCTACACCGTAACATATACAGTAAAGACGTCTTAGCAAGAGTTGTTCAACCTGATGAGCACTCTCTGTTGACGTATAAAAATTAAAGAACTGGAACACCTGGTGTGGAACTCCAAGAGCCTAGATACTCTATAACATATACAGTAAAGACGTCTTAGCAAGAGTTGTTGAGCCTGATGAGCAACCTCTGTTGTCGTATAAAAATTGTAGATCTGGTACATCTGATGTGGAACTTCCAACAGCCTAGCTACTTTATAACATATATAGGAATGACGTCTTAGCAAGAGTTGTCCAGCCTAATGAGCACTCTCTGTTGACGTATGAAAATTGAGATCTGGAACACCTGATGTGGAACTCCAAGACCCCAGCTACACTATAACATATATAGGAATGACGTCTTGGCAAGAGTTGTTCAGCCTGGCTCTTAGAATTCGACGTTTCAGATCTTCGATTTTGACGACCCCGTCGTCGCCGGCATAAGCAACAGGATCCGCGTACGAAGTCGCGGGCAGAAGCTAGTTTTTAATAAATAGGTACATAAGAAATATGAAACACCCTGTTAAAATATTTACGTATCAAGCTGTAGAGTATACCTACCCAGCGCAATAGTCGGGCAGATCATTCCATTCCAATTTTCTATGAGACAAGGGTGTTCCTAACTACGCCTTGCGTCATATATATGTATAACGAATTAAAATTTTATTATTAAATTTTTCTAATCTCTTAAATACCTATTTTTTTATTATAAACGTGTTCTAGTCATTGGATACATGAACTGGGCTGCTTTTGTAAGACGACTAAAAAGTCACGGTGTATAATGCAGACGTCAACTTACAGATAATTGCTTTTAAAATGACAACATTCCCCGCTGTCTGTTTCTGAACTTAAACTTGAAGACGTGTTCCCAGTCGTTCTGTGTTTATGACTGAAGTCTCACTACCATTAATGTTTTAATGCAACATTCAGTGGTTCTGCGAAACTCTGTTGGTGTCGTAACTCCGTTCTTTTGTCTTATATACCTAACACTTTTTCGCTGGGTGCGAAGTTCTAGGTGAGGGTATCAAAATCGATTGCAACGCTCATGGTAGCAAAAATTAGAAATAATGACGTCCATATCTGTCAATTTCCATTCAATCTGTTAGACATATCTTTCCGTATTTTTTATAATCGCATTATTGCGCCAAAAAAGCAGGTCACAGCAGTTGTAAATTGCAAGAATACTAGCAGAAATAGTAAATTTAATTTTTACTGATTCCCAAGTGCTTCTTGGAAAGAAGAACAATGCAGGAAATGAACAGCTACCGTGAAGAGAAAAAAATAAATAACATAATTTAAATACTATATATCTTTCTTTACAGAATTCATTTTGCATTCATTTTTTCAGTTTTGTTTCAGTACTTATAGATCGCCATGGTATCCAAAACCAAATGTTTTGTAACGAAATCTGATTTTAATTAGAACGGTCAGTAAAATTGCGACCGCTAGGTGGCGCTAAAGTCGTATAAGGTGCCAATACGACGCGCGTCGGAATAGAATATTGAATTTGAGCTACAAACTTTCATTTTCTTTAGTTAGTATAATCATCAAATGATGTCTTCCCGTCATGGCTTGTGTTCCTTCAATTGCCCTTTATGTTCCAGACAGTAGACAGTAGTAAAAAAAAATAAAGAAAGCAAAAAAAAAATGCTCGTACAATATGTTTCATAATAATTCCTTTGTCTGAATAGCTTAGTGGTGTAAGCGTTGGCCTTCTATGTCGATGGCCACGGGTTTTGAATCCCTGCGATAAGAAAGTTTAGTTTTAGGTTTAATAAGTTTATTATTGCCTCCATTACTATGTTCTATTGGGGTTTTTCTCTATCTTTACCTCAGCAGAGCTCGTTAACCAGCTGGCTTTTAAAAATTGACTACGCAGAGTTAACACGCCATTCATCCCGTTGTCGCACTCATTTTTTTGTGTGTAGGTATTTTTCCAGATAAGAAAATGTACCCACTTTATATGTCTTGTTTATGACAGCCAGACTTATAATAATATTCTTCCTGCTTTGTGTCGCGGTTTCGCACTCTGATATTTCATGACATTTTTGCGTAACACTTTTATGACACGTAAAAAGTTACGCTTCCTTAATTTTTGGTGAATTGAGAGGAAATCATGAGGTCCTAAAACCTCTCTCGCTCTCACAGAGTGATGGCCTGTGTCACTGTCACTCAACAGATAATGCAAATAATAAAATAAGAACCTCAATATTTCCGCACAAATATACTCGACAAGCGAGGTTGTCTCATACTGTGACTTTGTTTTTACGGTATTAATGCCAAAATTTTCTTCTTTTATGACTTGTTTAAGGAACCTTGTAGTAAATCTTAACTTTATTACCATTCAGTTTAGACGTCTACTCTACTCGAAAATATTTTTTTCTACCTTTTGCGGAATATACACAGCTAATGCGAAAGTGTACGTTTATTTGTATGTTCCGTTTTCACTCCAAAACAGCTGAACGAATTATGATGATTTAAGTTTGTTAGCGTGTGTGATTCCGGGTCTGGGTGTTTGTGTATGTTAGTTTCTATGTTTGTAAACGCACCCACGATGAAGGAGAAATTTCAAGTGTGGGGCAACGTTCTTTAAAAAATTGTTTTGTCGCTGGGCTACTCGCGCCACTCACTCAGCACGAAGCTCGAATCTGTCCCTTAGCTAATGGAGCGGGTAATCACCAGCAGTATGACTAGTCGCAACTACCAACTTTTGATATATGCCTTTCTTTTGTTTACACAGAATGTATATCTTATTGTACGTTTCTAGAGCAAGAAAAAAAGGTCTATAGTTTGACGTTTCCGCGCTGGCCAGCGGTGGGACATTGCCTTATGTCTAGAAAGTTAAATAACTAAGCTAGCTAAAGTGCATGAAATGTCGCACAGCTGCGTCTCGACCTTCGTATTAAATATATTTGTTTTCTGAGCTGCGAAGCGTTTGCCTAAATTAGAAAATGTAATAGTAATGTTTCCCCTCAACATAGTATGATTTTTAATAAATAGATTCTTGAATCATGGCTTGAAAATGTTATCTGAGCGATAGAAATTAAATCTTAGTCTTACACAGAATGTACAAGAACGGTAATCTATACTAATATTATAAAGAGGTAAAATTTTGTTTGTAAGAAGGAGGAAATCATCAAAACTACTGAGCCAATCCAATTTTTTTGGATAGCCCAATTTTTGAGGCAGGTTATAAAGCTTAGTAAGAACTGCGACCGTTAGGGGCCGCGACAGAAATCGGCCCACAAGTCAGAAAGCAAACTAGGTAAAAAAAAAGGTTGCACTCCAGGAGTGCCGGTAGAAGTGAAAACTTTTTTGTTACTATGTTTTATTTTTAATTTGAATGACGTCTTACTCATTTTCGATCAGGGTCACGTGACCCTGACGGTCACGTGACCCTGACGGTCACGTGACCCTGACGCGAGTTTTAAATTTTTTACCCATTACAGAAAAAGTGTACAACGCCGCTAAAGAAGTTTTCACTTCAAAAATTATAGCGAGGGTGGGTGGTAGGATACAATGCGGTGAGTCGGGGGGCAAAATTACATATAAACAATGTCACGGGCAGAATTTATGATAACGTAGGTCTAGCTAGAATATTATTACAAGTTTTAGGGAATTTTTGGTAAAGCCTTGTCTAGAAAATTAAAACGTATTGCCAGAGCTAACAAGATTAAATAATTTAAATGACTGTTTAACATAATTACACCAAAATTTCTCTCCATTATAAAGCAGCTGGATAAATTACAACGTTAAACTTAATGAGGCGTAAAATATTAGTCCCATATCATATTATTATGGATCTAAAAATAGTCTCCTTTGAGAAGAAATAGGAAACTCCCAACGCGGATTGGTGAGACAAAATAGTTTCTACAGAAAGTCAGCTTTGTACAACCATCAAACGAGTCCTCCCGCCCTGGGTGTAATGGAAGCGACAGAATTAAACTAACTAATAAAATAAATATAAAAAAAAAAAAACAAAAAACCCGACTGCGTAAAAAAAACTAAAAAGAAAGAAACAAGCCCAGTAGTTTAGAATTCTCTCATTCACACTCACAGTCGGGGCCCATTCGAATTATACCAATCAAATCTTCCCAAGGGGCCCCTGTGAGTGTGAATGAGTGAATTCTAAACTACTGGGCTTGTTTCTTTCTTTTTAGTTTTTTTACGCAGTCGGGTTTTTTGTTTTTTTAAATATTTATTTTATTTTACTATTTTTAGTTTTTCTTAGCATTTATCAGTCCAAATTAAATTGAAACATATAAGTTATATATATTTTGGTAAACCATTTTTAAAATCCTTTAATTTGATACCCTACTTGATAGAATGTGAGAGATTTTAAAAAAATATTTTTAGTTCGGAACCCTTTGCACACGAGTTCGACTCGCACTTGGCCAGTTTTATGTACCCAGTGACACTCTCACGTTTAAGACGAATCTAACGACACCTCTCATGTTAAAATCCATCAAGCCGTTTAGGCTGCAGAGCAACACAACGAAACACACATACATACACTCGAAAAACATAACCCTCCTGGCGCAGTCGCGTAAAAATACTCCATGTTACTTCGATTGCCTTTTGCGTTCCAGGGCCACATTATCCTGCTGAAACAGTCCACAGTGGGTGAAGGGGTCTGTCGGATTCTACGAATGAAAACCACATGGTGTCATTCTTCGACTACCTTGGGCTTGGATGCTAGAGTACTTACTACGTAGTTCGTCAATCTCTCCGGTCAGGTTTTGAAAAGCACTATTCGGGCCCGGACCTGGGCCATCTCGTGCATATCATATCAACTTGCCTGGGCATGAAGAGACTCACGCTACTTTTGACTTCGTTGCTTATTACATAATCAGCCTGTACCTATTCGTCCACTGCTGGACATAGTTCTCTCCCAATGTGCGCCACTGAGCCCGGTCTTGAGCTTTCCTCATCCAGTCTCTGCCGGCAGCCTTTCGTAGGCAGCCCTCCGTTTGCCAAGTTTCGATCTCCTCTCAAGGACAGATAACCGCTGGTGTAGACCACCAGCGGTTATCTGTCCTGCGAGAGATGTGGCCAGCCCACTGAAGTGAGAAGTATAAATTTTATTTAGGCAGTTTCCCAAAGTCTGTCATCTGCAGGCCATATCCAGTAGCAACTGGAGATAGTTGACTCCAGACCTTCTGTTTCTTCTTTTTCGTGCTCTCAACTGAAAGTTGGATGTTGAATCACGATCACTCTCGAGAGACTCCGAAGTATCCCGAACCACGTCGTTTAAACTTAAACCCATTTGTGGTTTGTGGTCAAACTATTAAAAGGCTGAGAATGCGGTTTGGTTCGCATATATATAACTATGATTTTATTACATTTAGAGTTCTTTTCATTCGTTGATTAAAAGTTGTTTTTTAATGAGTTTTTGAGTTCACCATTTTAATTAAAGCTGTTTGAAAAAAAAAAGTTTTTTTTTTACATTTATAAAACCGGGCTAATACAAGTAGAATTCGTCTTACACTAGTCTGGAACCGGCTTAACGGGGTGCCATACAAGTAGCCAGACCCCAAAAAATAAATAAATGTAAAGGCTACAAAGATATTTCTTGCGTGCAGAAATCGAAGCCGCGACATGCGACTACGACGAACCGTGACGACGAATGTAATCATTACACTAACTCTAAGCGTCTTCCAAATTGTCTTGTCCTAAACCATTAGGCACTGCTGGAATTTTAACTGAAAATCCAACAGAGCGCTGTTATTCCCGTGTTCAATAAGTTGACGTCTTATAACATTATTTCCAATCATACCCGCAGTAATTCCCATAGCTTTCCATTTGTAAAAGCTTTTAAAAGTTCTTAGAAAGTTTTTTCTAGTCTACTGCGCAGTTCTCATTAGATATTCTGTCGTGGTAAATAGTTTAGCGCTTGCTTTAAGCTTTCATACGGAACCTTGTAGCATCTTGGTCCTAAATTCATTTAGCTTGACGGCGACGCGACGTGGTGAAATTCTGTGTAAAGAAATTCAATTTCTTTTTAGGATTATATACGAAGAGTGGACAAAAGCTCTTTGAATGAGGTCTTGTTACTTATGATACGACATTTTATATTTTACTTAAAAATTATAAATGAGAAAGTTTATAAGGATGGATGTATGAATGCTTGTTACTCTTTCAAGCAAAGGTTCAAAGATAGTTTGTAACCTTTTTTTTTGAGGTAAAATCATCAAATGACTCCACTCAGGACGGGACGGGAAGGACTGTCAGACTTGTAGGTACTTACAGACTAAAATCCACGGTGTTCCTTCAATAGCCCTTTACGTTCCAGGGTCACGGTTACATGATGAGACGGTCTCGCCACTCATAGTTTATAACCTGGATTAACACGGAGTATAGTTTTTATACCGACTTTAGCGGGCGAAGCCACTGACAACATCTTGTTATTTATCTGTATGCGACTCATTTTTGTTTCTACAAGCTGATGGTGACTACGTCCTCCTTGTTTCCGTTTTTGTGTCCCTAAAAACAAAACATAGCAACAAAAACAAACAAAATCAGTTTCTTCAAAACAATATTAAACTAATAGTAGCCATACACCATCCTGCCTATCGACGATCGATTTGACGCTTGCAATTGTTTCAAATTGCAATTACCGAATAATAGCTAGATCTAGCTATAAAGTTGCTAAGTTGGCATCGCTGCTGCAGATTTGAAGTTGTGTCAAATCGATCGTACGATAGGCAGTATGGTGTATATGGACGAACTGCCAATTTGAAACAATTGCAAGCGTCAAATCGATCGTTCGATAGGCAGGATGGTGTATGGCTACCATTAGTTTCCTTCCTAATCACATTTCGTTCACGTTCTCCAAAACAAAACAAAGATGTCGCTACCCCCACCGAATAATATCGTAATCGATAAATTCAAATTTTACAGGAAAAATAAAACAGTGTTTTTTATGATTATTGTAAAAATTATCCAACCTAAGAGAATGATTTATATATCAAAAGAAAGTTAATTTTTTATAGAATCATTCTAAATAAACATATTAAATTTTTATTTTATTAGGACCGAGTTATTAAAGAAAATATATTTTACTGAATACGTTAGAAAAACATTATTTCGCAACAAAACATAACGATATTATTCGCGTAAAAACAAAAAGACAGCGTGCACAATAATAGTATACTACAATGTTATTCGTCAAAAAATGACATCCAAACATAAACGGTAATTGACTGTTACTGGGATTTTCGCCTATAAAATATACATTTTAATTTATATTATTGTTTGAATACTATTTTATTCTTAAATTGCCTGTTAAGTAATATCCATTATTAGAAATATAACATTCAATAAAACTATGGGTTTCTGATAAAAGAACACTCATCATCATCATCATAAGCCGGAAGACGTCCACTGTTGAACATAGGCCTCCCCTTAGACTGCCCCGCCAAACGACAATTCGCTACTTGCATCCATCGGTTGCCCGCAACCCTCACGATGTAGTCAGTCCACCTGGTGGGAGGCCTACGCTGCGTCTTCCGGTCCGTGGTCGCCACTCGAGAACTTTTGTTCCCCATCAGTCGTCAGTTCAACGAGCGATGTGGCCTGCCCATTGTGTCACTTCAACTTGTAAATTGTATGAGCTACTGTGGGTGACTCTGGTTCTTTGCCGAATATCCATGTGCCGGATTTTTATCCCGAAAAGAAACTAGACACTCTAAAAGGCCCGCAGTGAAAGACCACGTTTCGGAGCTCTACGTATTCACTGGGAACACACGCTGGTTAAACACCTTTGTCTTGAGACAGTGTGGGATTCTGATGAGAAGATATCACGTAGCTTCCCAAACGCTGCCCATCCGAGTTGGATTCTTTGGGTGACCTCATTACAGTATAACTGTATAACTGAACAATGTGTCCAAGGTAAGTATAATGGTCTACAACTTCGAGGGTATCATTCCCAACAACAACCGATACGGGTGCCACATGGACGTTCGACATGATTTTCCTCTTGCCCATGTTCATTTTAAGGCTGAACCGTTGGAAAACGATACTGAGGTCGCTGAGCATAGCATTGAGGTGCTCCAACGATTCTGCTATGATGACTGTAATCATCGGTAAAACGAAGGTGACAGTGACTGATATATTCGCCGTTGATGTTGATGCCGAGTCCGTTCCATTCCAAGAGCTTGAAAACGACCTCCAACGCGGTCGTTAACAGTTTCGGAGAAGTAACGTCTCCCTGTCTCACGCTTTACTGCAATTGCTCTCTTCTTGAAGTCGGATGGACATGGTGGCGTTTCTATACAAACACTTCAACACTTCGATATACCTATAGTCGATATGTCATCGATGGAGGAACTGCAATACTGCCCAGGTTTCGTATGAATCGAAGGCTTTTTCATAGTTCACAAACGCTAAACATTATGGCCGATTATACTCCTCGTCTTCTGTATAATCTGGCGGAGCGTGTGTATGTGGTCTATAGTACTAAAATCTTTTCGGAAACCGGCTTGTTCGGGAGGCTGGAAGTCATCAAACTTGCGTTCGAGACGGTTCATAATTACTTTTGAGAACAGCTTGTATACATGGCTCAGAAGTGAGATTGGCCTGTAGTTCTTCAGCAAGGCGTTGTCACCCTTTTTGAAAACAACCTGTGTAGTACCTTCAAACATGACGGAATTAAATAACTTCTGGAGGACTAAAAGTACCGGTTTTCCACGCGCTCTCAGAAGTTCAGTTGTGATTCCGTCCTCACCCGGCGGCGCCTTGTTATTCTAGAGCTGATTAAGAGCCATTCTAAACTCATACAGGCTGATGTCCGGGATATCCTCAGTGCAGTGTCGAGTCAGTTTAGCTTTTGCGTATCGAGCTGTACCGACACTGGGTGTTGATGTGTATGAATGTCCGTAAAACCTCTCAAGCTCTCTCAGAATCTCCGGTTTCGTCGAAATGATGCTGCCGTCATTAATCTTCAGCTTCGTCATTAAAATTTGGCTTTGCCCAATAGACGGATTTTTTGCGAAGACTTTTGAGCCCTGGTTCCGCTCGATTACCTCTTTGATCCGTGCCGCACTATTGGCACGCAGGTCACGTCGCATTGATTTAGAGATTCGTCTATTGAGTTTGCATATTCCGACATATCAGCTGAAGATTGCAGCCTCATCTTGATTCGGTCTTGCATCAACTTGATGGTTCCGTTCGAGAGCTTTTGAGGTTTATTGCGGCGCGGGTCTTAAAAAACCCCACAGCTTGGACAGTTTTCACCAACCCATTGTTAATCTAGTCCACAGTTTCGCATTCGGTTAGGCACTGGAAGCAATTGTGCAGTTCGAGTTGAAAATCTTCGGGTTTCTGGATGTGGGCAGGACCAGGTTGGAGCGTGGACTTTACCAGACGAGACCTTTCAAGTTTCACATTAATATTGTGATCGCTAGCGGTTTTTACCTTGAGGATCACAGAGACATCACTGAATATATTATTCGCTTCTTGGTCTTCATGATGAAGTCGATCTCATTTCTGATACTACCATCGGGGCTCATCCACATCTACCTCCTGGATGGCCGCTTCTGGAAGTAGGAGTTCATTAAATGAAGTTCTGCCTTTTCCATGAAGTCGACCAGTCGCTGGCCCCTATGGTTTCGCTGCCCATACCCAAATGGCCCCACTCTCAACTCATCGCCATTCCGTGCGCCCTTCACGTTGAAGTCCCCCATAACAACGGTGAAGTATGTTTCGGAGGTATGTATGGCCTCGGATATCTCCTGATACAATGCCTCTACTTCATCATCAAAATGTGTCGAGGTCGGCGCATATACCTCTATGACCTTTAACGAATACCGGTTGATTATTGTAAGTATAAGGTGTTTGTTACCCTACTCGACAAACTGTCGACTTTCATAACGTTGATAATCTTCTCATCGGTCGTCAGTGTGCGGATTTTGTGTGTTACCAGGGCCAATGTCCGTTGGGGGGTTACCACCCCCAAACGCCACATACTCGATATTATTCTATCTCTTTGTTTATCATTAGGAAAAAAGAAAGCAATGCGTAATGCATAATAGATAATACAGCAATCGTAGATTGAGTGTAGATATCACCTCGGTAAACTATTGCAAAAGTAATTGCTATTTTTTTAAAAATACATTATTAAACAGTAACCAGCATTACCGTACTTTTGAAATAAAATCTCAACAGGAATAGTATTGTTATAAAACTTTACTATAGAACGAGTTTGCTGTTCTTACTCGAATAATATCGTTATCGTAACATATTGAAATTCTTATTAGCAGTGCTATCCGTAATCACTAGAAGCGATGTTATTCACGTAAATAAGTACAATAAATCTGTAACGGAATATTAGGGCTATGGTTATTAAAAAAATACTAATTTGTAAAGTACTCGTAGGAAAAATGTGAAAAAAATTGACAAGGTGTAAGAGAGTACCTACATGATGAATATGCAATAAAACGCAAAGTATCGTTATATCACATTACGATATTATTCGGTGGGGGTAGCGATGTCATCTTAAACTTTTGTACCAGTATTCACTGTCGTGGGGACACCCTGATTAACATAAAACGGTTTCGAAACCCGTCCTAATGAGAATTTCATGGATAGAAATTACCATTTTTATTTCTCCTTTCTCTTATACAGGGTCGTACTAAGGATATTTAGGGTATTATTTATTCTAGTTTGTATTTAACTGATGGTCTTGTATTAAGATTAAATTTCATCCAACAAGCAATAAAATTAACTATTCAGGGATATTTTTTATGCAATAAAATTCGGAGCGAGGATATTCATCAATGAACCAGATTCAGAGCAATGGCAATGGGCAAGTCACTAGCCAGCCATCGCTCATATCGTAGCACTGAGAACTGATGTTGTAGAAAACTCGAGAGGCAACCACTAAATTGAAGACGCAGCGGAGGCTAACTTTTGATAGTGTTTTTTTTTTTCAACCACCAACACATCAACACATGAGGAAGAAAGAAAGAATATTTATAAAAAATGAGAATCATTTATGCTTCTTCTCAAAGTAGTATAGGCTTCTTGAGTATGTAAAAAACTCTATGGGTATACGTTAAATATATATATCATGATCATTACTTTGCAGAGATTTTTTAAATAAACGTTTCAAACATTAAAGTATTACTAACACTTGTGTTTATAATACTCAGCTTTTCACAATAACGACCTTAAAACGTATTCCAGCAACAAATACCACTTCAGAACTTTGTTCATAACTCCCTTTTATTAAACTCTAAATAGCAATATTTCAAAACCACTCAAAGTACCCAACTTAGAACCTAACACCTCAACTTTATAGCTACGAAAGTGGACGCAATAAATGCGACTTTTCAATATTACCAAAAGGTTAGCCCAAGTTTATTATGTACCCGAGGTGAACGTTGATCGTAAATGTGTGCAACATTACTTTAGAACTTTGTTTTATGTTTTTACAAGAAATAGGTGTTGGAAGCACGTAATAAAGTCTTTAAATTAATTCAAGGTCTCGTAAGCTGTGGCGAGAAAACCTGAGTGTTTATGCGCCCTTGGACGGAAAACACTGCAAAAAGAAAAATGAAGAATTTTATTGGGCCGTTTGCCCAGTAGTCGGACAAAATTGGTTAAAAACAATATTGTAAATGTTGTATGTGAAATAGTTCCTATTAGTAACTTCTAACTGTCCAATAATATTAATATAAATGCGAAAATTTGGATGGATGGATGATTTTTTGTTGTTCAATCACCTCAAAAAGGATCTTGATGAATATTGGCTCAGAAATAGGTAGTCTGAAAAAAACAGATTCACAATTATCCCGGTATTACGTTCCCGATGGATAATTAACGAGGTTCAAACGGGTGAAGTTCTCGATACAGGAAAAATTCTAAGTGAGGGTAAAAAAAAAGCGGGTAAAGGCGCTGGCAACCAACACCCAGTTATACCGCCCTCCTGCTGAGGCCTGCGGTCCTAAGTCCGTCTCTGTTTTAAGTGGAATTTTATTACCGAGCCATCAGATGCCTTGTTAGGCAAAGTATGCCGTGAAAATATTTATGTTGAAGGGAACCTCAGGTATTAAGGTATCCACCGTGTGACTTGACGATGAAAAGTTAGATGTCAAAGATAAGAATTTCAAGGATACCTACATTTGTTGTGTGTGATATATTATTTGGAACGATTTTATCAATTATTTCATTTAATTAGGCAGGTCTTGGAAGGAGGAGCTCGTGGCTAAATAATTACAGCCGCACAGGCCGATCTTCCGGGTTAAGCCGCGCTTGCCCTTGGTTGGTCTGTGGATCGGTGTTCCTCCGTGCCTCGGAAAGCACGTAAAGCCGTTGGTCCCGGCTGTCATTTGTAGATTTTTGACAGTCGTTACTTACTGTTAGTCAGAAGCTCTAAAGTCTGACAACCAGTCTTACCATGGGGTATCGTATTACCCAGTTACTGGGTTGAGGAGGTCCGACAGGCAGTCGCTCCATGTAAAATACTGATATTCAGCTGCATCTGGTTCGACTGGAAGCCGACCCCAATATAGTTGGGAAAAGGCTAGGCAGATGATAATGAGGCAGGTCTTGGAAGGAAAACATCGTGGCCAATCAGGCAAAACATCCTAGAACCAAAAATTCGAAAACATGTGTCATTTACCAACCAACCGGAGCCCGCGTGGTGGATTATGGCCTACTACCGCCTAATGATGACGACTAATGATGTAAGGACAAAGTTTTTGTAACATATTTTTAGAAAGAATTCGGTGCCGCTCCAGTAACTAATAAGAAAAAGTTGTTTTTGGTCTTGCCAAAATAACTAGATAAGTTTGTTATCCATTTATTGAAAGAAGCAATATTCAAGGGCAACACAATTTGTGTCTTTGAACATGATGTGGTTTGGTATTTGTTTGTTTTGATATTTGTGTCGATGCTGATAATACTGTCATTTAGTACCATACATTTCGTTCAGTTTGGTTCAGTACCTATGTTTTATTTTATGCGCATTTTTCGCTTATTGGGTAGGTACTTGGACGATATTATAACCGATATGGGTTGAACGTTTGAACTAAAAAGGGTAAAATAAAAATATTTTATTTAACTTTTTTTTTCTAAAAATTTTTCAAAAAGTAAAAAACGATTCTAAAAATAAATAAACCAAATAATATTCTGCGCCTCTTCAATGTTTCCAATCCGATCTCTGGGATCCGCATTTAATAACATGGCAGAAAATCGTTTATGTTGTCAAAATACGAGGGGAAAGTTGCAGGGTGATTTAATAAAGCAATATAATGTTTATTACATCGAATTGGTTGTGCGGGAACGATGGGGGAATTTCCGCGATATGTTGGTAGGATTCGATAACAAAGAGAGCTTATTACATCCTTTGTATAACCCATAACTTAATGATTAGTAAGTGAATTACTAATAAGAATAATAATTTTTAAGTTTAATTAAAGAAACTTAAACATAATTTTACATAACTTTAGCAGGCTAATTATTATCACATTATATGGTGTAGTCACCTGTCGCCGAACTAGGCAGAGCCTGTATTTCGGCTATTAGCGCCAAACACCTTTAATATTACACATTATAGCCAAAATAATTACATCTTTTGTATAACCCATAACTTAATGATTAGAAAGTGAGATACTATTCAAATTAATTGAGGAACATTAAACCCCTTTTTGAGGTCAGTTTAGGCTGTGGAAAAGAGACACAGCTATACAGGTCGTCTAGCGCCATCTCTTTCCCACAGCCTAAACTGGATCGCGTTAAGAGCTCGTGGTAAGGCCTCTGGTCGCTGGGACGGTCTTATCAGGTAACCATGGCCCTGGAAAGTAAAGGGCTATTGAAGGATCAGCGTGGATATTAGTACAAGTCTGACAGTCCTTCCCGTCCCGCTTTAGGTGGGAGTATTCATTTGATGATTTAACCACGTTAAAAAAATATCATGAGACTCCTCCCGCCTTGGGTGGAGTGAAAGGTACTGCGGGTCTAAACCAGCCACTTTATTTATTTAAACTTCATGTACAAAAAGTGGTACACAGGCGGACTTAATGCCACAAGGCATTCTCTGCCAGTCAACCTTTGGGTTAAATGAGAAAATATTGTGGTAGGGTACAAAAAAACTAATCAAAGACTTATAATTATATTAATATAGATAATAATAAATATATACAGATAAAATAAACTAAACAATATTATAGCAACTATGAAAAAAAAGATAACTTACCTAATAATAACTATTATGACTTGAAAAAGAGAGCTATTTATTGAGACTTAAATAGAGGTTACGCAGTTTTCTTTTAAAAGTGAAATTGCTTTCAGCTTTTTTAATGCTAAAGGGTAGCGCGATCCAGAGTCCTATAGTTGATATAGCGAAAGAATTAGACATAAAACCGGTGCGGTGTGAAGGAATTTGGAGAAGTAGTTTTTTGGAAGCTCGAAGGTTACAACTATGAGAACTGCCCAACACTTTAAAATGAGTTTCTAAATATTCAGGAGCACGTGGATCGTTCATAATCTTGAAAAGCATGCAGAGAGATCTGAGGGACCTCCTGAGTCGGATAGGCAACCATTTAAGCTGAGAACGAAAAGAACTTAATCAATATCCCTAATGATTCATTTCGTGGATTTCCAACAACGTCATTAGCCATTCTTCTATTATTCATTGACAAAGTTTTAGACCCGCTGTCAGACTCGTACTGACTAAAACCACTTCAGTTCCTCAGTTGCCCTTTGCGTTTTAGTGCCGCGTCACGCTGTTAAGACAGTCCCGCGAACA
The DNA here is from genome assembly GCA_954870645.1 of Agrotis clavis. NCBI lineage: Eukaryota > Metazoa > Arthropoda > Insecta > Lepidoptera > Noctuidae > Agrotis > Agrotis clavis. Next base: position 7,410,879 of record OX940940.1, read on the forward strand.
GACTGAAAAATGGCAGGAAATTGGAAATTGTTTATCGTTTCGTATTACCAAACCAGTGAGTTTTAGGAAACCCTGAGACATAATGATTTTATGTAAATATAAATCTATTCAGTACCCTTAGCACGAATTTTCAGTATTTGAGACGTAAAGTAAACTGGAACTTTGACAATTTCAAATTGACATTTTTCAAGGAAAAAATTAGTTCCGGCTTCGCGCACCAGAGGCGCTGTTCCATTTTTTCATACAAGAAACGCTGTAAATACTGTAAAGTAAAAGAGTGAAAATTCGTGCTAAGGGTACTGTTATTAATTATTATCCATTGGTACCATTAACAGCTCTTTTCACTGTCAGTACATCAAACTTTCGAATATACAGAATTAATATAAAAGCAATGTTCTTACACACACACACACAAATATAGAACCTTAACTCACAATCTACTTACAATCTCAATATGTGACAGGTTTGTCCTTCATGGAGGTGCAAAACTCACCCCTGTAAGTAACTGAAAAGGGTAGATATAAAATTGACGTGAGTCGACCCAACTATTATTTTATTTTATTACTTTGAATATTTTGCTACTTTTATCATTGCATGTTTTATTCATTTTTTTACGATAACATTAAAGTTTTTATGATAGATACAGAATGGGTAAAATAGTTTGCATTTTATTTTCATAAGATATTAGTTTGACACTTTAAGGATATGGGGAGGCCTTTGCTCATGCCCAACAGTGGGCCAAGAATGGCTGAAAACAATAACAGTTAAACAAATTATTAACATCCCGTCTGCCTCTTTTTTGGGTTGGTAAAAAATCATTAAATGGATTCTCCTTCGTGGGTTAGATCAGTGAAAGGACTGTCAGAGGCGCGGATACTTTTTCATATATTACGAGTATCTCTGCCACAGCGCGCACTTCGATCGATTTGACAGTCACCAACACTGAATTCGCACATAGCAAATGGAAAACGACAAATCTTACTCTGGAACTGAAATGAGTAGCTTAATGCTAAGCTGAAAATCCCCTCTGTCTTCAATACAAAAGGTTAAGATACGCTACATAGATACATATCGACGCAAGAAAGCAATCTTGTAGTATCTCGAAAAGTGGAACTTTACACCAGAGCCAAAAAACTATTTAAAAAATTCATAACTCGTAAACTAGCTGAAATCGAGAGGTAATTTTTGGAACATAATATATTTCTTATAATGAAATTTATTAGATAACACTGAAGTTAGTGGTCTAAAGTTGGTATAACATGAGTTTTTGCTAGTTACAGCAATTGGTTTTTCAATTTGAGTCATCAATATTGCTGTATCTTGGTCATAGACATAGTAATCATATCGACGCCAGAAAGCAATCTTGTAGTATCTCGAAACGTGGAACTTTAAACCAGAGCCAAAAAACTATTTAAAAAAATCATAACTCGTAAACTAGCTGAAATAGAGAGGTAATTTTTGAAACACATATTTCTTATACTGAAATTTATTAGATAACACTAAAGATAGTGTTCTAAAGTTGCGAGTTACAGCAATTGGTATTTCAATTTGAAGCATCAATATTGCTGTATCTTGAAAAAATAAAAATAAAATTTAGACAACAATTATGATGTTGATTTTGTTGTATCTATTTCTTTTTGTAAAATAGCTGATTTTATGGTACTTACAGCATTTTGAAGTATGATTTCATAAAAAAGTTAAGAAAATTCCACGTCGTATCTAAAAAAAAAAACCTCCTAGGAAAACATGGATCAGACTGTCCGACGCAGTATTTTTTTCTGAATACAAATATGCAATAAAAAAAAATCCCATTTTGCGAGATACGACAAAATCGCTTTCTAGCGTCGATATGAACCTGCTACTAGTTTTACTTACACTACATTATGTTCTTGTAATAAAACTGCTGACGTTTCTACTTTTGCGTCGGGATATTTTATTCAACGGTCGTATGTATTCAACACTAGCTGTTGCCAGCGATTTCGCTCGCGTGTTACTCGAAAATTGAAATTGTAATGGGCGCCTCGCTGTCCGATCATGAACCATGCCCGAGACGAACGGCGCGTCGTGTTCAAAGCTCGCCTCAAAGAGCTGTCAGCAATCTGACGGGGCCAAAGCCGGGGTCGCGAGACTCATCAAGTAACCGTTACCCCGGAACGTAAAGGCTATCGAAGGACACTGTGGATTTTACTCAGTACAGATCTGGCAGTCCCTCCCGTCTTGCCTTAGGATAGCACTCATTTGATGATTTTACCATTTAAAAAAAAAGGTTCCTATCAATCTGTGTAATAAAACTAATCAATATTTATAAAGTGGTTTAAACGTGAAAGCGTAACAAACAGACAAGGAAATTAACAAACTTAATTTCGCATTTATAGTAAGTACTTAACTTTCCTAATAAAATGTCTAACTTTGTACCTAGCTATCTGAATAACAAAAAGTCTCTGAAATAACATAGTATAAAAATAAACACAAGTTTTATATTAAACAAAATACTGTAACTTGTTGTACAGATATCCTACTTGTTTTCCTAAAGAAAATTGTTTACAAAGAAAATTCTTTTCTTGAAATGAAATAAGAATATTACACAGATACTACGAGACAGTTTCAGGAACAGTAGTTTTCATGAAAAATAACTCACAACTAACCAGCTACTGGAAAGAGCGGCGTTTAGCTTATTCAAGTCTCCCAACGTTTTCTACCGGGAAAATAAAACTAGTTTTATTTTGTTATTTAAATACTAGCTATTGACAGCTGCTTCGCCCGCTACACTCAAATATTATCACACGGGAACATACAATTGTAATTAAAACTATGCTACGTGTAGATCCAGGTTATAAATTATCTGTGTACCGGTGTCCAGGCCGGCAATACTTAAAATGTTCTTGAGCTGGCCAGAAATGTTGTGTGTATATTGCCCAGTAAAAAAAGTATCACCACTATAGTGGTGATGCGCCGCAGGGCGGATAAGGACTTTACCCATGACGCGATGCGATTGTAATTCGACTATTATATATAATGATGCAATTCGATCGACATCGTGTTTTGTTTTTCATCTACCCGTATACAACCGCGCATTTTTTGTCATATGCCGTAGTGGTAAAGTTGATTTTCACTTGTAGTTGGAATCGGTCGAATCACGTCGCATCGCGCCCCGGGTAAGCTCCCTAAGGGTTGAACCATATCTGGCAGCACGGAATCGCCTTTTTCCGTTGCCCTTTCTCTTTCTGTCGCTTAGAACTGCCATTTGCTAGACCGAGACAATGCGACAGCAGCCAGCCGCTTCGCGGATTCCGCCGCGTGCTATCGCATTTGCATTCTGTCTCGGTCTAGCAAATGGCAGTTCTAAGCGACAGAAAGAGAAAGGGCGACGGAAAAAGGCGATTCCGTGCTGCCAGATGTGGTGTAGCCCTTAGACTCACGTTTAGTGTTGAAGGGACATCCCTAAATAAAGTAATTACATTGTCTGCTTTGCCCTTGAAAACAAATAAGTACTTTCGTCTGGCATCTGGTTGGAATTTGCCACCCTGGTTTCTTAAGCCTCATTAAGACGGAGCAAGAATTCGTATGCGAGTTTCACTACATTGCGGTTTTTGTTTGATCAACTGAATTCGTTGTACCTATAAAGTCCGCAATGTAAGGCAACTCACCTGCGAGTTTTTGCATCGTCTAAGTGAGGCTTTAGAAAAACATTATTAAAGTTTTTTGATGAGATTGCATAGAGGTGGTCCGCAAAATTTTCCTATGTTTTTTGCACAAATCTAAGTTGAACTGATGTAATGATTATTCATAAATTTAATATAAAGACATACTTGTTATTGTCGCGACACATTATTTTGATCAAGCTACAACATGATTTGCAAATCATAAAAACTACCCAAATAATTTTGAAGGTTATAACTAAAAACTACGCATCATAATCCGCTTAATTATTTGTACGTTTGAACAAACAAATAGCTGTAACAAACAATGTAACACGTAACGTACCATTTATTCTTACAAAATAATATTTAGTAATATTCACTTGAGCCATAATTCTGTTGAACATCACAAACATTCCTATTTACATTAAAAGTATTAGTAACAAAATAAAAGATTTTTTTTGGTATTTGGGGTGTACAGATACCAAAAATCTTGTTGCTAACGAGACGTCAAATTAGAAAACGATACCAAATAAATTCTGCCGTAAAAAATAACAAGATACAACACAATCAGATCAAATCATAAAGTAAAATAATACTCATGTTACAATCAATAGGATCTACTAACAAGCAACAAACGTGGTCAAACGAGAGCCTATGGCAGAATTGATTTGCAATTTTTTTGGGAATAATTTTTTTTTAATATAAAGCACAGTGCTTACCACGGGTAAATTACTTATTTAGTCTTTCAAACTATAATGGCTCTCAGTGCTACGTTACGGGCGCCAAACCCCGTGTCTGTTTCAAAGTTTGACCCTACCTATTTTTCGGTATTCTTACCGATATTGTACCGCTTCTCCCACCGAAATCTGTAACAGTAATATTTTGTGATTTCTCATAAATCATTTCAATTTTACATTATTGATGGCCTAACATGACGTTTTAAAGCCAGAGTAGTTGCAGTGAGGGAACGAGGTGGCGATAGACGACTTGCATACCTCTGTCTCTTTCGCACACTGGAACTATCCACCTGGACTGACTGTCTACCGAATCTATCACAGATTAGTTAGATCTGTCAGAAACCATGTCTTGCTTCTGAATACAAAGATCACAGTAGTTTCTAGAGCCTTATAATCTGTTGCTAATAAATGGAATGTCACATACGATATACCTACTGTAATGTTTGTGCGAACTCTACAGACACAAAGGGCTTAGATATCGAATCAAGTAAGTAATACGTCAAAGCTGTAAGTTGGTAATCCTTGGTAATCCAAGGTAATCTGTCCTTTGACAATGAAATCGTCTAATAATGCCGCGTACGCACAGGGCCAAGGAACGCCAACAAACGCTGAACGAAGCGTTCGCATCGAATCCGATCGAATGTTTCAATTCGGATTGCCAGCAAACGCCAACGAACGATCGTTGGCGTTCGGTAAGCCGTCCATAAAGAACCAACAAAAGCCAGCACGACGGGAATGCGGATAGCGATTAAGGTGACTCGCCGTTCAATCAGGAACATGCCCGGGTCGCCTCAAAGAGCTGTCAGCAATCTGACGGAGGCCCCTATAAATGGCCAAAGCCTGCCGGGGTCACGGGACCGTCTCACCAGGTAACCGCTGACCCTGGAACGTAAAAGGCTATTGAAGGATCTCCGTGGATATTAGTCAGTACGAGTCTCACAGTCCCTCCCGTCCCGCCCTGGTCAGGAGGACTCATTTAATGATTTTACCACGATTAAAAAAAAAAAAAGATTCCGACGAATTGAGAACCTCCTCCTTTTTTTGAAGTCAGTTAAAAAAGGCGTTCGTTTCGTAAGCCGTCCATATAGAACCAACGAATGCTAGCAAGACCCATTCGTTGGCCTACCTTGGCACGGTGTGTACGGGCGTAAGAAAATCAACGCCCTTGGAAGCTTTAATCCAAGTAATCTTACGACAAAGATTTCGATTACGTCAGTAGCTATTATGCTTTTAAATAATAAATGACAACTACAATTCCTTCGTGAAAATCTTTTTAAGGGCCGGCCTCACCTGAGCCTCGCTTTAATTGTAACGTTAGAATTTAAGATTGGATTTTGTACATTATGTTACAATAGAGTATTTCACTGAAAAAAATCCAATTAGTCTGCCAATTAGATATCAAAGAAAAATTTACTTGTATTTTTTTCTTTTGATATGTATAATATATACGACATTTTTTTTTAATTGGCGATATGTCACAAACAAGTCCAATTTATTACAGAGGCCTCATCATGAGTTTTCAGTTATTCTGACGTAAAGTAAACTGAAACTTTGACATTTTTAAATTGACAAATTTCAAGGAAAAAATTAGTTCCTTCTTAGCACGCCAGAGGCGCTGTTCCATTTTTTCATACAAGAAACGCTGTAAATACTGGCCCTATAGACAAACAGCAGACGACAATTTTATTGTTATCGCTCAGCAGTCACCAATACGTTTTCAACTTTATACCCCAGCGCGTAGAGTTGAAAATCTATTGGAGTTTACAGATCATTTCGTTTGTTTCGTTCGTTATCGCTCAGCAGTCTTTAATAGATTTTCAACTTTATGCGCTAGCGTATAAAGTTGCTGCTGAGCGATAACGATTATCGTCTACTGTTTGTCTATAGGGCCTGGAAAGACGCTATAAAGTAAAATAGTGAAAACTCGTGCTAAGGGTACAGAAAGGACCGTAGTGCAGGTTGGTAGATGTCATAATATCTGTAAATTTTTAGCTCTAGGATATGCGGGTTTCCTACCGATGTCACCTTCATCCTTTTTTAGAGCAGTGTTGGAGAATTATTGATGTAATGCTCGGATCTGTACCCTCTTAGCACGAGTTTTCACTCTTTTACTTTACAGCGTCTTTCCAGTATTTACAGCGTTTCTTGTATGAAAAAATGGAACAGCGCCTCTGGTGTGCGAAGAAGGAACTAATTTTTTCCTTGAAATTTGTCAATTTGAAAATGTCAAAGTTCCAGTTTACTTTACGTCTCAAATACTGAAAACTCGTGCTAAGGGTACTGAACTGTCACATTACATGCGAATGCTCTCGGCGTGGAAGAGCCTTAACAACTTGGGATGGTATTCTAAACATTCAAATTATGAAATTGATACTGTGAATTTCATAATTTATTGAATAAAAGATAAGATTGACATGCCAATATATTTTTTAATAGAATTGTCCTTTTTCTTAGAAAGAGCTATTGAAATAATTATCTATGTTAACCTATTTTTTTACTCGTATAAAATTGCACTTTAGAGCTAAAATTTAAATCTATTTGTATTCATAAATTAGATAACAACCCAAAGAAATAAATTTCACGTCAGTATTTGATGGGATGAGAGATGCGTATTGTATACTTACTACGAAATTTCATCTACAACGGTGTAAAAATGCCACTACAAATATTTTTTTCAGATTAAAGAAAGAAACAAAGTCAACGATAGGGTGAGTATTAATTACGTGTTACTTTATTCCTGATTGATAAACTCAAGATCAGAAACCCATGCTTGGCTGGTAACCCATGCTTGTCGTTGGCTGGTAACCCATGCTTGGCAGGTAGCCCACGCTTGGCAGAAAACAAACGACGTAGGTTAGTCATAAAAAGTTTTTACTATACCACAGATTACATCATAAACAGATTTTACTTTTTAGACGAAAGCAAACAAAAAGCTTTAACTCAAGAACGAATGATTAAGTTTCAAATATTAATTTCACATGAGTTTTTTTATGAAAACCAGCAGCTATGAAACCATGGAAGTAATAGAACAGATTTCTTTTCAATTAGAGTACAAAATACAATTTATAGAAGAGTAAGATCTAAGATCTGCTTCGTAGAGTGAGAAATGTATGAGCTTGTTGTGAAAACGACGGTCAGTAACTGTGCTTGGTGAGTATTTATTGCACTATGCGACAACGATATGGGCGAACACGTCAATGACCTCCACCTAATGGAACATTAACCTTCCACTATTGTGATAAGGTTGAAAATCTATTAAAGTTTGACAGATAGAGGAGGTTGATGTGCTGGCTTTTGTACATTTTGTTTCTTTTCAAAAATCTTTATTGTCGTGTTAGTATTATTTTATTAAGAGTAACATTTATTTATGAGCTTGCACAATAGGCACAGTATTGTAAATAAGAAAGGCTTTGAAGCGAAAAGGTATAAGAAAATATAAGGGTTTTCACGGTAGACATTTCCGTTGGATTTGCCCAAAATAATTTCTTTAATTATTGAAACCGTTTCAGAAAAGCAACCAAATCGGTTGAGCCGACTTTTAGTAGCGCTCCGTAAATTGACAATTATTTTTTATTCATTTCGATTTTTTCTCCGATCGGAACAAGTGAGGGAAAGAACATGCTCTACCTCACGGTCCAGCCACCTCCGAAGACGTCCAGGGTTACAGACATCGCGGGGCGAATTCCAGCTACCGTAGGCATCAACGGCGAGTGATAGGTAGCTCGCGCTCGGATCAAGGACACGGCCCGAGTCGACGGCGCGTCGACTACCACGCTTACTCCAAGGAAACTGACAGGTCTCCATTTGACAGACACGCTAACATATCGCGAGAGAAAGCGCAGGCAGAAGCTAGTGTATTTATATAAAAGTACTGACATCGATCACTATAAAACCTTTATAAATGTGTAGCTGTAAAATGATTGACTGTTTGCTAAATGAAATGAGAAGGAAAAATTCGGCTTACTTTTTCTGAAAGTGAGTGGGCCATAATCCACAACACATGCCGAGCGTGGGTTGGCAATGGTGGCAATTTTGATGAAAGTAGTCAAGCACGAGTCTATCGCTAAATAAAATTTTAAAAAGTATTTTACCTTGCTACTTAAATAATTATGTCGAAGGTGAAGTGACAAAAATTAAAAAACAAAATAATATTATTATTGTGTTTTTTAAATTAAATATACATAGATTATATCCATGAAAAGTAAAAATAAATTTTGAATACACTAAAATAATAATAATATATCACACAACGCCATCTAGTCCCAAGCTAAGCAGAGCTTGTGTTATGGGTACTAGACAACTGATAAACATACTTATAATATATATTTCTAAATACATACCTACATATTATAGATAAATTACACCCAGACACAGAACAAATGATCGTGCTCACCACACAAACATTTGTCCTGGGTGGGAATCAAACCCACGACTGCTATGCCGGAGCATAGCAGTCAGGGTCACTAACCACTAGACCAACAGGCCTGTCAAAATCTAATGTTTATGCTATGAATTTATAATAGTTAGTGCCGTAGAAGTAAAATAAATTAGCTTTTATTACGAGAATACAATCTGATTTTAGCCATAATAAAGTTTATTGCTAGAAAATTCAGCATAATCAGCTCGTAAAACATTAAATAAATTAAATCAATATCCGAAGTTCCTGCAAAATAACAGTAGGAACTCGATTAAGTAATAAAAATAAATGAGACTTGTAAAAGACAACCGGGAAAATCAACTTATTTGTGGGGAAAACAACGCCATTTTGTTTTCTATTAAAAGTGTAAGTGTCCCGAGTTTTTCCCACGTTTTTTATTTGCTTAACCTTTTAAATTGAACTTTATGTTTATAGACAACTACTTTTTTTGTTTGTTTAATGAGTCATTGAATGTCTTCTCTCGTTCTAGGTGGAGACCTATGTTCCTTCCATTGCTCCTTGCGTTCCCATACTGCGGTAACCTTTCAGGACGTTCCCGCAGTCCGGAACTGACATAACATCACGCCGGTAATGCTTGAAGTGTTAGACAGAGGTATTCCTAAATGTCTACCCATTTTTATATCATACTAGCTGTTGCTAGCGGCTTGGCCCGCTAAAACTACAAAATTATCCCTCGTGAAGATAAAATTGGGATATAAAAACTATCCCATGTGTTAACCCAGGTTATAAACTATATGTGTAAATACGTTCAGTTGCCTTTTCCCAACTATAGTGGGGTCGGGTTCCAATCGAACCAGATGCAGCTGAACATCAGTATTTTACATAGAGCGACTGCGTATCGGACCTCCACAACCCAGTAACTGGGTAATACGATACCCCATAGTAATACCTGCCACTTAATCAACCTTGCCACTATGACATAAGACATAAAACACGTTGTTATCTATGGGTAGATTAAAATCAAAACACGATGGCCATGACAACGTCAAGTCAATCGAATTGCATCTTTATTTATTAGTGGCAAGGTTGATTTTCAAGCATTGCGTCGCATCGCGCCATGAGTAAAGTCCCTAACAGTAACGACTGCCAAGATCTACAAATGACAGCCGGGACCAACAGCTTAGAAGTGCTTTCCGAGGCACGGAGGAAACTCGCTATGTCAGATGGTCCATCCACAGACCAACCACGGCAAGCGCAGCTTAACCCGGATGATCGGCCTGTGCGGCTGTAATTATTTAGCCACGAGCTCCATTATATATATATTACATTATAAAGTCCCACGTAGGTACCATAAATGGCGTATTAAATTAAACGGAGAACGTATTTTACATGTAAAAAGTTTATCTTTCAGAGCAAACATGAAAGCGCCAGAAAACCGCTGATGTTGGAATAATTCGATAAAATGTGGGACACACCTGACGTTTTCCCAATTTTAGAATTAGTGTCAAAGCCAAATTATAGAATTAGTTCCATTGTAAAAAATTGTTCAGTTCCTGTAGTACTAACATCACTCATCTAAACAATGGCACGGTTGGTAGTGGTTGAGCGATTAACTTCTGCTCAGCGAGTCGCAGGTTCGATCCCCGCACGGAGAAATTATTTGTCTGACTTATTAGTAGTTCCGGGTCTGTGTGTTTGTGTATGTAAGTTTCTACGTTTGTAAACGCTGGGTGCGTTTACAAACGTAGAAACTTACATGACACAGGAGAAATTCCTTATGTAGAGCAATGTCAAAAAAAAAACATACGAAAATAACTCGAACAAGATAATAAAGATAATTATACACAGTTAAAATTAATTTGTAAAAAGCTTTTATTGCTAAAATTTATTTTGAAGTGACAGTTGACAGATTAGGGTCATTGACACCACACTTCATAGTTGAACTGCACTAAACACCTTAATAGGTGGTCCTTTTGTTTGTTTTTTTAAGTTTAATGGTTACTTATAACAAATAACTCAAAACTTGCTTCATAAAACAACAAATTTCTTATTATAAGACGATTACAAGACGTGATGATCTGTATCTTAATTTATGTCAAAATTTAGATATAAATCAGCACGTCGTTCTATAATGTCTATGGCACTGACCTTGGATTCGCCGGAAGTGACAGACAAGTGGCCATTATCCTTTATGACATGACGTCACATCATGAATACTGGCCACCTTTTTAAAATAGCGCGATTGATTGCCATTAGATAATTATTATTTTGGATTGAAGGCGTAGGTAGGTACGTGAAAATTGGTGGGCGATTATTTGGTTTGTAAGTACCTATTATTATGTATGTACTTATGGATGTACTTAATTGGATGAGTTTATACTTCAATGGAATTGGTTATGACTGTTGGTTATAGCGACTGAACATTTTTAAGTAGGTAAATGAAAAATTAGGTTACCTACGTAAAGAATATAAGTTCTTCAAAAATATGCATTTGTAATGTTTGCGGTAGTTTTTTTTTTTTTTAATTTACCATTGAGCATGCCTCGTAAAATGTCTTCAATCAAGGTAAGTACAATAATTATTCATAATTATCACTCAAAAAAGTGGCAGGTATTCTATACGATATTTTACGTGGATATCAATACTAAATAAAATTAAATCTAAAACTTACCTTTTCTTTTGCTCCTTTCAAATCAAAACAGCAAAACTCCAAACTTCTTACAGTTTTGCTGAAGTCAAAATAAACTCACTTTCACAACACTTATCAGAAACAATAAACAGTTCTTAAAAAAACTCTTTGCTTTATTAAAAAAAAAAACAGTGTTCTTTTTAAACGAAGCACTAGAACCACAACCAACTCATTCTTTATTTGAATTTCCCGCGCGCGCCTTCGCGTATGTGAACCATCTGCCAAATTAGGGCGGGAGTAGACTGCCGCGTTTCGCGACTACCGTGCGACTGGCATTAGCGATCCTTGCAAAGTTCCCGCGGTATCGGTATCTAGATTCGTAAAACCGCAGGCGCGATGCAGCCGGGATGTAATGGGCCGCAAGCGCGATTAGCACGCTTAATCGTAATTGTCTCGCCAATATAAACGAGTTTATGGTACGTCATTATTTTCGTAATTGTGGATGTTTGGATTGGAATGATTTCGTTGCGGATAGAAAGCTGAAAGCATGGCAATTATCGGAATCCACGTGGATGAAGCCGTGGGTTATATCATAGCTACTAGCTGTGCCCGCGACTTCGTTCGCGTGGATGTCGGAACTTACTCGTAACAATGTATTTGTTTATCAAATTGACAAAGTTTCATACAAACTTTCATCCCCCATTTTATCCCCTTGGGGGTAGAATTGATCATAATCCTTTCTTAGCGGATGCCTACGTCATAACATCTACTTGCATGCCAAATTTCAGCCCGATCCGTCCAGTGGTTTGGGCTGTGCCTTGATAGATCACTATGTCAGTCAGTCACCTTTGAGTTATATAATATTTAGATAGTTCCAGCTTATAGCTTTAATAGGTATGGAAAATTCGTTTTTGTGTGTTTACAGTGAAGTTAATGTTGAGATGTATAAAAAGAGAAAAACATTGTCACCGTTCATCGATACTGTAATTCTGTAAAGCTATTTAAGCCGTCATTTAAGCTATCGCCACGAGGAATTTTATACTTATTTCCCTACTTTGCCAGCACTGAACTTGAAAGCTATCCCTCGGGAATGTAATGCGGGATTATAAGAAACTTAATCCTATTTAATCCAGGTTATTTACTCTCTATATTCTCATCCAAATTCGTTCAGCCTTTTGAAATAAACGTCTATACATGGATAGATGTCTCAAACTTTCGCATTTAAAACAGTGGTAATAAGTAATTACTTATTTAAGTACCTAAGCTTTTTTAAATAAACGTTTTGGCAGGACACACTGGCGCTTAGATCCTAGCTTACTTATGTTTGTCAACAAATTTAACTTAAAATGAACAGTAAATAGTGCTTTAGCTTGTACAAGCTAAAAGCTTAAGACTGTAACTTTTAGTTAAGTGTTCATTTCGAAGAATACTTTGGAAAACTTTTTATTTCACTTGACAATAAAGTTTTACTGCGTGAACTGTGCACAGATAGTGTTTAGTTATAAAATATATTAATCGTCATATTACAAAAAAGTTAAACGTCGGTTGAACACTTGTCTAAAACAACTGTCAATACTGCAAAACGGCAATTGCCTTTGATATAAGAATCGTTTTGCAGTTACACTTTTTTCAGACAAGTGATCAACAGATGTTTAATTTTTTGTAGTAAGATACTTAGATAATTGCTAAAAATAAGTTGTTGAAAAAACTCCGCCGTCTCGCCTATTGCTCGGCTCTATGGAGTAGCGCGTTTTGTAAGAAATACCTGAGATATACAGGAGTATATTATAATCATCAGAATTCCAAATACAAAAAAAAAACTATTCCAGAGATCTACTCAATCAAACAGCCCAAAAAACTCTTTATATAAATGCTGAAAAAAAAATTGATACTCGAACAAGATCATGGTCACACGAGTAGGTACTAAACAACATCTTTTTTACCATAGTTATGTCCTTTCAATTGTGTTGCTATACCTATTCGATTGATCTAGTGGGCTGTGGTCACTAGTGCCAACTATGGCACATATGCACACTCTTTCATGAACATTACAAGTTTATTAAGAGGTACCTAATTTTTTGTATGTTTATAAGTTAGTTACATCCAACGTACGCGATTTCAATAACAGAATCTTTTTTTTAACTGTGCCCCACACTAGGAATTAATCCTGAGTCTTAGGTGCGTTTACCATAAAAATACAGTCACATACACAAACGACCAGATCCGGAACAACTAATTGTAGATTACATAAACATTAGCTCCCTGCGGGAATCGAACCCGCGACAAGCAGCGTAGCAGTCTAAACGCTCATCCACTGCACCAACCGTGCCGTCTATTTCAGTCATTCTCTCTTCATCCACTCGTAGATGCTTCTTGACAGAATTTCCAACTGGAGATTCTGACGAGAAGCTTCGATTCAACACGGTTCTACCGTGTATGATAGTGTCTCGAAACCACTGTCATTTTCAATTATATCGCAAACAAAACCGCGGACAAGAGTAGGTATGTTCATTAAAAAAAACAAACAATAACATTGCCTAACATAGTTTTTGTCGTCTTTTTTTTAATCTATGTGTCATTTTAGTTACGTCATATGAATCAATCACAGTCACTCACAGGCATTCCAATTTAGTTTTTTGCGCGTACAAGACATAATGACACAGCGAATACCTCTTCTAAACATGGAATTGGATCTTTGGTTTGTTGCCTTCTCATTTTTATTTAATGTAATTTCCACAGACAATTTGAAATTGTTTTAAATTTTGAGTTCATCGTGTCACCTAAAAGTGGCAAAAGAAGAAAAATGATCGAGTACGTTTTGATTTTTGAAGTTTTGATTGAGATTGCTGATATTTTGTTCGTGATTACAACGTCGAGTATTATAGAAAAAGCTTAATTTGACAGTTTTTTTTTTCGGTGGAAACATCTGATCAAATGAATTCTCCGGCTTTGTTTTTTTTTTGGTGGAGCGGAAGGCTCTGACCCCATCTGACAGACTTGGCTGACGAAAAACCATCGTATTCTTCCAATTGTCCTCTGCAATCTAGGGCCGCGATAACCTTTTAAAAGATTACTGCGACTCGGAGACATGACTATTTCAAGGTTTAAAAGAGATGATCTCACAAATACGAGTGGCATAGATTGGGCATAGACAGCAAATTACAAAACAAAACTTTTCTAGAATTCAACGACACTTAAATAAACAAAGTTATCGGCTTGAACTATATTATTTCCAGCTCAATTTCCTTGCAGACTCATATTCCTTACGATTGCCACAAAATAAACCAAAGTCTCCTACGTTTTAAAATGGATTGCCAATAACAACAAAGTGACAAAAATAAAGAGGTGTGACGTCTAACCGAGACGCTCCCGTCGGATTTTATTTACATTTGAAATGCTAATCGAAATGTATGAAATACGCATCGATTGTAAAAGTGAAACGCGGGAAATGATATGTTACATATTATACGAGTACTAGCATAGACTAGATGATTTCAGCTTAAAATATGCAGAAAAATGGTACTACGATGTGATCTTGTACCATATTAAGACGTCATAATATACACATGCACTCTTAGAGCGTCTTAAATAAGAATGCCTATATGAAAATTATATATTAACAAGATAATGTCGTTATTAATAATAATGGAATATTAACTTGCAGAAAGCTGTTTCTTATTTTTTTAATCCAAATTGATCGTGGAATTCCCACGAGTTATCGGAAACGAGGCTGCTGAGCTAATTCAGTTTC
This sequence comes from Agrotis clavis, assembly GCA_954870645.1. Lineage (NCBI taxonomy): Eukaryota > Metazoa > Arthropoda > Insecta > Lepidoptera > Noctuidae > Agrotis > Agrotis clavis. The sequence continues at coordinate 7,426,015 of OX940940.1, forward strand.
AATCCATCTGTTGGAAAAAGTATTACTTTATACAGGGTGCAATCTTAGTCGTGGGCAATATTTTAATCTAATGCTCTACTAACGATACTGAATGTATAACGCAACTCAAAAGCATTATTAATGCAAGTATGTAAAACCTTACAAAAATTCATAAGTGTCTCAAAGTATCAACGCGGCGCGTAGACGCGTTATACTGCGCTTTAAAATTTGGATACTTCAAGACTTATTGGGGATTAAGATTTTTTTTTTATTACTTTTAGTGTTTATTTGCAACATTATGCCTTTGCAATGTGACTTAAAGCATTTTTAAGGTTTTCCAAACTTGCATTAAAAATATTTTTGATTTGCGAATTATTAGCCCTAATGCAATCAGTATCGTGACTAGAATCTTAGATTAAAGTATTGCCCACGACTAAGATTGCACCCTGTATAAGTGGAAAATTCAGAAATTCACCTACCAAACTAACTAGTGCATCGGTAATCTCTTTATAATAAAAAAATCTTTATAATAAATCTTTATTCAGAATTAAAATCGGAAAATATAAAATTACAAAATAGCCTTGATAAAATATTTGTAGGTCTTACAATGTTAAATGCCTGTACTAGGATAATCCTGTATCACAGGCGAAAGTAGCTCAAACGATACCTATGCTATCTTTGGAACACAAGTTTTCTTTTTTTAGCAATATTTAAAATATACAATGGTAAAAATAAAAATAATATATAAAATGTCTACATCTAAATAAAACAATATTAACTTAGAACTAAAACACAATGATAAAGTAAAAATATCAGCAGAAATAAAAAGATTAAAGTCCAAACATGCAACATTAAAAACACAAACTTGCATAATTTACATTTTTGCAGGTAGCGACTAACGTGCTTAGACAGCAACTTATCGACGAGTAGTCTAGGTCATTAGCCTGTTTTATTTGTGTCAGCAATGGATGAATCCACTCGGACCAGTATAATGACGCTCATGCGCCCTCATAGTCGATCGAGTTAATGAACCTATATTCAGCAATTTTTCTTGCAGGGCAATCAGCGTCTCCTGTTTTGTGGATATTGGGCTTATTATAGCGCGTACAAGTGGCACATTTAGGAGCTTCCGCTTTTTTAGTGCACTCTGACATTGCATGTCCCACTCCTCCGCAGTGTCCACACGATGAGTTCACCTCTCGGCATGTCTTTGCTGCATGGCCATATTGCTGGCATTTGTAGCATCGGGTAACCAGGGTAAAATCTCGAACAGGGCAGGAATTCCAATTTACAAAAATCCTTTTTTGAGATATTAGGACTTTACGGATCTTGGCTGGAACTTGGATTATATAGTTGCAGGTCGATGCATCTTTCTTCCCAGATTTATGGCTGAGCTTGACCATGGTTAAAAACGTCTCTATTGACAATTCAGGAAACTTATCAGCTACATTCTGCTCGAAAATACACTTAAGAACGTCACTATCAGCCAACGAAGTCGGCACTCCTACAACCGTGATGCGTGGTTGACGCTTCATGGGTTCATCGGCACTAAGTCCAGATAAAGACAGATGGATTTCCTGCTTCACTTTTTCAACGTCTTGCTTTGTTTCAGTGCTGATTATAACTCCTCCGTTTTTAGTTTTCCGGACTCCACGCACTTGAAGCTTCATTTGATCAGGACGTATAATTTTTTGAATAAGAACTTTCGTTTCGTCGCTTGACTTGAATTTGTCATGGGGATAAATAGCTACAGAGCTCACATTGTTCGGACGTATGAAGTCATTTGATCCCTTCTTCACCATGTCAGCAAAAGAAATATTTCCCGTTTTACCAGAGTCCTTAATTGTCTGCTTTAGTTCAGAAATTTGTTCCGCCAGGTCGCTTTTTTCTTTCAATTCATCGATAATGTTAATGGCTTGATGGGCTTTCTGCTTCAGAGCCTGGTATAACACTGCCATCTGCGAGATGCCAGATCCAATTTTACGGCACAAGTTAGAAATTTTCAATTTCTGCTCCGAGTTGAGTTTGCCGTCCGTGGCAATAGTGCAAACGTCATTTAATTGCTGCTCCATGGATGACATCCATTTTTGTATCTCAGGCGTGGATGCAACTTCAACAGAGAAGTCAGCCTGAAGATTCTTTGCTGGCGAGGCATAGGGTAGCTCTTGGCTGCTTGAACTGCCGGGGCTGTTATCCATTTTTCACTATGTTTATGTTTCCATTATTTACGAAACTTCACACTTAGCAAAAATTTACAAAGTAGGTCACTATTTATTGCATTAAATAAATATTGCTAACGAGCACGTCTGTATGTTGCGAACGGCCACGATACAATCCAATGTAAATAAAGTTATAAATAACTACATTTTTACCGCGGTTTCAACCGCGCTTTTCGACTTCTGGATTTATTCCCGTTGAATCCCACTTTTGGATCCCATTTTTTAGGTATGCCCAATGAATCCCATTTTAAATTCCCGTTGAATCCCACGTTATGACAACATGTGTACATATCAGAATAAAAGTGTTACCTTTATTTTAAAGATTTATTCTCTGTTACTAATTTATGTGATAAATATTGTGATGTAATGCATGCATAATAAACCTGTAATTTTCGCATGCCTACTGCAGGTGAGATGTCTTTGTACCACCCATCAATTTTAACAGCTTGTAAAACCATCTCTAGCGAATAAATGATTCTATTCTATTCTATTCTATTCTATGAATTTTACTGAAAAATGTTCCAAAAAAAAAGCAATTTTGCCGTTGAAAGTACTCGCATTCAGATTTTTTAAGGCATGTGGGATCCAAGGGGAATAGTTTTTGGGATTCAACGGGAATAAAACGTTTTTCTTTTGTTGTGGGACCCAACGGGAAAAATATTCAAGTGATGGGAGTCAAAAGTGGGATCCAACGGGAATAATTCTCTGTTAGTCGTAGCGTGATGTTACATAGCCTAATAGCTTTCCTCGATAAATGGACTATCCAACACAAAAAGTTTTCCCCTCTGTTCAACGACAATTTTTTTTTTTTACTTATCCAAAACCTCTTCAAGAAATATGTGTCGTTCGCCCCTGATGAACGAGTCATCTGGGAGAAATAATAATTATTGTCACAGTCTGTAAAGCGAGGGTAAACAAGAAAATGGAAGAACTGCTGTGCTTAGGTATTACTTTTTGTCGTAAAATAATAACTAAGCTTACTAAGGAAAAATTACAGGAAAATTCCTTACCAATTTTTATTACCTATGATAATTATCCTTAAGAGAATTAGCAGCTTATTCTGCCCAAAATTTCGCTCGCGTGAAGGATTATAAACCTAAATGAAAAAAACAACACGGAATGAGAATAAATTATGATAACGATCCGGTTTAAAGGAGAGTGAACTCGTAGGGTCGCGGAGTTGTCTAAATAGCTAAAAGTGATCCTGGAATGCAAAGGGCAATTAAAGGAACATGATAGATTTTAGATGTCTGACAGTCCCTTTCCGCTCTACCCAGGGCCGGATATCTCATTTGATGATTTTACCAACATACAAAAAAAAAGAATGAGCTCGTAACTAAAAAATAACAAACCCGCCTTTGTTTCTTCAAGATAATCCATTTTTGCTTAGGTCAGACCGTGGTTGGGTAACCTACTTCCACCACAGACTCGATGTGGGGTGAATGGTCCTCCCTAACTGCCGTTTTTAGATCTTTGGCAGTAGTTACAGATATTTTGTGACGTGTGTTCAGCCCGAAAGGCTGACACAATAAGTCGAACTTACCGGGTTGTGGCATATACCACTTATGGCCACTGTTTAAGATAGAAACATAGTTCGTCGTGGCGTATGTGTGTTCCTATGTTTGTGCAGCCACGACACAAGAAAAATTCCTAGTCTTGCGTAATGTTGAATTTTTTTTTGTTTCTGGTTGGACAGAAAAACCCAAAATATCTGATTAGTCGATTGCAGATAAAAATAAAAGAAGAAAACTGTTTATACAGAAGCCCTATTTTAAAAAAGCTAGGCAGATGACGAAAGAGATTTCTGCTTTGAAAATCATTCAATTTAATTCAGTAAATTGGGTCTCAAAAAGATTTCAAAGTTATCCATCTTTAGAACGCCCCCGATTTTATCAGAATTCCATTTGGTACTAAGTAAATTCTTCAAAATTTTCCGTTCATCGTTTCATTTGACTATTATTTTATCACTTTCTAGACCCTTTATGTCCAAATTAAATATCTAGTTCAACACGATTAAGTAATAATTTTAGTTTATAAAGGAAAATAATTTTAAGACGTTTATGAATAGTTTATGCGTGTATTCACTCATAACCACACCACGTCGCAGCGACAAAATGTGGTTACGTGTAAATAGTGTCGCAGCGGCTTTTTGCAGTTGCGTTGTGGTACCGACAAAATGTCGATGTGGTTGCGTTGTCGCTGTCGTTGCGATGTGGTAACCACGTGGTCATGTGCAGTTATACTCCGGCTTTCGTAGAGGAAATACGGCTTGACTGAACGTAGTCATGGAGGAAAGATTGTTGTTGCGATGTGGCCGCGGTGCCGCCGCCTGTGGTGGCGTTGCCGTCGCGATGTGGTTGCGATGTGGTCGTATTACACAGGTGGTCGATAACAACGGCAAAATGTGGTATACGTGTAAATTGTAATATTCATTTTCAATACAAAATATAGTCTTAGCTCTTCGCAGGGCCTTGATGACTTCGTCCTCAAGGATGGTGTATCCATCTGTGTCACAAGTTTGTGGTGTGCTGCTCCTTGTGTCATCAGCAAACATGTTAGCGATGTATTGTTTCCACATGAGTTTTTTCTTAGCTGTATCTACCACCGGCTGGTTTTTTTCGTCCCACAGTTGGTGAGTAGGAATTTTGTGACCAACCAAGGCTTTAATTTCTTTGTGAAGATTGAACGCATCGTGTTTCCTCTGGAGTTCTTCAAGGTGTTCACATTTTTTTCTGTACCAAGAATTACGAGCGTAACGGACTTCACGGCGGATCTGTTTATCAAATTCTTCATACTTGTCTTTGTCCATTTTGTGAAGTCTCCGTTTTTCTATAAGCTCATAAATTCTGTCATTCATCCATGGTTGTTTAGGTACCCAACTTTTTGACGCTAGTATTATCTGGTTGGCTTCATGCACTTTAGTTTTTAATTGATTCCACGTATCTTCCACTGAAACGGATGGCTGTTGTTTGGCAACTACAGCCCATTCGTTGACTTTATTGGAAACCAATGGTCTCACATGTGCTTCGTGTATCAACCTGGGGTCAATCTTATTCCTCTTTAGTTGTTTTTTGATTTTCTTAAGGGTACATGATAACTCTGCAACAACCGGATTATGGTCTGATCTTATATCGGTTCCAGGGTAGGTTTTCGCGCTTTTAATACTATTGCGGAATCGGTTATTAATCATTATGTAGTCAATTTGGTTTCGCATTATGTGTTCTGGAGTATGACGGGGTGAAGTCCAAGTATACAATCTTCTGGCTGGTAATTGAAAATACGTGTTCATAATGGCAAGTTCTTTTTCTTGACAGAATTGAACTAACGTGTCTCCTCTTGCGTTTCTCTTGCCGAGACCATATTTTCCTATGATTCCTTGGACTTCGCCTTCTCCCACCTTTGCGTTGCGCACAAAATTACGCTCGTTTGGCCTCACCATAAGTCAGTGTATTAAGCGCAGGATTGCAGTAGAATAGTAGATTGTATGACAAGAGAGCAAAGTAATATTTTTATGGCGAGGGCGCTATTTTGAATCCAGAGCAAAATGAGGGATTCTACAGTAGAATCCTGAGCGTAGCGAGGGATTCTTTAGTAGAATCCTGAACGTAGCGAGGGATTCAAAGTACGCCGCCCGAGCCAAAAATATATTTTGCGCCCAAGTGATACACTCTACTTTTCATCCCCCACTATGAGAAAATAAAAAGCGCCTCATATTTTATTGTATCTAGTATTATTGTATTGTAAAACTAACAACTAAAAAATGAAAAATAAATAACAAAAAAAGAAAAAAGACAGAAAATCTAACAAAGACAATTGTTATGACAATTTTGCTTCTAACAATCAGTGAAATTGACGAAAACGCGGGCTGTAGTTCGCGCGTTTTTAAATAGTTTTTTTTTTAATTCAGCCAGCGACGACGTGACTATGGGCTGTCGTACCAGCCAGTCTTTATTAAAACAATATTTGCGTTCGATTTCTTTGGCGCTGAACACTAAGGGCCGAAACACATAACCGCGTTGCGTCGCCGCAACGCTAAAATCGGCAGTTTGCGTTGCGGCGTTGCGGCGTCGTGAAAAAGAGCGTTTTATTTGTCGTTCGGTAGGGTAACCAGTTCGTCGTGATTTTTTATTGTGGATAGACGTGTCTCTGCCATGGACCATCGTGAAAAAGTATTTCTTATTTGTTATTAAGAAGACATTACTCTGCTATTTTTATATATTGCATTACGTTGCGGCGCCGCGCCGCTTAAATCGGCAGTGACGCTACTGTCGATTCTAGCGGCGCGGCGCCGCAACGCCGTTATGTGTTTTGGCCCTATGATGTTCCAAATTCAAAAAGTGCGCGGCAAAGTTCTTTTCACCTCACCCGCTCGGAAAGATTCTATTTCACCTCACCCGCTCGGAAAGATTCTATTTCTCATTCAAAATCTGAGCGCAAAACTCCATTTTGTGCTCTAGAGCACAAAGTGTTGTTTAAAATTCGAACACGTCTTGTATTCTATTGTTTTCTACTTTTCCACACTGCCAGGCGAGCCGCCCCCACTACATTTCCTCGCTGTGTGAGGTGAAAAGTTGTGTGTTGCACTCGGCAGCAAAGTTTTTCTGCGTCTCGTACCTTTGAAAACTTCGCATCGCTCAGGATTCTATATTTGAATTGAACCGCTCGTTTCTCTCGCGGTTCAATCTTAGAATCCTTCGCTCGCTCAGTTTTCAATTCAAGTACTCGCGCCAAAAATCAACTTTGCAGCCTTGCATAACAAATAACTATTGAGGCGCACTTATTTACTTATAAAGAGGATTAAAAACTCATTACTGCCCGCTAAAAGTTTCTTAAAGAAAACACCACTTTTGGGCGCACTTAAAGGCGAACCAAGTCGTCCTTTTCGAATAGATGGGATGAAAAATATTATTCATTTATTACAATATTTAATACAATACATTCTAATATTATCGTCTTCCATTCATCAGCAAACAAGTAGATCTGACGGCACATTGTAGCAGTGGCTGAGTGATTGACTGCCACGCTGCGTGTAGCGGGTTCCAATCCTGCACGGAATAAATATTATTTGTATGAACTACCGGAGCAGTGGTGGCCCAGTGGTATCGGTCCCGACTTACGAGTTGTAGGTCGTGGGTTCGAACCCCGCCTGGCGCATTACTTTCTGTAATTTATTTCATCACCACTGCTCTCAAAACGGTGAAGGAAAACATCGTGAGGAAACCGGCATGTCCTAGAACCAAAAATTCGAAGACATGTGACATCCACCAATCCGCACTGGGCCCGCGTGGTGGATTATGGCCCACTCCCTCTCACAGAGAGGAGGCCTGTGTCCCAGCAGTGGGAACATTATAGGCTGATGATGATGATGATGATGATGAACTACCTACAGGTAATTGTTCCGAGTCTGGTTGTTTGTGCATTATATTACTTTAAAAGTTTGTAAACGTCCCCACGATACAGGAGAAATTCGTATTGCGGAGAAACGTTTAAAAATGAATAACTCAAATACCAACACATTTCAGTCCTGCAGGGCTATTGGCTAACTTGATAGTCACTGACCAGCGGTTGTCCACTGAACACTGGCTTGAAACCTGTTATGAGGCTAAGTTGAGGAGTGGAGTGCCTCAAAAGCGTTAGAATAGTTGATTTTAGGAAACATTTACATTTATCAGTCATTGCAAATGCAAAAGCCAATACGAAATTTGCCTTTTGACAGCTATTTGATGATCACCACACAGACACCGAGATACGCTTTAGCCCCACTGGTCTACCATAACGTCTTACAGCCAGAGTAGTTACAGTGTGGGAAAGAGACAGAGCTCTACAAGTCGTCTAGCGCCATCTCGTTCCCTCACGAAAACTACTCCGTCATGATAGACTACCTGAGTATTTCACATAAACGCAAGTATAACCCGGTTCATTGAAGAAAGGATTCTAAAATGGCGGCTTGTACATACTTGCGTTGACAGATCAGACAGTCAGCTTATAAGATTTCAAGTTAAAAATAATAATAATAATAAAAACAAGACTGGATCACAATAATTTCTCATTAAATGTTATGAAAAATATTTAGTTTTAATTCCGCGACAAAAATCCAGGCTTGTTGCAGGATGCAATCCCAACCTATGCAGTCATGCATATGCACATGCAGCAAAGGAATGAAAAAAAGCGGCCTCGAATGAGCTCATTCGAGGCCGAGCGCTTGTCGACTCAACATCTCCTGAGGATACCCCGTGGAGGGGCGAAACACGTGTCGAGTATAGGTTTGATTGCATGGCGTGTTTTTCCGTTTGTTGCATGTGTGCATATGCATGAGGGCGGGAGGGTGGGTCCTTTGCTGCATGTGCATATGCATGACTGCATAGGTTGGGATTGCATCCTGCAACAAGCCTGGATTTTTGTCGCGGAATTAAAACTAAATATTTTTCATAACATTTAATGTCATGGATTTCCGCAAAGTAACGCCTGATTCCATAATTTAATAATTTCTCAAACAATAAAACAAAATTCAACAACAATAATCAACAGGTAAAAACGGAAAAATAACAGAAAACTTTAGTAAATATTCTTAAAAAAGATCACTGAGCGCGTCAAGACATCAAGACTAATTTTTTTTCTGCTTACGCTACGCGCGGGAGTGAGTATAGACGGCACTAGTGTGCGAGCGAGAGAACACGATAAGCGCCGCCATTTAAGATTCCTTTCTTCAATGAACCGGATTATAAAAATACGAGCATTTATAAGCAAACAAACATTCAATACTCATTATAAAGTTGATAGATACATCAGTGAGTACAGTGAGTCGTTAGCCAGGTGTTTATGGCGGCCATACGATTGTGTCGTTTTTGGCACGGAATTAATCGTCTATGGTTAGCACGCGACTACACACAATACTTAGGTGGGGCGCGCAATTGCGATTGTGACTATTATGTCTTTATTAGTAGGCTACTGGTAATTTATGTCTTACTTGGTACTATTACAATTGGGAAATTTTGTGAAGATGGATGGATGTTTGTTACTCGGTAACGATGCTCTGGTCGATTCAAAGCTCCAGAGCCTTGAACATCGACGCCGTGTTGCCAGCCTGTCGGTTTTTTATCAGTTACATTTCGAAGAGTGTGCAATTGTACTCCATAACTTGATTCCGCCTGGCCCTTTCCATCATCGGACTACAAGACGTACGGCAATGCGTCATCGATATATGGTGCACATCCCTCCGGTACGCACAATGCATTTTGCCAATACCTATTGTACGCACAGCTAAGGAGTGGAATTCCCTGCCGGCCATCTGTATTTCCCGACAGCTATAACCTTGGGGTCTTCAAGTCAAGAGTGAACAGGTTACTTCTAGGCAAGCGTGCTTCACCGTCGACCACATCTTCGCTTACCATCAGGCGAGATAGTGGTCAAACGCAAACCTATCAATATATTAAAAAAAAAGTAAGTAGCTAAGACTATAGCAAACTTTAGTTCTAACGTGACGTAAGCGCTGCGCCCGTGCGATCACAAAGCTGTGTTAATAGAGAATAGCACTATACTACAGATGATTTGGATGTTTGGTACGTAGATAGTTTATTGATTTGATTGCACATCATCATCATCATCATCAGCCTATAATGTTCCCACTGCTGGGACACAGGCCTCCTCTCTGTGAGAGGGAGTGGGCCATAATCCACCACGCGGGCCCAGTGCGGATTGGTGGATGTCACATGTCTTCGAATTTTTGTTTCTAGGACATGCCGGTTTCCTCACGCATTGCACATAAGACACTTTAATAGCGATAGTGCAGCGCTTTCGTTGGACAATTATGAAACTCCACGCAGGTAAACGCTTTTTAAGTAATATGGTAACTTATTTTCACACTGATGTTCCTTTACTCATATTTTATGATTGATTTGACCTTACAATACAGTTTTTCCAACTATTATGGCGTCATCAGTAAGCATAAAGTATTCTCTTATCTACCAAGACCTTACAATCATCATCATCATTATAATTTTATCAGTCGGTGGACATCCAAATAGTACATCTCTAGGTCAGAGGTCGACTATATACTCTCAAAAATCGAGGTATGTATATTCCACATTAGGTACCTGACACCTACGAAAAAGTTTTGATAGGAGCCGTTTCCACTGGTGCCCAATGTACAATACCTCCAAAAATGTATGCTGAAAACAATTTATTTTTCTACTCTGAAATTATTGGGTCACGTAACGCTCAAATTAACGCAGTCAAGTTATACTGATTATTTAGTAATAGAGTCACCTTTGAGCTATTTCGCCTTATGGTAAGCAAGGATGTGGTCAACGGTGAAGCACACTTGCCTAGTAACCTATTAACTCTTGACGTGAAGACCCATAGCTATCAGGAAACAAACCCGGACATGTAATTCCACTCCTTAGCTGTGCGTCAATAACAGTATTGGCAAAAATCTTTATGGGGTAAGGGTACGATGGCGTATTGCCGTACGTCTTATAGTCTAATGATGGAAAGGACCAGGTGGAATTGTATTGTGCAGTTCCATCGCACTTTCCGAAATGCAACCGATATAAAACCGTCAGGCTGGCAACTCGGCGTCGATGTTCAAGGCTCTGGAGCTTTGAGTCGACGCCGAACTTTCACTTTAAATTGAAAGGACCTAAGCGGGGGTACAAATACCATTCGGCTTCAATAAGGGTCTTTTTACCCATTTGTATTTAAACTCAGTTCAAAACACAGAATGAATTAATTCCATAACAAAATCTACAAGTCACAAAACCACAAAATACTTCGAACGTAAAATAACTGACTGGACAGGAAACGTTCATTAATTTAATGAATGCAACAAAGAAAATGTCGCCTTGCTGAAAATGTTCCGGCTTTGTAACATTGAATTATTACGTCCAAAGTTAAAGCGGAAAGTAGTACAGTTAATACCTACAGCGGAAGAGTTTGTTTGTTTGAATGCGCTTATCTCGGGAACTACTGGTCCGAATTGGAAAATTATTTTTGTGTTGGATAGTCGATTTATCAAGGATGGCTATATAGGCCCGTCGACGGCGCGTTGTGTTCCACGCGCGCCTCAAAGAGCTGTCAGCAATCTAAGAGGGCCAGAGCCTGCCGGGGTCGCGGGACTGTCCCACTCGGTAACCGTGACCCTGGTACATAAAGGGCTATTGGAGGAACACCGTGGATTTTAGTCAGTACAAGTCTGACAGTCCCTCCTGTCCCGCCCTGGGCGGAAGGACTCATTTGATGATTTTGCCACGATAAAAAAAAGGCTATAGGTTATAAAACGTCACGCTGTGACCAAAAGGAATCGTGCAGAGGGGCTGAAACCACGGGAAAGAGCTAGTTTTAAATGAATCAAGAATTTTAATGTTCACTTTCCGCTCTTGGTTAGGTGTTCGAAAAGTTTGGACTTTGAAATGAAGTTTCTAGTCGGTAATCGCTCAAGTATTTGGAGAAATTACTGAAGTTCTAATTCGATAAGCTTGGTGCGTGAAACTCTAACATAATGAAAACAAACATGAAACAGTCGCAAGATTATAGAAATATGTTTTGTAGAAAACATTAATTATGGGTTAAAGTGAGAGCACTGCAAAACTAAATAAAAGAAATATGCACTAGCATTAATTGCCCTTCTTTCTTTGCTTGTTAAAATCATCCCATATGTCCAAACGCGAGGGACTGTCAGATTCGTACTGACTATAAAAACTTAAAAAAAAAAATGTAACCGCCTTCAAAAACAACCACAAAAAAAGGGTAAAATAACCTACAAAACTTTTCTTTGGGAAGTCGGTGGTTTTTTTATTATTAATTTCATTGTTTTGTTGCCACCGACTTCCGAAAGAAAAGTTTTGTAGGTTATTTTACCCTTTTTTGTGGTTGTTTTTGAAGGCGGTTACATTTTTTTTTAAAGTTTTTATTTTACTCTTTTTAGTTTAAATATTCAACCAAAATTCTTGTCAAATACATCATTTTCTTACATGTGCACTAGAATTTTGTAATCCGTAGCACCGGTAATAACATCGTTAACATCTCTTTAATTCCTTCCCTATCTCAAAAATTACTGAACCGATTTTGATGAAACTTGCAGTGTTCCTTAAGTTGAACGATACCTAGTACAACATAAAAAGAATTAGTTAAATCGGACTTGTAGTTCCGGAGATATGCGAACACAAACAAAATTTACTAAATCAATCGATGCCGACTCCTTACGAGAGGAGTTGTACCTTCCATCATTAGCTCATCCACCTGAGATGATGATTATCAGTTGCAAATACAGTAGAATCCGTTTATTATGACTCCGCTTATAATGACCAACCGTTTATTAGGACGTATTACAGAGCGAAGGTTGGTTTTCATACAAAATTCTTGAAACAAGTCGGATATAATGACTTCGCATTTAGAGACATGCCGCTTATTATGACCCATTTTTAATAAATTGTGTCCAGTTTATGTAGTTACTGACGTGATTCATAACACCTTCGACAAGTGTTCGGAAGCGTCACGTGATACCCATTGATGTTCGGCGCATGCATGGTGGTTTTGAGTCTCAGTGTAGTAATTCAATTATTATTATTGACTTAAGGTGAGTGGGGGTAAGATGAAAAACGGGGAAAGATAAAAAAGATACAATAACGCCGAATATAAAGGAAATCTTTTAATGCTGGCAACATCATTGTAGACACCGTTTTATCTTGCCCCACACCGCAGTCTGCGTCAGTCGCTAAGTGAGAGCATTTGTGTGTTTTTTGTCATTTTCCGTACGGACACATTATCCGCGTAAAATTGAAATTTTAGTCTTCCATCAAGCGGGGTAAGAATAAAAACGTACTTATGGTCATAACCATAAGGACTATTTTAGTCACTATTTCAGTCTTATTACCCCTTGGGCATTTCGTCTTACCCCTACATCTTTTCTTCATTAAGACCAATTTTAATTGCAGTTTTTTCATAAATAATTGTTTCACAAAGATTTCTTTCAACATTATAGAAACAACTTGACCATGCTTTTTTACCCAAAACAATTTTTTTTGCATTTGCATTGAATCCCTTTGTGTGACAACAGTTTCAAATCAACACTGTTCATCTCATCAATTTTTCATTCCAACTTACCCCCACTCACCCTAGTTCTATATTGTCTCTCTATTAAAATAAATACATACTGACAAAAACAGGAGGTTGTTTATTTTATTCAAAATGCTTTGTATGACGTCCGCTTAGTATGACGTGTTTATTATTTCCCTTCGATGTCCTTTTAAACGGATTCAACTGTACTTAAACAGCTTTAGAAAATTGTATGAAAATGGTACTATGTGCCTATAAAATTTGAAGGTTGCCCTCGTTTTCCCTGGGATCCCATCATCAGATTTTGACCTGATGATCATGGGACCACTTGGGAAGTATACCCTTTCAAACAAAAGAAATTCCAAATCGGTCCAGGCGTCTTCGAAAAATCGGGGAACAATTAAATAAAAAAAAAAAGATTCCGACGAATTGAGAACCTCCTCCTTTTTTTGAAGTCGGTTAAAAATCGACGCTGTTCCGAAAATTGCCTCGAGGCGTCCTTTGCCGTGGGCACCTCCCGCGGCGGCTCGTGTCGTGAGGTGGACGCGGTCCCGTCTCCATAAGGTGCTGGCCACACAGAAAAGACGTTAGACGCAGACGGAGCGGAGACATTAGTCTCTACAGCGTCCCTTTCATACAAAATGTACAGAAGCGTCGCGACGCAAAACATACAGAGAATCGGACCGTGGCTGGGCGCAACGCTAGTACATCTGCGCCTGTCCGCGACGCGTCCTCGTCTTACGTCTCTTCTGTGTGGCCTGCGCTTTAGATTAAAATAAGCATTTCATTTCTAAAATCGCAAGTGTGCGCCTCAGCTTGACCTACGTAGTAGCGTTGATTAAGGAAGCCATTAAAGAAGCGCACAGACAATACTAACAATGGCTGGCCGCGAATAAATGATGCCAGTCTGATTACTTCTCTAATTGTTGTTGGATTTCAGTCTGGGTTTACACCTAAGGGTTCTCAACTCTCTCAAGTACTGGGTAGCTCGCCGTCCGATCAAGAACCATGAGGCCTTACCACGACCTCTTAACGCGATACAGTTTAAGCTGTAGGAAAGAGACAGAGCTATACATATAAGTCGTATAGCGCCATCTCTTTCCCAGTCTAAAGACTCACGCTTTAAATTATAGGCCACCTGGCCGATCAATCAACCAGGAAATACGAGCCTCAAAGGACTGTCAGCAAACCAACAGAGCAGCTAGTGGCGCAATCTGACATTATGCTGATCTGCAGTGGCGGATTTGCAGTCCTAGCCGCTCCAGGCCCCACACCATGTGCCGCCCCTTTATCAGCAACCATCATAATATTATAGACTTTTTTTATTAATGAATTTACTTAATTGCCCACTTTAAACTGATTCAGAAAAGTAGTTAACGTTAACCGGATGCTGTTAGTTTGTAATATTTTCCGAGGTTTCACGGATTATTGGATATTTAAAGAAAACAATTAAAACGGTTTTAGGTTTTGTTTAACTTATGGTAAACTAAACGTATACACGAACTGTTTTATATGTACGAAATTACAATAGTGATTTAGTAAAATAAGGTATGTAATGCGAGCCATTATGACACTTTGCATTAGAGTTATTTCTTGTTAATCTTGTTCCTCGTATCAAATAGGTGGCGCGTTGTGTTTCTGCTGGGGTCGCGGGTTTTTTCTTAACTCAGGATACAGACAGTCCCTTCCGCCCCACCCAGGGAGGCGGGAGGACTCATTTGATGATTTTACCACCTAAAAAAAAAAAAAAGCCCGGGCCTATTAGGACACTGCTGAGCTGAGTCCGTATTAGCATTTATCTGTGATAATTTATTTTATTTTGCCTAGTTTTAAGATTTGTTTAATGCCAATAAATGAACTTCTCTTAATTTATTTTCTTTCTTCCTTTAGAAAAGCAAGGAAAGATTGTGGAATTAAGGAGAATATTATTATTTTACTTTCATAAATACACTTTATAGTTCTAGTGATAAGATGAAATGTAACTTGTAAGATTGTTACTACAGGTTATTATTCAAAAAGAACTTGAAACTAACTTTGAGTATCTACGCCATACTTGACTCAATAACAGTTAATGTTCCACGATATCTTTCAAAGTTATTACTACAGAACAATAACTAGTACAAACAATAACTTGTTTCCATTATTCTATTGTATTTCAAGCATTAGGGCCTGAAATAATATTTGTTTTGCCTGAAATTGTAATGCTATTAAGGGTAATTGCATTTGACATCGTTTTTATTGGTTTAGTGGTAGAATGGAATTTAGGCAAATTTAATTTTGTCATTGTAATGACTTGCACAAATAGCAGATAAAAGTGTTTATATTGTTTTATTTACTTGTACAAGGATCTTTTGGCTAATTACCAAGTAACGGATCAACAGAATTCGATAAGTCATCACTTTGGGCCTTATCATAAACAGCGCTGTAACAATTAAAAAAATGTCGCAAATGTTGAGATAGGAGCCTGGCCTCGCACAGGACTAATTTTGTTTTTTTTTTTATAATTTTGTTTGTTCTGTCCTGTCGTGTGTGTCATTAAATCATTTTTCTTTCTGTCTTTCTTTATTCCTATTTTTCCTTTTTTTCTTTCTTTCTTTATTGGCTTTTTATGAAACACGACAATAGGGAGTTTCACTGCCAGTTTTAGCCGTCAGTGGCGCTCAAGCGCATAACATAAACAACGTCAAGTGTAGCTTCGAGTGTGTAGTGTATGTCAAATTAATCATACAGTAAATGACATCATGCGCTGGTAGCGCCATCTGAGTCGAGCTTTGCGTGAAACTTCCCATTGAGCCAGAATTTTCTACCCCAAGATTTGGTCGAACAAAGTAAAAAGAGGTCACATAACAGAAATAACTATAATATTACTGGTATAAGGTACAAAGAAATTCTACCAACAAAGACCTTTCTTTGGAACGATTTTAATAAAAGGACCAGCCAGCAATTTCCGAACGGTTAAGAAAAGGGATCGCGAAAACAAAATCTTATGAATATATTTAAAAGCTTTGAAGCCTGTTAAGCAGCTATCACGTTTCTGAGTGAAAATGAGTGAAAAACAGCTTTTAACATAATTTATGCGTCGCCACTTAACAGTGAACTTCGACCAAGAAGGTTGACCACGAAAACTAGTATCCTGTTTAATAATATACAACATTATTTTTTGCTGTCCAAAATGTTTGTGTAAAGAATCTATATACAAAATTTTAAAACCTTATCATAAAAAATCACAAAGTTATAAACTTGTCCTGCATTACCTGGTTGTCCGTTCAAAAACATGCTCATTTCGCGGTACACCCGCGTAAACCGCGTCTCCTGTGTTATACACTCGTGATAATACTCGTAGTTTGGCAATAGGTACCTAACCGTACGGTGATTTTATTGTAATTAACTGGTAATAATATTATTAAATTAAAATATTTTTGAAAAAAAAAAAATATAACATGGTGTAAAAATTATTGGAATCGAATCAGTTACTGATTCTGAACAAACTATAACAGGTTTCACATATACTAAAAATAATGTTGTATAACTTTATAGGTGCTTAAAAGTACTTTTCAGGTTATGGCACTAAGTCAGCAGTACTAGTCTGGCAGTCTTTTTCAATCAATTCAGGGCGGGGGATTCTAAGACGACAAAAAAGAAAACGGAATGAACTGTAACCATTCCACGTATTGGCTGCCACATCAAGTAACCGTGACCCTGGAACGTCAAGGCCTACCGAGGGATCACCGTGGATTTTAGTCAATACAAGTCTGACGGTCCCTACCGTCCTGCCCTGGGTGGAAGGACTCATTTGATGATTTTACCACGATATTAAAAACGGATTAACCTTGGCAAGTTCTGAAGATAGCTCTATGCAGATATCCTTATTTATTTGTATCTATTCGTATAAATACTTGGAAAATTCCTTGAATACCCATTGACACAGCTGCAGACTAATATCGCACACCCAAACAATGAATAGGATCGTCCTATGGCCATAGATTACCTAACAGTGCACGTGAATAGGCCGTCTGGATCCTAATACGGACACCCAGATATGCAATGACATTGATGTTATTTTGTAATAGCTGCCATGACCTGTAGAATAGTAAGTAGGCAATTAGCCAAAAAAATTTACGCGTTGACACGTGTCAAGTTACCAAAACAAAACGATATCGGGGTCTAAAAATAAATAGCGCTACAGAAATATTGCGAATGTCAAAAATTCATTACCATGACGAAACGAAGACGCAGCGTAGGCAGGCCTCACGGTGGACCACCGATCGTGAGATTCGCGGGCAATCGATGGATGCAATTGGCGAATCGTTTGGCGTGAAGGTCTAAGGGGGACGCCTATGTTCAGCAGTGGACGTCTTCCGGCTGATGACGATGACCTTGATTGGACGGCGAGCTACCCAATACTACGGCGACACCCGCAAGCCCGCAAGTAAAATATTTTGATATTGAAAATAGTCTCAACTCCAAACACTACTTGGTGGCAGGTCCGTCTAGGGATGCAAATCTACCAGCTACAAGAGAAGTCAATCTCCCGGTGAGTGACGGGTAACGTGACCAAGTTACTAAACACCTCCTAGTGACCACTGTCGAGGGGGTGAGAAGAATCAGGGTTGTTCAGCGATACACACTTTTAAGTTGAGGGTTAAAAATAAATTGTATTTAATATTTTGTGAAAATCTGTGACGTCCGTGAAGGTATTATGAATAATCTGGTTTTTTGGCGAAGAACCAGAGTCACCGATGTTTTTTTTTAGCGTGCTAAAATCATCAAATGAGTCCTCCCACCCAGAGCAAAACAGAAGGGACTGTCAGACTCGTACTGACTAAAATCCACGGTGTCCTTCAATAGCCCTTACGTTCCGGGGTCACGGTAATTCGTTAGTCCCGCGACCCCGGAGAGTCACCGACATAATTTATAGCTCGTAAAATATGCAACCGACATAGCTCGTAAAATTTGAAAGTTGCAACCGATGGGGAAGAAAAGTTCTCGAGTGGCGACCACGGACCGGAAGACGCAGCGTAGGCAGGCCTCCCATTAGGTGGACCAACGACATCGTGAGAGTCGCGGGCAACCGATGGATGCAAGTGTCGAATTGTCGTTCGGCGTGGCGCTCTAAGGGGAAGGCCTATGTTAAGCAGTGGACGTCTTCCGGCTGATGATGATATTTCTAATGGTTTTCAGACAAAAAGTTTACTGTATCGAAGAAGGCAAGCAAGTTGCGTGTGGGAAGCGACGGCATCCCAGTATTTTCTCAGTTAGTGACGAAAAATAAATATACTAAGTAGAGCTGATAATGATCGCATTAACAAATATGTCGCCACGCCATGTTTGACGGCACGGTTATGTTATCCCAGTAGCTGATCGATTGATGGATTGCCGTGGGTTCGATTCCCGCACAGAACAAATATAGTCCAGTCAAATTAGTAAGTTCACCTCGGAATTCGAGATAGAATAGAATAGAATAGAATACTCTTTATTATGTACACCATACAAATTACAGGATACATCCAATTAACAATATCTTATAAATAGGGTGACACAATGGGCGGTCTTATCGCTAAAAGCGATCTTTTCAAGACAACCTTTGGATGAATTTGAAAAATAAAGGAGAAACAATACTGTAGGTAGTCTACGGCGGCGTACAATTTACCAACAAACAAAAGCATACACATACAAACACAAAATATATGTATAAACACAAATAATTATATATAAATATACATTAATAATTATGGAACATCGCTAATAAACGTTCGAGTCACACGTTCAAGAGGAAAGGTAGTGGTTTTTGACCAGATTTTTAAAAGTGGACAAGCTTTGTGCGCGCCTTATTGACAGGGGCAAGGCATTCCATAGACGTACTGCTTCGACGGTAAAAGATTTGTCGTAAAAACGGCTATAATGCATTGGCATTTCCAGTTTCAGGTTTTCCGATGACCTCAGATATCTATTATGTGTGTCATGAAGGAACTTGAAACGTTCTTTAAGATAAGAGGGGGTTTTAGGATTGAACAGAATACTGTAGAGTTGAAACAAGATATGAGAATTCCGGCGAAGACGTATAGGAAGCCACTTGAGTTTTACACGAAATTCAGAAATGTGATCATATTTGCGCAAGCCAAATATGAATCTTATGCAAAAGTTTTGAAGTCGCTCAAGTTTATCAAGTTGTGCCTCAGTAAGATCAAGATAACTGACATCAGCATAGTCAAGGATGGGAAGTAGGAGGGAAAACTGCGCTTGCGCAATGCAAGCGCAGTTTTAGTGGCGGTTGGAAGAAAGTTCCGTAATCGTCTCAAGGACTTAGCAGATGCAAAAATTTTGCGACTTACTTCTATACTGAGATACCCAGCTGTAAGTCTGTAAATACTTGTATTTGGACACCCTAAAAGTTGTCTCAAAACCTACATATGGTAGGGTGTGCGCAACTATAAAATTTCAAGGTCAATATATCATATACAGGGTTACTGGTTAAGTCGACCTAGATCCTTTGAGGGGTTATATTATAGTAGACGTCAATTTTGACTGATTTTACTATGGGAACCCCTATCCCAATCCTTACCGTTTTTAAGTTATTAGACTTTTAATTTTTTTTTAAATATTCCACCTCTGCGTCATAAACTGGTTATTGTAAGAATTTTACGATGTTTAGGACGCTAAAGTGATACTTTTTTGATAGCTTACGAAAGACTCATTCTATTGAAACCAGTATATTTGATAAATTACTCATATCTTGGGAAATAAATGACTGGAAAGTTCAAATATGTATTGAAAATTTTTTTGGAGCTGCCCTTGTCTTTCGGGCCAAATTTCTCAAATAAATTTACGGTACTTGATTGGCAGATTGCAGCAAAAACACTCTGCTCTGCTTAATAGAAATGTACATTCGAATTTTGAACCTCCTTTTTTTATGAAATCGGTTAAAAGAGTATTGACGAGTTTGGTTAAAAAACCACCTTGTCAGTATCAACCTTTGGTTTTCTGGACATTACTTACTAAAAGTGGATATTGTGGTACCATTTTAAAAAGCTAATGAGACAAAAGTGTTTTTGCTGCAATCTGCCAATCTAATACGGTACATTTATTTTGAGAAATTGGGCCCGAAAGACAAGGGTAGCTCCAAAAAAAATTCAATATTTGAACTTTACAGCCATTTATTTCCCAAGGTATGAGTAATTTATCAAATATACTGGTTTCAATAGAATGAGTCTTTCGTAAGCTATCAAAAAAGTATCACTTTAGCGTCCTAAACATCGTAAAATTCTTACAATAACCAGTTTATGACGCAGAGGTGGAATATTTAAAAAAAAAAAAAAAGTCTAATAACTTAAAAACGGTAAGGATTGGGATAGGGGTTCCCATAGTAAAATCAGTCAAAATTGACGTCTACTATAATATAACCCCTCAAAGGATCTAGGTCGACTTAACCAGTAACCCTGTATATGATATATTGACCTTGAAATTTTATAGTTGCGTACACCCTACCATAATTATGTAGGTTTTGAGACAACTTTTAGGGTGTCCAAATACAAGTATTTACAGACTTACAGCTGGGTATCTCGAATTCCGAGATTCTTACCTAATTTAAGCTAAAATGACTGGACTAATATTTGTATGATCTACAACTAGTTATTCCGTGTCTGAAGTTAAGTTCACGTTTTTTTTTTGTCGTGGTAATATCATCAAACGAGTCCTACATAAATATTTGTTTTCTTATATTCCTACACATAAAAGTATGGTTTTAAGCATGGGTCGGAATTAGGTAGAGTAATTCATGTTACCCTGATTTCTTACAGCGAAAGAATAAAGTGGATATGCCCCAAATCAGCAGAAAAATTCCGATAATTATTTTCTTTTACACAATTTATTTGTCTAATCTATCTCTGATGTTTTTATTATTATTATTTATTTGTAATACTGTTTTCTACAGGAGACTGTCTATTAAAAATCCCAGGAATATCACCATTTCGATGCAAGTACCAAAATAACTCTACTTAATTCCGACCTCTGGTTATAAGTCAGTCAGACACTTTCTACATATACAGGGTGTAATCGAAATCATGGGCAATATTTTAATCTAACGCTCTACTCACGATGCTGATTCCATTACGGCTAATAAACCGCAAATAAAAAATATTATTAATGCATTTATGGACACCTTTAAAAATGTAGTATGTCACATTGCAGAGTATAGCGGGATACTTCAAGAAAAACAACGTTCCCCTATTTAAAAAACGTATAATTCTTAAATATTTTCAAAATGTAAAAAAAAACATAAAAGAAATCAGTTGGGTTGCGATTGTGCCAGGTTATCGATAGTATCTAGTATTGAATTATAAAACAAATTGGTTGCACACAATTAAAACTGAGTTATTATGCGATTATGTCAGATTAACCAACGTAAGTATGAATTAATTGTTACTTAATTTATTAAGGGAAAACCAAAATCTTGAAATTTAGAGGTAAAATAATCAAGCGAACCTTGCGGTAATTAACTAATTGGCCAATGCCAATTAACGCGCCTCGGTAAGAATAGAAAGATTGTGTAAGATAGTGGTTTTTAAATGCCTAAATCCTCACACATACCCTGAGTAGGGGTTGTATTGCTAAGCCTTACATAAAAATATCAATTTTAACATTAAAAGAAATAAATAAAACAGTAAAATGGAAATGCTCAGCTGGATCCTGTCAGGATGACGAGACGCGCTGCCGGCCTGCTGCGGAGCACCGTGTTGATAACCTCGGTCAACACAGAAACAGGTCTTCAAAAAAATCTGGCTCTGGATCACATTTGCCGGCTTAAGAGCCTGGCAAATTCAGGAACCGGAAAAGGCTGTACGCGACCACACCGGGTCGCGGCGGAGCGTTGCTCCAGACTGCTATCTTATAAACTTATGGGTGATGCCGTACTCAGCGTTTCCTGCACAACGTAGAAAAGAAAAACAGGCGGCATGAGACCAAAAATACGGACTGAACAGAAGACAAATTTGCAGAAAAAATCTATTAAAAAAAACTTACCGAACCATGAGAAAATTTTCAGATTACGCCATTCCGGCGAATAGAAGAGCAATATATTTATTTTGCAGCACTGATATACTCACTTCACTGATTTAAAGCCCAGATTTACAACGAAAAAATAAAAAATTCAGCGATTAAACGTATCGGGCAACAATCCACAACCAACTGACACAAAGAAAAAAAATCTTCACTTTTTTTCGAGAACAGAAACAAATTCAAATTTAAAAAGATTCAGAACTTAAAAAAAAATTGAGTCAAGGCTTCCAAAAACAGGTTGCATAACAATTTCTATTAAAAAAGGTGCTACTCAAAAATGTAGCGTTTTTTTAAAAACGCTGCAGTACCCCCTTTCCAAGAAAAAAAAGTCCGGCAATAAGCAATACAAGAAAAAAGAACAACTAGCCCAGGAGGATAAAAGGGAAAAAACCAGAGGAAATTAACCTAGACTAGCCTAAAACACTATCCCTAATAGTTGACCTAAACTAAACCTAAGATTGTCCGGTCAAGAAGATAACAAGGAAAAATTAAGTCTAAGTAAAACTAAGCTAACTTAACAGTAGTGCAAGTAGCAGCTACCTAATTATACAACTAACTTCATACTAGAACGACAAAGTCAACAAAGTGACCTGAAAGAGCCAAAAGAATAAAGATAAAACCTAAGGTAAAAATAACACCTAGTTGACAAACGCGATCGATTGAAAATAATCTAACAGCTTCGGACAAAGAACACCATGGCCTAAAAATCGACACCAGACAAATCCACAATGAGTCTATAAAGGAGACTTCAGAAAAGAAAAGACAAAAAAAAACAAAAATATCTCAAGTCAAAAATAAGGCTTGGACATAAGACAAATGAACTTCAGTTCGAACAAAGGAACGTGAGTCTTAGAGAATACCAAAAATCAGCGTTCAAGTTCAAAGATACAACTTGAACGACCAAGTAGTACTCCGGTTCAAACCAGGAACGGGAGACAAAGGGAGGTTTTGGAATAAACCGAACTCAAGATATAACTTGAGCCTAAAGTCAAATCAAGTAACATTCGAACTTAAGAAAAAGTTTCAAAACGAAGATAAAAAATTCGATAATAGATTTTATCGACACCTGCACATCACTAAAGAATGCACCAGTATGGCTGAGTTCAAAGATTAAGAAAGTGACAAGTCTACCATTTCGGATAGGTTAAGCACAGTAATTAATTAACACAACGCCCTACCAAGTTGAGAAACACGCCATCTATAAATCAATTGTTTAACTAGATGCATCGAAACAACCAAAGAAGTTTTAATACAAAATTTAGAATAACGCCATCTATGATAGAACTAGCTATGACGCGACTTGACAAAGTACTGGCATAAAGTTTAGAAAAACGCCATCTATGTACGTTTATTGGAACTTAATGCTAGCAAAAACTCGACTAAAAAAGTTCCAACACAAAAGTTAGACCACTGCCATCTGTAATTATTTGTTGTTACTGAACCAATAGACAATTTCTAAGGGTCAAACTGAGCGCGATAGAATCGCTTGAGTCCCGTACAAAATACTTGAATAAAAAGATAGAGAAAAAAAGTTACTTTAGGATATCTTTAATATGATATCTACCAGAATGTACGGAATCACAGTCCTGTAGCAAATAAGTAGTCCTAGAAATAACTTGCAAAACACGACACTTAACAAAACGTGGAGCTAGCTTTCCAGAGAAAAAGTCTTCTCCAGATGACCTGGAGAAATTACGTCTCCATACAGTGTCACCAACATTTAGAGTAATAGCCGACCGATTGGAATTATAAGCTTGGGAGTTACGGAGGAAAGCCATAGAAAGATTATCAGCCACCTTCGCATATACCTCACGAAGAGAAGACAAATTCGAAGCGTGACGAGTCCGACTGTCCGCTAAATTAGAGCTTTGAGTCTGACTATTAGCACGGCTAGAATCCATAAGTACTTCCCTACCAAACATGAGAAAGTTAGGCGTGAAGCCAGTGGCTAGATTGACACATGAGTTAAGATAGAGCTTTACTCTAGGCAACATCTTAGCCCAACATCTTTGGTTTTCACCAACTAAAATCCCTAAGCATGTTACTACACTTTGGTTATAGCGCTCAACAGTATTCGCTTGGGGTGTATAATAAGGTGTAAATGTAGGGGATTCAATATGGAAAGATCTGAGGAAATTTAGAAACTGACTACTGCGAAAAACAGTGGCGTTATCGCATAAAATAGAACGAGGTACACCGAAGTTAAAGAAAATTTCGGACTCTAAAGCTTTTATAACAGCAAAAGCGTCTACTCTCTTAAGAGGAACAAGCCACACGTACTTTGAAAAAACATCGACCATAGAGATAATGTACTTATATCCGTAATAAGCGAGGGGCAACGGTCCAATCACATCAATCGAAATCATCTGCATGGGCATGGTCACTTGCTTAGGGTAGCAAATCAGTCCGCGAGGTTGCGTGTTCGCGATCTTATACGCTTTACAAACCTCACATTGTCTTAAAGTGCTAACGACGTCACGGTACATGTTAGGCCAATAAAAGGTTTCCTTAAGTTTTAGGTACGACTTGGATACACCTGGATGTATTGAAGGAAAACTATTATGTACTTCCCAAATCGCAGAAGTAACCTTTTCAGCTGGCAAAACAACACGCCATGGGTCGGAAGACAAGGGACTGGTGACAGGCATACGTCTTAGTAAGACACCGTTATGTATCGCGTAAGCTGGAAACATTTGTGGTGTATCACGGGCACCTAAAAATACCTTTTTGTACCAACGGTCGTTAGTATGTTCTGGACCCTGATCAAACGACACAGGACTAGCATATAATCTGGAAAGAGCATCTGGTACTATATGTTGTGTACCCTTGCGGTGTATGATATCGAACGTATATTGGGAGATCATAGTAGCCCAACGAGCTAAACGACCTGAGGGGTTGTTCAAAGTGAGAAGCCATTTAAGGGCCATATGGTCAGTTATGACAGAGAACTTGAACCCATCCAAATAGCACCGAAAATGTTTAATAGAATCTAAAACTGACAAAAGTTCGCGCTCTGTAGTGCTATAATTACGTTCAGCTTTGGAAAATAGGCGCGAATAATAAGCGATTGGATGCTCTACATCATCAATTTTTTGTGTTAAAACTGAACCAAGACCAACAGCAGACGCATCACACTGCAAGATGAACGGTTTCGAGAAATCTGGACATGCCATAACAGGGGTATCGATCAGAGCTTCTTTTAATTTTACAAAAGCCCGTTGAGCCGCGTCGTCCCAACTTATTGGATCACGACCTTTTCTCTTACCAATTAACGCAGTGAGCGGAGCTATTATGGTAGAAAAACCATTCACAAAACGCCTGTAATAGGAACACATACCAATGAAACCACGTAAAGACTTAGCAGTAGTAGGAGTGGGATAATCCCTAATAGCTTCGAGTTTACTGGGATCGGTTTGAAGACCCTTCTCATTTACAATATACCCTAAGTATTTTAATTCGCTCTTACAGAACACGCACTTTTTTAGATTAATGGATAAACCAGCCTTCTTAAGACGAGCTAGAACTTTCCTGAGAAGCGCCAGGTGACTATTAAAGTCCTTGGAAACTAAAATTAAATCGTCGACGTACCCGAAAACGCAGTCGTCGCTGGTAGAAGTAAATTCATAATTGACAATCATGTCAGTAAGACGTTGCATCTCAGAAGCGGCATTTGTAAGGCCAAATGGCATTCTAACAAATTCGAAAAGACCTCGTTGTGGAACAATAAAAGCGGTTTTCTGACAACTCTCTTTATCTGCGAGCGGAATCTGCCAAAAAGCACTCCTAAAATCAAGAGAGCTTATGTATCTAACGCCTCGAAGGTTATCAAGAATATCATGAATGCGCGGGAGTGGGTACGAATCTCTAATGGTCACACTATTAAGCTTCCTACTGTCAACACAAAAACGCACCGAACCATCACTTTTTGTAACCATAACCACTGGACTAGCCCATGGGGAACGAGAGGGACGAATAACACCCAAGTCTAGCATTTTATCGATCTCCTCGTTGAGAATTTTTAATTTAACTGGAGATAAAGGATAATAACTTTGGCGGATAGGAGGTCCTGTTGTATTGATTTTATGGGACAGCCAAGATGTTTTTCCCAGGCCTATTTTTTCAGAAGAGATGTCTTCAAACTCATTAATGACTTGCTGAAGGTTCATCTCTTGTTCCAGTGATAAAACGTTGCGTGGATGAACGTATCGAACCTCGCTAACAGAGGAAATTTGTGGAGGTGAGTGCTGAACAGACGGGAGGTACATATTACCTCTAATATTTTTATCAAAAGCTTGACTAAAAACAGACGTTAAACCAAACTTATTCCAAAATTCGATACCTAATATCACGGAAGACGACATAGAACTTGCCACTAAAAACTCATGCGTAAAAGTTGTACCGTTAAACTGAACTGGGAGATAAACAGTACCCAGAATATCGATAGGCGAATTATTAGCCGAGATTGCACGAGGACAAGCATCACTCGCGTTCAAAGAAAGACCAAATTTCTGTATTAAACTATGACTAATAAGCGACATCTGTGCTCCAGAGTCAAGTAAAGCCTTAACCACCTGGTTACACAATAAAATTTCAATAAAAGGTCGATTATCAGTCGAATCAGTAGATATAACCGGCGACACTGTACGGTAAAGAGCGTGCCGTCGGTGGCTTAAGCATTTTTTGGATTGCACTTAGGACAATCACGTGTTATAAAACCTGGAGTGCGACACTTAAAACATAACATGCCGGTGACCTCCGGGCAAGAACGGTATGAGTGTCCGGGTTTGTTGCACTTAAGGCAGTGTGGTTGAGACAGACTGCAGGTTGGACAACTCTGAACCTTACTTTCACTTTGGTGGGATTTTGGAAACTGGGAAGCGTGTCCAGAAATAGGTGTCGGGTAAACGGTACTATCCAGACTAGCGACTGCTTTTGGAGTTTTAATAAAAGATTCAAAATGGGAAGCGGCCTCAATCAGACTATTTAAATCTGGAAACCTCTGTATAGACAAACAGGGGGTGTATTTAGGTAACATATTGTGTGTAATAATATCAACTAACTCTGGTTCCTCAATGGGTTTGACGAGTTTGGCATTAAGGTACGTCACACGGATAACAAACTCCCTCACAGACTGCTCAGGTCTCTGCTTAAGATTACGGACCTCTTGTCCAGTCCTGAATTCAAAGTCAGCTGACCCGAATGTTCTAAGGAAAGCCTGTCTGATCTCTATAAACGTCAGACCGGGTCGACGAATGGACCTATAGT
This sequence comes from Agrotis clavis, assembly GCA_954870645.1. NCBI lineage: Eukaryota > Metazoa > Arthropoda > Insecta > Lepidoptera > Noctuidae > Agrotis > Agrotis clavis. The sequence goes on from OX940940.1 coordinate 7,453,584, forward strand.
ATTGTAAAGCGATACCAGACAAAACCTCGTGGAAACGCCTAACGAGATAACTATCCGTTAGATTGTCAGCCTCCCTGCATTCTTCTAAACTAGAAAAAAAATCGCGAACACATGTCTTGCCATCAAAAGAAATTTTCCATTTTGACAGAGAGAACTGCTTGACGTACGGTGGACCATCATCGGATTTGATTGGTGAAGGCAGCATAGACTGGTTGGAACTACGAGAGACTCTAGGTGGAATAGGAGGTGGCGGTCGAGAGATGATAGGACTATCACGATGCGGAGTCTCGCCAATGGAATTTCCTTCTTCAGACATGATGTAAATAAAACTAAAACAACCCTAGGCAAAACACGAGCATAAAACTAGAATAAGTACGACGGCTGTGAATAAAAAGTCGATTTGATCCTAAGCAAAAAATAGGCACCCCAAGTACAGCTGGACCTAAACACAAAAAAAAACTAGACACACAGCGACCAGCCGTGACCGGAATTGCCAAGCTAGGAAACAAAAGACACAACTAAGAACAGACAACAACCGTGCATACAGAGCTTACCTTTGCAACACGACGCCTATAAGTTCATACAACACACTCATACACTACGGGTTCTAACAACCGCTAGCTAAAGGAAAACAAATTAAACACAGGGGATAATAATTAGGTAAATTATGTATTTGATGGGTGAGAAATAAAAGAGGGTTGTGTGTTTTATAGTTCACAAAATTATTTTATATAAATGATGAATAATTACAACTCAACAAGCAAACAAAGCACAATACCCCGCCAGTTCTTCGTGATCGTATCTGTAGTTCAGGGCTCGTGATGTATCACCATGGGAACAGTCCAGGCTCTAGGAATCTCTTAAACTGGCCACTTGGGTAATCACGTTAGAGTCCTGAAACAAACAATAGGAATAAACAGAGAACAAATTAGCTCACACAGTGGAAGAAATTATTAGCTCACTTGGAGTGAGCTACCAACCTCGATTTGCAAAAAAAAAAAATTATGTGATGTAGAGTTAAATAACAAGTAGTATGGACAAGAAAAATACTTACTTTATTAGTTCGGGCGCCATATATAGCGGGATACTTCAAGAAAAACAACGTTCCCCTATTTAAAAAACGTATAATTCTTAAATATTTTCAAAATGTAAAAAAAAACATAAAAGAAATCAGTTGGGTTGCGATTGTGCCAGGTTATCGATAGTATCTAGTATTGAATTATAAAACAAATTGGTTGCACACAATTAAAACTGAGTTATTATGCGATTATGTCAGATTAACCAACGTAAGTATGAATTAATTGTTACTTAATTTATTAAGGGAAAACCAAAATCTTGAAATTTAGAGGTAAAATAATCAAGCGAACCTTGCGGTAATTAACTAATTGGCCAATGCCAATTAACGCGCCTCGGTAAGAATAGAAAGATTGTGTAAGATAGTGGTTTTTAAATGCCTAAATCCTCACACATACCCTGAGTAGGGGTTGTATTGCTAAGCCTTACATAAAAATATCAATTTTAACATTAAAAGAAATAAATAAAACAGTAAAATGGAAATGCTCAGCTGGATCCTGTCAGGATGACGAGACGCGCTGCCGGCCTGCTGCGGAGCACCGTGTTGATAACCTCGGTCAACACAGAAACAGGTCTTCAAAAAAATCTGGCTCTGGATCACATTTGCCGGCTTAAGAGCCTGGCAAATTCAGGAACCGGAAAAGGCTGTACGCGACCACACCGGGTCGCGGCGGAGCGTTGCTCCAGACTGCTATCTTATAAACTTATGGGTGATGCCGTACTCAGCGTTTCCTGCACAACGTAGAAAAGAAAAACAGGCGGCATGAGACCAAAAATACGGACTGAACAGAAGACAAATTTGCAGAAAAAATCTATTAAAAAAAACTTACCGAACCATGAGAAAATTTTCAGATTACGCCATTCCGGCGAATAGAAGAGCAATATATTTATTTTGCAGCACTGATATACTCACTTCACTGATTTAAAGCCCAGATTTACAACGAAAAAATAAAAAATTCAGCGATTAAACGTATCGGGCAACAATCCACAACCAACTGACACAAAGAAAAAAAATCTTCACTTTTTTTCGAGAACAGAAACAAATTCAAATTTAAAAAGATTCAGAACTTAAAAAAAAATTGAGTCAAGGCTTCCAAAAACAGGTTGCATAACAATTTCTATTAAAAAAGGTGCTACTCAAAAATGTAGCGTTTTTTTAAAAACGCTGCAAGAGGCTTATTATTGAAAATAAGCACTAAGTAATAAAAAATAAATCAGAAGCCCCAAAAGTTGTAGGGTATCAAAATTTTAAAGGACATTACACCGCGCGCGGAACGAAAAGTAAACAAACATCAAATAATATTATGCGAAGATACTTGCTTTAATAATGTTTTTGAGTTCCGTAAAACGATTAGTATCGTTAGTAATGCCCAAGTTTAAAATATTGCTCATTAATAAAATTTCACCCTGTATATCTCACTTACACTCAGGACTGTAGGTGTACTGTAATAACATCTATTTCTGTCTGACCTTTTAGGGTAACTGGGGTAATAGTAATATTACTCTAAGAAGTTATTCTAAGTAAGTAAATGAAATAAAGCGGTTAAACGTGTCATAATTATTTAATAACTAGCTCTTGTTAGCGTCTTCGCTTGCATGTGTCAGAAATTGTCCCACCTACGAAAAGTATCTTATCAACCCGCATAGGGTCCGCGTGGTGAATTACGGCCCACTCCTTATCACAGAGAAAAGGCCTGTGTCCCAGCAGTGGGCACTTTATAGGCTGATGGTTATGATCAAAAAGTATTCCACACAGGCAGTGTGAAATAACACTTAGGAATACTGCGTCAAATTTCATGAAGTTTCGTTCAGCCGTTCTGACATGGGAACAACAAACATATATTTTTTTGCTTTTATTTTATGTATAAGTTCAGAGTGTTAAGAATTTTTTTCCTTGCAGTTTTAAAATAATGAAAGTACCTTGATATAAAATAACTTTGCCGGATCTACTAAGTTTGAAAATGTACCTACAATTTAAAAAAACTTTTTCAAAAAAAATGTAACCGCCTTCAAAAACAACCACAAAAAAGTGTAAAATAATCTACAAAATAACTTTTCTTTCGGAAGTCGGTGCCTTTGTTTTTTTTCTTTTCATTGTCTTTTTAGCCACCGACTTCCGAAAGAAAAGTTATTTTGTAGATTATTTTACACTTTTTTGTGGTTGTTTTTGAAGGCGGTTACATTTTTTTTGAAAAAGTTTTTATTTTACTCTTTTTAGTTTAAATATTCAACCCGAATTCTTGTCAAGAACATTATTCTCTTACATGTGCACTAGAATTTTGTAATCCTTCGCACCAGTACTTACATCACTCATGTACACATTAAGCTAATAAAATTCCATATCTCAAAAATTACTGAACCGATTTTGATGAAACTTGCAGTATTCTCTTAGTTAAATGATACCTAGTACAACAAAAAAAGAATTACTTAAATAGGACTTGTAGTTCCGGAGATATGCGAACACAAAGTAAATCAATCGATGCCTACTCCTTACTGTTAAGGAGTTGTACCTTCCATCATCAGGTCATCCACCTGAGATGATGATTATCAGATGCAAATACTTGAACAGCTTTAGAAAATATATGAAAATGGTACTATGTGCCTATAAAATTTGAAGGTTGCGCTCGATTTCCCTAGGATCCCATCATCAGATCCTGACCTGGTGATCATGGGACCAATTGGAAAGTATACCCTTTCAAACAAAAGAAAAAATTTCCAAATCGGTCCAGGCGTCTTCGAGAAATCGGGGAACATACATAAAAAAAAAAAAAAAAAAAAAAAAAGATTCCGACGAATTGAGAACCTCCTCCTTTTTTTGAAGTCGGTTAATAATACATTTAAATACAATCATGTCCACATTCGCAGTATATGAAAACGAAGGCGTAAATCTTTTGAAAAACAAACAATTCAAAACTTACCTTTCTTTCACTTACAACAAATTTCGTTCGAAAACTTTTTTATTGTTAGAATAAAGTTTTTGGAAAACTTAAATATTGTTCCAAACTCAAACAAACAATATAAAAATTTGATAACCCCTATGCTTTATTTCACACGAGTCGAGAATAAAAATGGCCGAAAACAATTTAAAAAAGTTATAGTTGCCATAAAGTCGGGACAAGATGACAAGTTTTCTGAAGAAAACTTTTTCTAGAAGAAAAAGTGAATCTAATGAAGAAAACACTCCTTCTAAGGTCAGTTGAATGGTTAAGATACTCCTTTATCAATAACCCTTTTTGGGCGAAAAATCAGGAAATGAGGCCTTCCACACTTGTTGGAGATAAAAGAAAGTAAACAAATAAAGAAAATTCTGTAATAAGAGAAAGTTTTATACATACAGGTATTTTACGCAATAACGCCTGCGTCGCGTTTACGTAAAGATTTTTGAGGAACGAAAAATTCAGCTGCGAGTAGGACTTGAACCCGCGTCTTTTGGATAAGTACTCCAGACGCCTTATCAATTAGGCCATAGCAACACACTCGTTTGAAACTGAATCTTTCATTCCCTTGTTTGAACTTTTGGAAGAGTCTCAAATTACTTACTTCCAACCAACATGTCTGACATTATTTACAGCCATATAAATGTAGTATAAGATAGCGGTTACAATCTTGATATCAATCTTTGTCTATCACCAATCAACGACTGAATTTCTTAAAATAATTTCCTAAAGATGTCCAATCAAAAACATAGAAATGGGATTTGGACTGAGGTGAAATAGGCTATTTTACTCAAAAAAAAATTAATTATTACAAAAGATACATTAAATCAAAAAATATTTGCCCGATATTTTTTCTTTTCTTACGTAAACCAGAATTGACGAAGATACGACGCTTCTAAAAATCACGACGCTTCAAAACGTCACTCGGTCAGTATAATTTTGTAGGCGTTATGACGTCACCAGCCCTCACTTCCGAATTACGAAGCGTTTTATCTATGTCTACATACATTGATAAAAAAAATACGTGTTCATTATTTTTAATATTTTACCTGACGGAGTAAAAATATTTTCAATTTATTTATGCAGTAAACTACCTACCTACCCTTTCATATCAATTTCGGCAGTTACTCTAAAACTCAAGGCCGAATGGTGATTGACATCTCTATCTAACTCAAGTACCCGAATTTTCGAACTATTGAATTGGAAGACGTTTCCAAAAGTTTACGTGTCGAACACTTTATGTTGGCAGTTACTAATATAACTTTATCTAAGTAGTTAGACAAACGATTAAATTCTAGTGACTAAAGCCCAGTCTCACTAACACTAAGTACCTAAGGCCCTTCGTACACAAGGCGACGCAAGTCTCCAATACCTTACGAGTTTCGTATCCGTTGACGCGTGTCTGTGTACGAACGTCTATGGATTTGTATTGCAACAATTGCCTAGATACCAAAGTCGTAACACAGGTCGTAAGGTATCGGAGACTTGCGTCGCCTTGTGTACGAAGGGGCTAAGACTAAACATAATGCTTACATATACACTATTTTGCACTCTCCGTGCTACGCCGAACATTGAAAATCCAACAGTGAGTAAGTAACAGTATTTCTTTGTTTCTCCTTGACTACTTTTAATGTTGCGAGATGAAGCGAGATGAAACAAACAACTTCTTTGGTTTTCTTTATTTTTTTATTATATTTTGGTTCGTTATAATCATCCCCTTCTCGCTCTCACATTCCGACCTTTCTCTCACTCATCTCATGTTCCATTCTGCTAATGATGAATTTTATAGAAAATAGGCCAACATTAATGTGTAATAGTAACTTAAACAGATGTAAAGCGGTTTTTACACGCCTCCGCTCCACCGCGCGGTTGTGCGGTTAAGCGGATCTTAAAGAAATTTACCCATGGCGCGATGTGACGCGATTCCAACTACAAGTGAAAATCAACCTTGCACTAAGAAATAAAGATGCAATTCGATTGACTTGAGGTCGTCGTGGCGATCGTGTTTTGTGTTTCATTTACCCGTAAATAACAACGTGTTTTATGTCATATGTCGTAGTGGTAAGATTGATTTTCACTTGTAGTTGGAATCGGTCGAATTGCAATAGCGTCGCGCCATGGGTAAAGTCCCTAAGTCTTACGAAATTTATTGATGTACACACTTACTCCGCTCGACCGCGCGGTTGAGCGCAGCTCTCCGCCACTTCGCGCGGACGTGTGCTTTATGGGAATTTTCTAAAAGACTAGCACTACGCCCGCGACTTCGTCCGCGTGATTTTCGAACTTTGCCTTTGTGAATTTTATTTCTAGTCCCGGCCACCCTCTATATGGCATACTGTTGGAAAAACCCAATCAATATTCAACAAAAATTCTATCAACCCGCAATATTCCGTCTTAGGTAACACCAAGGTCCTAAAAATTTAAGACTCCTAACTATCAACCCCAATACAAACTTTTAGGGGTCGAATTTCGTATCATCCTCTCTTAGTGAGAACTTGTATCCTAAATAGAACCCCCCTGCAATGTTGAGTCCTCTAATAACAAACACCAAAGACAACCCCTAAGGGGACGAATTTTGTAAAATTCCGCCTTATTGAGAACCTAGGTCCTAAAACAACCCCCATGCTGAAACTCCTAGCATTTGTAGTAACAAAGTTTCATACAAACTATCAACCCCATAAACAGCCCCTTAGGGGCAGAATTTCAGAAAATAGTGCCTTGGTGTACATTTACGTCATAAAAGAACAAACTTGCAAAATTTAATACTCCTAGCATTTGTAGAAACGAAGTTTCATACAAAATATCAACCCCTTATTCAACCCCATGGGGTCTATTTTCACAAAACACCCTTAACTACGAAAAAGAATCTATGCAAAATTTGAGTCTCCAAACTATCAACCCCGAAAAAGCCCCTTTTTTTTTTTTTTTTTTTTTTTTTTAGGTGGTAAAATCATCAAATGAGTTCTCCCGCCCTGGGTGGGGCGGAAGGGACTGTCAGACTCTTACTGACTAAAATCCACCCGTGTTCCTTCCTATACCCTTTACGTTCCGGGGCCACGGTAACCTGGGTTAAGAAAAAACCCGCGACCCCAGCAGGCATTTGGCGCGAAACACGACGCGCCACCGACCCGGGCTTGGTCCTTGGTCGGACGGCGAGCTACCCATAACTCACCGTCCGCAAGCCCGCTCCACCGCTGTGCCCTCTGCTAATCAGAGGGACACGCGTTGGAGCGTCCACACGACAGGCTATTCGCATACGGGCAAAGAGACCCCTTAGGCACACAGTGCCTAAGGAAGAGTTTTTGCCCGCATCCCAGGGTGCACCAGCCCGAAAAACTGGTCTTCCCCCCGGACGTATCCGAGAGGGAACTCCAGTCCACGGGCGCACGTGGAGGTTTCCTGTCATAGCACCCCCCGAAAAAGCCCCTTAGGGGTCTAATTTCGCAAAACCGTCTTAATGAACATTTAGGTCTTAAAAAGAACCCCTCGCAAAATTCGAGACGCCTAGCACTTGTAGTAACAAAGTTTCATACAAACTATCAAACACAAAAACAAACCCCTTTGGGGTTGAATTTCGCAAAATCCCGCCATGGTGTCCATCTAAGTCTTATAAAGGAACCCGGTGCAAAATTTGAGGCTCCTCGCACTTATATTGACAGAGTTTCATACAAACTGTCAACCCCGAAAAACAACCTCTTAAGCGCATTTCACACAGAGAGCGGGCGCGGGTCGGGCGCGGGTCGGGCGCGGGAGTACGGCGGGTCTAGTTCTTTGTATTTAAATGGAAGACTTCACACTGAAAGCGTGCGCGGGTCGGGCGCGGGGCGGGTCGTGCCCGTACACAGAAACGCGCCCGACCCGCGCCCGCTCTCTGTGTGAAATGCGCTTTAGGGATCGAATTTCGCAAAATCCCCGCTTAGGTATTACTTACGTCCAAAAAAGAACTCCTATGTAAAAATTTGAGTCTCAGTTCTATCAACCCCAAAAACAACTCCTTAAGGGTCGAATTTCACAAAATTTCCACCTTGGTGAGCATTTACATCTTAAAAAGTACCACCATGCAAGATTTGAGACGCCTAGCACTTATACTAAAAAAGTTTCATACAAACCATCAACCCCAAAAAAAACCCATTAGGGGTCCAATTTCGCAAAATCCCGTCAAAGTGAGCATCTACGTTCTAAAAAGACACCACATGCAAAATTTGGAATTCCTAGCACCTGTAGTAGCGAAGTTTTATACAAACTATCAACCCCAAAAACAACCCCTTAGGGGCCGAATTTCGCAAAATCCGTTCTTAGTGCTCACCTACGTGGTATAAGGAGGGCTTATGCCAAATTTCAAGTTTCTAGGCCCAGCGGTTTGGGCTGTGCGTTGTCAGATCAGTCAGTCAGTTTTGAATTTTATATATATAGATAAAACTATTATTCATTTGTTTTTAGGTGTATGATGTAGATACCTATGACGCAACGTTTGCTATTCCACGAGCTATCCTTAGACTGGTGGGGCTTCGAATCACTAGGGATGATTCCACTTTGGTCAGGTAAGTAAATAAAACATTTATTTTGTAAATTAGCGTTCTTATATGACATTCTTTGCTCTTATGAATTTATACATCAGCACGCATAGCATGGCATCGTAGAAACGAGGAGGAAGGGAGAAACCCGTCCTTTAGAGGTCTCACAGTAGTCGGGCAAATAAATATGTATTATTTATTATCTTCTTCTATCTTCTATATATATAAAAATCAATGCCACTCTTCGTTGTAATTTTATAACTCAAGAACGGGCTCACCTAAAGGTGAGCCCGTTCTTGAGTTATAAAATTACTAGATACAAACCAAATGTTTAGGCTTTGTTCGGACTATTTTGTAGATAGTTTACGTCACGTTTACACAAAATCGGTAGAGCGGTTCTTCATATATCGCATTTTTGTACAAATTAATTCAACAAATGGCGGATCATTTTGTCAATAGGGATTTTGCTGTCAAAGTAGCGAAGTACGTACCGGGCCGCTAGTATACTATATAATATCTTTACGATAGATGAGATCGACGTATCTACTCTGAAAAAAAACCGTAACAAATTCAGAGGTCACATTCCCTTTTAAAAGTTGAGACATAAATCTAATCCATACAAATTACTCCTTCCTAAATGACTCTGACCATAACGTTGACATTAGTGGAACTTTTCAGTTTGGCATTAAAAATCACTTAATTAATCTTCTTCATTGAGGCTTTTATAAAAACTTTCATTTGAATCTGATATAATCAGTAGAATTGATTTTAAGCTCGTTAGCAAATTTCACTTTCAAGCTTTTATGGAACTGTAAAATGAATCCTCAAATTAAATAAAGGTTTTTTATAGCATTTATCCCAAATTTGTCAGAAAGATAGACATGTTTATTGTTAAATAAACGTTGTCCCACACTAAGGATTTCCCCTGTATCTAGGGTGCGATTACAAACATAGAAACACATACGCAAACACCAGACTGGGAACATGCAGATCATATGTACAAATTTTTGTAACGAGCGGGAATCCAAGCCGCGACACGCTGCGCAGCAGTGGATAACTGAGGCACAATGTCTAAATAAATAATGTTGATTTGATTTAGTATTAATATATTTGGACAGTCACCAAAAAGGGATAATTATAATGGGAAAATAAATCTCGCTGACCTATTATCATGAAATAGAGGAAAATGCAAGGTCTTACTTAAATGTTGTGTTAAGGTGCGTACAGATCAAGTAACAATGTTATATAACATTGTTATATAACACATCCACACCTTGTAACATTGTTATACAATGTGCTGATCTGCAACCTAGTCAAATTCAAGGACGTGATTATACTCATGATTCTCGACCCAAATCAACAATAAAATAGGTAGGTATTTTTTTTATTTTATTTTTCCTTTTTACTGAAATCCGTAAGTGTGAACTAGTTTCTTCAAGAGTAGTAGATTCAATTCACGCACACCAGCTGCTCATCGCTGTGTGCGTACGCGCGGACTGCGTAGTCGGGTGATTCTCTTTCATTTTTATTGAATTAAGGTTCTGAAATACTGTAAAATTTCAACAACAAAAAAAAAGCAGCCCTTATTAATTTTGCTCGGTACTGTACTTTCAATTGATTATTTATGACTTTTGTGACAACCACCTGAAGTTTGACGAAAATGCAAAAAAACAGCGTGTATAACATTGCAACATAAAACAATACCGTACACATTAGTGTAACAATGTATAACAATTGTCGCTTGTCGTTCTTCAGTGCTATCCACAATGTTATACATATAATAATAACAATGTTATATAACATATTATGTTATATTGTCTGTACGCACATAAGAAGATAAGAAACACCAAAATGCGTACTAACATTTTGCAGTAATTGATTTTAAAAGTGTTTTCTCGAACGCGTGTTGTCTTTTGTTTCTCGAATTTGTTTGCACGGGTTCTCGTAAGTTCGCCACAAAAATAATCCCCCACGAAAAAAAGTATGTGTTAGCCAAAGGTTTTTGTTTTTTTTTTTTTTAATTTTGATTATTGTACATTCGGACACATGGGGATAGCCGAACAATTAAACCGAAACCGAGGACACAATGTGGAATCTGAACAGAAAGTACAGTCGGCCAAGAAAGTGGTGTACCACCCTAAGGTTGAATATCGCTTGCATATTCATAGGTGATAAAGATTAGTTTCGCTTGCAGATCGATCTGACAACTTCTATTGCTGTCTTTATCTGATTATTGATAACGACTGATGTTTACAACGAATGATGTTTGTAACGTGACAGCTGTTCTTAGTTTGAACTTGATGGAACCAATGACGTCGTAAAATCAACGGCGGGGGGCTGTAGATTTTGATGACAAAATTGTATCTACAAATTCAGAATTGTAATCAACAAGTTACATAAAATTGTAAAGGCACAAGGCGAATCCACAAACCTACAATTTCTGTAAACTTGTAATTACAATATCAATAAAAAACAAGCTAAAAATAGATTTATCCTTTTATTAAATTTCTACAATCAATTTTAAAATACTTATAACAAACAAAAACATAGCATATATAGTAATATTTAGAAGATATTGAAAATTTTTAAAAATTAGAAACGGGTGTAACCGCCGTTGGCCTCTATAACCTCTAAAAGACGAGACCTCATTGAACCAACAAGCCGTGAGCAAATATCGGTTCCCCGCATTTCCTCCCAAATATAATTACAGTGACTAATAAGAGCTTGTTTGGTTCTTTCATTTTGATGCGACCATCGTTGGACCATAAGGCCCCAAACATTTTCTATCGGGTTGAGGTCCGGCGATCTTGAGGGCCACTGAATTACCCTTACGTCAGTGTGTGAACGAAACCAGGCTCTTACGATCCTCGCATTATGAATTGAACAATTATCTTGAACAAAATCAAATTGTGGCACTTCGTTCTCCGGGTAAACATTACGGACTGTCGGTAGCATTGCATTCTGAAGCACGTCGATATAATTTACAGCCGTCGCTCGAGGAGGTAGAGAACACAATTCTCCTACACCATCCGCACTCATCCAGCCCCAAATATTTACGGAAATTCGACCTGATTCTCTATTTGGAATTACATGATCATCTTTATACCGTGTTTAATTATATCGCCAAAGGTGAAGACGTCCATGCTGACTGGATTTAAACGTTTTTTCATCACAAAACACTGTATTAGACCAATCAAACTCTAAGTGCTCTCTGGCGAAGTTCAGACGAGCAAGTCTGTGAGCATCCGTCAAATATATTTTCTTGGCGTAATGCCTGTGGTGCAACCCCATGTAATGTAGATGATTCCTTATTGTTTGGGCACTCACATCGAACATCTCCGCAAAATGTTTTGTGGGCTTAAAACCATTGATTTCATATTCCCGTCTCATGAATTCTCTATCGTTATTGGAGAGTGCAGGCCGGCGACCACTTCTTCTGTGATCCAACAAACTTCCCTCCTCTCCTTCACGACGAATCCAAAAGCGGACAGAACGCCTCGATATATTCAAATTCCGGGATATCGCACTGATACTGCTTCCCTCATTAAATTGGGCAATTATTTGTGCTCTTTCGGCAATGGTCAAGTTGGCAGGCATTGAGATGATTTTATATGCAGTTGATTGAAAAATAACACGGAAAATATATCGATTTTTTGCATATATTTGACAAAATGTCAATTGTCAGTTTTCTTTTTCAAATGGAATTCGGTTGTCTATTTAAATAGTTTTTATTACTTTTGTTTGGAAACATTTCAATTGCTTTGTAGAAACTAATGTCCTTTTCATTTATACTAAAGGTTAAAATGTCATGTACTTATATGTGACATATGACGTATGAATACTAAATACATAGGTTTACGTCATGATAATGTTTTCTCTTTCAGTAATATCTTTTTATAACGAACCTTGTTGTAATTTTCGATGACCGGGAAACTAAATCAAAACTGGTACACCACTTTCTTGGCTGACCGTACTAGGAGAACAGGATCAAAACTTTTTTTCGATTTTTGTGGCGAACTTACTGCCGGGGTCTGTGTTTCCTGATAGCTACAAACTTGAGAACTTCAAGTCAAGTAACCGGTTCACTAACCGGTTACTTCTAGGCAAGCGTGCTTCACCGTCGACCACATCCTAGCTTACCATCAGGCGAGATAGTGGTCAAAAGAGAACCTATCGCAAAAAAAATCAAGTTTTATTTTTCCAGGTTATTATGGAACATCTTCTACTGGTTCGAGTTCGGCAACCTGTTCGTAGTGACGTGGCTCGAGCTGATCAACATGGCGAAGACGGCCAGGGGCGGCTCCTTCCAAGATGCCATCGAGATCTTCCGGATGATGCCCTGCGTTGGATATCTGTTGCTAGGTTTGTGCAGCTGGAATCAAATAACGAACTAGCAATAGCTGTTCCTTTAGTCCCGCAATCCCGGGTGGCAATTTGGCCCTACACGGGGCCTTTTCTATTCCTCGCCATTCTCTATATATAAAACCTTGTGACCGCGCCCCCGCAGCGCTTTTAGTGACAGGTGACAGCCACATTTTCCAATCGTACGGCGCGAACGGTGAGTGCTCACGATTCTCGATTGGACGATCTCAAAGCCGTCGCGTCGAAAAGCACATCGTAAAGTCCTGGGATGAGATTTCTTATAGAGCATAGCATAGCTGTTTGTTTGCTGTCTACCTAGCACCTTGAGCCGCTAACGGTTGAGGAACAAGACGCGCCATTGACTAGACACCGGATTTTGAGGTCTGTCAGAGGTCTCCCCCTTAAATCACGTCAAATAACATCATATTCTACTTGGTCTTCATCACTTATTGCAGTGTCCTCTCTCTGACGGCCTTTGCCCTTATGGAGGCAGAGGAGAGGGAGAGGGAGGGTAAATTTCAGCGTGAATAATAAACTTTAACTCTATTTTTCTTCACAGCAATGGCCAAATCCTACAAGATAGTCTACCACCGCTCAGTCTACGAGAACTTGGTGAGTGAACTGCGCAGCATGTGGCCGAGAGGAGAGGTGTCTGATGAAGAGCATCAGATCCTGAACACCGCCTTGCGACACCTCAACTATGTCATACAAGGTATTATAAGTACTAGGGCAGTAAACGCAGCATAAGGAGAAAGAAAATGTTTTTGCTGACTATTATGTAGATAACCGGTTTTTTTCTGAGTTATCTCTATGATACGGTATGTAAATATTTATAATGAGATCTGATGAGATCTCATTATAAATATTTAGAGGGAAATTAGATAAGAAATTAAGAAAAGCCTCAATCGTGTCTCGTGTAAACATAGCTTGCATTTTAGAACGAGCGAAGCGAGCTTGATAAGTTTCAATTTTCTAAAAGATCGTTAAAGTTTCAATTTTTACTCATTACCGATATGGTAATAAGTATATGTTAAAAATCTCAGATTATACTGTATTATTCTTTACACTTCGGAAATGCAGCTTATATTATAATAGATATTTTAGCTGGTTTACGCGGCTGCTCATACATCATCAATGGGATAACATAACAACTTGCAAAAAGGTAGATCAGCAAATACAAACACATTAGCAATAACGATTCCGGACGAATTCTGATGAGAACTAAAATTATATTATTATTAGGTTTATCCACGCAAGTTCTAGACAGGGGCTTCCCTAGATGGTCGCCAGTTAATTGAAGTTAGCGGTAAGGACTAATTAATACGAATGTTATGTCTGCTATGTTATTAGTGGGGAGTGGAAAGATGGACTTTGTTGCCAACTACGTTATATTAATAGGTTATTATGTGTGTTCTTCATTACTCCTAATAGCCTAGGGGATTTATGTCCGAAATTGGGAGTAAAAACCTGGTCAAGTATCCATAAATCTCACTTCAATGCAGATATCATCATCTGCCTAACCTTTTCCCAATTAAATTGGGGTCAGCTTCCAGTCGAACCAGATGCAGCTGAATATCAGTATTTTACATGGAGCGACTGCCTATTGGACCTCCACAACCCAGTAACTGGGCAATACGATACCCCATGGCTTACCATGGGGTATCGTACCTATTGCTCAGGCCGTGTGGCACAGCGAAAGCGTCGTTTGATGAGTCGGAAAAGTTGCCACGCACCGCCACCAGCAGGCGCCAGTATCGCGAAATTAACGCAATCCAAAGTTTTATGTATTTCATTTCGTCAACTTCGACATTTCATAAAGTGTTCCCTTTACGCAAAATACATGTATTACTATAATAGAAATATTTTAATATAAGGATATCGAAACATTTACTAAAACAAAATGATAGAAATACTTATTGATGTGGATAAATATATTGTAAATATTTTTATCATTCACAGTCTTAAATTTATTTTATAACACTTTGACACAGATTTTGACGTCCCGAGATAACGAAAAAAACTACTATTTGGTAGAAAATTAATAAAATTGGCATACCTTGCGAAAGTGACAATACCCAATTATCTATTAAGCCCCAAACACACGCGCGCACGGGCATAGGCATGTGAGTTGTGTTGTTTTCAGTATTCTTTAGAATACCGTGACCCCAGAACGTAAAGGGCTATTGAACGACATCGTAGATTTTAGTAAGTATTACGAGTCTGACAGTCCCTCCCGCCCTACCCTGGGTAGGAGGACTCATTTGATTATTTTACCACGCTAGAAAAAGCCCCAAACACACGCTCCTTTTATTAACGTCCGTTCACAAAGCTGGTTGCGTGATATCTTTATATCTTTATTATGAGAGTGGAAAGCTAAGGGTGCTTGACACCCTGTCCTCCACCACCTGGTGTTGGTACTAATTTTTGATGCATTTTGATGTAATGACAGACACTAGCGCCGCGTAAAATGGACATTAGTCGAGCCGCGGCGTGGATTTAGTGGTTTTTTACTCATATGAGATACAGGTACAGTACAACAATTGTCAGTAAACTCTTTATAATTAAAGTAATCTTCATTCTATAATATCTTATCCACAGTATTTTTTTGGGACAAGGTTGTAATATTATCACTTTTCTGATAAATGAAACCTTTGAGAGATATCTATCGGCTCCAAAAGAATGAGCCCAGTGCTAATCATTTTTTTTGCCTCCAAAGCAATAAATAGAGCGAGAAGCAACTTGTACCGAACACGCGGTGAGACAGCAATGACCACCAATTTTTCATCGCAGTCGCAGCATTATACTATAGGCGATATTTTACAGGGTGGTGGGTGCTATGCCTTATTTGTAGTTGACAAGTAATTTTGAAGTATTCAAAATGACAACAGCAGTTTTCATTTAATTTATTTTAATCCTGTTTCTTCGAAATTGTTATAAATCTGTGACGAAACTAAATAAATAATAATAAAAGTGAAGTGCTTCTTATCCTATATCGCAGTTTGATACGATTAGAAGTTGTTTTCAGTAACATATTGTCTCAAATTGTTGACTGCAAAATATCAGTGCATTTATCATTAGTTCATGTGAAATGGTATTTAGATGCATAAAGATTACATGGGAGGAAGATGGACACAGAGGAACCATCCGACAACAATAGTACGATATCACGATAGCATTGATATAATATCACTGTGAGTAATTTATTATATTGATAGGAACAATTCGTAATGTATAGAATCATACGTATTCTAACATTTGCCTTGTTTGCTCTGTAGGGGTCGTCAGGAATTTCCTGCGATGATTTTCAGTAAGTTTGGTTTATTTTATTCTTGATATTTTAATGAAAATAATGTGTTATTTAAAATAGAGAGTTTACGTGACTTATTTACAGTCATGTCCGTTTAATCACGTTCCATTGAACACAGCGAAACATAGTTTCGAATAATCTATAAGCCTACGTATCATTCGTTTTTATTTTCTCGATCTTTTTATCCATTTCCAATTTTATTATTACGAAAATCTGACAGCCGCGATCTGAAAAAAAGTGTCACAGGTCTAGCCTGTAAGAGCCACGCTGGCTGACTGATTCGTCAAGGAACGAAAGTGATGACACTACTTTTAAAAGGCAAAAGATGAGAGGACGATAGTGAATGTGTGCTCAGAATAAAACGGCGTATGTGCCCAAACATATTGACGTCTTTTTATGAATTAAAATTGTTATTAATTGAAAAAATGTGTTTACAGAATGTAGATACTAGTATTTTCTACAATTTAAAACAACATCCTTTCAATAACTCATAGTAGTTATTCCATAAAGTCCAAAAAATAAAAAACATAGACCGAACTTTGCATTTTTTTTGTATCGAGAAAATTTCATTGAATCGTGTTTTCAACTTTGTGAGAATTTAGATCATATAGTCAATAACTATATTCCAAGTTGTAAGATCTGTAGTCCAGATATGTACGAAGAAAAGTAAAAAATAAAAACCGTATTTTTACTGACCAATCCCCTTAGCTTCTGACTATTAACACGACTAGCGACTGTCAAAGATCTACAAATGACAGCCGAGACTGACAAATGACGGCTTTAAGTGCTTTACGAGGCACGGAGGTAACTCACATAGTGCGAGAGCCGGCTGCAAAAATATCTACCTTATCGGCTACCCCAATAGGCTATGTATAGATCGTTAACCGACACCTAAACACGTAAAAAAAATCAGGTCTGCCAGAGCCGATCCTGCCGGGTCATAGAAATAATCGAGATTTTTTGACGTAATTTTTTAGGTAAAATTACGTCATAAGATACCCGAATGAAAGTGCTGGCAGCAGTTAACCATTGATTAGTTATGTAAAAAAAAGTGGGTCTGCCATTGCGCACCTTGCCGGAAGTACTTGGCAGACCCCTAAAATATGCCCTTCTGAAACACTAAACCTACCTCATCGAGTACCCGGATGGCACCAACGCTAAATAATAACCAAGATGCCTCTTATAATGGATCAAAAGGTCTGCCAGGTCTAAGCTTGCCGGAACTTAGTGTTCAAAGCATTTGAAGTTGATAGGGAGCATAATTTCACCTGAAGTCAAAATAACATTTAACATTTAAAATAACATTTTTTCAACATTATTTTGTTTCTAATTTTATACAAATTTATGAATATTAAATATTTTTTATCAAAACATTAAATAAAACAACAAGTGTAGAGGTAAAAGATGTACATTCAAAATTTAGCAACAATCACTACGAGTTCAATATCATGCTTACAATTTATATGTATACTTACAACTATCAAAACTTAGTTTAAGTTGGCATTAAAATTACCTGAATTCTGTATATATGTAGGTTTAGGGAACTAAGTAGGCTTCCGAGTGTAGAACCTGTTATTGCGTAAGTCATCGTAGGAACGCCGAAAGGTAGTCAACGCCTAATCAACCTGACCACCACCAGGATCTTTCTCATCATCTCAGCCATAGGACGTCCACTGCTGAACATAGGCCTCCCCTTTAGATTTCCACATATATATAATATACCGGTTGGAAGCGATCTGCATCCAGCGTCTTCCGGCGACCTTTATAAGGTCGTCTTTCAATCTTGTCGGTGAACGTCCTACTCTGCGCTTGCTAGTCCGTGGTCTCCACTCTAGTGCCTTTCGACCCCATCGGCCATCTACTATGCGTGCAATATGGCCTGCCCATTGCCACTTCAGCTTGCTAATCCGGCGGGCTATATCGGTGACTTTAGTTCGTCTACGGATCTCCTCATTTCGGATTCGATCACGCAGAGAAATACCGAGCATAGCCCTCTCCATAGTTCGTTGAGCGACTTTGAGCTTTGAGATGAGGCCGATACTGAAAGACCACGTTCCGGTGCCGTAAGTCATCACTGGTAATACACATTGGTTGAAGACTTTTGTCTTGAGGCACTGAGGTATGTCGGACGAAAAGACATTGCGTAGTTTCCCAAACGCTACCCAACCGATTTGGATTCGGCGGTTGACCTCTTTCTTGAAGTTGGGCCTACCTAATTGGACTACTGTCTTGTCCTAAGTAGATAATAATGTTCAACAACTTCAAGTACCGAGTTTCCAACAGAGACTGGGGTGGGCACAACATTGGTATTAGACATAATTTTCGTCTTGTCCATGTTCATTTTCAAGCCCACCCGTTGTGAAACTCGGTCGACGCTATCGAGCATCACGCTGAGTTCCTCCATCGACTTTGCCATGACTACGATGTAGTCGGCAAACCGAAGGTGAGTGATGTACTTGTATTTACCGTTGATGTTGCTGCCAAGTCCTTGCCATTCCAGGAGCTTGAAGGCGTCTTCCATTGCGGCAGTAAACAGTTTCGGGGAGATAACGTCCTGTCTTACGCCTCTTCTCACTGGAATCGCCTTCGTGCTCTGCTCCTGTACTCGGACCGACATGGTGGCGTTATTATACAAGCACTTCACTTTAGAGCCTTGGTTTCGCTGTATGGTCTCTTTAACACGATTCGTATTAAAGAGACGCAGATCGTGTCGCAAGGACTTAGATATAGGTCTATTGAGCCGCCTATATGACTTAACGTCATCGGAAGACTGCAACTGTAGCAAGCGTCGTTCAGCCATGAGGTTTAAGGTTTGCTCGGTCAATTTCTGAGGTCTATCTTTACGGCAGGGTCTAAAAAACATAGAGACTACCGTGAGGACAGTTTCCGCTAGCCCGTCGTTGATCTCGTTCACTGAAATTACACACAAACACTCGTCTTTTTTTAATTTATACAGTTATCGTACCTACTCAGATATTGACAGTAAATGGCTAGTCAACCTAACCATTAATGTTTAAACTTTGACCTGATTTCGGTGGACTAGAAAGATCCTGGTGGTGGTCAGGTTGATTAGGCGTTGACTACCTTTCGGCGTTCCTACGATGATTTACGCAATAACAGGTTCTTCACTCGGAAGCCTACTTATGTAGTTCCCTAAACCTACATACACACATCAAAAGTGTCTAGGGATCAACATATATTTTTGCAATAACTTTTCTCCTGATTGATATTAATTAAAATGTTCTTTAAGGATTCATCAAATAAAGTGTTATCGTTTGTCACAGTAACGATAAACCAAGTCACTTTTGCATTCATAAAGAAATTTGCCATTTTCCTAATAAAGGGATTTTTGACATTTGAACCACTAACATTAAAGTTCGAAAAAAATACTGAAATAACAGTTTTCTTTAAAATTTTATTGGGTAACTTAAACAATTAATAATCCGTGTTTCTACCGCGAACACTAACAACACAAGAACATCGGTTTGGCATACTCAAAATGAGTTCATCCAAATCACGCTGTGGAATGGCCGCCCATGTTCGTTGCAACAACAAAAAAAGGTCTTCTTGCGACTGGATACCCTCCATATTCGGCAGAGCTCTTCTCTGTAGCATATCCCATGCATGCTCAATCGGGTTCAAGTCTGGCGACTGAGCAGGCCAGGGCAGGACATTGATGTTAGCTGCGGCGAGAGTCTGTCTTACAACTCTTGCGGTGTGCGGTCGTGCATTGTCATGCATTAACTGAAATAAGGGACCGATTTGCACTTGTAGAGGAACGATGACGTCTGATACAATCGTCTCAGCATAAATTTGAGCGTTGAGGTTGCCTCTGATCCAAATCAACTCAGTTCTTCCGCCGATCCAAATACCCGCCCATACCATGATGGTTCTACCACTATAAGGATGGACTTCCTGGCAGGATTTTAATCGCTGTTGGCGTCCAGGGGTTCTCCAGTGTCGTATACGTCTTGTATCCGGTCTCATACCAAAACGAGACTCATCAGAAAAGCACACGAAACGCCATTGTTCTTCTGCCCAATTTCTGTGTTCAAGAGCCCATTGATATCGAATCCTACGATTGTGCATTGCTATAGGTGGTACCCGTAGCGGTCTTCGGGAATGAAGGTTCACTTCATGCAAGCGGTTTCTGACTGTTTGGTCGCTAATTAAGTTCCCTGAAGAGTGATGAAGCCTCACGGCTAACATCATGGCGGTTATTGTTGGAGCTCTTCGAGTTAAGATTTGAATGTATCGGTCTTGTCTCCGTGTGGTGCAGCGATACCGTCCTCCATGGCGCTCAGCCACGGTACCAGTGCTTCGGTAACGTGTCCAAAGTCGACTGATAACACTCTGACTTGTATTCAGAGCTAAAGCCACAGTACGTTGCCGGGAACCAGCTTCTATCATTCCCACGGCTCTGAGCATTTCTTCCCTGCTTAAATGACGTCGCCGCTCCATAATAACGTTGGTTTTAATCAGTAGTAGGGAAACAGTAGCACTAATAATGTCTTCAATGCGTTGTATGTTTTTATAGAGAAAATATTGACAGCTGATTTTCATCTTTTACTCGAATTTGATTCACAATTCCTGATTCAAATTATGAAATGCACCAAAAAGGATCCATATAAATTTATAAAATCATAAATTTATTACAAAGCCACATCTCAATCTCAAGAAATCCGCATAAAAATGCTTGATCCCTAGACACTTTTGATGTGGTATATACAGAATTCAGGTAATTTTAATGCCAACTTAAACTAAGTTTTGATAGTTGTAAGTATACATATAAATTGTAAGCATGACATTGAACTCGTAGTGATTGTTGCTAAATTTTGAATGTACATCTTTTATCTTTACACTTGTTGTTTTATTTAATGTTTTGATAAAAAATATTTAATATTTATAAATTTGTTTAAAATTAGAAACAAAATAATGTTTAAAAAATGTTATTTTAAATGTTAAATGTTATTTTGACTTCAGGTGAAATTATGCTCCCTATCAACTTCAAATGCTTTGAACACTAAGTTCCGGCAAGCTTAGACCTGGCAGACCTTTTGATCCATTATCAGAGGCATCTTGGTTATTATTTAGCGTTGGTCCCATCCGGGTACTCCATGAGGTAGGTTTAGTGTTTCAGAAGGGCATATTTTAGGGGTCTGCCAAGTACTTCCGGCAAAGTGCGCAATGGCAGACACTTTTTTTTACATAACTAATCAATGGTTAACTGCTGCCAGCACTTTAATTCGGGTATCTTATGACGTAATTTTTACTAAAAAATTACGTCAAAAAATCTCGATTATTTCTATGACCCGGCAGGATCGGCTCTGGCAGACCTGATTTTTTTTACGTGTTTAGGTGTCGGTTAACGATCTATACATAGCCTGTTGGGGTAGCCGATAAGGTAGGTATTTTTGCAGCCGGCTCTCGCACTAACAGACCAACCTCGGCGAGCGCGATTTAACCCGGAAGATCGGCCTGTGCGCCTGTAATTATTTAGCTACAAGCTCCAATGCAGATACGAGTAATTATATGAAAACTAAGATTGTCCACAGAAGGAACTGGAACCGCTGCGTGTCGACGAAAAACTGTTAAATTTTTTTTGGCATCTGGCCTCACAGAATGGTGGTCATGAGCTAGGCGAATCTGGTGAGGCCTACCACTGCCAAAATTAACAAAACACCGTCGTCTGAAACACTTTAAACTTCCGTAGGTCTAGAATGCTAAACAAAATTCATCATCAGCCTATAAGGTTCCCACTGCTGAGACACAGGCCTCCTCTCTGTGCAAGGGCAGATTTTTGCCAATTCTGATTTTTTTAAAAACGTTGCCTCACTAGGAATTTCTTCTTGTATCGTGGGTGCGTTTACAAACATAGAAACTCACATACACAAACACCCAGACCCGGAACAACTACTTGCAGATTATACATATATTTGTTCCGTGCGGGAATCGAACCCGCGACTCGCTGCGCAGCAGTCGATCGCTCAGCCACTGCGCCAGCCGTGTGGTCTGTGAGAGAGAGTGGTCTACATAGATATATGAAAGAAGGAGATATGGCGTGGAGTTCAAAATGTATAGAAAACGAGTGAAGCCACAATTGCCCCACCATAACGCTAATTATATTACACACACAGTTCTGTCAAAACAATACTACGAATAAATTAAAATTTTAAAAAACCCCCGACACAAAAACCAAGAGTCCTATAAAAAGTAATAAATAATAAAAACAACTCAATCTTAAAGTACCTAATTATGTATTAACACAATACGCACAATTTTCATCAACCCATGTCTAAGAACACTCGCCCGTAAGTCACCTTTAATACAAAAAAAACTAAATTGAAATCGCTTCATTCGTTCGGGCTCTATGGTGCCACAGACAGACAGACAGACAGACTAACGGACAGACACGTCAAACTTATAACACCCCCCTTTTTCCGTCGGGGGTTAAAAAGTGCACACACGCGCCATCGATAACCCTAATCCTTTACACTACAGCGTACTTTTTCCGTGTAATTTACTCACACTAAAACAATGTGGTCTAAAATCCACGGGTCCAATGCGTTGGTAGATGTCAC
Organism: Agrotis clavis; assembly: GCA_954870645.1. NCBI lineage: Eukaryota > Metazoa > Arthropoda > Insecta > Lepidoptera > Noctuidae > Agrotis > Agrotis clavis. Next base: position 7,476,358 of record OX940940.1, read on the forward strand.
ATGTCTTCGAATTTTTGGTACTAGGACATGCCGGTTTCCTCACGATGTTTTCCTTCACCGTTTATCTAAAATAATCTTTATTTTTTGTCTCTGAATCTCTCTACTCGTTAGCGTTACTTTTCCGGAAGCACTTAGCGTTGCTCTCCTAGGAACAAAACAATTTGCTACAAGGAAAATCATTTGTATGCGTTAATAGAGGTAGCCGAGGGAGTGTTTTTACTGTACATAAGTATAGTTACTGTATCGTGGACAGTTATAATAAAAGCTCGTGGCTAAATAACTACAGCCGCACAGGCTAATATTCCGGGTTAAGCCGTGCTTGCCGAGGTTGGTCTGTGGATGGGTGACCATCTGTCATAGCGAGTTTCCTCCGTGTCTCGTAAGCACGTAAAGTCTTTGGTCCCGGCTGTCATTTCTAGATCTGTGACAGACGTTACTATTAGTCATAAGCTCTAAAAGTCTGACAACCAGTCTTACGATGGGTTATCGTATTACCCAGTTACTAGGTTGTGGAAGTCCGATAGGCAGTCGCTCCATGCAAAATAGGTACTGATATTCAACTGCATCTGGTTCGGCTGGAAGCTGTGACACAGTATGCAGACAGTGATAATTATGTTTTTTTAATATTCAATTTTATAAAGATACTTTTTATAATATACTACTAGCGACCCGCCCCGGCTCCGCACGGTTGCAATCTCTACTATATATTATAGTTCATAAATAGTCGTATAAACTTCCGTTATCGTGTACTAACGGCATTTTCCGTTAAGTGTAAGTAAAGTATGTTTATTAAAAGCTGCCACCTGTACCTTTTCCTATAATTTCCAGGTTATTACTGGTGCAACAACGCTCTGCTGGTTATCTTCCTCTCGCCGCCGTTCGTGGAGATCATCAAGATATCCATGGGTCATGATATTCCTCTCATCTTGCCGTTCTTCTACTGGTTCCCCTTCGACCCCTTCCAAAGAGGGTACTATGAGGTTATTTTGGCGTTTCAGACGTGGCATGGTAAGAGAATTAGAGAAAGGTGTGTCAATAAAGCTAGCTAATAAAAATGACGTTAGAGATGTATATTGATAAAATATTTCAACTTCTACAGAAACCGTAAACGTAAAAAGGTGTTTTCGACAAATTCTGGGCAAAAAACCCACGGAAAAAAACGATATGATATCTGCCCAGAATTTGACGGATTATATTAAATCCCCTACCTAATTTCATAGGGGATTTAATATTTATATTTTCACCAAAAAAAAGTTAAATAGTTCCATGACTTACGTGTGGGCCGTCGATTTATGAAATTAGTGTATACGTGCGTATTAAATAGTGGCCAGTAATTCACGACCGTAAAAGTGTCTGATACCAACAGATATCAGAGAAACCCTGTAACCCAGTATTCAAATTATGTAATAAAAGTTTCCCAGAAACCCTTTGTCTGGGTCGCGGGACTTTTCAAATTACCGTGACCCTGGAACGTAAAGGGCTATTGAAGAAAACCGTGGATTTTAGTCAGTACAAGTCTAACAGTCCCTCCCGCCCTGCCCTGGGTGGGAGGACTCATTTAATGATTTTACCACGTAAAAAAAAAGAACTCCTTTCTGCCATTTAAGATAAAAGTAGGTTCGAGGTATCAGACACAATCAGCGCTTCAGAGAAACAGTAATAGTAGTCTCAACTTCACCACAAACATTTAAGTTACAAACTTAGATTAATCACCGTAGTTCAAAACAAAGCAATTCTTGAACATTTTACAATAAGTTAAAGTTAAAAGGAAAAGTGAGCAACGTTATCGCGATGGGGTTTCAGATTATGACATTAATTAATGACTTTTTCGTTTAGAAGTCAGTTTTTAACTGGAAAAATGCAGATGACAGGACGAACAAAGGATAGCTCTTTCCTGAAAAACATTGTAACAGCAGCGATCGCTTAGTCCATTTTGTGAGGATAGATGGATGGATGTTTGTTACTCTTTCGGTTTACAAATGTAATTTATAACCTTGATAAGCAAATAATATAAATATCCTGATTTTATCTTCCCGTTGTTGGCAAGAACAAACAGCCATCTATTCTGTTCTCTATGTTTGAGAACATTTGGGATAAATAAGACATTTCGAGTAACTTTTTAGACCTGTGTATATTACTTATGTGTGTGATTCAGTCATTTTTGAAAAAAAGAAGAACTTGAAAGCGTGCAGCGCACCTTCGAAACAAACTAAAAAAAAAATGCTATTTACTGCTAAAAACTGAATAGTACCAGTTGGCTACACACATCAGTCACGTCCGTATGTGAAAGTTCCCGGAAAACAATAACCAGCGACCTCTTTTGTTGGAAATTAGGTCAACTCATCATCCGGTGTTCAATACCGAATCAATTAAATAATAGTAAGTAGGTCCCTATGGCAACGAGGTTAGAATAAAACTACTTTACTACGCAATTACTGTGTGAAACTTTGTTTTATAATGTTGTACTCTTTGCTAACTATTCAACAGTATGACCGGGTCCCTGTTAGAGGGCCAAAGCTGCCGGGGTCGCGGGACTAAGGTAAGGTAACCGTGGCCCCAGAACGTAAAGGGCTATTGAAGGACACCGTAGATTTTTAGTTAGTACAAGTCTGACTGTCCCTCCCGTCCTGCCCTGGGTAGGTGGACTACAGTGTAGGTAGGTAATTAGCTACCTAACTAACAGTTATGTAGGTAAGTCGGTCGCCGAAACTCCTCTGCCTCGACAAGTCGTGGCATTGCGAGAAGAGCTCTTTTTGTTGTATGGTAATGCTTTATGGCGTCTAACCAAGGTAAAAATCAGCCCTTTTTGAAATTCTTTGAAGAGGCTGTGAACACTCAAACCCCTAGATCTACAGTTTCAACCCAAACTGCCCAAAAATATAGTTTCGACTAAAGATCCATAAACTTTTAATACAGTAAGGATGCGATATGACATAACTTTTCGTTATTATTTTTCAAAATCATCCCCACAGTAAGCGCTGGTCATAAACCACCACGCGGCCATTGCGAGCTAGTGGATGTGTGTGATACAACAAAATTCTAGTAGTAACCTATCACCAGTTCATTCACGATATTTTCCTTTCTCTCAGGACTAATAACCATCTGGTTCATGTTATGCGGAGACCTGCTTTTCTGCATATTCCTGAGCCACATCACGACTCAGTTTGACCTGCTGGCTGTCAGGATACGAAGACTGGTCTATGTGCCTGTAGACCACCAACTTGTGGAGACCTTTCCACTGGGTAAGTTTTATGACAATTTTCAATAGCTATAACTAACACTTAAACCCTAAGAGGCCATTAGCACAAGCGACTTTTTTCCGGGCGTTAAAAAAGCGGCGAAATAGAACAAATGCATTCATTCCCATGTCAGGTGCACATGTCAGCGCTTTAAAAGCGCGGCGCTTTTTTTGACTGTAAGTGCTGGGCGGTGACATTTAATTTCAATTTACCTTTTGAACAAACTCAGCGCTTTTTTAACGCCCTAAAAAAAGCTCTCGTGCGAATAGGGGTTAAAGTAACGGTCTTAAGGTTCTAGAAGCATGCCTTTTTGTATGGGTAGGAAGCCATAACCCTTTTAGACAGCCCTGCGCCGATGGCAGGCATTTGGCCCTATCGAGCTCCTGCACTTTGCTGACAGATCGTAGAGACGAACATGGAACATGACACACCTTCGACTTGAAAAGCCTTTTCCAATGAGTATTCTGGCTTCTAAGTATTTGCCTGAGCCTCCAATAAATATGACCCCATTGTATTGTGTCCAAGTTTACGGGAAAAAAAATACAAGAACCACAAAACAAATCTCTGGAAAGGCTGTATAGGTATGCTTAAACCCTTCGTCTTTTTAAAAACAAATTCACTGGAAGCACAATTCTAATTTCGAACGGGTACTCAAAAGTTCAACAATCGCCAAAAGAGAAGCAAACACAAAGTGAATGATCAAGGTCTTTCAATTAACAAAATTTTCTCATTAAAACGGTCTTTATTAGAAATGCCTAAGCAAGGGTGAATGTTTGAAGAGAGGCCACCCCTTAGCTTGATTAAAAGAGGAGCTTGACGCCTCATACGGTGAATGTAAAAGGCGTAAGTAGGTGTACCTACTGAAGGTAGTATGTAGGTAGGGTAGTGGGTAATCAAACGAGTCTGATGAATTCGTTTCAAATGATATGTATTCTTCAAACATTTGATTCCTTCATCACAGTTGGAAACATTTTGAAGTTAATATTTTTTGTTCATTCAAATACTTAATAACATTTCTAACATCTCATTTTATATTTTTTTTTTGTTGGCTCGCACTACCCTTTTCTCCTGTGTTGTGGGTGTACACAAATATGATTTAATACCAGAATCGGAAAAATGTAGATCATATAAATGTTTTGTCGGCGTAGAAGGAAAAGTCATAAGTCGACAAATCTACAATTCAAAACTTAAACATCCCAAATATTTTTTGTCGACTTACTGAGTTTTCCCTCTACCTCATTTGTTTCGATCCGGAATCGAACCAGCACAGCAAGTGCGCCATTAGTGTTGAGAATTCGCTTTATGAAGCCACGACTACCTAAATTCCTATAGATACTGTCTATTCCCTAAAAGCGAAGTCTGTTTATCGGTAGAACGTACTTCTAATGGTAATGAAAACTGTCGGGCACTTGATTAATTGGAAATTCTCTCCGACGGTAGACTGGCCGTAAATCAGATTGCTAGTTTGGTAGCAGTCGTTTATGTGTACGTGAGTTTCATTTGTTTTCACCTGAGTGTATTTGGGTTGTGTTCTGTTTCTTCGTAGATGTTGGAGGTACAGACGCCAGCACATCAACCTAATTCAATCTGTCAAATTTCTTTAATAGACTTTCAACCTTAACAAAACAGTGGAAGGTTAATGTTCGATTGGTAAAATTTCACAGATTCGGGAAGGTTGACCTGCGACTGTGACTACGAACACTATCGAAAGTGCAAATCGTGTACTCTACTTACAGGAGAGCGATTAAAGAACTCACTGGCATGCATGGTCAAAAACCATGATATTTCACCTGAAATCGAGCCATATTGTTCATGTGTGCGCGAGCGTCATCCCCCCGTGGAGAAAACAGGGGAAAACATTATTCAGTGAGATGCACGATCATCCAGAGCAAAAGGCGCGCGTGAAAAAATACGAAAAAGCCTTTGGAAGAAGGGGTTTTATGAAAAATCCATTGCACCAATTAATTTCAAATAAAATTTATTAAATTCTTCGATAAATTTGCTGTGTCGGTAAGGACTTCGTTTTGGAAATTTGATGCTTCTTTAGCTTCTAATTTACACCCAAAGTTGTGTTAAAATTAGCAAAAAAAACGAATCTTTAGAAGCTCGTAACTTTTTAATGGTTTCATATTTTACAATTCTGCTTCCGTACAGACAAAATTAATAATGAGACAAAACGATACCATGTTTAACTTTGGATCTACCTTGTCAAATAGTGGAGTAAAACCCCAACGAAGTTTCTATGGAAAAAATGTTGACTTGTTTCGCCTTAAAGTTTTATTTTGCCTCAGAGCGCAGTTGCAGTTTCGATTTTGTTTGATGCAAAACTGGTGAAATAATATTTTTTTTAAAAAATCTGATACCTAGTAAATTAAACGGGCTTTCAATTTCTGCAATAAACAAAAAAATGGCGATTTTGCAGTTTCGATAGTGTCGAGTCACAATCGAAATATTTAAGGGGATCTCATACAGCAAACGTATTATTTTATTTTCCGATTTTATAGATTGTTTGACCGGTTTTTTATAGACCCTGCTTAGTACCTCTTTCATGAATCTTGATTTTATACCTTTAGGTACCTTAGATAAGGGTGCGGATTCTCGTTACTAGTAATGAGATGTGGGTGGCATTATTAGAGGATTAGGGGCCTTAGGTCAAGCTTTTCAGGCATAACATAAAAAGGCTAGGCTTTTGGCACACAATTCGGGACATTATTAAGGTCACGTATCACAACACTGGGATCTACGACGAGCTCAACCACGAGACAGCCTTGAGATCGCCCTATCTATTCAAGAGGTAAAATCGAGGCTTTTTTAAGGTCTTTAAGGGTTTTTTTAAGGTATTTTTTAAGGCTCTGTGGTAATACAAAAAAGTTTGAAGAGCTTTCAACTTGTTGTTTCACGGCCATCGTCTCTTCTATACCAAGAATATAGTATTTTTGATCCAATTCGATATTTTTTTGCCCGAGTTTGAAACCGAGTAGAGTGCGACCCGTAGACATTTTAAGCATCACCATACTTATGAAGATAAAATTTATACATAGTACAGTACATAGAATCTTTCTACATTTTCTCATTTTGTCTATTGTTCCGTCAATAAACCGCAGAAACGGGCGCTCTGTAGTAGGTATTTGCCTAACATCATGGGGAACAGTGGTGGACGCCCACGGCGACGGACGTCGCGAGACGATCTCCGGCCACCGTAGGCGCGGGCATGCGGGCAGCGAGTAAAGGGCAACTCGCTGCCCGACCATGGACCATGCCCGGGTCGACGGCGCGTTGTGTCCCACGCGCGCCTCAAAGAGCGTCAGCATAATGACGGGGCCCCCCTCTCAGAGGGCCAAAGCCTGCCGGGGTCGCGGGATTATTTCCTTACCGTGACCCCGAAACATAAAGGGCTATTGAAGGACACCGTGGATTTTAGTCAGTAGAAGTCTGAAAGTCCCTCCCGCCCTGCCCGGGGTGGGAGGACTCACTCAAAAAAAAAAAAAAACATCATGGGGAAAAAAGGCGTGAGTTTACATTTCATCATCATCATCATCAGCCTATAATGTTCCGACAGCTGGGACACAGGCCTCCTCTCTGTGAGAGGGAGTGGGCCATAATCCACCATGCGGGCCCAGTGCGGGTTGGCAGATGTCACATGTCTTCGAATTTTTGGTTCTAGGACATGCCGGTTTCCTCACGATGTTTTCCTTCACCGTTTTGAGAGCCTGGCGGGGTTCGAACCCACGACCTACAACTCGTAAGTCGGAACCGATACCACTGGGCCACCACTGCTCAGTTACATTTCCTATGACATGTTATAATATACTGGTATCAATTTTCTGAAAAGGTAGCATAGACAAGACAAAAGAAACATATAAATCAAAATAAATTACTTAGTAAAAGCAACTAGCTGACTTTTTAATTTCAGGTGAATACTGCAAAGGCTATGCACAGAAGAACAAAGACTTAATTGACTCTTGTGACGACAAGGATTGGGAGCAAAGGCACCAAAAGGAACTCTCCGACATCATAGTGAGACACAGGGCGCTGATCAGGTACCTAATATAATCAGCAGATCCTACTTACATAATTTGTAGGTGCTGCAGAAAATAATCTCTTCTTCTTTCTTCTTCAGCCTCTTTCTACCATCTTGGTGTAGGCCTCCTTCAACTCCTCCAGTCTTCACGACATCGAGTTCTTTGTAACCAATTTGAGCCCGCAACTCTCTTCACATCATCCTTCCTGTTCATTTATTGCTTTCGTTATGCACTTTTCTCTCCACAGCCACAGAATACAATATAAGTAGTACTACGCAGATTACATTCGAGAAGACGGTTTCATCAAGATTCTGTTTGTTCTTCTCTTGTTTCGTGACTTACATTCAGTCAAAAAAGTATCGGGAATGGAATTTCTGTTTTTTTTGCTGTTGTTAGATTGGCACAACTGTGTTCCATATTGGCGCGGAGTTTGAGTTGCATCTGTTATTTATATTAAATACAGTGCTGTTTTTAGTTATATCATATCTAGTGTGTAGTGCGAATTTCATAATGGACAAAAACATCGAACAAAGAGTTTGTCTTAAATTTTACATCGCCAATGGAATTTCGTGTTCGGAATCACTGAAAATGTTACAGAAGGCTTACGGTGAATCGACTTTATCAAAAACACGTGTTTATGAGTGGTACAAAGCGTTCAAAAGCGGTCGAGATGTGATGGAAGATTTGCCTCGCTCTGGTAGGCCATCAACGTCTGCAACTGAAGTTAACATCGCAAAAGTGAAGGAAATAGTGACTGAAAATCCTCATTCAACTTTGGGAGAGAGAAACCGGTAAATAAGGAATATTATTTGAATGTTATGCGGCATTTAAGAGAGCAAATTCGACGAAAAAGGCCAGATTTGTGGAAAGAAAATTCTTGGATTTTGCACCACGATAATGCGCCTTCGCACAAGGCCGTCAAGTGAACGAATTTTTGACCAAACACTCAACAAAAACCATCGAGCAACCACCATATTCACCAGATATGGCTCCAGCCGACTTCTTTCTTTTTCCTAAACTCTAATTACCACTTCGTGGCACCCGTTTTCAATCGATAGAAGACAAAAAGAGAATTCGCGGCGAGAACTGAATTCAATTCCGGAAACAGCGTTTAAAAAATGTTTTGTGTCGATCAATGTCACTCCTACCAACTTCGTCTCTCTCTACTGCCCATTGGGCCACACACTGTCTAAAAAAAACAAACAGGCGGAAAATAATACTTAAAGAGACATCTAAAAAATATTCATCAAATTATTATAATATGTATAAAAAACATATCAAGCTCTCCTGAAACATGAAACTTAAACATAACTAGCAATAACCCCCTTCTTTCAAGGTTTACAGGAGTGACGTTATGTTACAGGCTTTCCGGCGACGTCGAGAACATGTTCAGCTTCGCTTTGCTGGTCAACTTCTTCAACAGCTCCATCATAATTTGCTTCTGCGGATTCTGTTGTGTTGTAAGTACTGACGTTACTACCCCAGATCATGAATAAGACAATTAAGGTTTTCAGTTGGGAGGAATTTACCTACTGATTATTTTTTTCTACGTGTTTGTAAGGCTATCGAAGCTTATTCCGCAGCTGACTTCCACAAATCTTTATGACAAAACTCACTCATTTAATTTACTAAATTAATATCGCTTGAGAGGAAATTGGTCAGGTAAATCTGTCATTGGCTCCCGTATTATACATTCCTAAGTATTTTTGTTCACGTACTGGAGATATTTTTTTATTTGTTTGTTTGTTTTCTATGCTTATTTCAACGCAGTTTTATCAATGTCGTAGGGACGGACGCCAGCACATCAGGCTACCACAATCTGTTGTAATAGATTTTCAACTTTATCACAAAAAAAGAAAGTTCAAAAAGGAAAAAAACTGAGCGTATGTAGTGAATGGAGAATGAAATGGCCCGTTTGACTTAGAAGGCCAACTAATTGACTACCGCCGGATCCACACATTGGCCCTGTTGGCCGAATAGAAGGAGACGGCGCTATACTAAGAAACGAGATAGAATTATTTGCGTCTTGCTTTCTGGTATAGCGCCGTCTCCGTTGGTACGAGCGTTGGGGCCAACGTGTGGAGCCGGTGTACTACTTGAATATTGATAAAGTCATTGTTAGTAAGCGAACGAAGAGAGGTGCACAAGCATAAAATCAGCCAGCCAATGCTAGGACACAGACCTTCTCTTCGTGAGAGGGAGTGGGCTGTAACTCATCACGCGGTCATGCCTTCGAAATATTTGGTCGTAGAACATATCGTACTTTTCCTCATGGCGTCTTGCTTCACAATTCTAAGCGGGGTGATGGAAATATCCTGGCTGGCCCACGACCTACAACTTGTAACTCGGCGCCATTAACCACCACTGGGCCATTACCGCTCCAAGAGAAGAGATCACCAGAGAGAAAAGAAAAGCGAGAGTAATTCCAGTGTGGAAGAAAGACAGCTATACAAGTCGTCTAGCGCCATCTCGTTCCCACACTGTAATTACTCTTCCTTTAAGATGTCATGGTTGATCACTTGAACTCTTGAATATTTCAGATAGTGGAGAAATGGAACGAGATGGTCTACAAGTCGTTCCTGACAACTGCTCTGTCACAGACGTGGCTATTGTGCTGGTATGGACAGCGGCTACTGGAATCGGTAAGTTACAGAAAGAACTAGCGTGGGTTTCTGCATAATCAACCAATAGTGTTCCCACTGCTGGGACCGCCTGCTCTCAAGGAAATAATGGTAGGTATATGACACAAGTCTAATTTACGGTAAAGTCAATAGTCAGCTAATAAATTATGAGATTTTGGGTTCTAACTTATTCCCCAGTCGGACAAAACAATATGAATAAGTATTTGTATTTTCCATCAGGAAGATCCTAGCCTGTTTCATAATAATATTTGTCTACGTTTTGACGGCACGATTGGCGCTCAGTAGGTGTTCCGGGGCAAAGTTTTATAAAAAAAAAGTGACAACTGCCCTTTTACGAAATTTTTCGGAGATTGTATGAGTAGCAGTAATGATTCAAAATTTAGGAAGCTGAAAGAAAATGTTCCTTTCCACAAATAAAGATACCAACCTAATGAACAGAAATAATAAACAAACATCCATGAATATTGGACGTCATGAATAAATTATCCAATTTATCTAACTTGTTCCCCGCAATAAGAAAACCCGAGGGAAGAAAATTGTCACAATCTTAATTTAGGCATAGAACACCTAATAGATTTAGGTAAGGTAAAGCAGGTTTTCTTTTTACCCTTTTTGGGCATTCCCAATGAAATGAGCCGTGCAAAAAGTTGTGCAAGTCATTAGTCTCGACTTCTTGCAAAAAAAATAAAAAAAAACATAAAATTTGGCGGGAAAGCGGCCGGTTATTTTTTTCCGCTTTGGCTCGTACGGTTTGTGCACTAAACCAATATTATGTAGAAAGTCGTCAATATTCTCGATTGTTTATGGTTATAAAAGGAACTTTATGGCTAAGGCCGTAATTTTTTTTTTAAATTTCGTCATAAAAGAAAATCTGTGAAAATAAAAATATTTATATACATTATGTAGAAAGTTAAATGCTAGTCAAGTGATGCATTTCATTGCTGAGGCATTACAGCAGTTCACATGGGTTCGAAAACTTTGTTTTTTCGTTTGCTAAGCCCGTAGATGCAATAAATTACTTTTGGTTCCTTGATGTATGACAGAAGTCTTACCACCTACTGATAAAATAATCGAGACATTCATTATTCTATAATAGTAGCCATACACCATCCTGCCTATCGACGATCGATTTGACGCTTGCAATTGTTTCAAATTGCAATTGTTTAAAAATGCCAATTTGATGGCATGACATGCCAATGGGGATGGCAACTCAAAGCTAATCGTAGATGGCGCTGCGATAGTTGGTCCCTACGTCAGATTACTGTCCACCTTGTATAAAAAATAAACAAGATTTATTGTTATAAAAATTGAGTGTAAATACAAAACAAATATGGGAAAGTATTCGTCAATGCAAGTGCATATACTAAAAGAAGAATTAAGACGCCGCGGTGCATCTACAAGAGAAAAAAAAGTGATTTAATTGAGTGGTAATACATTTGATTTTACCGTAATAAATCCACAATTACTTGTAGTTGAGGTTTCAATTTTTGAGTTTAGGTATGTTTTACCTGTCCTCTCCTTTATCAAGAATATAATGCTGCTTCTGACTTTCTATTTTAATAAAATATCATAATGTTTTAAGTCAGTAATTTTACCCCTTTTTTCTATTTAGATTCGAGAAATATAACAATATATTTAATTTCTTAACACCACAACTATCACAAAACTCGTTCCAGGTGATAATTCTTCCGCCAGACGAACCATTTCATGATTTAAAGAGCGATGCAATACTGGTACTTAACCTCCAATAGAAAAGTAGATATTATTTTGAAAAGTGTATTCGATTGTTTAGTTATGGTATAATCATAGAATTTCATTAATAAACTCAACTAACGGCCTGTCTCGGCTTCGCAAGGCTGGATATTTGTTTATTTTATAGCTTTTCCTTAGTTAAAATTCAATTTTTGATCTCAAGGCAGTCACAGCAGCTACCCATTATTTCTTGATAGTGTGAATTGTCGGAAATTTGTATGTTCCATCATTTTTACAGCTTATTACACAACATCTAGTCATTTTACATCAATAAATCGTTTTTTTTCAGAAAATTCCTTTGATTTGACAGTTCTTTTGGGACCAAACTGTCACTTGTCACTTTGACACTTGCCTTCCCCATTTGATAGGTCATCAAATCGATTTGACACAACGTCAAATCGGCAGCAGTGATGCATTTGGCTATTATTCGGTGACGACAGCTACAATTTTATAAATTTGTAGCTATCGGTCACCGAATAATAGCTAGATCTAGCTATAAAGTTGCTAAGTTGGCATCGCTGCTGCAGATTTGAAGTTGTGTCAAATCGATCGTACGATAGGCAGTATGGTGTTTAAGGACGAACTGCCAATTTGAAACAAATGCAAGCGTCAAATCGATCGTTCGATAGGCAGGATGGTGTATGGCTACCATTATTCTACTAGCCTATTATTTCTTTATTTGTCCGTACTGCAGAGTGAAGGACTGTCAGACGCGCTCTACGAAAGCGGTTGGTACAGAGCCTCCAAGAAGATTAAAAGTTCTGTACTTATTATGCTGCACCGGTGAGTTTGAAAAATAATATAAGGACCCGGTCAAGGACGCACGGGGCGTCAAGCGGCGCGGTGAGCGAAGCAGGACGCACGAATCATAAACATACAGCGATGTATAGCGCATTCGGAGAAGGGCAACGAGAGCAAAATTGGCGCAGTGGTTGAGCGATCGGCTGCTGCAGCGTGTCGCAGTTTCGATCCCCGCACGGAACAAATACTTGTATGATCTGCAATTAGTTGTTACGGGTCTGGGTGTTTGTGTATGTGAGTTTCTGTGTCTAAACGCACAAAGCGAACACGGAAGAAACATAGTATAAAGAAGAAATTCCTAATGCGGGATAAAAAAAATTATACGCCGCGTAGCTCGCCCCGCCCGACGCACCGCTCGATACGCCGCGTGCGTACGAGGCCTTAGGTCTTTTCCTCAATTGTAATATAATTATTATGTATAACAACACCACAACACCAACCTAAAGATAGCTTTTATCTTGAATTCAGAAATAAAGGCAGAGGAAGTCCTCGTAGATTGCCACACGAAAAAATAAAAGCTAGTCTACTTTTTCGTGCATTTTCCCGCCTTTATCATCAAGGGTAGGTCATCTAGCACCGGCAGCTCATTAGCAACCACCGCGCCGTACTAATTGCACCATCCAACATTATAGTAGGTACAGGATATCTGAATTTAAATATTTCTACGCCATTCAGTTTCTTTAATGATGTAGAAACGGCTGATTTAAATTCAAACTTTACGCCTTTACCTTACTTTAGCCCTTTACGTTTTAGGGTCACGGTTACCTACCTGATGAGACAGATCCGCGACCGAGATATTCATGATAACGTCATATTTTTATTCTATTGTCAATTCTTCAGTACAATACCTACATCGTATTTACTAAACAGTGAGCGATCTTCCAGGGCTCGAAAGGACGTGCATGTGACTACCTACGGATTTTCAATCATATCCTTGGCGAGTTACACTACGGTGAGTAGTTAAAACTATCATGTATGCCTATATAATTGTACCTACAGCCTTACAATGCGGACGCCATTAAAAGTGAGCTTCAGGCCCACCAAAATCATCCCGGTAACAGGTCACCCGTGATAATTTTTGGTGGTTTTGATAATTTTAAATTGGCATCTGTACCCGTCGGAACAGATACCTAATAGTCCAAGAGCTACTGAACCCTGCGACTAACGGTCTTCCTGTAAGGTTGGAAATTTGTACACGTAATATTTATAGCATGCTAAGAGCAATAGCGACGACCTGGCAGGCGTCAGCCGTGCACATCATTAGACAATTTAATTTTCAAAGTGTAAAAAAATTTGAAAAAAAAACTTGTTCCTGTAAGCTTAAAAATTTCACAGGATGTAGTTTATTTATTGTAAATCTTGGAAAAAAAATGACAGGCGATTACAAGGTGCACAAGTATGTGACAGGCGAATTGAAAAGTGCAAAGTTGATAGGGAAAAATAAACTTTCTCCTGTAAGATCAAAATTATCTCGCGTTTGGATGAACTGATTTTGATGCCGTTTTCAGAAAAGTGTACGTTACATTCCGAGAAAGGTTTTAATATACAGGGTGAATTTTTCAACTGGGCGTGGATGGCTATCTCCGAAACAATGAGGAATATCGAAAAACGTTGAAAGGAATCTCGAGGCCGATATTGACGAAAATAAAACTGCATAGTTGGATTTTAGAAATATCAATAATCCTGGCCAGGAATCGAACCCGCTGATTTCGGAAAAAAAAATCACAGCCTGTATTATTACACCATTCGATAGTGTTGCTAATAAGGATCAAATTCTGGGAAGTAATCATATACGGCAAACTTAAGGAAATAGCAGATTTTCATGAAATTGCTATATTTCTATGTTACTATGTTCTACTGAGCCTTGCCTTATATGATCACTTCCCAGAATTTGATCCTTATTAGCAACACTATCGAATGGTGTAATAATACAGGCTGTGATTTTTTTTCCAAAATCAGCGGGTTCGATTCCTGGCCAGGATTACTGATTTTTTTAAAATCCAACGATGCAGTTTTATTTTCGTTAATATCGGCCTCGAGATTCCTTTCAACGTTTTTCGATATTACTCATTGTTTCGGAGATAGCCATCCACGCCCAGTTGAAAAATTCACCCTGTATATTAAAACCTTTCTCGGAATGTAACGCACACTTTTCTGAAAACGGCATCAAAATCAGTTCAGCCAAACGCGAGATAATTTTGATCTTACAGGAGAAAGTTTATTTTTCCTCATCAACTTTGCACTTTTCAATTCGCCTGTCACATACTTGTGCACCTTGTAATCGCCTGTCATTTTTTTTCCAAGATTTACAATAAATAAACTACATCCTGTTAAATTTTTAAGCTTACAGGAACAAGTTTTTTTTTTAATTTTTTTTTACACTTTGAAAATTAAATTGTCTAATGATGTGCACGGCTGACGCCTGCCAGGTCGTCGCTATTGCTCTTAGCATGCTATAAATATTACGTGTACAAATTTCTAACCTTACAGGAAGACCGTTATAGTCGCAGGGTTCAGTAGCTCTCCAGCTATAAGCTGTTAGCACTCTATCAAATATCCATGTTTCTCATTTATTTTATTTCTGTTTCAGATAATCAAGACATCTTGGTCGTACTTCACTCTGCTTTTAAATATTTATAAAAAATGAAAAGTGAACCACTCTTCGTAGTTTTAACGCAGATATTTCATACGCATTTAATTGATCACAAAACGTTAGAATTCTCATATATTTAAAATTTAAAATAAACAATAAAATTATGATGGCAAGAACTGCACAGAAATTAAGAAAAACATTTATTTTAGGAATAACTTTGCTGTTTTTTGGGTTACCTGTACTTTACCACCATTAGAGACACCCTTATCCTTCCATGAGTTATTTTCCTGAACCTCCTTACTTAACTTATCCAGTTTTTTTACAAACGAATATTTGTTACATGTTGCTGCCCAAGATATTAAGCATAATAAAATTATTAAAATAAGAATAGCAATTTGAATATACGCGGGCTGAATTGTTTTTTTTTAAGTTGGCATAAATGAGGTTGCTTATCTTTGGCTCTTCCGTTGTCTATGTTCATTCATTCACTCACTGACTCTATTATTAATTCCTAAGTTGTCTGTGGTTATTGTTTGTGTTTTACGACGTGCGGTTGTGTTGTGTCGGTAGAAAAAATGTCGAATAAAAAAAATAAAGAAATAGAAGTTCACGACAGTGAAAGTGAAGAAGAACAGGATTCTGGGAGCGAAAAAGACTCCGACTTTGATTCGGATGGAAACTTCGTTGGACCCGACAAGGTCTGTTTTAAATTATAACCTAAAAATCACATGGCATGCCGCATTTTATTTGTTGTTTATTTTCCACTGCGACATTCTTTTCAATTCACTTTCCTGAAATGTATTATTGTTTGTAATATTTCATTCAATATGTTTTCGAAACAAAGAAAGATGACTGACCAAGATTTGTTCGATCCTCTAAAATTGAATTCGTGCACTTTGCTCTTTTTTTTCATAACATTATGAAACCAGCACTGAAAATTAGTCATTCATTCTAGTTTTTGTGACTACGTTTTCCATTGTTATTTTAGGAGCTACAAGCAGACTTCGAAGGTCGTAATCCTGAGGATTGTGACTTCCATGGCATCAAGCAGCTGTTGAGACAACTGTTTCTAAAATCTAATGTTGAATTGGGTGGCCTAGCTCAAATCATAATTTGTAAGTAGAATTTGAATTTCAAAACCCGTTTAAAAAAGAATGCCTGCCAAGGAACCATCAACAATCCATAATAATTATTATTTTTAGTGCTATTCCATATTTCCAATTAATTTGATTACAGCTCAGAACTACGTTGGCAGCGTTGTGAAACAATGCTTAGATGATGGACTGGAAGATGATGATGATGACGATGATGGCAGTGATGGAGTGTTTGGCATCACCACTGTTATCAATATTACTAAGAGAAAAGTAAGTTCACAATTGGAAACTATTATGTATCAGCACTAACATGTTAATTTCGAGGAAACATGCATGTTCACTCACCTGACATAAAACCAGCCTGGATTATTCAAGTACCCTCAAGTACAGTATATGACAGAAACACAATTTCCTGTTAACCCTTTATAGGACGGCTCATACAAAGTGGCCAGTAAACTGGACAGTCACTTCAAGGTCGGTATCTCATAGATTTTTGTTTATATATTGAACCTTATGAACATTTACGACCCGCAATAAAGCACACTGGCCCGTCAACAGGCCAGCATTCCAGTTCGCAGCGCGACATTTAAAATTCGCGCCTTTTTTCAAGATGGCCAGTGAACTGGCCACCGTGCACCCATGCAGGAACATTTGCTGTCATCGCGTGTGTACGTTACGTGTTTATAAGTTTTATGGTGATAAAAAATCATGTCTTCTTGGAAAAGGTAAGTGAAACTATTCTTTTATAGTATATACTTCGATGTTATGTGAAAATGTAATCGAGGATAGTAAGAAAAAAATACATTATTTGGGATTGAATAAAAACCGGTTTGCTGAAAAATGATTACCTAAACATTGCCTACCTGACTTTGAGATGTTGTGTTGAGTATTTATTTTCGAGTAATCCGTATGAACCATTTAGTTTTACAACAAGTATATAACCATGTTTTATAATATAATAATAAATTTGCGATAAACATTCTTGTTCGGTAGTTATAACCGATTATTATGAAAGTTTTCGGTTTTTATTGCCGTTTTTTTTTTCAAATATGTGGGTACTTATGAAAATCGTAATTTATTAGTTTTGCATTGTAATTTTCTCATTGTTTTAGACACACATACACTTAGCGAGAGTTGGAGTCACTGAACGAGGTCTAATGGAATGACGTCGTGGGTATGACTGAAGACCAGTCCACACAATCAGACATCGGTGATGATTCCGATGCTGATGATTGCTTCGATGAAAGTTTTAGTACCAGCACACTGAGCACACGTATTTGAAATCAAGGATCATGTTCTGGAACATCGTCTTCATCGCAACCACCACAGGAGTTATATTTTCTACCATCATCCCCACCTCTGCAGCCGCCGCCATCTCTATGGGCACAGCTACTATCACCAAACACCAAGTATCACGAGATAATTTCTCCCGAAGACGCAGCTCCTCGAGAGAATATAATGAGGAGACATAGAAAAGTTAGATGAGTAATAAAAGATTTCAAGAATCACTAGCATACAAGAACAGTACAAATTAAAAATGAAGTTTTCTTTTATTTAGAAGAAAATGTAATGTTAATTCTATCTGTAATTAAAACTGACTGTCAATTGATGTTCTATTATTAAAGATTGATAAGGAAATACATTTATTTTAATATTATTTTCATCTTTTCGTACAAAATAAATAGATTTCATTAGTGTCCATTTTACTGGCCAGTGATATTGCTGTGATAGTTAGTGACGCAGAACGTTCAGTGGCCAGTTTACTGGCCATATGATTTTCATGATTTTCTCGAAAAACAAAGATTTTCAGGTCTTTTTTCAAAAACATGTCATTATGATTAACGGCAAGGAATATGTATTAATCACAAAATACTAAGAATTCAAAAAAAAGTTAGGGTGTGCGTTAAAGGGTTAAAGTAACAGTTGTATCCAATCTAGTCGTATTTTTTTTTGTGGTCTTGTTTTGTCAGGACAAGGTATCAATTAATAAATTATTAAGGACAGTTGCCACTTTATAATCAATCTGGAAAAGCACAAAATATCCTCTGATAAACACACTTCCTTTGCCACAATTTATAAAACAGATAACACTGTTTAAGTGCAATGCATGAATGTACTGATTTAACTGCCGATTTAAAGTCCACCCATTTCTTTTACTTACATTTTGCATACCCGGGCCGTGGTGTATTTTACAGATAGTCCTCCAACCCATTATTTAACTACTGAAGGGCATCATTTAGCAAAATCGCAAAAAAACGAAATAAAAAAAAAAACTCAATCTCATCAAAACTACAATTATATTCCTCACACCAAGATTTTCTCATTTGTTTCCAGGAAGAACAACCAATACAACAGATCCGGACATTACTAACAACGCTGGCTGATGAGAATGCAGACGATAGAACTAAAGCCCTCGTCAAGAAGATACTGGCTAACGACGCCCAGCATGTTGGACTAGTCATCAATGAAAGGTAGGAGACAGTAGTAGCCTTCTCAACTGACAAGTCTTTGGCCTTGGGCTTGAAGTCAGCAATTATGAAATAAACTACACAAACTAATGAAATTTTTACTGTGGACACTTTTAGCTTGCTAGATCGTTCTCACGTAATGTACTATCTCAAAATGAATGATGTAACAAAGGTTTTGTAATAATTTTGGCGATCTAAAAGAGTGTCCATGGAGTTTCTTGCCCGTTCTTCTCCATAGAGATCTACTCCTTGGAATGGGGCACCTACAGTGCTTTCACAGTTATTATGTCTTGTGACTGGGACTGCTATGGTGCTACATCACCATAATTTAGTAGTATTTAATTTAATTTAAATAAATTATTGTTTGGCAATACAAAAGTGCCTGTAACTGGTCTTGAAATAAACGATTTGATTTGAATGCAAGCCTGGCTAGGTTCAAACCTACAAGATACTAATAAGATATTTCTATTACTTTCTGGGTCTACTACTGCTCTCTTTATTTTTGCTTACTCTGCTAATTTGAAACTCCATGAACAAGGAAGAGTGAACACTGACGTCGCAATACGGCCAGGAAGCCTCAAATGTTTGAAGCAAAATTGTAGGAGTATAATAATTAATTTATTATAAATTATAATAATTTATTTTTATTCGTGATAAAACTGTTTAGCAATTTTGATAAAATTCAAAACATATCTAACTCAATATTATAATTTTCTATTTTTTTGTATTGCAGGATTCTTAACATTCCCGCAGCCATCAGTGTGCCTCTATTCTCGTCCTTACAAAATGAACTGGACAAAGCTATCAAGAAGAACATGCCCTACACATTCCAGTACCTCATATGGATCTGCAAGACTTATAATACTGGAGGTAAGTCAATATGGCTGCTTAATTGGTCTTTATTTGTGCCTTAGAATGAAAATAACCCAACTCAATATTACCCGTAACTTTAGATTTTTCTATAAATTGACAATTTCGAGGTCAGTTAATAGATCATCAGACCCATCAACAAATCAACATTAAAATTTCTGTCCAATTCCTTCTAAAATACTATGAAAAAAAGAACAAAACTATACCTAAGTAAAATATGCCTGAAAACCAATGAATTATTTAATTAACAAAATGATTAGGATTTGGAGTGTGTGTGTTAGTAAATTCATTTCTTCGCCTCTACAAATGTTGGCCATTGATGACACAAACACTCCACACAGATGACAACAACAACCAATTCCGATTCTATAAACATCATTGTTAGTTCTGAGCATACAATTATTGTTTACATAACACATCTACAAATGTAATGGCAACATTACGGCCATATTCTCAAAAAAGAGAGTGCGATGGTACAATGACATGCATGGCGTAACATGCTTGGGTATGTAATGGATAATCGCTCATCTGCAGATCGAACTTGGTAAGTGCTTCTAATTCTAAAGGCGCTCCCTCACCGCGGGCATTCACATATATTAATGTAACGTTACAGATTCGAACATTTCATCAGTGATGGAAGACAATCGAGCATCACAAATTGTGATGCTCGATTGTCTTCCATCGCATCACACTTCAATCACATTGAGCACCTTGTATCAAATCTATACTAAATGTACGCGTATGCTCGTCAGTCAGGGAGGTATTATTGTAATGTAATGCTCAAAGTCGAATCTATAATGTTACATTACACGCGAATGCTCCCGGTAAGGGAGCGCCTTTATATTCTTTCCATTCCTTAGTTTTTGACGGCTGCTAACTGAACATCTTAAAGACTCGGATAGGCTAATTTGGTCGTTGATGTGTCATGGGTTACAGACACAGATACAACCGAATATAATAGCAACCAAGATAGATTATTATTAATTTCCAGCGTATGTTCTTCAATTACAGATGAATCTTCGGAAGTATTGTTCGCGAATCAAGAAGAGAAGCCGATAGCGGACGAGGCGCTGGCGAGTTTTGACGTGGACGTCACTGAACAGGCAGATCTGTCTCAGTGGGACTACGAGGGAGGCGCGCTTACACCTTGTAGAAAGGTATGTCTGATTTTTTACGTGGTAAAATCATCAAATGAGTCCTCGGGCAGGGAGGGACTGTCAAACTTGTACTGACTAAAATCCGCGGTATCCTTCAATAGTCCTTTACGTTCTGGGGTCACGGTAATTCGTTAGTCCTGCGACCCCGGCAGGCTTTGGCCCTCTAAGGCAATTGTGTTGAAACTCTGAGGCGCGAGTGGAACACAACGCGTCGTCGACCCGGGTTCTTAGAAAACTTAGGATTTTTTACCCAAGTGTGAGTTTTCCACAAAAATGAATGAAATAGGCCAAACATGTTTAATACCCTTCGACTTTGTTTCATGTAAGCATCATTTCGGTTGATTCCCTTTATGTCGAGTCCCGTTACGTCGAGCCGAAAACCTTGTCTCGCTTCTATTACCCCTATGTCGAGTTTAGTTTTCTGTCCTGTTTCTATTCCCTTTACGCCGAGTTTATTTACCACGCTTCTATTACCTTTATGTCGAGTTTAATTATATCATATTTTAGAAGTACAGTCACGTCCAGTGAAATGAATACATGCACATAATTTAGAATTATTAATGATTGGAATTGTTATTAGGAGAACTCGGGATCCAAGAGCGAGCGAAGCGAACTCGGGACTTGTGGGCACCCCGACACGGACAGGTTAGGTTCGAAGGGGATGGCGGGGTCTGAAAGACCCCGCCATCCCCTTCGTGTTAGGTTACTTTAAACCATGCACGCAGAAATAGGAGCCCCGCGGAGCGGGGCTCCATTGAGCTTCCTTTTTTAGGTAATCTTCACCTATACTTGTATTAATATTATTATGTTTTTATGCCATTGGCTTTTAATTTACATTCCTGACTGTACTTGTTCACCAAACTCGACATAAAGGTAATAGCAAGCGTAAAATATCAATACTTTGGAGAACAATAGACTTCCAGACTCGACGTAACGGGACTCGACTTAAAGGGAATATATCATCATTTCATTGAATGGGAAGACAAAAATCGGGGACAGTGGAAGTTGTCAGGAAAAATATAAGTATAAAAAATTATAGAATAAACCCATCAGCACTGTTTCACAAGTAGCCCTAAATTCTATAGGTTCCTTATCTAATTTCTTTTTAAATCGTGTTAAAAACATTTGTTTCAGATCCTAATATTCGATGGCAGCAAATTCAACCACCTAGTGCGACTTATCAAAGAAGAAGTGGAGGCCGTCTAACTTGCTTTTATGACATACGTGACTATTATATTTACGCCATGCATAGCGCTGTATACATATTTAATTATTACATACATATTAAACATAAGCTTTACCTATTTTTTGTTTGATTTTTACTCAAGGGCAGATATGCGATTGAAATAGATTACGATCTAGACAGGTGTTCACGGCGGGGAGCGGTAAGATCAAATATACAGAAAAGTTCGAAAGCCACGAGGCGCCGCCTGTGGCGAATCCGCATACTTACAAAGTAATGTTTTATTCTCGTCGCCAGTCGCTCTGCTTATCGCTTAGAACAATGTTGTGAAAGGGTTATTACAGTTCAAAAACTAATCTGTACCGTACAATAAATGGTCCTTCGAGCCGGATCCTTCGGTCCTTCAGTCTCGTTCAGCATGCGAACAACTAAAAAGTTAATACGTAATGTTACATTATTATAAAGCATTGTGTCAGCTCTTTACTAAATGTAATACTACCGCGGCAAAATCCTCCATAGACAAAAAAGAATAATCAAAATCCGTCACATTTTCTGAACTTAAAGCCTCATTTAGACGATGCAGGAACTCGCACGCGAGTTGCGTTACATTGCGGACTTTATAGGCACAACAAATTCAGTTGTCAAACAAATACCACAATGTAGTGAAACTCGCATGCGAGTTCTTGCTTCGTCTGAATGAGGCTTAAATATACAAAAAAAAACTCAGGACAGGGCTCAGTGGCGTACATTGGGATACCTATGTCCCAGCAGTGGGCGAATATAAGCTGATGATGATACAAAAAATATAGTGGACTTGATAACCTCCTTTTTTTAGAAGTCAGTAAAAAATTGCAATATCACGAATGATTGCCAAATCAATTTTTATTATAATTGAATTCATTTTCCAATTTGCTTTGTAAAATGATTGAGGAAGGTCGTATATGAACTTAAAACATGTTTTGGTTTTATTTTTTAGTTTTGGTAAGTTTCTTTTCAAGTATTTAAAAATTGTGTGTAATCTAGGTAGGTTAGGCAATAAATTGCAAGTATATTTCCGTCGGTTATAGTATTAATAAAAAGTACATATTAATGATCGCAACGCATGATAACTCTTGAGTTCTCAGCCAATAACTGCATACGTAAATCAATTTTACTAAAAAAAAAATTAATACTTAGTCCGAAAGTTAGATTTATATGTTACATGTGCGTAGTACTATTATATATTCTATGGTTACATTAAAATCGTTCGTTAGTCTCGCCAGTCTCGCTAAAACTCGACAACGGCTGAACAGATTTGGTAAATTTAGGTTTAGAATATTTTTGAAAGTCCAGCGAAGGTTTAAAATGTAAGTAAATAAGATAAAAAAAACATCCGAATTGAGAACCTCCTCCTTTTGGAAGTCGGTTAAAAATACTCTGAGGCGGTACGAAGATTGCCGAGTCAGCCAGTAGGTATTTAAATATATTTGATTGTATGTAGGTACCTTATATTATGTTTCAGATACAAATTGTATCTTCAACAAGACGGTACGATGAACATCGGCGATTTAGTAAGTTTGATAAAATACTATTTTTTGGTCTGTAAAAATCGTCAAATGTGTCCTTCCATCCTGTATATAGCGGAAAGAACGGCCAGATTCTTGCTGACCAAAAACCACCTTAGTCCTTCACATGCCCTTTGCGTTCCAGGACCATGGGATCCTGCTGAGACAGTCTTGCGACCCAGACAGGCGTCTGCGGTCTGGCCCAATAGTTTCCTGATAGCTCCTTTACTCACGCGACCTTGAGACACGACGTGCCATCGTCCTTGATCGGACGGCGAGCTACCCATTAAGGCCGATCCGCACGCAACAGTGCCGACTGCCGACACGTGCTGATCAGTAACGTATCGATCAGTGTCAGGGAAATATGATATTGTCGCATACATTTTGTATGGTGGCCTACCATGAACTCTAAACGCGATCCAGTTTAGGGTCGATTTATACTAGCGCAGAGTCGAAGCGCATTTTCTAAAACTGAACATAACAATTTCAACCTTAACTCCACAGCGTAACGTACACTTTACTTCTAAGATTTTCACGATTCACGATCGGCGTTGTTCGCGCGCAGACGCGCGAATTCTGAAGAATGCGCGCGACTTTTTAAAATCTCTGTGGAGTTAAGGTAGAAATTGTTATGTTCAGTTTTAGAAATTCGCTTCGATGCGCTTCGACTCTGCGCTAGTATAAATCGACCCTTGGCTGTGAGAAAGAGATGGCGCTAGACGACTTGTATAGCTCTGTCTCTTTCCCACAGCCTAAACTGCATCGCGTTAAGAGCTCGTGGAAAGGCTCTGATCAGTGACAGTAACGTTCAGTGATCACTCAACGGCACTGTCACAATATCATATTTCACTGACACTGATCGATACGGATACGGTACTGATCGGCACGTGTCGGCACTGTGCCGGCACTGTTGTGTGCGGATAGGCCTTAACTCGCCGTCCGCAAGCCCTAAGGACGCATTATACCTTGACCCAAATTTTGTATTTATTCTCTTTAGATACCGTGCAAGACAAGCCAATACTACGGATGCCAGAAAACGCAGATAACTCCGATTATAATTCAGGTTTGTTTCTATTAACTTTTAAAAACATTTTTCTTAAGTTTTTGTGACGTAAACAGGAACTTTGACGTTGGTTTGACGGAAATGTTCTACTAATGTTCCTCGTTCATACTACACTATATACAGTTATTCATTTTCAATTCGATTAATACGTCACAATACTTCAAGTACCTACACTGTACGTAAAGTGCGGAAATCTTGTGATGGCCTCTGAACGAGACGTTTTTACAATCTTCAGATATTCGACATAAATCTTCGCATAATCGGCGTCTTTAAAAATCTACAATCCAAGTAAGCCAAAATGGATCCATGCGAGCAATAAGTATCCATTATTATTTTATACTAAAACTTTATCCAGAATGTAACGAATACTTTTCTGAAAATCGAATCAAAATCGGTTCATCCAAACGCGAGATAGTCGCGAACAAACATAGATACTACAGCTTGGCCTGAACGTCTTGAAACGGAACTTATCTTTTTGTTTGCTGAAGTGAAAACGTTTTAAAATCTTTGATATTTAAGAGGAAACACCAAGGGCTGGAGAATTGAAAAATAGGTATTTGTTAAATCTATTGCTGTCGCGCAGTGCCCACAACAGAGTTACAGAGCGCGATAGAGACAACAGCAGCTTGGACCGAAAATACCTTATTAAATGGCACAAAATCAACGATTCGTAGTCCCCTGATTACTCCTCCAAAACTTAACCGATTTCACTACTTTTTTCTTTAAAAAATAAAGAAAGGCATTGGCCGTGTTCCTATGTTTTCCTTTTTTTTATATAATCTCGTCAAATTTGTTTTCTGGATATTTGAACACAGCGGAAAATCTGGCCATTTTTTTAGGATTTTGAATGGTCATATCTCTTTTAATAATTAATTTATGGAAAATAGGAAAACATAGAGACATGCCAATAGTGGTCATAGATTTCTTATAAAAATATTGCTCTACTGGCATTATCCAGGGAGAAAACAGGGGACTACGTTTGTATGGAAAAACGACCGTGGTGTTTCCTCTTAATGTAAACAAAAAATGTAGGTTTGTTAGATTTATTATTCATAAAACTAACGTAATAAGTGAAAAAAAAAACATTCAAAGTGCTGGTAACGAGAGCACAGTGGCGACTTCCGGTTTTCTACTCTCAATTTGCCAAGCTGTAGGTACTTACAAACATACAAATCGAACTGAGAACCTGCTTTTTTTTGAAGTCGTTTAAAAATCAAGTGTTTCACAGGTGAAGACAAAGAAGAAAGTCCAAGTGCCAGAAGTAGAGTTCCAACAGTGACCAATCTCTGGGATAAATTCGTTCAGTGGCTGCTCTCAGTCTTCCAACACAGGGACATACCGGTGAAGCGTTTTGGATATAACATTTATAAGAGTACGTTTGTCCATTTTTTACTATTTGCATTTTTACCTACCTTTTTATTTTATCGTGGTAAAATCTGAAATGAGTCCTCCCACCCAGGGCGGGGCGGGAGGGACTGTCAGACTTCACGTCTCATATTGCTGGCGCAGCTCTTTGAGGCGTCCGTGGAAACCGTACAGTATCTTGAAACGCCCCGCGCTTATACCTTTAAAAATCGTCAGTAGGTATATGTACAGACGCCAGCAGGTCAACCTGCCCGAATCTGACAGATTTTACCAATCAAACAATAACCTTCTACTTTTGTGATAAGGTTGAAATTCTATTAAACGAATCTGGCAGATTGTGGTAGCTTGATGTGCTGGCGTCTGTACCTGGTGTGTTGACAGGCGGGACACGTGTCAACACACCAAGGGTTAACCGGGCGTTACCAAAACTATAAACATGACAACTTGCTTGTAAACAAAAATCTGATAAACGTCGGAGTGTGTAATGTGAATTAACATTAATACCTACTGTTAGTTTCTTTTCTTTCAGATCCTGATAGACGATAGCGGCAATTCGAACATCAAGGATCAGTGGATCACATAGAGTTAGAAGGATCTAGGGAGGGACACGAAATAAAAATATCCCAATGTATTTATACTTTTACTAGCGACCCGCCCGCCCCTGCCTCGCACGGCGCCACCTATCATTCCCGAAACTAAACTATGTTTCAAAGCTCTAACTAAGCAGCATAAAGTACAGACGCCAGCACATCAAGCTACCACAATCTGTCAGATTTCTTTAATAGAATTTCAACCTTATCACAAGAGCAGAAGGTTAATGTTTGATTGGTAAAATCTGACAGATTCGGGTAGGTTGACCTGCTGGCGTCTGTACATTCAGTTACAAGGGTGATTGCTCCAAAAATTTTAACTGGTGAAGCAGAGTTACTGAAAGCAACCGTTACATACAACCGCAACAAATAGGGGTAAATTTGGGTAAATAGGTGATCCATGTGGATACACATTTTTAGGCCATTAAAATACGAAAACTATTTTTTATGAATATTTGATTGAAAATGTTGTATGTAACAAATGGTTCACGATTCGGTTTTATTATGATAGAATTTATATTTTCCAATTTACAATGAAAAGTGATTCGGGAAGGTGTGAAGTTTAATATGTTTCGTATTTATATTTTTATTTTGGTAAGTACCTATTTATTGATAAAATGTAAATTAAGTATATGGCCCGACATTAAAATGCTTCGTTCAATGTTTCAGATACCAGTTGTATCTTCAACAGGATTGTTTTATGGAGATTACCGAGAGAGTAAGTCTGATGAGATATCTAGATGGCAGTCAATTTTTTTTAATCTACTTAGACCCTTTTGAAATGTCGATGTGCAGATTTATGGAAATTATATATAATTAAAATAACTCTTGCTATATCTAACACGTTGAAAGAGACATTATTCATTTTATCGAACCATACACTTTATCACCTAACTAAATACTGAAGCGACACACAGAGAAAACGGGCAAAATAGGAACTATATTATGTTGCATTCTGAATTAACAAACGGGGAGGGCGTTAATTTTTCCAAGCCTAAACATGTTTTATTTTTTCCCTCAGATAAAATGAAAGACACTGAGCCAATGCTTGGTATGACAAGCACAGATTACGACAGTTCCGATACAGGTATAGAAGATAATCAACAAGATGGTTTTGTGGAGTTCGGCGAGCTAGTAATTCTGATAAAAAATCCCAACCTAAACCGTTTTTTTTTTCTTTAGATGACATGCAAGACTTTATGCCAATACTTAGTACGGCAAACACAGATAACGTCGATGACGCTAAAGGTTGTTATGTTTTGTATTTATTGACATCGCTTTATCTTCAACAAGACGGTTTTGTGAAGTTTGGCGAGTTAGTAATAATAAAATCATATCTGATATTTATTTTGTAAGTTGGTTATAAAAAACACTTATGTACGCGTTCATAACCAACACTTTTTAAAGCTAGATGAGGCCGGTGTTTCGTACCGTACCTGACTACTCTGAGAAGAAATAGCCGAAACAAACACAGGTCACAGTCAGTCACAGGTCATACGAGGACCATGCGGGTGTCTGAGATGGTCTTTTGAGGAAAGAACCACACAGATTTGAGTGGACCTGTCCAGTCAGTGCAAGCATTTGTCGGTTATCGTGTAGCTCTACTCAGAACACAAGGAGCCCAACGACACGACGAACAAGTACTTAAATCTAATAAAATATCAAAGTGCAGTCTATACCACTGCGAGGATCGCCCGGAGGACACGGTGGAGCATAACGTGCAAGACTGCCCCGCTTGGGCAGAGCACCGCCCCGTGTCCTGACGACGGCGATGGGCGGCGACCTCTCGCGCCCGGCATTGGTGGAGGTTTGCGTGAGGAAAGCTCGGCGCTACAGCGTATGATGTCATTTACTGTATGATTATGGGGTCTGGCCGAAGAAAATGTATGGACAATCGCTAGTGTTTGCTAATGGAGTCGCACGGATTAACGATATCGCTCACAGATCTCAATGACAATGCACATGATTCTCTGTTCAAAATTCGATTGCGCAACTACTCGTCACGTGCGACATCTTTTGTCTTTTGTTTGCAGCGCCTTTATGTCGTCGTAGTAAGGTGGATTTTTGAAGTGTACGGTCGAATTGCATCGCATCACTCCATTAGTAAATACGTGCGACTTAAATCGGCAATCGACTCGATATCGCACGAATCGCGTCGCGTCGCATAGCGCCATGACCCATGAGTAATGTCCCTCTTGACATCTTGACACACATTAACCACAGAATATAGTATAGCTACACACTCGAAGCTACACTTGAACGTTGTTTACGTTATGCGCTGGTAGCGCCACTGACGGCTACTCGCAGTGAAACCTACTTTTCTAGATAGCTAGACATTATTGAGGTGTAATTGGAACTTCGGCTAGCTTGCTTTAGTAAAGCCATCTGCAATCACTAAAATAAGAAAAACTTATCTTTATAATAATTTTCCATTTTCTTGATGTAGCCTCAGAAAAGCCCGCTAATGAGGGTTTTGATTCGCTGACTGGCGTCTTTCGTTCCCTAATGTCGATGTTCACAAAGGAAGAAATGAAGAAGCCAATTATTCCTAAAATTTTTGGTCGTACGTTTTTCCTTTTTTTAACTTCTTTTTTCATCACTTTGTTTTTAGTCTGTTTTTATGCGCTTTAAGTATCTACGTGTCACGAATTCTAAGGCATTTTATCGTCGAAAGAAAAAATTGATTGCGAGCAGGAATTGACTATCAAAATAATTCAACCAACATCGAGTGGTGCGAGTTCTTGCATCGTCTAAATGAGGCTTTAGGCGATATAATGAATTCGACTTAGCATGATAGTGGTGGCTCGGTTAAAAAGAGCTCTTGACGTAGGTACTGAATTAGATGATCGCAGGTTCAAATCGCGGCACTAAAAAAAATATTTTCATAACAATAACCTTAGGTACTTACAAGATTGTCCAAAATAGAAGTTATTAGTTAATGTAAGTGCATGTTAACTGCGTTTCCCAATACCCGCCATTACTTTCAAACGCTTAAACAGACTTCGACGTATTTATACCTACCAAAGTGATTAAGTATTTAAAAATTAATGAGGTTTGTAGATGAAAGTAAATAGGGTAAACTACCAGTCATTGGACACTATCAGTTATTGGACAGAACTCCCTTTAATCGTTTTTATTAAAGTTATGATTCAAGAGTCTAACAATGCAACTGACTCTATAAGTACTCCGTTTATTGGTGATACTTAAAAGTTTAAAACATTTCTAATAGATGGCAGTAATTGGTCAAAATTAATTAATTTTCTCGGCGTCCGGACGGTTACCGGTAATTCTAATGAGAAATAAAGAATTTGGTAAGTTTAACTACTACATGTTTTAACGATTTGTATTCTACCTGACAGTCCTATGTTCTTAGTAGTTTGCACAGTAATGTATAATGGTATTCTGTACTGATTTTAATATGATTACATACTG
This sequence comes from Agrotis clavis, assembly GCA_954870645.1. Taxonomy (NCBI): domain Eukaryota; kingdom Metazoa; phylum Arthropoda; class Insecta; order Lepidoptera; family Noctuidae; genus Agrotis; species Agrotis clavis. Next base: position 7,506,173 of record OX940940.1, read on the forward strand.
TCAAATACGTTTTTTAGGTTATTATGTAATGTCCAATAACTGAAAACTTTTTTGATTAAAATCTAATTATTGGACAAGCGTCCAATAACTGCAATTTTGAAATTAAAAATAATTGAAATTATTTTGGACTCTACTGCGTATAACTTTAGGCTAAAGGAACCATTTTTAGGGTTCCGTAGTCAACAAGGAACCCTTATAGTTTCGCCATGTCCGTCCGTCCGTCCGTCTGTCCGCAGTTTAGCTCAGAGACGCCCAGTACTAGAAAGCTGTAATTTGGTGTAAATATACGGATTTGTTGTGCCGAAAAAGTGGTAAAATAAAATCTCGTAAAATATTTTTTTTAAGGGTACCTCCTGTACACGTAAAGTGGGGATGTTTTTTTTTATTTCTCGCGTACCCCTTAGTGTTGGGTATCATTAAATAGGTCTTTAAAAAATATTGATAGTTTCCATTAACAATTTTTTGATAAAAACATTCGTTTGTGAAATATTAAGCTTTAAAGTGCTAATTTTTGCTCGACTCGAGTGTCCCCCCCCCTCTACCAGCTAAACGGTTATGTTTGGGGGTGTGAAAAAATTCACAATAGTAGTGTATATAACGAAGTTTCAAGGAAAATTATCATGACTAAGTAGGCTTTACAAGTTTACGAGTAATAGTCGACCAACTTATAAAACGTACTTGGACAACATATTTTCCTAAACAAAATGTATCGCAGAAAATGTTCTTCAACTGCAAATGTAAGTTTGTAAACTTTATTTTTACAGCTATAATAGGTGGGTATGTTTTGGGGATAGGTAGGTTATTTTTGTCAACTATTTTTACTTTTAACTAACTTCAAAAAAGGAGGAGGTTCTCAATTCGTCGTAATCTTTTTTTTTATATATTTTCCCCGATTTCTCAAAGACGTCTGGACCGATTTTGAAAATTCTTCTTTTTAAAATTATATACAGCGAATCAGTTTAATTAGTTCGCATAAGTATTTTGATGGGCAACTACGGAACCCTACACTGTGCGTGGCCCGACACGCACTTGGCCGGTTTTAATAGTGTTGCTCTTAGGCACCTTCTACTAGTCTTTGGACAGGGTGTCCAATGACTAGTTTTAACCATAATCAGATATTGGACACCCTGTCCAAAACCGATGACTAATTTTAAGATTAAAATTACTCATTGGACACCTTGTCCAAACTAAAACCTACCTAACTAACGGTACTGTCTGATAACAGTGTTTAGAAGTAGATAAATGATAAATCAAAGATGCCCAAGGGGTAAAAAGAAAGACTACGATTCTACAAAAAATATGCTTAATGATTAACATTCGGTGCTGATTGAGAAAATATAGAACTCAGGTATTTTTTTTTGTTTGATGTGAATTATAAAAGAGGTATCTTATTTTGTTTAATGCTTACAAGAAAGCATTTTTTTTTGTATTACATTAAAAAACAAAAAGCAACTGTGATTATGAATGTTTCTTCTAAGTCTTAGAATCTAAGAGATATGTAGGCAAAAAGTGTTGTTTATAAATTTCCCATTTATTATTCGCTATATAGCGAATAATGAAGGGGCACAATTTAGCGTATTAATCTTCTTTTGAACATTAATGAGCTAAATTGTGCTGTCCATTAACTAGTATAAACTGTCCAACAATAGAAACTCTGTCCAATGACTATATATTTGGGCACTTTTTTTAACAGGATTTTTTGTTATGTATATGCTATAAAATATAATTTTTAAAAGCAAATTATGTTAACATACACATTGAATAAGCAAAATAATAACGATTCTAGCTTGTAACTTCATAAATGTGTCCAAAAATAATTGATCATCTATAGAAGGTCCTTAAGTGTCCAATGACTGGACGTTTGCCCTACCTACATATTATTATTTATTTTTGTTTTAGATAAATAGTTTTATTAATTGTATAGTGTTTTCAATACATGTAACTAAGTATAGGTACTTATATAGTCCTTAGTTCATCTTATTACTTAGATTGGAATTTAGCTTAGCTAAAATCGCGCCATCTACAGGCCTTCTTCAATTTCACTTCTGAGAACGGCCTGAGAGGCACCTAAAGTAGGTCAATTATTGTTTCCCAGTTATCACAAACAAAACTCAATTTATGATTGCGAAGGCGAAAGAAAAATCAATGGAAACAGCACAGCGAGCAAACACACAGCAACATACAGCTCCCTCCGAAACACAGACACCTCAATGGAACATAGGTGATGCCATTTATAAGTTCTTGTTTGGCAACGAAGCTCCGAAGGTTTCTAGAACGGACGTTGGGAGTACTTCTCACACTCATAATGGTATGTGTAGCCAATTTTGACCTTTAATGGTATGTGCATATTAGACTTTTTCGACCTTTCAGTTAGGCAGTTAGGCTGCGGTTCCACTGAGGCGGAGCGGAGCAGAGCGGAGACGAGCAGTGCCGCGATTCACCAATCACATGGTTGGAGAAAAGATGTGGATTTCAACATCTTTTTAACCGACTTCAAAAAAAGAAAAGTAGGTTCTCAGTTCGACCTGTATGTATGTATGTTTGTCCGCGATTATCTCGCGTTTGGCTGAACGGATTATGATGCAGTTTTCAGGAAAGTTTTCATTACATTCTGGAGAAGGTTTTAGATTTTCAAAAAGACGCCGATTTTTGTTGATTATCTCAAATAAAAAACTTTAAAAAAAAAGGGAACCGACTTCAAAACCAAACACAAAAAATCTATAAAATAACTTTTCTTACGGAAGTCGGTGGCCATAATTATGTCAATGAAATAAAAAAAAAACAAAGCCACCGACTTCCGAAAGAAAAGTTATTTTATAGATTTTTTGTGTTTGGTTTTCAAGTCGGTTCCCTTTTTTTTTTAAAGTTTTTTTTCTCCACTCCGCTTCAAAGGAAACAGTATTGGCGGAGAGTAGCGGAATTGTTTAAAATATCGGGAAAACAGGCTAGCGATAGCGCCGAGAGAGGACCGACGCGGAGCGGAGAGGGGCTTGCGGAGCGGGGCGGCTCACTCATGCGTATATTCGTTCATTTTAGTTAGCAATAGGATAGGCAGCTTCGCTGTACCCAGCCCCGGTCCGTTCCACCCCGCTCCGCTTCAATGGAATACCTATTTCTTTTCACAGCTTAACTCTGATCCGCACCGGTCCACTCCGCCTCTAGTGGAACCATGTAGAATATTATGCAGGTCACGGGTCACGACTGAAGTTCTGCGGATAATTTGTGCTATTCCATTTTTATAACGCAATTTGATATAATGACATAGATACTAGCGCCGCCGCCGCGTCAAAAAACTTCAGTTGTGGCGTGTTCGAAGAGCCGTTTGAAATTTTGAAAAAAGTGCTTGAGCCTCGCTAAAAACTTGTTCAATACTTATTCAATTATCTCTTAACACATAAATGCTGACCTGGCTGAGCAAAAATGGTTTTGAAAGAAGCTAGACGTATTTAACGATGCGATTTATTTGGTCCGAGACAAAGTATTTGAGGCAATTCGAAACCTTCCTACCTATAAAATTGAATATTTAAAGAGAGGGAAAATTAACGAGTTATACAGGGGGGGTATTAATAATAATAATAATAATAATATTCCACAATAATATTCCACAACTATCACACAACGCCATCTAGTCCCAAGCTAAGCAGAGCTTGTGTTATGGGTACTAGACAACTGATAAACATACTTATATATTTCTAAATACATACATATTATAGATAAATTACACCCAGACACAGAACAAATGATCGTGCTCATCACACAAACATTTGTCCTGGGTGGGAATCGAACCCACGACCTCCGGCATAGCAGTCAGGGTCACTAACCACTAGACCAACAGGCCAGTCAACGGGCTTGTTCCAGTGAGTGAACGAGATGGCGCTAGACAACTTGCATAGCTCTGTCACTTTCACTCGCCGGAATAAACCTGGTTTTAAGTCGTTGTAATACCCCCTCCTGGTCTTCTTCAAGTTTCTCTCCTGAGGAAGGCCTAAGAGGCATCACCAAAAGCAGATCTTTCTTGTTTTCTAGCTATTAAAAACAAAACTCACTATAGGATTGTGGGAGTTACAAAAATATCAACGAAAACAACACAGCATGCAAAAACAAAGAAGTATATAGCTCCCTCCGTAACACAGAAACCATGGACCTTAGGTGATCTTATTTATAAGTTCTTCTTTGGCAAGGACACTCCGAGGATTTTTAGAACGGACAATGGGACTTACAATGGTATGTGCATCCAATTTTGTTTTTTTTTTTTTTTAATTTTATCATCATCTGCCTAGCCTTTTCCCAACTATATTGGGGTCGGCTTCCAATCGAACCAGATGCAGCTGAATATTAGTATTTTACTGTAAAGCTAATCGGGTACAAGATGTGTTAATATCGGAATTCTATTCTCTTTCATTGGTTATCAACAAAACTTTTAGGGTCAATTTATACTAGCGCAGAGTCGAAGCGCATCGAAGCGTCTTTCTAAAACTGAACATAACAATTTCAACCTTAACTATACAGCGTAACGCACACATTACTTCTAAGATTTTAAAAAGTCGCGCTCATTCTTCAGAATTCGCGCGTCTGCGCGTGAACAACGCTGATCGTGAATCGTGAAAATCTTAAAGTCAAAGTCAAAGTCAAATCATTTATTTCAATTAGGCCATCAAAGAGGCACTTTTAAACGTCGATTTTTAAAATTAAGGAAATGGGATGGGATGGGATTGAATCTACACCCATTCGCTAAGGTAGGTTGTATGAAGAAGAATGGGCAAGAAACTCCATACTTACTCTTTTTAAAAATGTTTTACAATATTTTTATAACATCATTTGAAACAAAAAATGTGAAATCAATGTACCTTGAAAATCTAGACTAAAAATATGAAAATAAATTAATAGGAAAAATAAAAAAAGCAAAAAGGTACATGGTGTTCACATTTTCACAAAAATATTGCAATTACAAAATTTATAAATATAAGTGTGTGAGCATTCAAATTTCAACCAGCTTGATTTCGTTTAATCCCTACATTGTACTATGAAGCAGGACCAGCATGTTTCCAAACATTTTTATCTTGGATGTAATCTTCTAATTTATAATATGCTTGTTTACTAAGTGTGTTTTTTATATAGCTTTTAAATTTTCTTTCATTTAGAGTTAAAATTTCGTTAGGTATTTTATTGTAACATTTAACACAGTACCCCATAAAAGACTTTTGAACTTTAGACAATCTAAAATAAGGTTGATCAATTTTATCTTTATTTCTAGTATTAAAATTATGTCTATCGCTTATTTTATTAAAAAGGTGAAGATTTTTCCTTACATACATTATATTTTCATAAATAAATTGACAAGGCACTGTCATTATGTTAATATTTTTGAATAGTTCCCTAAGAGATTCGCGACGACGTAGATTGTAAATTGCTCTGACAGCTCGTTTTTGCAAAATAAAAATGGATTCAATGTCAGCTGCCCGGCCCCACAGTAGAATGCCATAAGACATTATGCTGTGAAAGTAGCTAAAGTATACCAAACGCGCAGTTTCAACGTCTGTTAACTGTCTTATCTTTCTAACAGCGTAAGCGGCTGAGCTTAATCGTCCCGCAAGAGATGCTATATGGGGGCCCCATTGCAATTTATCGTCTAGCGTGATTCCCAGGAAAACAGTCTGATTAACAAATTCCAGTTTTTCTCCGTTCAGTTTGATGTCACATTCGCTACTTCTAACATTTGGTAAAGTGAATCTCATACATTTTGTTTTTTTTTCATTGAGTACAAGATTATTCAATGTAAACCAATTTTGAACCTGATGAATAGCGTCATTTACCGCATTTAGATTTTGTGAACGTCGGTCTATTTTAAAAATTAGAGAGGTATCATCTGCAAATAATACCATCTTTGGTTGATTTTTAAGTAAGTGAGGTAAATCATTAATGTAAACTAAGAAGAGGAATGGACCCAGAATCGAACCTTGCGGAACGCCCATTGTCATTTTAGACCCTAACGAGTTCATACCGTTTACTTGAACTTTTACCTTTCTATCTTTTAAGTATGATCTGAGTAAATCAAGAGCAGTATTTTTTATCCCGTAATGCTCCAGTTTCAGCAGAAGTGTTTCATGGTCAACGCAATCGAACGCCTTTGAGAGGTCGCAAAAAATTCCAATGGCATCTTCTGCTTCCTCCCAGGAGTTAAAAATGTTCTTAAGTAGGGTTACACCGGCGTCAGTTGTACACCGTCCTTTGGTGAAACCGTACTGATGTTCATGAAAGATGGAATTTTTATTAAAGTGACGTAACATTTGAGTAAGCATCAACTTTTCAAACACCTTACTTAAAACTGGTAAAATTGATACAGGTCTATAATTGTTTGGTTCCTTGCTATCACCTGATTTGAAGAGTGGGACTACTTTACTGTGTTTCATAAGATCTGGAAATACCCCTTGGTCTACACTGTTGTTAAATATAATAGCTAAATAAGGAGCAACGGTTTCTATTACAGATTTACAGACTTTAACAGACATTCCCCAAAGATCTTCTGTTGACTTAATTTTAAGATCTTTAAAAGCTTTAATGACAGCTTGGGGGTTTGTGTGATGAAACCTAAACTCCACGGGACATCTCTTTACATTCTGCCTAAGTAAGGCAGAAGAGAGCATTGCAGAAGAATTTAAAGTTTCAGTCGTTTTAATAGGTATGTTAGAAAAAAAGTTTTCAAATTCCTGAGCAATTTCTTTGTCATTATTTATAGGGCCATGTGCAGTTTCTAAATTAAATTCAGTATTCCGGTTTTTATTTCTACCTGTTTCATTATTTATTATTTTCAAAGTAGCTTTTATTTTATCATCAGCAAATTTTATTTTATTACTAATATAAAGAGCTTTCGCTGTTTTGCACACGGTTTTAAAAGTTTTTGAGTATTTTGCTACATACTGACTAAAGCTAGTAGTTTTTATATGATTTTTAAGACCGTATAATTCATAAAGTTTTGCTCTGCTTTTACGAATACCAGGGGTTGCCCAATCACTAAACAGGAACTTTGTACAGACACTTTTAGTTTTCAATGGAAACATACTACTAAATTGCGTGTTTAAGATGGAAAAGAACTCTGCGTAAAACTCATTTGGGTCAGTTATTTTGTTAAAGCTACGTTCACATAATTTACTTGATAATGTATTATTTAACTTCTCTAAATTTTTACATGTAATAGGCCTAAACTTTATCTGTGTTTTTTGAAATGGAGTGTAAGCACAAAATGTTATTGTTTGACCACTGTGATCAGATGGTAATTTATTTACTATTTCCTTATGTAAATAATCGCAACTGGAAAATATATTATCTATACAAGTGGCAGAAGAAGCTGTCACTCTGGTTGGTTCTATAAAAACATTTGATAAATTAAATGACTTAAAAAGGCTCAACAATCTAATGCTATTGGAGTTGTTATCTAATATATTAATGTTAAAATCGCCAGAATACTTAGAAGTAATGTGTGCGTTACGCTGTGGAGTTAAGGTTGAAATTGTTATGTTCAGTTTTAGAAAGACGCTTCGATGCGCTTCGACTCTGCGCTAGTATAAATTGACCCTTAGCTCGTGAATCTACCAGGCCAGACGCACACTTGTGACTTTCAGTTTCCCCGTCGAGTGTTTTTTTTTTTTTTATCGTGGTAAAATCATCAAATGCGTCCTCCCACCCAGGGCAGGGCGGGAGGGACTATCAGACTTGTACTGACTGAAATCCACGGTGTCCTTCAATAGCCCTTTGCGTTCTGGGGACACAGTATTCGTGTATGAGTCCCGAGACCCCGGCAAGCCCGTCGAGTGCTATGACGATATGGGAGTGTGCTGATTATGGTGCCAATGTTTTTAGCGGCTAAAACTTTCGACTAGATGACATACAGTCACCGTGTCAAAGCCAGTCTTATATAATGCATATTAAAAATGTTTATTTCATTTTAGATCCTGATAGTGGAGAGCAGAATTTCAATCAACCACATAGAAGTAATAAATTTTTTGAGAGATGAGAAATAAAAACATTTTTATTAACTTATTGTTTTATTATATCGCAAGTAGTCGCAGATCTTTCAAGCTCTATAATTAGTTATTTTTAGTTCTTGATTTCGAAATAAATCTTTCATTATAAAATAGATCTAAAAAAGCAATGAAAACATAGTCATCTTAAAGCTAAACGAAACAAAATTTTATAGAAAACTTCATGAAAAATGTTTTTATATCTGTCATTTAAACATTATTATTTTCATTAAGCCTGGTTTCCACCGCGAGCGGAACGGACACATTAATGACTCAACGGGTGAAAAGAGTAAAAATGAGCTCGCTCCGGGAACTAAAAAACTCTTTGTTGATGGAAATACAAGTATGCAGTTTACGCTTGCGAGTTTAACGGAGTCCTTAATGGGTCCGTTCCGCTCGCGGTGGAAACCGGGCTTTATACTTCAGCTTATTTTTTACACGTGAGTTAAGTCAATTATTATTTACACTTAAATGTTATTACCATAGACAACTTTAGACAGATGTAAGGCGTCCTTCATCATAAAATCTCTCAAAGAGCAAAGTCCTTTAAGAATTTTGGAATTCTGGTCCATTTTCTGTATGTCAGTTTCCGAGAGGCTCTTGTCTTGGGCTAGATAGCCGTTGATGGCTTCCTCAGTCACCCAGTGTGCTGGAATCTTGTGCATGTTGAACTGAGCTGGATCTGGGTTGATGGGCATCGGAGTTAAGGACTTCTCCCACGGTGTTATGTACTTCTGTTCTGAATGAAGGCCTTCTATGTATCTGTGGGGGGAAATACGGGGTTAAATTTTAATATAACCCAGATCCGTGCAGAAGTTTTTGTGTGACACAGTGCATTCTTCAATTAACATTCTCACAAATTTTCGCATATTGATTAGATTTTAAATATTTAGTTTTAATTCTGCCAGAAAACAGATAAGCTTGGATGCAGTATGGGTGGATTATAGATCTACTAAATATTATGCAAAACGATTAATGTCGCAAAGTAACGCTTATTTTTATGTACCTAGTAGTAATGGCAATTATAACAATTTTGCATGAATTTTATTAGCATGGATAGAGTCAGCATGGTAATTGCTATTGATACGCTATTTGGATATCAATTTATAATACCTAGTTAAATATGTCAATTTTATAAATGGTCCTTTTTCAACAAGTAAACGTTGATGTGATGCTTCTGATCAGATCATAAGACACTTTTATATCGTCATGTGCCCATCAGAAGAATCGATATTACCTGATGTAGGCCTCCGAGTGCGTGAGTCTCTGCGCGCGCGGCGGCGCCAGCACGAACAGCGGGTCGAGCGGCGCGCGCGCAGGCGGCGCCACCGCCAGCGGGGCGTCCGCGCCCGGGGACGGGGTGTTGTATTACCTGATGTAGGCCTCCGAGTGCGTGAGTCTCTGCGCGCGCGGCGGCGCCAGCACGAACAGCGGGTCGAGCGGCGCGCGCGCAGGCGGCGCCACCGCCAGCGGGGCGTCCGCGCCCGGGGACGGGGTGTTGTATTACCTGATGTAGGCCTCCGAGTGCGTGAGTCTCTGCGCGCGCGGCGGCGCCAGCACGAACAGCGGGTCGAGCGGCGCGCGCGCAGGCGGCGCCACCGCCAGCGGGGCGTCCGCGCCCGGGGACGGGGTGTTGTATTACCTGATGTAGGCCTCCGAGTGCGTGAGTCTCTGCGCGCGCGGCGGCGCCAGCACGAACAGCGGGTCGAGCGGCGCGCGCGCAGGCGGCGCCACCGCCAGCGGGGCGTCCGCGCCCGGGGACGGGGTGTTGTATTACCTGATGTAGGCCTCCGAGTGCGTGAGTCTCTGCGCGCGCGGCGGCGCCAGCACGAACAGCGGGTCGAGCGGCGCGCGCGCAGGCGGCGCCACCGCCAGCGGGGCGTCCGCGCCCGGGGACGGGGTGTTGCGGGCCAGCGGGGACATGCCGGATAGAGACGCTGGGGGGGACATACAACATCAATACATTTTTGTAGAAAAAAATCGATTGTGAACAGGTGGCCTACCATGAACTCTTAAAGCGCGAGTCTTTAGGCTGTGGGAAAGGGATGGCGCTAGACGACTTGTATGGTTCTGTCTATTTCCCACAGCCTAAACTGGATCGCGTTAAGAGCTCGCGGTAAGGCCTAAGGAATCAAAACATCATTCTTCTTCTCTATCGTAAATGCTTATTAAAAGCATACCGTAAATTTCAGTTAGTATGAATCTGATAGTCTCTTTCTCTCCACCTAGGGCTGGAGGACACATTTGATGATTTTAAAATGTAAAAAAGGAGTACATGCGTAAAATATCATAATTAATTAAATAATTACCTCCTGGTGACATGACTCCACTGCGCACATTTGTGGTTGTCTGTTTTTGCGGCTTTTTAGATGATGGCACGAAGTTCCTGCAATTTAAAATAAAATAAATTCTTTGAAAAAGACAGCAAACCTTTTTCAATAAAATAAGAAAGTGATTATTTGTAAATGTATATTTTGGATCACACTATTTTGTTGCGCGACTTGTTGCGGGACAAAATATTCCCTAGTGTACTCGGCGCTTAAAATATACATTACCTGGATCTCTCATGCACGGCCATAAGTCGTCCGTTCCCCTTGTTAACGTGGAGATCTCTCACGTGTCTCAGTAGCCGCGGCAGGTTCGGGAAGGGTGCCTGTCCCTTTCGCACTCGCGCACAGTTCCGCCACACACACGGGTACTCGTTGAGAGTGCCGCGGTAGTGTTGCTGCACGTGACCAGCTGCCGACACGCATGTAGGGAAAAGGGAAGGTTAGACAATACCCTTATCGCAAGTATTCACTACTTTACTTTACAGCGTCTTTCCAGTATTTTACAGCGTTTCTTGTATGGAAAAATGGAACAGCGCCTCTGGTGTGCGAAGAAGGAACTAATTTTGTCAATTTGAAAATGTCAAAGTTCCAGGTTACTTTACGTCAGAATAACTAAAAACTCGTGATAAGGCCTCAGTACCCTTAGCATGAGTTTTCAGTATTTGAGACGTAAAGTAAACTGGAACTTTGACAATTTCAAATTGACAATTTTCAAGGAAATTAGTTCCTTCTTCGCACACCAGAGGCGCTGTTCCATTTTTTCATACAAGAAACGCTGTAAATACTGGAAAGACGCTGTAAAGTAAAAGAGTGAAAATTCATGCTAAGGGTACAGGTCGTAATGTTTACTACAGTCAGTTTCACAGAAATCTCACCCCCTTTGGTAGTAACGTAACTAACAAAAGGGGTGAGTTTTCTCTGAAACTTACCGTGCATAAAACGAAACCTTTATTATACATGTTGATAGCTTCAATAAATTGCAAAGTTTATAAATCCGAAAAATTGAAATTGAGTTTTCTTTTCTTAAATCAATGAATATTTAAATTTTAAATAGATGAAACGTATCAAAAATTTGAGATTGGGGGCTCGTGGCGTATTGCCAATTTTTAAAATGTTATATGTTTGTCAATTTTGGATTCATGTACATTTGTTACGTAAATGATAAAATACTAGTCAAATACATATTTTTTGATAATCGTACAAGATGAAAATCAACGATTACCAAGAAATTGATAAAAATATGAAGTGGCTATGAAAGTCAGGTAAACATTAAGTCAAGTCAACAAGTAAAACATCAAGCTCCTGTTTCTGAATCGATTTTTTTTGCATTATGGCCAACCATAACACTTGATTGGAATATTTTGAATTACATGTTAACTGCTATGGCACTCTGGTGTGTAATGCAATTAATGAAAAAAGTCTCGAAATTGGATCAGGAGTTCATTACAATAACAAATTACTAACTCCTTGGTAATTATCGATTGCCATCTTGTTTATTACAATATTAGTGTTAGTCTATGTTACGTTACTTACGTTCTAGTTTGGGTTTCTTGGTCTCGATATATGTACCGATCACTAGCAGCATTAAAAAATAACAAAACATTTAGGAATGAACAATGATCAATCAATATTATAACTAACTAAAATTATAATGGTAACCACATTTTTCACTGCGAGATTATAAAATTATGATTTTTTTTTTAGTTGAATAATTTTTTTAAGATGGCATTAAACAACCATTTTCAACAATATGTCTACAATGAAAATCTCAATTTAGCCAACATCGAAGTAAAGATTAATAATAATTTATGAAAGGACTGCAGTCCAAAAGAAGAAATTATACTATTTATCAACTTAGCATAAAGTTGAAAAAATACTCAAAAATCTCCGCATTTGAAAAGCCAATTTAACAGATCATAATTTCTACATTTTACTATTCGTTTAAGAGCATAAGTTTCACAAAAGCATACAGTATGTACTTATTTAAAAATATATAGCCCCTGAACCACAACATTCCCATATACGCTGCATATTAATATTTTACATGAACCAGCTAGTTCCAAAGGTACATATAGCAAAAACACTTACTGTTACCTCCGTCGCCAATGCAGTGCTCCATGCAGTCCGCAAGGTCCTCAAACTGATAGTCACAGGTGTCCCAAGCGCATTCGTAGGTGGTCTCCATCGGAGTCTGCGAAAATGTACTTGTATCATGAAGAGTTTATTGGGATAATGGAATATATTTATTTCTTTATTTTAAGTAGGACTAACAGTTAATAAATACAGACAAAAAAGGACCATAATAGTGACTATGGTCAAGAGTCTATGGAGAGCCAATTGCGTAGATTTTACTAAAAAGCGAATATATGTGTCATCGCGGACACTGCGAATAGAGCATATTGTGTTGGAAAGATATGGTCATAATGTTGTTGAAGGTTGGCGTGATGAAGCAATTAGGCGACTTCGATAGGAGTAGGGTTGCCATCTCTAAAATTTGAAAACCAGGACAGGACTCGTGAAAACCCCGGATTTTGAGTCCAAGTGCACACGGGGGGTGAAGTATGCGTGTATCGCGGGCGGCCCAACTTGAAATTTTTATACCCGGACTACAAATGAAACCCTCCCCCCGTACGCCCTCTAAACTAGGACAAATCCGGGGAAAACCGGACGGATGGCAACACTACATAGGTGTAAAACTGTGGTAGTGATCAAGACGTTACACGATTTTGTAATTAGTTTATTTAAGAGCGAGCAAGTAGCGCGCTCTTAATTAAATAATCTTGTGTGCGTTAGTTTGACGGTCAAAATCAAATGTTTTTATTTCACATAGACTCATGAGTACTAGAAGTAGTATACGGTATTGCCTGAATCATAAAAAAATACGCAACTTTAATTTACCACAAAAATAAATAAAGCTACAATACTAACATGTTGCGCCATCTCCCTCATCTCCTCCGCCAGGCGCGCGGACGTCTCCTCGTTGCAGCGCGCGGCGCGCTCCTCCCAGCTCTGCTTGGTGGAGGCGGGCAGCGAGCGCCACTCGTTGCCCACAATCCGCGATATCTCGCCTACACAGACACACTACGCTAGAACGTACCTTGGAGTTACACCGGGATAACTTCCGCGGTGCGTCTCTCTCTGGTCCAATGTGTGCGTGAATTTGAAAGAGGTTATGTTGGTATTGTTTTTTTTAGCTAGCTAGGTTATGGTTGTGTACGATTTCTTTTTTATTATTTCCAAAAAGATTTAAAATATTAATAATGATTTCTACTTTGCTGTAATCCAAATAATTAATGATTTAAATAAATAGAATGAGATTGCAGAAATTAAGATTATAAGATCCCACCAAAAATATTTTCATGTAAAACGTCAAGACGAGATCAATATGGTTAGTACTGTCGATTTAATCCGGATGATAAGTGTCTTTCGGCTTCGATAACGGCATTTTTACACCAATTCAGATACCATAGATTCATTTGCAATGAGAATTCTGGTTTTTTATTTAAAACTAGCTTCTACCAGCGACTTCGTACGCGGATCCTGTTGCTTATGCCAGCGGCAACAGGGTCGTCAAAATCGAAGATCTGAAACGTCTGATGTTGAATTCTTAGAGCCTGGGACGGAAAAACAACGGGATGCGTATGACGATTCCAGACGTTCCAATTTTCTTACAAAAGTAAGTCAACAGGAAATGCCCATCAGACTAAACAACTCCTGCTAAGACGCGATTCCTATATTTGTAATAGTGTAGCTGGGCTCTTGGAGTTCCACATCAGGTGTTCCAGATCTTCATTTTTTATACAACAACAGAGAGTGCTCATCAGGCTGAACAACTCTTGCTAAGACGTCATTACTATATTTATTATGTTATAGTGTAGCTAGGTTCTTGGAGTTCCACATCAGGTGTTCCAGATCTTCAGTTTTTATACGACAATAGGGAGTACTCATCAGGCTGAACAACTCTTGCTAAGACTTCATTACTGTATATGTAATAGTGTAGCTGGGCTCTTGGAGTTCCACATCAGGTGTTCCATATCTTCAAATTTATTCTCTCAGCAGAAAATGCTCATCACTTGTAAGAATTTTTGCTATGGCGCTATTTTTGTATCTCTTATAGTTCAACTGATCTATTGCAGTTCTGCATCAGGTGTTCAAGTTTCCAAGATAAATTATACCCTATATGTTGCTCAGACTTAATAGCTATGCAACAAAAAAAAAACAATCAAATCCGTCCAGTAGTTCCGAAGATTAGCGTGCATCGAGTAACTTCTCCCGTTTTCCTTACATTTCCCTTCACTGCTCTGCTCCTATTGATTGCAGCGTGATGAAAAGTATCCTATAACCAGCCCAGGAGTATGAAAAATAATTGTACCAAGTTTCATCAAAATCCGTCGAGTAGTTTTTGTTTCTATAACGGTTATACAGACAGACAGACAGACAGACAATAATTTAATTAATTGCATTTTTGGCATCAGTATCGATCCATAATCACCCCCTGATAGTTATTTTGGAAATATGTTTCATGTACAGAATTGACCTCTCTACAGATTTATTATAAGTATAGATTAAATTTGAATACTTCGAATGGACTTCAGCAAAATAGAATGTAACCAGCAAACCAAATTATCTTTAATTTTAATATTTGTAATTTTTACACGATATTTCGTACACAAAAATAACAACTAATAAAACAATAGATATACTGGGATAAAACGGGGTGTGTAGAGACAAAACTATGAAAAGCAATTTCAACAAGAATTGTTACCAACGGATACTACATTTATATTTTAATTGAGTATTTATTTAGAACAGTGGTGGTTCAGTGGTAACGACCCAGACTTACCAATTTCTAGGTCGTATATTATTGAACCTAGTCGTGTAATTTATTACAACATCATTGCTCTCAAAATGGTGAAGGAAAACATTGTGAGGAAACTCACATGTCTTCGAACACATGTGACATCTACCAACCCGCACACGCTGATTATTATTAATTATTTAGGAAATTGTTAGTCAGAAGCTTAAGTCTGACAACCAGTCTTAACAAAGGGTATCGACCCCCTGGTAAGACTTATTGGTAAAAATTTAATAGTAATCAAAATTATGATCAAATAAATATCCAGTTACTGGATTGTTGAGGTCAGATAGGCTAATCGCAACTTGTATTATTCTGATATTCGGCTAAATACGATTCGACTGGGAGCCGACCCCAACATTGTTGGGAAAAAGCTAGGTAGATGATTAATAATAATATTCCACAACTATCACACAACGCCTTGTTATGGGTACTAGACAACTGATAAACATACTTATACAACGTGTAACGTTAAATGCGCAAAACCTCTCGTGGGGTAACTCAGCCTATGTTACTGAACAATGTTTGTTCTAAGACTTTTGGAATTTCGCAAAAAAAAATGGTTTTTCATACAAAATGAGAAATTGATCGGGCCCATCAGTATGAAAAATCTTTTTTTTTTTGCGAATTTCCAAAAGTCTTAGAACAAACATTGTTCAGTAACATGGGCTGAGTAAACCCACGAGAGGTTTTGCGCATTTAACGTTACACATTGTATATTTCTAAATACATAAATATTATAGATAAATTACACCCAGACACAGAACAAATGATCGTGCTCATCACACAAACATTTGTCCTGGGTGGGAATCGAACCCACGACCTCCGACATAGCAGTCAGAGTCACTAACCACTAGACCAACAGGATTGTTGGCAACATACCCCAAAAATTGAATGTGAAAATCCTTTTCAAAGTTTTGCCTCAATTAATAGCGTTTCTATTCACCCCATTTCAAAGACCACAACATTAATAAATACAGCGTGCACTGAATGAGAAAGCCAACTAATTGAGTAGAGAAAACATTACCTACCCGGTTTCAAAGTTTTCTCCTTGTTAGCTAGATTTACATATAGGTGGCGTTAGGATCATTTACATTAGGATGAATTTAAAGCTGTGTACACACACGAAATGGAAATACAAATAACATAGTTCACCATTGTTCAATTCTTTTTTGATTGCCAAAAGACTTAGGTCCAGATGTTTTTAAGCTAAAACGAGTAACGTTTGTTGAAAATAGTCCTTGCCCTATAGCCAAACGGCAAGCGACAATTGCTAACGTTCAGCAGTCGCTTATACATTTTCAACTTTATAGCCCATCGCATAAAATTGAAAATCTATCAAAGATTACAGATCGTTTTCGTTTGTTTCGTTCGCTATCGCTCAGCAGTCTTTACTAGATTTTCAACTTTATGCGATGGGGTATAAAGTTGAAAATGTATTAGCAACTGCTGCACGTTAACGATTGTCGCTTGCCGTTTGGCTACAGGCTCAGATTAGTATAATTGAGTTGCATATTCTTATAGACACGCGGTTGTAAACTGAAGATTTTATTTTATAAATAAGGAGATAGCAAGGAGAAAACATCAATAAAATTAATGTTCGTTTTTAAATTACTATTATTTTAAATTGATTTTACCACTTTTTGGCTATTGCCTACTAAAAGGTTGCCGATCGCTGCCATAGACTGTGATCAAACTTTTCATACAAATAAGAACATCAATTAATGGCAAGTAAGGTTCATTTTCGGATGAAGTGTGACTGAGCTAATTTTAAGCTAGATTTGGTCCTTTCACAATAGAAGAGACGACTGGAGCGGCAGATACAAGCAATAAGAGGGATGTAATGTGGATTTTAACCAATCGATGGTAGTAAAGTACAACTGTTTTTTTTTTAATTTAATATCCGTTTTTTAATTATTTTTTTTCTGCATTGGAGCATTGCCCCCATACTAGGAATTTCTCCTGTGTCGTGTACAAACTTAAAAAACACAAACACCCAGACCCGGAACAAAAATTTTTAGGCCATACAAATATTTGTTCCGTGCGGGGATCGAACTCGCGACACGGTACGAAACAGTCGCTCGCTCAACCACTGCGCCAACTGTGTTGTCAAATTGAATACAGATTGAATTAGGTACTTTATTTTAAGAGTTTTGTTTTCAGAGAAATTATTTCTCCTAGAGTTTTATTCATTTTATTAACATTATGATTGGCAAAAAGAATTGAACAATGGCAACTCAGTGCTTTAAAAAGCATAGTATCCTAATACACATATAATGACAGACCACAGATACAAAATGGATTAGCAGCAATTATGAATAAGTTTATAATGTTTTAGCTTTTTACCAACACTTCATTTAAATACCTCATTTTGTTTTGCTTTGACAATTTTGTTAGTCAGTAAAATATTTGGCAGTTTTTTTTTTTGTATATTATGCGGGGTCTAAAACTGAATAGATTATCAGGTTTACTGACAAAAAAATCACTTTGTTCCTTCTATTGCCTTTTGCGTCCTAGGGTTACGGTGCCTTTTAAGAAAATCTCGCGACCCCATAGATTGGGAAACACTACGTTAAAGTGATCCATCGACATCGACAAATCTAACTTAGTCTTCAATCGATTGATGTAGTAACACCCTTGACATTTTAAGATAAGAAACAAAGAACCAGAGGCCTCAGACAACTGTTATGTAGTCCATAACAGATTTAAGACTTTATCCTTAAGAGCATAAAGTAAAAAATCTAATAGACTACGATACGAACGAACGAAAACGCTCTGTAATCTTTAATGTATTTTCAATTTTATGCTCCAGAGTTTAAAGCCGCAGTTTCACTTGAGGACATTTATTCCTCGACTCTGTCGCTCGATACGAAATACACATGTATATTCCGCGCGATGTCGTCCGACGTCGCGAAGGATATTTACGGGTAGCGCAACTTTTCGTAACTTGACTTTAGTAGAAACTGGCCAATGTGAACAAAGAAAATGTCGAGCGACATTGTCCCACAAAGTTGCAGAGACATACCACGTGAATGTTAGGCGATGTCTCCGCGACGTGTCTCTAGTGAAAATTCGGCTTTAAGATGAAAATCTATTAAAGACTACGGGGTAATACCCCCCCTGTAGGGGGGTATAACAACGTCTTAAAACCAGGCCTATTCCGGCGCGTGAAAGTGACAGAGCTATACAAGTCGTCTAGCGCCATCTCGTTCACTCACTGGAATAAGCCTGGTTTTAAGACGTTGTAATACCCCCCCAGAGCGTTTTCGTTCGTTCGTGCCGGATTGATCTAGAGGTGAATGGAACTCACCGAAGGTAGACTCGGGGTTGTTAGCGACGATGGCCCTCCGTACCTCGCTGGAGTAGAGGATGTACCCGGTGACGATCTTCTGCTTGTTGTCCTTCTTCTTCTTGCTGCTGGCGGGCGTGGCCGTGCTGGTGCGCTCCTGGGTAGGAGTGGCCGTGAGGGACGGGTTGTACGGGTTGCTGTTACCGCCTGTAGGGAAGACTTGGGTATTGTAGTTCCCTGATCAATTTCGGCGGAGATTATCCGTCGACGCGTGAGATGTCATAGTGCAGACACCCTTTGTTCTGGTTGATTTTCACTTGGAATCGGTTGATTTGCAAACGCCTCGCGCCATGGATAAAGTCCCTAAAGAGAAATGCAACACCTACCTATAGAAAGTGGCGTAGCAGGCGAGGCGAGTGAGGAGTCGTCGAGTGAGTTCTCTAACAACATCTCCACGTCCTGACTGCCAATGGTCGTGTTGATCAGGTTCGTGAACTGAGGCTTGCTGTCCTGTATCATAGAATATAACAATGTTTTAAACTAGCTTTAATCTGTGAGCGCACCTGTTCGTGTTTGCTTGTGTGAGTCTACCAGAGCGAACTTTTGTGCCACACACCAGTGGAATCACATCTTTGCCGTCTACCTGTGAGCCAAATTTTATCGAATCCCGTTCAACTGCTTAGATGTAAAAGACAGAATCTTTTGTTATAATATTAGTACGGATCTTTGGGTATCATCTAATCTGCATTTTGTTTGATTTCATTTACAAGAAAATCAATTATATGCGCTAACAGGAGACATTTGCTACCACCTCTCAGTGCAACGTTTTATCGTTTAAAGCTATATTATCAAAAAAATAAAATTACACAGTGACAGAAGTTTTTCTTTTCTCGGTTATTACATAATACAACGTTTCACGTACCATAGAATCCATGGAGTTGCCATGAGGGTTGAACTGCTTCTGTGTGAACGCACTGGACGTGGACTGTACCTCCTGAGCAGTGGCTAGCGCGGGAGGACCCAGCGGCTTCGGGAAGAAGTAGATCTGCGAACAAGATTATGTTATTAGTTTCACCCAGAGAGACAATATTTAAAATAGTATAGAGAGTTCTAGATGAACCCTTTAACTTTTTCAATTTCCGGAGTGGAAATATGTATGATGAAAGCATCAACAAATGGCTTATCTAATTAGTCTGTCAGAGTTTTAAAAAATAAAAGGATTTATTTTTATAATCAATGAATTTTTTTTGACAGAGATAAAACTCATGAGCTCAGGGGCTCGTTACGTCAGAACTAGTGAGAATTATACCTAGGAGTGACGTAAAGCGTGTTTTAAAATCGTCGTATCTTCGTCAATTTTGATTTACGTAACAAAATAAAAAATACGAGTCAAATAACTTTGAAAACTTAACTCAAGGGGTAGTTAGATTTTTTCAGTCGTCTTGCCCATTCTCGAAACGTCATAATGACAATTTCTGGAATATTCTAGTAAACCGTTTGTCATAACACTATGCAATTTAGGGAGCTTCACCATGACGCGATGCGACGCTTCTCGACCGATTCCAACTACAAGTGAAAATCATCCTTACCACTACGACATATGACATAAAACGGGCGGTTAATACGGGTAGATGAAAAACAAAACACGATCGCCACGACGACGTCAAGTCAATCGAATTGCATCATTATATCGTAGTAGCAAGGACGATTTTCATTTATAGTTAGGAGAAATTGGATATCGCACGAATTGCGTCATGGGGAAGCTCCCTTAGGGACTTTATTCATGGCGCGATGAACGAATTCAAACTACAAATGAAAATCAACCTTACTACTATGGCATAAGACATAAAAACACGATGGCCGTGACAACATCAAGTCAATCGAATTGCATCTTTATTTCTTAGTGGCAAGGTTGATATTCACTTGTAGTTGGAATTCGTTCGAATCGCCGCGCCATGATTAAAGTCCCTTAAGGCGGTTATATACGACCGTTTTTTTCACCGGTCATCGGACCGTTTTTTTCGCCGGATTCGCGGTGGTGTATGGTTTATAATGAAAGTGTACATGAACCGGACTTCTGTCCGGCTTAAATTGTTCGCGTTGTTAAAAAAACGGTCCGTTGTCCGGTGAAAAGAACGGACGTATACAAGCGGCCTTAGAGATTTCGCAGTACATACCTCATCAATAGTGACATCCTTGGTATGCTCAAACTTGCGCAGTCCCGCCTTCAGTTTGCGAGCGACTCGGTTCGACTCGTCGTACACTGACTCGCAAACGTAGATATCGTTCTCTGCTATCTCTGTCGGACGACCTGTGGGGAACAGAGACAAAGAGTTGTTTAGTTCAATGAGCGATGAATATTGAACATCGAGTTTTAGAAAGAGACAATCGGTTAGATTCGGCTTCGTAGATCGTTATCTCCGTCACACAATACCGCCGTATGTCATATTTACAGTCTTGTGTTATTCGAATTTTCAACATTGTTTTAGTACGTTTTTTGTTTTAATAGTAAATAACAGCAGTTTCCATACTTTACTACCATTTGAATGGAAATTAATAGTAGTTTATGTAACTGGAACATAATGAGGGGTATTATACACGAGTGTGAGTTTAAAAAACGAGCGAAGCGAGTTTTTTAATAGTATCACACGAGTGGTATAATACCTAATTATGTACAGTTACATACACTACTTTATCTACTCTCATTGAACATGAACATGTCAAATAAAAGATAAAAATTAATAAACACTAATAAACATCCACCATGTCATCCATCGAAACACAAACGTCAAAATTCCAACATTCCCATCTAGAGCGCGCGCAGCCACAGATAAAAAATGAAATAGATGTATCTATGATCTGTAAACTGTATCATAATGAAAAAAAATTTTATTATAACATTATTTTGTTAGAGAAGTAGTGTTATAATTTAATTTTTTAATTTCATTTCGATACTCTATGGTATAAAGTACGTCTTTATAAACTCGTTTTGAGTTTTGTATTTCGAATTTTACGATATGAGAGTAGATAATAGTTATTTATGCAACTGTTGTATAATCAGGGGTATTAAAACACGAATGTGGGTTTATCACACGAGGCGTAGCCTCTTAGGCTTAGTAATAAATACTAAGTAAGTAGTAGAGATAACAAGGACTTAGTATTTATTACTAGAAATGTTGTTAAGTCAACTAGTGAGTCTTGCTGTCACGGTTGCAACCAGAAGTTCTCGTAGAGGTAGCTAGACATTTCTCTGCGTGTGGGATGTCCATCATGTACCGATGTCGCATTGCCGTGTTAGGAAATAAAAACCCCAAAGAATATTCATATGGTAAAACAAATACTCACACTTAAGATAATCATCATAATCCAACACAGCGCACTTGCCCACTATTCCCACTAGTGGACTCGTATCATGCATCGTCGTCAACAGCACCTCTTGCTTGTAAAAAGGCTGAAAGTCAAACATACTCTTCAGTTAATGATAAATTAATTGAAAACTTTTATGAAGAGATTTGCGGGTAGGCACACATTTGTTGAATCTAACCTTGTTTATTATGTTGGCGACCTCTGACGGGAAGATTAGGAACGGTCCGCGGAAGTAGCATTTGTTACTGTAACAAAGAAAAATCTTAATATATATAAATCTCGTGTCACAATGTTTGTCCTCAATGGACTCCTAAACCACTTAACCGATTATAATAAAATTCGCACACCATGTGCAGTTCGATCCAACTTGAGAGATAGGATAGTTTAAATCTCAAATTATTGTCGCAATTTTAATAATATTATAAAGATTGCACCCGTGCGGAGCCGGGGCGGGTCGCTAGTAATATTATAAGGATGTTAACTTTAGTTTCTGAAAATGAAAATAATTACGAGTGTTGTTAGAGAAAAAGGGCTAAAAAATTATGCTGCCATCGCCGCTTGGTAATCTTGTAAAGAAACAGCGGGTCTACAACGGTAAAGTGGCCGCCAAGATTGTGTTATTGATTGATGGTAGCATAATTTCTCGTGTATTTCCAGCAACGTCATTGGCTATTCTTCTATTATTCATTCACGATGGTAATCATTAGGAATATTGCTAAGTGGCCGTTTTAGACCCGCAGATGATTTAAAATCATTATGAGGCCGACAGTTCCTTCCGAGACACCCGGAGGTCGAGAGAAAACATTTTTGATGATTATTACACCTCAATAAAAAAATATGGAAACCATTATAAATGGAATTAAGATTGGTTATGCTTTTGGCCTCAATCCAGCCCTGAAGCATTGATGATGATCTAAAACGGAGCGAGCTCATCCAAAAGAACTGGGACCAACGGAACACCGTAAAATCTCTTTGGCACCGGACTCCTGACAGGTTGGTGCAGCCCTGGCTAGGCTTACCATCAGTGTCAGTTGTCACCAGAGGTTGCAGGTAGCCGCAGAAGACGTAGTGCGGAGTAGACCGTTAGATGGTAGATCCCACCTTTTAGGGTCAGCTCAGACCAAGACGTGGCGCTGCGCGCACATTTCAGTAGAGCTACTCAAAATTGAACTCTATATCCTACACGAAAAGATACACCTTTCGCAACGCAGCGCGACGACGACGCGGCGCGGCGTCTCGCTGCATTTTGATAGCGACTCAAAATCTAACTTTATTAACTACACGATAAGATACACATTTGCAGTATCGTGTCGCGTAACGTCGCGCCGCGTCGCGTCTCGATGTGAACTGACCGTAAACTACTGAAAAGTGCGCCCTCTGAGTGCAGGTGGAGTTACACAAAGTACAAGTGAGGAGGTGGGCTATCGTTTCTGATGAGGCTGATACTGAAAACTGTCATACTCACTCGCCAGTCTCCCATATAGTGTCGACCTGCGCGATCATCTGCTTCCCGCCGTCAGTGACGACGTACACATAGTCTCCTGTCTTGATAACTCCGGAACATACGGTGTTGTATTGCTCGTAGTACGTGTTCTCGTCGTCTGTGCCTAATGGGTTGTACATCACCACATCCTGAGGAATGAGATTTTTATTATAGACAGATGCCAGTACAAGGATCTTTCGGTGCCTAAATCGGAATGCACAGTTTTTTTTTTAGGTAACTCAAAAAAACTAAAACACAAACAAAACCATTCAAATACATTTGATATAAAAAATAGCATTTATTTATTATTGATTTCAGTCTGTTAGTTAAAGGTTAAAAATTCAATAATTTCAGCCCTTCTGCGAGTTTATGAACACATGAAACAAATGATTGTATTGTAAATACATTGCTGTTTAGAATATTATCATCCCAGGCAGAGCTTGCTTGGTTTCAATTTTATAATCAATAGAAACTCTGAAACATGACAGACATAACAGCTTTTATTGCTACGACATAAAAGCGCTACCAAAGATAATCAAACTGTTACCATGGTTATTATAAAGGAAATAAAAACAAAATATAAATTAAAATCATTCTGAGATCTCTACCAGGCGACCTTGCATCATTTAATATTTTTTCAATAAATAAAAGTAAATTCAAGTACCTATAGAAGATAAAATATTTCACATCGACCTTTGGAAAGAGATGACCGGCTAGTTTCGGTTTCGTTCAGTACCTATGTGGCGTTTGTCGTAGTGTCGTATTGTCGTACGTTGTGGTTGTTATTTGTATGTGCGACAGAAAGTAGCGTCTGTCGCACAAACAAATAGCGACCAAACGCTAGAGCGTAGAGTTCTAGAGCGTAGGCTCTAAAGCCAAAACTAGCCGATTAATATTGGTAGTGTGATGCTAGCTATTAGTCTAAGATACGTATATAGAACGACCTTCACCGATCGAGTAACCGGACGAAATGTGTTTATTATGAATTAAAATATGTTGAAGAATGTGACGGTGATGGGTTGCCTCATAAAATCCTGTCAAGGATATTTTTAATTAATTTTTTAAAAGGTTATTTTTTTTCAATACCTTCACCGATAGAGTAACCAAAGAAAATTAACACCAATTGAAAGTCCGAAGTCTACAGAATATGCTAACGTAGGGTTGCCTACCTTTTTCTTGTCAAGGTTATAGGGTTGCCTAATTTGAACAGGTGATAAAAAAATGCTACCTTCACCGATCGAGTAACCAAATAAATTATGTATCAAAATAAAGAGATTTTTTTTACGAATACGATGGTATACGGTTGCCTATGAAAAACTTGTCAGAAATTAGGGTTGCCAAGCGTTGAAGTTTGAAAATTTTAGACGGTTTGGAAGCACATGAGTAGATAAACGGACTAAGCTTCTTAAGAACGAGCAAAATTGTTACCTATTTTGGTAGGGTTGTCACAATAGGGTAGACAAATTAAACAAAAAAATATTAAATAGCTTTATTATTCAGTGTGATAGAATCGAATCAAATAATTTATTTTTATTGAACTAAGCCAATTACAGGCAATTTCGAATTGTCAAAAGACATAAAATAAAGTTAGTACAAAAATAGTTATGGTGCCCAGTCACAAGAAATAATAACTGTGAAAGTACCGTAGATACCCATTCCAATAGTCCAGTCAACGAGGCATAATATGCCTCGTTGACCACATATTATGTGGTCCGAAAAATTCCTCCTCTGGAACTGAAATTTGGCATATGATGAAGGTGATTGTCGGCGACGAGACCCACGCAACGACAAGGGGTGCAAGTGTGATTTGTAAGGTGATTTTTTTAAGACAAGTGTTTTCTAATCAGAATCCAGTGATTGTGTTGTGTATATATTCGATTCTTATTAGATTATCTTGTACGTTCTTATTAGTTTCTAATTAGATAAGTTTTTTAGTGGAAAATTGTAAAAGTTTAAAACTTAGATTATTACGTAACTTGAAAACTCACTTTTTTGTTTATGTATGTTTTTCAATTAAAGTATTTAAAAGGGCTGTGTTTCATTACAAAAATAGATTCACAAGTTGTTTCATGAAGATCGGTCTAGTAGTTTTCAAGTTATTGCAATTTTTGTGAAATCAAACTTTTGTTCTTGTGTAACTTTAATAGTTTACTGACAACCGATGGGGAAGAAAAGTTCTCGAGTGGCGACCACGGACCGGAAGGCGCAGCGTAGGCAGGCCTCCCACTAGGTGGACCGACGACATCGTGAGGGTCGCGGGCAGCCGATGGATGCAAGTGGCGAATTGTCGTTCGGCGTGGCGGTCTAAGGGGGAGGCCTATGTTCAGCAGTGGACGTCTTCCGGCTGATGATGATGATGATGAACTTTAATAATAATAATAATATTCCACAACTATCACACAACGCCATCTAGTCCCAAGTTAAGCAGAGCTTGTGTTATGGGTACTAGACAACTGATAAACATACTTATATATTTCTAAATACATACATATTATAGATAAATTACACCCAGACACAGAACAAATGATCGTGCTCATCACACAAACCTTTGTCCTGGGTGGGAATCGAACCCACGACCTCCGGCATAGCAGTCAGGGTCACTAACCACTAGACCAACAGGCCTGTCAAAATAGTTAGTAGTAAGTTAATAGTTTTAGTTCTAGGATTTTTTTTTATAAAAAAAGTGTTATTCATTTTATTTTAAACCAAGATACGATTGAAAACTTGAGAGGTGTCAAGGGACCACGATAGCAAGTTAAAAAAAGGTTCAAGCGATTTTCGACCTTATTGACATTTATGCAAACACCTGATTTTAATGAAGAAGCAATGTTAACGAATGAGAATGTGAGAAAAACAAACTAAATTTTAAATGTCGATAAGGTCGAAAATTGCTTGCACCATTTTTTTTAACTTGCTATCGTTAAGCGAATGTTTTCCGACCTTCAAGCGGTTTTCGACCTTATTGACACTAATTCAAACACCAGATTTTAATGAAAGAGCAATGTTAGCTAACGAGAATGTGAGAAAAACAAACTAAATTTTAAATGTCGATAAGGTCGAAAATCCCTTGCACCTGTTTTTTAACTTGCTATCGTTAAGCAAATGTTTTCCGACCTTCAAGCGATTTTCGACCTTATTGACATTATGCAAACACCGGATTTTAATGAAGGAGCAATGTTAGCTAACGAGAATGTGAGAAAAACAAACTTAATTTTAAATGTCGATAAGGTCGAAAATTATTCGGTCTGTTCGGTCGTCGGCTGTGTTATTC
Source organism: Agrotis clavis (assembly GCA_954870645.1). NCBI lineage: Eukaryota > Metazoa > Arthropoda > Insecta > Lepidoptera > Noctuidae > Agrotis > Agrotis clavis. The sequence goes on from OX940940.1 coordinate 7,532,785, forward strand.
ATCCTTCGTTGCCTATTTACTGGTCTGTACTTGTATGGAAATACAAATGAAATGGTGCTAGAAAAAGTAGCTAAAAAGTTTAGCCACAAATTTTATAAAATTGTAGCTGTCGTCACCGAATAATAGCCAGATCTAGCTATAAAGTTGCTGAGTTGGCATCACTGCTGCAGATTTGAAGTTGTGTCAAATCGATCGTACGATAGGCAGTATAGTGTATGGTGTATATGGACGAACTGCCAATTTGAAACAATTACAAGCGTCAAATCGATCCGCGATCGTACGATAGGCAGGATGGTGTATGGCTACTATAAGGTAAGAACGGGCGGTATATAAAGTGGTACGAAGCGCGGTCTATTTGACAACACGCGCCCTCTTGAAGGTAGGTGTTTGGTCTCTAATATATTGGTGACCAAACACCTTTAAAAATGTCTTTTGACAATTCAAAATTGCCTGTAATTGGCTTAGTTGAATTAAATTATTTGATTTGATTCTATCATACTGAATAATAAAGCTATTTAATATATTTTTGTTTAATTTGTCTACCCTATTGTGACAACCCTACCAAAATAGGTAACAATTTTGCTCGTTCTTAAGAAGCTTAGTCCGTTTATCTACTCATGTGCTTCCAACCGTCTAAAATTTTCAAACTTCAACGCTTGGCAACCCTAATTTCTGACAAGTTTTTCATAGGCAACCGTATACCATCGTATTCGTAAAAAAAATGTCTTTATTTTGATATATAATTTATTTGGTTACTCGATCGGTGAAGGTAGCATTTTTTTATCACCTGTTCAAATTAGGCAACCCTATACCCTTGACAAGAAAAAGGTAGGCAACCCTACGTTAGCATATTCTATAGACTTCGGACTTTCAATTGGTGTTAATTTTCTTTGGTTACTCTATCGGTGAAGGTATTGAAAAAAAATAACCTTTTAAAAAATTAATTAAAAATATCCTTGACAGGATTTTATGAGGCAACCCATCACCGTCATATTCTTCAACATATTTTAATTCATAAAAAACACATTTCGTCCGGTTACTCGATCGGTGAAGGTCGTTCTATATACGGATCCTGTACTATATACCCTCGCTGAGATAGACAGATACAGGGCTACTGCGAAAGGGTATATCATAGTAATGCTAGCCCTTTCCCTCATTTGCTTTCGTCGCAAGTTAGGAAGCTTTCCCACGACGCGATCCGTGCGATTTGCAATCTATTATATAAAAATAAGTCGGGTTTTCCTTCCTGACGCTATAATTCCAGAACGCATGAACCGATTTCCACGGTTTTGCATTCGTTGGAAAGGTCTCGGGCTCCGTGAGGTTTATAGCAAAGAAAATTCAGGAAAAAAAAACGAAGCCATCTGGTGGCGAAACGGAGTTCGCCGGGTTTGCTAGTTTCTACTAAAAATAAAAATCGTCTTTGCTGCTACGATATAGTGATGCAATTCGATTGACTTGACGTCGTCGTGGCGGGCGTGTTTTGTTTCTCATCTACCCGTGGCCAACCGCACTTTTTATGTCATATGACGTAGTGGTAAGGTTGACTTTCACTTGTAGTTGAGATCGAATTGCGTCGCATCGCGTCATTGGGAAGCTAGAGGGAACTCTCCGTCGAGATTTTAAAGTACCTACATGCGTAGTGTGCATGCACATTGCTCAGGCGCAGGCATACTCTTCGTTTGTATCAAACATGCTCAATTGAACACAGACAGTACAATGTTACTCACGCTAGAATTCTGGTCCAGTCCGGAAATGAGAGTCGAAACAAAATGTATGTGTTAATTTCGTGTTAATAAAGAGTAAACAATAATGTATACAAGGTTCAATTTGGTTTGCTAGCGAAACTTGACAGGCGTTTTAGTTTTAAAAATATTAAAATTATATTTTTAAAGTTTATTTTCCACTGATAATATTTCCAGGTTGAATCAGAACAGAAACAGGTCAAAAATGTTTCACAGTGGGTGCCTAAAGCCGGTCGTTAGAATTTGTACTGATTCCTAACGGCACCATGCCGACGCGAAAGGAAATGGGGGAAACCTTCGATCATTAATAACAACGTTCTTATAATGATCGAAGGAACCTATACATAATTCCCAGCAATGGAAGAGTACAGAGTAACAAAAAAAAAGTAAAAATATAGCTTTTGTTTCATAACTAACACGTCTGTCGAGTTTTGCCATCTAATTAAATAATAATATTTGTTGTAACAAGACTTACAGGTCTTTCCTTCTCGTGAACGTTTTCCAACACTTCTAGTTCAGCTAGTTCATCCTTGTGTTTTTCAACGCGTTCGCGGAATACTGATACGGTCCTGTTTGGCTCCAGGGGTACCTAGGGGAAAAGAAGTATACATGTAACACTGCGAGATTGGTCAGAGAAAGCTACTGGTCGAAAGGAATGGGAGAAACAGGGCTCGGTCAAGGATAAGCGGAGCGTCGGTCGGCGCGGTCTGCGCGGCGGTCTGGTGGCCTACCATGACGTCTTAAAGTGAGAGTAGTTCCGCTGTGGGAAAGAGGCACAGCTATAAAAGTCGTCTAGCGCCATCTCGTTCAACTTCTGCCTGTTAGATAGCCTGATACATCTCTCTCAGCCTGATACATGTCTTTGGTGTATAGAGTAGCGACGCGAGGATAACAATTTTATGTAAAAACCATAGTTTCTAGCTTATTATGATACGTTTTTATTTACCTCTCTCGGTATGAGGGTGGCTTCCTTCTCAGCACCTTCCCACACCTTGATCTTCTTGAACCAGCGCAGTTTAGTGTTGTATCGACTCTCGCACACGTACACGTCTTTGTCGGCGAAACCTGGTATACAAAATACACACTTTAAGCATTTACTGTGGGTTATTTATCATACCACAAGTTCGCCGTTGTTTGCCCCGCGAATAGTCTAAAAAAAGCTAGTTTAAGTCATTCATATTTACGTAGACTTTCATTATTGCGAATCAAATGATTTACAAATCGTTAGATTCCCTTTTGTTCCCTGTTTTAAGGTGCGTTTAAACGAGCAATATTTTACTGCAATGTGAATTTTGATGCATTATTTCTTTGTAAATATGAAAAAGAAAATAATACGTGTCTTTTATTTTTCAAAACCGTGTGTATAGGGACTTATAGAAACTTCAACAAGGATTTTAATATCGACTTAATATGATAGGTTGCCAACAACTACTCAATTTTATTTATTGAAGAATACTCCATTACTTTGTATCATAATTTACCGTTAAAATCCTTTTCAAAGTTTTTCCCGATTCACCCCTGCGTCCCTCTTCACCGTGCACTTCCATGTGCAAGAAGTTTTAAATAAATAAATAAAATATCAACTACCTTCAGGTCTGTACTTGAAGTACTCCTTCACGTTCATAACATAGCAGTGTCCCACAACCTGGTCGAGCGGCACGACGCGGTGCGACTCAGTCTTGAACACCTCTTGTTGCAGGAACTTGCGCGTACGCACGTGGTATGTTTCTTGTGGCCTGTGAAAGATTAATTAAGAATAAATTTGTATTAAACGTAAGGGAGGACTCAGTCGCGGGACTAACGAATACCGTGACCCCGGAACTTATAGGGCTATTGAAGGACCCCGTGGATTTTAGTTAGTACAAGTCTGACAGTCTCTGGGTGGACTCATTTGATGATTATACTACGCTAAAAAAAAACTTGAGAGGTGCCAAGGGACACCCGGATGGAACGAAGTTACTGTATACACTCAACAAAAATAATCGTTAACACTGTAACCACACTGTTCAATGCGAAATAGAAAGACGAAACGAAAATATCTGGCTTGCTTTCTATGAGAGAGAGAGAGAGACAGACAGAGAAACATGCGCACGCCGCAATGCGACAGAGTCACGTGGAACGGGGGTTGGGTGAGGGGTACGGGGCGCAGGGGGGGAAGTGTCGTGACAACTTTTCGTCTTAATTTTTTCCGTCTAGCCCCCTTCCGCAACGCGCGATAAGGAACTACGTTCCAAAAAAAAAAGACGTAGGGAGGGCTCAGGTGGTTTTTCACTACATAGTATAAACAAAGTCGCTTCCCGCTGTCTGTCCCCATGTATGCTTAGATCTTTAAAACTACGCAACGGATTTTGATGCGGTTTTTTAATAAATATAGTGATTGACAAGAGGTTTATATATGCATGTAACATGCATATTATAATAATGATTGCACCCGTGCGTGTCGGGGCGGGTCGCTAGTATGATATAAAACACATTGTTATCTACGGGTAATGAAAAACAAAACACTCGCCACGACGACTTTAAGTCAATCGAATTGCATCATTATGTCGTAGTAGCAAGGACGATTTTAATTTTTGGTTAGTGGAAATTGCAAATATACTTGCCTGTAATAAGCGGTGCAGTACATGCAGGGCACGCCGTCGTTGTTGGTCCACACTCGCTCCACCTGCACGATGGAAGGTTCCTTGTTACCCTTGTCCGGCTGGACGTACACGAAGTCTCCCTTACTGTATGCTGTCTGTATCGGAGCCCCGCCTGGAGGCATTGAGTCGTCTGTGCTTGACCTGGGTACCAAGAAGTGATGTTTAAAATAATGCGGTATATAAAGTTAACATCAGACAATTTAACAAGGCGTGGTTGAGCATGACTGCGATACCTTAGTGCCATTTAATTTAAATTAATAGTTAACTGTAAATAAGTTTTGTACAAGCCACCAAACAAAGTTATTGGTCAAAGGGAAGAATTATTTACATATTTTAAACAACCAACTCAAGAAAATCCAACAATATGTTCACTTTTTATAATTGTTAGACCGATATAAGAATGAAGTCGCAGACAGGTCGATGTAGTAGACATTTTGTCTACCTTCCTGAACTAACCTGGTCTCATCCTCGTCTTCATTCTCCTGTAGCAACTTGCACTGCTTGACCAGCTCCACGCTGGTGGCCATGGTGTCCCTGGTGAAGTTCAGCGCCGGAGACTGCAGCGTGCCGCGACACAGCAGGTCTCGTTGGTCGATGTAGTACGACTGGAGTTCCACCGAGTCTTCGAAGATCTGGCTGTCCGTTCGGGAGAGGCGGCGGGCTCTGGGAACAATGGAGTATATTTAGTTTTTTTTTTTGTCATGTATCTAATATTGCTGCCTATGTTCGTCACTAGCTATTTTCCGGGGCTTCACCCCCGCTGCCTGTTGTCCTACAAATAAAAAAAATGTTTCAATTTGAACCAGTAGTTACTGAAATTAGCATGTTCAAGCAAACAAACAAACTCTACAGCTTCATTACATTAGTTTACATTGTGTTTGTTAATTTTGACTTGTATCAAAAGTTGCGGCCTCCATTCGTCTTTATACATGGAGTTAGTTCATTCAAAAAGAACTCCTGCGCACCGACGGAACACTGTTAAAACTGTTTGGCGCTGGACATTCGCCTCACTTGGATTTAGACGTCATACTATAAGTGACTTGTCACCACGCTTAACTAGAGTTATGATTGGAATTTGATTCAGACTACGATTAGAGAGTATTCACACCTTAAGATACTGAACCGGGTTGATTACTTGATGTATTTACTTCAGCGTGATGACAAGTCACTTCTATTAAGACATCTGAACCGAAGCGAGGCGAATGTCCGGCGCCAGTTTTAAATGTATTCGGTTGGTGCACAGGAGTTCCTTTTGAGTGAACCTAAGATGGAGCTAATCTTAGGTCTCATCTTTGCTTCAAGGCTAGATCAGAGCCAAGTGCAAATCAACACTAATATTATAAAGAGGAAAGATTTGTATTTTTTGTGTGTATGTTTGTAATGAATAAATTCAAAAACTACTGCGCCGATTCCAATTTTTTTTTGCCATTAAAAATCTACATTCACCCTGGGTAACATTTTTTTTTTTTTTTTTTTTTTACGTGGCAAAATCATCAAATGAGTCCTCCCACCCCGGGCAGGGCGGGAGGGACTGTCAGACTTGTACTGACTAAAATCCACGGTGTCCTTCGGTAGCCCTTTGTGTGCCGGAGTCGCGGTATACGTATGTCCCGCAACCCCGGCAGGACTGTGGCCCTCTATAGGGGGGGCCCCGTCACTATGCTGACGCTCCTTGAGGCGCGCGTGGGACACAACGCGCCGTCGACCCGGGCATGGTCCTTGGTCGAGCAGCGAGTTGCCCTTTACTCGCCGCCCGCATGCCCGCGCCTACGGTGGCCGGAGATCGTCCCGCGACATCCGTCGCCGTGGGCGTCTACCACTGCGTCTCGGGCGGAGGGAGGACGGTATCCTCTCCCTCAAGCGGCCCGCCTCCTCCTTCGCGAGCATGACTGCTTCGCAGAAGGAGGCGACCGCCTCCCACTCCGTCTCGCCCCGCAGCATGGCCGCAACCAATGCCGGGCGCGAGAGGTCTCCGCCTATCGCCGCAGCGAGGACACGGCGGTGCTCCGCCCAAGCTGGGCAGTCCTGCACCGTATGCTCCACCGTGTCCTCCGGGCGATCCTCGCAGTGGTGACACCCGGGCGTTTCCTCCTTTTTTATCATGCACAGGTACCTCCCGAAGCTGCCATGTCCGGTGAGGACCTGTGTCATGCGGTAGGTGAGGACGCCGTGGGACCTATCCAGCCACTCCTCAAAGAGGGGTCTTACAGCCGCGATTGCGGCTAGCCCGACCCTGGGTAACATAGGCTATATTCCTGTGCGAAGCCGGGACGGGACGCTAGTCTAATAAAACTAAAAACCTACCTTTCGAAAACTGCGAACATATCCTGCTGGAAGTGATCGAGTCGCTTGTACAGGCCCTTGTCGAGTCTCCTCTTGACCAAGTCCAGTGAGATGGCGCGCACTTTCTCACCGTTAGCCGCCTCATCGTGCTCGGGTAACTCCGCCATACTGTCTGAGTAGCATCTGAAAATGAACACAGTATTAGAGTACTAGCTATTGCCGCTACAACTCGATAATTATCCCAGGGGAACATAAAATCAGGATAAAAACTACCCTATGTGTTAATCCAGGCTGTAAACTATCTGTGTTTCGAATTTCATCCAAATTAGTTCAGTTGTTTTTGCGTGACTGCGGACAATTCCGGCTGTATTTTGTACAGCATATAACTAGATATGTGGTGATTATAGACGCTGTTGAACACATCAACAAAGGTGGTCGACCGCTTCTCACCTCTATGCTATAAGTTATAAGGTTCAAAACCGGTCAAGCCCATTAGGGCTGTACCTTGAGTCATACAATATAGATATCTAGCTCACCTGCCCTCTTCGTCCTGATGATTGTAGACACTGGTGAACAGATTGAGCAGCAACTCCTGCACCGCTGCTGGGACATCCGGCACTGAGTCATCGTCCTCCCTGCATACATAATTTACTCCTTTGAATAACCTTTATTGTGTAGGATAGAGTATATTTAAAGCTTATACAGGGTGAATTTTTCAACTGGGCGTGGATGGCTATATCCGAAAATATGAGGAATATCAAAAAACGTTGAAAGGAGTCTCGAGACCGATTTTGACGAAAACTAAAACTGCATCATTGGATTTTAGAAAAATCAATAATCCTGGCCAGGAATATAACCTGCTGATTTTGAAAAACACAATGTATTTTTACACCATTCGATAGTGTTGCTAATAATGATCAAATTCTTTCAACGTTATTAATATTCATAGTTTCAGAAATAGCAGTTGAAAAATTCACCCTATACCACCGTATAAAACGGTCGATCGGTAGAACTATAGTCCTCGTAGCCGTAGTAACTAGTCTCTAAACACAATAAAGCGGTCGGTCTAGAACTTCAGGTGACGTAAGCGACATTCAAAAATAGGCAAAACATCAAAACACTTAAGGTCTACATTTCAATAAAATAATTTTATTTTTGTTTCTTCTAGAGATTCCCTTGTTTTCTTTTTACAACATAAAAGAAACAAACTAGAATACCCGGCAAATAAATTTTCTATAATAACTACTGTTTTACATCCAATCATTCTTGAAAATGTATTAACAGCAAATAAAGTTGCACTTTTTGAGCTAATCAAAATTTTGATCATACATCGCAGAAAACCAATAGAGTCGCAACTTATTTGAAATTCATGCTTTTTAAAGACATCATGACATGACCACTATTTAAAATGTTGAACACTCAATGTATGTATGTGATGTATGTTAAATTATAATATGTATTTGAATAAAATATTTATTTATTTACGTATATAACTGGATGGGCGTTTATTAAATTGTTGTTTTGTTGTAATCGACCATTTTCCAGCATCAGTAAATTGGAAATATAATTAGTCCTGATTTGAAAAATAATAGACTCTTATTTTTTCTTTTGATAATTTATTGAATATTAACAAAGATAAAACGCATAAAATTCGAGAGTGAAATGAAACCACGGCATGACTTATTTGAATTTTAAAAGAGACTAAAATAAAAAATTCGGGTCGCTTACTGCATAAATAAATTGAAAATATGTTGAATTCATCAGTTAGAGTATTGAAAAATAATGAACACGTATTTTTTTTGTTTTTTTTTTATCAATGCATTTGACATACAATACGCTTCTAAATTCAGGAGTGGGTACTTATGACGTCATAACGCCTCTAAAATTATACCGACCGAAAAGAAAAAATACGGGTCAAATATTTTTATTTACCTACATAATATAAACTATCTTTGGGACTAATTGAATTTTTTGACTACAATAGCCTATTGACGGAGTGATTAGATTTTTTGGTACACAAGCCTATTATTGTTGCGTCTCTATAGTTTTGTCCTACCGAATGTAGCAGACGCACCTGATAGTGACCCGGCCTGATCCTCTGCTCACGCCGCTAGTATGTTGCGTGTAAATATATGTACATACATTATGTAAATATTAAACCTAACAATCCTAACGTACAACATTATTTTTTGTTTATGCGAAACCCGATACACACCTGCACGCGTAGCATGACCACCGTAGAAACGAGTTATATCGACGGGAGAATCGACAAACTGACAGATTGAAGAAAGATCTCTATCGTCCTAAGCATGGCGATGTTTGACATGTAGAAAAGAAATGTTTCTTCTCTACGATAGAAAGAAGTCTACAACGTCGAGCATGGCGACATTATTTTCTCTACTTTTGACACTTGGCGGAAGACACATTTCTTCTCTACAAGAGAAACTTGTCTACATCAAATCAGACCTAGACAAGATTCTTTTTATAATATTCTTGGTGTTTATCAACTTAAATTTGTTTTAAAAACAAGTAAGGGTCCTCCCAACTCAATCGCTTTAGTTTTTATGCTTTTTAGAATAAAAAAGGCTGAATGAAACTTATTATGAAAGTGCATCAAACTTTTTTTAATAAGAGTTCCATAAAAAATTATAAAATGAGAAACTTTCAGTGAAATAATGCAGACAGCTAATCTTTCCAATGTTTTATTACACAAAAATAATTTAACAAGAATCTATGTGACATCAGTCATAGACATGCAGCATGGACCCAAAATTATCTGCCTAAAATTGCCATAATCATAATTTATCATAATTATAATAAATATCTGTCTCCTATAACACATAGATAATGTTCTACACTTGTTTTTCTCTCTTTCTAGAAAGAATGTTAATTTTATTTAATATTTGGCTAGGAAAGACTCGTGGCCATACTGTGTGTCTATGGTGTGGAACCTTTTTGCGTTTTGTTGTCGCTTTGATTTATGTGCAAAAAGTTTTTTTTTAATTGCAAATGAATGCACATATTACTAGAATTATGGATAATTCTGTCTGATTTCAATAAATCATTTTAATTGTATTGAAAACTTGAAAATTTTACACGTTTTTTTGGTTAACTAAACGTTTTAGTTCATTCACAGTTCAGTCATTCGCCGTTGCTATGGAAAGAAAACTTATGTCTTGTCTTCATAGAAACGCGAGTCTACAGGTCGCGCCATGCTCGGGCAGAAGACATAACAAGTGGGATAGAAAGAGCTTTGTCTTTTCTTGGTAGAATAGAGATAGAATCGCCATGCTACGCGTGCTGACCAATATTTTTGTGTAAAGAATCTATGTACAAAATTTTAAAACCGTATCATAAAAAATCACAAAGTTATAAGCTTGTATATTACCTGGTTTTCCGTTCAAAAACATGCTCATTTCGCGGTACACACGCGTAAACCGCGTCTGCTGTGTTATACACTCGTGATAATAGTTTGGCAATAGGTACCTAACCGTACTGTGATTGTATTGTAATTAACTGGTAATAAAATATAATTAAAATATTTTTGAAAATATAACATGATGTAAAAATTATTGAAATCGAATCAGTTACTGATTCTGAACAAACTATATTCAGGTTTCGCATATACTAAAAATAATGTTGTATAAATGCGAAAGTGAGTTTGACTTACACGTCTAAACTGCTAAACCTATTTTATTAAATTTGGGTGCAGATATAGGGCTAAGATGGTTATTTTGTAAGCAAAAATCTCGAAGGGGATAAAATCTGAGGGCGAACGAACCCGCGGGCAACAACTAATACATCGTATATCCAATTAGCAATAACACTTATATCTGCTAATTTAATACTGGATTCAATATTTGACTTTTTGAATGCAGGGATTAAATATAATTACAAGAATTTTCTTTGAAGAATTAAGAGGATTAGTGAAAAGTCTGTAGTTACTTTTTTAATCCTCCTATTATTAAAGTTTTCTAAAGATTTACGACCGTTTAACTTTATTATCGTCGGAAAAACAAAAAAACTTATTGTATGTACAAAGCTGCCTTGTAAATTAGAATCCTTTTTTGCTTCATAAAAAAATAACTAAAAGATATTCAAGAGAGAAAAAAAAATTCTAGGAATAAGTATGCAGGGCAACTCGCTGCCCGACCAAGGACCATGCCCGGGTCGACGGCGCGTTGTGTCCCACGCGCGCCTCAAAGAGCGTCAGCATAATGACGGGGCCCCCCTCTCAGAGGGCCAAAGCCTGCCGGGGTCGCGGGATTATTTCCTTACCGTGACCCTGGAACAGAAAGGGCTATTGAAGGACACCGTGGATTTTAGTCAGTAAAAGTCTGACAGTCCCTCCCGCCCTGCCCGGGGTTGGAGGACTCATTTGATGATTTTACCACGCTAAAAAAAAAAAAAAAAAAAAAAAAAAAAAAAGGAATAAGTATGCGATTCGGGAAACAACATAGAACCGCGCGTCTAGACCTAATCCGTGCCATAATTCATCAAAACCAGTTTAGCTGTTAAGGTGTGGAGGCGTTACAAGCAAATGAACTCACTTTCACATTTATTTTATTTTGGGGTTTTTGATAACCACGTATCCGAAAGTTCTTTACAAATATTTTAGTAGATTTTTAGTGAAAAAGTACAAAAACATGTTAAAAACTCACCTCAAAAGCTGTTTAGTCTGCAAGCAGACCCGATGTAAGACCAAAGCGTCCTTATAAATCTGCGAATCAGGCTCGTTGTACTTGCAAGCATTGTCAAACATCAGTATGAAGTCCGATGCAAGTTCGTTGACAGAACTATACGCATTGTTCTTTAGTTTATGGGCGATCTTTTCCATGTCTATGGGATTTTTGATCAGCTCATAGTAGTCTGGATACTCAGCTTTGCTTGGAAGTTTCATGAAGATAAGAGCAAGTTGGCGGTGACCTGTGGAAGGTGGAATTGTTATAACCAGGGAGCAGATTATTTGCACCTTAAAATATTATGCAAAAAAGTAAAAAGTATAGTCAATGCCCATCATTACACGACGGAACTTATAAAGTAGAATAAGGCTGCCTGTCCATTGATGCGGAGAGAGCTAGCGGATCAATAGGATTGGACCATTGAAGAGGAGCGGAGGTTTAATACAATCCTATTAGTTAATATTTCCTCGTTTCTCCGCTCCGCCAGCTCGCTCCGCATCAATGGACAGGCAGCCTAAGAGACAGTGGTTCAAATAAAGCACTGACCATACTATAAAATATTTTTTACCTTTCTTTTAACACAACCATTCCTAAAAGTTGTTTTTTAGTCTTGCATTTTTACTAATATTAGAGTATTGTTTAAAATGCTCAGTAGAACAATTATTGAACTGTCTGTTTGAATAAAAAATCATCACGCCTATAATTGTAATCCCCAAAAGGGGAGACTTTTGCCATCAACTGGATAAAAATCAGACTGTAGATGCCACTGAAGGTCATGGATATGATGGGAAAAACTCAACTACCTGGGAACCAAACTCTGAGCCGGAGCCGCTCAGCAGTTGCGCTTGCGACCACTAGACTAACGAGACAGGAAGTTCTTTTTTTTTAATAACAATGCTACGTAAGATAATCTTAAATACCAACCTTTAGGGATAAGCTTGACCCTGTAATCTCTAATAGCATCATACAAAGTCCTCAACTTCTGTTCGAATGGCGACAACTGCCTCGCTTTCGGCGCCGCCGCAGCAGCTTTAAAAGTCTTCACCGGAGTCTTCCTCTCGAAGCTGCTACTATTATTAACCTCTTTAAGTTTTTCGTTCATCACTCGTTCTAGAAGGTTCGCGTCCTCGTATATCATGGACCCTTCTTCGTTGAATTGGCGGCAGTTCGCGAACATTAATCGGAAATCGGCCACCATTTCCTCTATAGAGTTGTAACGATCATTCTGGAATAAAATAATTATTAACGCTAAGTAAAGACAAAGCGGTCGCGGGACTTTTTCCATTACCGTGACCCTGGAACGTAAAGGGCTAATGAAGGACACCGTGGATTTTAGGCAGTACAAGTCTGACAGTCCCTCCCGCCCTGCCCTGGGTGGGAGGACTCATTTGATGATTTTAACACGCTAAAAAATAAAAAAAGTGAAGACAAAGTAATAGTGCGGATATGATCAAATGTTTAGGCTTTGTTCGGACTATTTAGTAGATGGTTTATGTGAAGTTTGCACAAAATTAGTCGAGCGGTTCTTCATTTATCACATTTTTTGTAACTAATGATGTAATAGTAGTAGTGTCAATAGTGTAGTAGTATTGATTCTGTGGCGGGGTCAGCTAGTATAGTATAAAGATTAGAAGGTACCAACAAACCTTAATATTAGCCTCAATAGTAATCATATCAATGGGCTTATCAATGACATTATAGTACTCTGGGTATAGCTTCTTGCTGGGTTTCTCCATGAACAGTAGCATGGGTTGTCTTCCATCAGAACAGGTGAACTCCACCATCTGCTTAGAGATGTAATGCAGCTTCTTCTTTAATGGGAGATTGGTTTTGTTCGGCGTGCTAACTGGAGAAGATGATGCGACGGCTGGGACAGGGTTAAGTCGCGGACGACCTGTGAGGAAATAGAGTATGTATTACGGGACTGTCTGTGGGTCGCGGGACTGTGTGTAGGTCGCGGGACCGTCTGTGGGTCGCGGGACCGTCTGTGGGTCGCGGGACTATTTGTGGGTCACGGGTCAATTTGTGGGTCGGATCGCGGGACATTCTGTGGGTCGCGGGACATTCTGTGGATAGTGGGGCCATCTGCGGGTCGCGGCACCGTCTGTTAGTCGCGGGACTGGTTGTTTTATAGCCATGACTCTCAATGCAATAGGCTATTGAAGGAACAGGGTGGATCTTTAGTCAGTAAGAGTATTTTCTGCCACTCAGGGCGGGAGGACTCATTTAATGATTTTACCACCCAACAAAAAGTTATAAACACGTGAATTAATTGATAACCTTTCTTATGATGAGGGTATGTTACCAGTAAAGATATATAAAGAAACATTCGCGGGTCCGATTCACGCATTGAACAAATATATATGACAGGCCTGTTGGTCTAGTGGTTAGTGACCCTGACTGCTATGCCGGAGGTCGTGGGTTCGATTCCCACCCAGGACAAATGTTTGTGTGATGAGCACGATCATTAATTGTTCTATATGTATGTATTTAGAAATATATAAGTATGTTTATCAGTTGTCTAGTACCCATAACACAAGCTCTGCTTAGCTTGGGATTAGATGGCGTTGTGTGATAGTTGTGGAATATTATATTATTATTATTATATTATTATTTTTATAATCTTCAATAATTTGTTCCGAGCCTGGGTGATTGTGTATCTGAATTTATAATTATGTTTGTAAGCGCTCCCACGACTCGGGGGAAATTTTTAGAGTGGGTTAAAAAAAGATACTACCTAAATATCTACGGCAAAAATAAACATTCCCATACCAATACCTCTAGGACGGGGCGTTTGCACTTGCGCCTGATTCTTCACAGACGATAGACTCTCGTCATCGCTCGATGAGCTCTGAACGATATCTAGTAACTCTTGGACGCGTTGCTGCATTATTCTGTTAACAAAAATACATAATAATTAATAATTATGTTACAAAAAGTTGGGTAAATGAAAATTCCTAAAAACAAAATTCGAAGACATATTGACATCTAGCAACCCGCACTGGGCCCGCGTGGTGGATTATGGCCCACTCCCTCTCACAGAGAGGAGGCCTGTGTCCCAGCAGTGGGAACAATATAGGCTGATGATGATGATGATGACTGGGCCTACATTCTAGGCTGATTAAATTGTTGGTAACATAACTATAACATTGGTAACATAACCATAATAGTTCAAAATCGGTTCACCCACGTGGTGATATTATCTTTATCTGCATACAGAGAAGTAAAAGAAAAGAGGCATTGTAATTTATATTTCTAGAACCCTAGCGGCTACCATTCATAGAAACCTCAAATAAGCCGCCCTCATTAAAAATACAAGAATTAAATAAGACAGTCATTACCTAAAATCCTCATTCGTATGTAAAAATTCTTGAAATACCAAAAAATATTAACAATAACGAGTCTAAGATTTCCAAAAAATATTAGAAAAGTGTTACCTACAATACCAGAAAAGGTTCTCGGAACAGCTTAATCACCGTCAACTAATCTTAATTACCTAACTATTTATAGTTATATTAGGTGCAATAATATCAGTACCTGCTATTCATTAGGACAATATTTTTTCTGAGTAAAGAGTGACAAGGAAAGAACAATACACTCCCTTCCTTATTCAACGCGTCGGTATCGAATAAAAAGGGCGAAATTCTAAATTTGAATTCAGTTTGATTTTGGGAGGCGGAGAGACTACATGTCTCTTGGCCAACGGCCAAATAATATTGTGCGACGTTACAAAAGTGACACATGCTCAGGAGCTATTTGCAAAAAGTACCATACTTTATAATTATGCGTACTTAGTTTTAGTCTTAATGTCGCTTATAGTGACTTATGGTCAGCAGATCAAAGTCACGTATACAACTGTTGTGCGACGCTACAAGAGGCATAGATACACAGGAAAGTCGAGTTATTAAAGAAAGTCAAGTGTGCAACAGTCTACTAATATTGTGAGACACTACAAGTGTCATACAGATACACAGGAAAGACGAGTTATTAAAAAAGTCAAGTGTACAACAGTCTACTAATCTTGTGAGACGCTACAAGTGACATACAGATACACAGGAAAGTCGAGTTATTAAAGAAAGTCAAGTGTACAACAGTCTACTAATAATGTGAGACGCTACAAGTGACATACAGATACACAGGAAAGTCGAGTTATTAAAGAAAGTCAAGTGTACAACAGTCTACTAATATTGTGCGACGCTACAAGTGACATACAGATACACAGGAAAGTCGAGTTATTAAAGAAAGTCAAGTGTACAACAGTCTACTAATATTGTGAGACGCTACAAGTGACATACAGATACACAGGAAAGTCGAGTTATTAAAGAAAGTCAAGTGTACAACAGTCTATTAATATTGTGCAACGCTACAAGTGACATACAGATACACAGAATAGTCGAGTTATTAAAGAAAGTCAAGTGTACAACAGTCTATTAATATTGTGCAACGCTACAAGTGACATACAGATACACAGAATAGTCGAGTTATTAAAGAAAGTCAAGTGTACAACAGTCTACTAATAATGTGAGACGCTACAAATGACATACAGATACACAGGAAAGTCGAGTTATTAAAGAAAGTCAAGTGTACAACAGTCTACTAATATTGTGCGACGCTACAAGTGACATACAGATACACAGGAAAGTCGAGTTATTAAAGAAAGTCAAGTGTACAACAGTCTACTAATATTGTGCGACGCTACAAGTGTCATACAGATACACAGGAAAGTCGAGTTATTAAAGAAAGTCAAGTGTACAACAGTCTACTAATATTGTGAGACACTACAAGTGACATACAGATACACAGAAGTCGAGTTATTAAAGAAAGTCAAGTGTACAATCGACAAAGTGGAATCATGACCCATTTTGACAATAAATCGTTTGAATCCGTCAAATTGACAAAGATCAAAGTCGTTACCATGGATATGTATGTTTACGCGAATGTGGACCTAATTGTATTTGAATTTCTGTTGGAAAATAAGCTTATGGTGGGTCATGATTCCACTGTGTCGATTGTACATACAACAGTCTACTAATATTGTGAGACACTACAAGTGACATACAGATACACAGGAAAGTCGAGCAGCAGTTTACTAATATTGTAAAGCAATTCAGATAAAGCTTTACGTTTGGCGAAGTTTATTGTTACTATAATTGCTAGGAGCGCATTTGCAGAATGTTCATTTGTGTCCTTAAAGGTTGTATCACTGACTTACAGCAGATACACAGGAAGTCAAGATATTGAAGAAAATCAAGTGTACAACTGCCTACTAATTTTGAGAGACACTACAAGTGCAGTGGCGATCCTTTCATACAAGCCCAAAAGCCTGGCATGCGTTAGAAATGCTCGATAGAGAATCAATATCAAACCCGAACTATTTAAAAGTTCGCGCGCTTAATTCTTATCAAAATAACACAAAGTATCTACCTATGCCACACTACTACACACCGCGATTGGTCTAATAGTCGCGCGCAGAGTTTCGCATTAAGCAGCATCTACATAAATATAGCTATCACGCTTACACGTACCGGGCTTTTACCGGGCTTTCAAATACTATCTCTCGTCACTTTCGCACTTCTAGCGATGTGCCGTGTAACGAGTTAGAACCTTGTGCGTCTACAAATCGATCAGTGTGAACGTTTAAGCCCTGCATGCGTATGAAGTTGTACGCGTATTGTCACTTTGCAAACCATGCAGTGTTGCCGTTTTAGCGACCGTTGTGAGATCTTGGAGATTTTTAAAAAGTTTAGAGATTTTAAGATTTAGCAACAATAAAAACTAGCGACTTAAATAACTTAAATAACGAAATTAAATATTCAAGCAATATCATAAATATACAAAATTGCGACTTCTAGCTAGATTTTTCATATACATGAGGATTTTTTTTGCTTAAATGACAACACTGCAACTCTGCGTAAGTGTCCCGATACCCGAGTGCAACTCACTTCAGTTTCGTTTGCTTGAGTGGGAAAAAGTTTTGTTGTTAAAGTTTTTTGTGTATTTTCTTTGATTTTCTCAGTGATACAATTGTTTTAGTGACTTACCTACAACCATGGAAGTAATAGTACCTTGTGAGGATTTAAAATGCGTTCAAGTTTTGATTGGCGAAGATAAGGTAAAATCTTTAAACTTTGCTCAGAAGAAACAGTTAATTTCTTCATTAAAACCGACGCCTAATCTGTGTATTTCTCAGACCAGTAAATCGCATAAACGAAAATTTAATAGATCAGTGTATAAAACTAGTTGGATTGTTGGCTGTTCGCACACTAATAAGTTGTATTGCTGGTGCTGCATATTTTTTTCGAATGAAGATTCCGTTTGGAATACAACTGGTTATAATGATTTAAATAACATATCTGGCGCCATTAAAAGGCACGCAAATTCACATAAACACTTGTGTGCAATGGTTTCTTTCGGTAATTTTGGTAAACAACGAATTGAGACATCTATATCACGCCAGTTATCTGAGGAAATTTCAAAATATAACTCGCGCGTTGATAACAACCGTAGCGTATTTCAAAGATTAGTCGATATTGTTTGTCATTTAGCACAACAGGAACTTCCTCTAAGAGGACATGATGAATCCAAAACTTCATTAAATAAAGGCAATTTTTTAGAACTGGTCTCGTTAATTTCAAAATACGATGTCATTTTAGAAAAGCATATGCAGCATCAGGAAAGTGACAAACCGGGGCCGAGTTATTTATCTAACAAAATTCAAAACGATATTATTCATTCCGTAGCCGATGTGATGCAAACTCGTATCGATTACGAAGTTAGGCAAACAAAATTTGTTTCAATTATTATTGACGAAACCCCCGATGTTAGTCATAGAGAACAACTCTGCTTGATTCTCAGATATTATTATAAAAATGAAATTCATGACCGTTTTTTGGGCTTTCTTAATGTGTCGGAAAGTCGCACAGCAGACTCACTCTCTAATATTATTTTAGAATTATTGAATAGACATGATTGCATCGCAAAATTAATAGCGCAAAGCTATGACGGTGCTAGTGTAATGTCCGGTGTAAGAAATGGAGTGCAACAAAAAGTTAAAGATGTTTGTCCACAAGCAATTTACATTTGGTGTAATGCACATATTTTGGCCTTAGTGTTGTCTAAATCATGCAATAGAATTCAGGAGGTTAGTTTATTTTTTTCAGGCCTTCAGTCTTTGTGTAATTTTTTTAGTAATAGTAGCTGCTTTTTACGATACTCATTGCAGCAAAAAATTGCCTAATGCTCCCGCAACTCGTTGGACATACATGTCGCGAGTTGTAAACACGGTTTTTGAACAAAAAAGTAAACTTATTGAGTTGTTTTCTGATCTGTGCGACAATCCACAGAACTGGGATGGGGATACGATTTTAGCTGCTGAGAATTTTGAAAACACTTTGCGATCTTTTAATTTGAATTTTTTTCTTTTTATTTTTCATCGGATATTAAAAATTCTACAAAAATCACAAGTTGATGTTGGTTATTGTATTAATAAAATAAAGGAATTTCAGGCATGGTTACGTGCTGAATTTCAATCCGAATTTGATCAAAATGAGAATACGTTGCAAAATAATTCGGCTCCTCGTTTGAGACGCAACGTACGCTGTGCAAAAACAGAATACAGACGACTTTTTGTAGAAGTAATTGATAACATTAATACCGAAATTACTGACCGATATTCTGAAATTTATAAATTAAAGTTTTTCCAATTGCTCAACAACAAAAAATTTGACAATTATCACTCACAGTTTCCTACAGAGGAATTAGATTCATTATTTGACATTTATGCAAACTATTTCGACAAACAAACATTAAAAAGCCAATTGATTTGCCTGTATTCTAGTCCTGATCTGAAAGATCGTAATGTTTTCGAATTAATTGATTTCATTCATGAGAATAACCTCGAGGATGCCTTTCCCGAGCTGTTAAAGTTAGCGTATCTTGTTGTAACTATTCCGGCTACAAGTTCTTCCGCGGAACGTGCTTTTTCGTCTCTTAAACGTATCCATACCTATCTGAGAAATACACAAGGTCAAGAGCGTCTTTCCGAATTATCAATGATAGCTATTGAAAAACAGTTGTTGGTAGAATTAAAACGATCACCAACATTTTACTGTGATGTAATTAAATCATTTCTTAAGAAAGATAGACGATTGCAATTAGAATATAAATAATTTAAGTATTTAAATTCCTTATTACATTCTATCTAGCTATTTTTTAACTTTCGTTTTGTAACTTTCTGTTTTGTTTTTTGTCTGTAACCTGTTAGTTCTGTTACGAAGCAAGCAACTATGTACTTACCATAACTTTGTTCCCTCAAGCAATGAAGCAAACCAAACGGCTTTTTTCAAAGCCACCGGAGGTATGCAATTGCTGATATGTTTATTATATTCAATCTAGCACTAGCATGCCTTCAGTGAGCTTTCTGCTTTGGTTACCTCATTCACCGCACGACAAGCAAGAGTGAAATTGAAGAAAGAAGAGGAAAGAAGAAGATGGATGAATTCTCTTTTAATTTATTGTACCTAACCAGTAGTTTATGAGAAAATTGCGATGATATACCTACATACTCAGTCGAAAACTGAACTGTTTTTTTTTTTTTTTTTTAAATCGGTTAAAATTTTATTGGGCTTGCCTTGTTTTGAAACCCTAGGCCCGCCACTGTACAAGTGACATACAGACAATCAGTCGATTGCCAAACAAGGTTACTGAAATTAATATAGGTTTTAGCGCTACAGGCTGTCATGTTAACTCCTCTAGAGGGAAGGGGTCCGTCAAGATCCAGAGATTCAGATTGAAGTGACTAGATATTCGTTGATCATTGTACTGTTGATTTGCGTTACTATTAATGTATGCATTTTTATAATAAAAATTAATAAAGTTTTTGTATAATAATTCTGTGCATTTTAATTTATTACCATCTCAAAACCATACTTTTCAATACTAAAATGTTTAAAGCTTCTTCTTTAAAAATTAAAGTACATAATATATGAAACAATTTCTTCATTTTCAATCAATCAGTACTTTTCCAACAGAGAACAAAAACATCCTGGGGGGGGGCAAACACTCATACAGCACAACTATGGAATGTCAGTGATTGCAGTCACTGTGGTTCAAATCAACTGCATGCCATTATCATCATAAGAAACTTACCTCTGCAACTTAACAGCATCCTTATACAGCCGGGAATTAGGTGCATTATACTGTTTTGCATTCTCAAACACTATGTTCATATCTCCTGCTACTTCAGACAACGTCCCATAGCGGCCATGAATAATCTTGTTCTTGATCTGAGTCAGGGACACTGGATTCTTTATTTCCTTGTAATAATCAGGGTGGGCTCTTCGAGATGGAAGCTTCCAGAAAGATTCTGCTACACGGCCTGGAAATAAAAAGGGATTATTAATATTTTATTTTTAATAGAAAATGTTCCCGCACACTAGGTACTTCTATATTGGGAAAGTTGGGAAGGGCTGAGCTGAATACATTGGAATTGGGTAAAAACTATTGATGGCGAAAATCTGGCTTTCTTTATATAAAAGTGAAACAAGTTCTGGATTATCTATCTATCTATGGTAGTAAGATTATTACCGTTCGGGCCAAAATAGTTCCTGATGGTTTCCAGTAGTTTCCATTGCGGTGACCCCTCGTGTTCATGCTTCTCTTCGTCACTCTCACCTGCACTATCCTCTGAATGCTGTAGACAAATATATTGACATAAAAAAAATAGATTTCAGCTACTTCAGTATTTCGCCACGATCCATTGCCTCAGCTTTATAGTATTGAGAGTTTTCGCTTTATAGTTGCCCGCCACTGTAGATTCTACTGGCTTGTTAAAGAAGTGGTAGCAACAATGAATAAGAAAACTATTCCTAGCCAGAGCCGTCTTAATCTTGTGTCGAGGCCCTGGGCACTTTAGGATAATGTGGTCCTCACACCGACGACGCCGACACGTAAGTTTTTCGTTATGGTCAGTGTTCATAAAAAATATCACTATCGACTTATATTTAAAATCTAAGGAACCAAAAGAATGTGAGATGAGAATACGAGCGTAGCAAGCAGGTTATAAACACTACCATCATAAGATAAGATGTATTTATTTGCTTAAACATGTGTAACATGATAAATGAAATGCAGATATAGATGGTAACATAATTTTTTCAGGCCCAACATGTTTTGCCTTAGTCGGCGTACAAATGTTTTAATTTAAGTAAATGTACAAAATAATTTAAGTAGCATGATATAATTTAGTGCCAATCAAAAACAGTGCGACATTAATCAGCACCAAAAGCAAATGTTAATTACCGAAAAAAAAATGTAAATTTATAGAAAATAAAATTACAAGTAAAAATCATTTAAAATACAATTAATAAATATAAAAGAAAATAACAATTAAAATTTATCATTAAAAAAATCAATAATGTCATAGTAACACTTATCAACAAGTAGATTTTTGAGTCCTCTTAAATAAATTGACATTCAGTATTTTAATAACTTATGGTAACTCGGGGCCCTAAGGGCAGTGAGGCCCTGAGCAAGTGCCCTTTAGGAAAGACGGCCCTGTGCTTAACCACTGCCTCATGCAGACATAAGCTTCAAACCAACAGTTATTTTAATTTAGGCTTAATTTTTTTTTAAATGTACAATACCTTAACATCGGGCTCAGTATCAGATCCAGGTGGCTCCATGATGGCCAAAGCCTTGCTATTAGGTACCGGCCCAACTCGCGAGGTCCTTTTACTTCGTATACGTTCGGAAGTCTTCGCCGGCCCACTTCGGCCGTGCTGGTCAATCTCCTGCTTGCGCACTTGTATGATCTGTTGGATAAACTTCATCATCAATGGTCGTCTAAGCCAATTGCTGGCTATGTTCGATGCGATAGAATTGAACCCCTTGTCAAGAAGCAAAAGATAAACGATAATGCTCTGTAGTCTTTAATAGATTTTCAAGCTTATGCTATAAAGTTGATAATCGATTAAAGACAAAGCATTGTCGTTTATTGCTTGCCATTTGTCTAGGATTTCTGTGTTGTGTTGTGTGCAAGTTGAGGTGCAAATTAGTTTGTGTGCGTTTGCACTAGGTCTAGTACTAAATAAGTCCAGGGGGAAATGTGTACTATATAGGTACTCGTACTTAATTTGAATTAAATTATCAAGCGAAATGGATTGATGTCTTGTGACGATAAAACATTCTTAATTCAATTAACTACAATGATTTCATTTAAAGGCATTGTTAGTGGCAATTTAATGCTTCCCATATCCTAAGGTAGCTTATGCCCGCAGCATTACCCACGTTCCAAGATCATTTATTCCATGTGTTAATCCAGGTACAAACTATCTCCGCCTTACCACAAAAAAATAAACAATTTTTGAACGCGTGTCTAAAAAAAGTGTAACTGCAAAACGACCCTTATATCAAGGAGAAATGTTGTTTTGGCATTGACAATTCTTTTTTTAAACAAGTGTTCAACAGATGTTTATCTTTTTTGTGGTTACACGGTTAGTGTTCATCCAAGTCTGATCAGTAGTGCATTGTGACAGTAACAAACAAACAAACATCCATCCATCCATGCATGCATCCTCACATACTTATGCATTTATAATAATTATTAGTAAGACTGACTATCTACTACTGTGCTGTGCAAGAGTGAGTATAAAACCTTATTTAGACAATACAATAAACTGTATGCAAGTTGCGTTACATTGCGGACTATTGAGGGACAATGAATTCAGTTGATAAAACAAATATGTACCGCAATGTTTTCAATATTAACGTCTGCATTGCGTATCGTAAGTTTGCTGAGGAAAGATCGAAGATTCAGCTGCAAGTAATTTGGCAGTGATGTCAACTTGTTGGTTGTAATAGTTTGAAACAAGGGATTCGGCCTCGACGAGTAGTGTTGCGATAGTCTTAAGCCGGGCTGACTGGTGTAATGTAACGCGAATCCACCGTGTAATGTAACGCGAATTCTAGGTGTGGACGGCACCGCGAGCATTACATGTAACGCTCGCGGCTGATCCATCAGCTGTCGGTTTTTGCGCGAACACAAAGGCGCACGTAGTATTCGCGTTCTCAATTCGCTTTGAGTTGTTGACGCATATTACACGTAATCGTAAGATTCGCGTTACACCAGTCTGGACCCAGTTTTATTAGTAACGCGTCTGGAGTACTCATCCAGAAACACGCGAGTTCAAGTCCCACTCGTAGTTAGTTTTTCTTCCCTCAAAACATAAATACTGCTGTGTAGTTAATCTTGCATGCAAGTTCTTGCATTGTCTTAATAAGGCTTTAAATAATAGTACACCAACCTTCTTCAAAGTTTTAGCATCTTTATAAATCTGACTGCCGGGTTCGTTGAAGTGGCAAGCGTTTCTGACCATCAGTAGCAAATCTTTCTCCAATTCCGTCAAGTTGGTATACTCTTCGCCCTGGATTTTCTGGGCTATAGTCTTCAGGTCAATAGGGGAGTCGATGACGTTGTAATATTCTGGGTAGCGCCGTTTGGATGGTAAGAATTGGAAGGCCGGATATAAGGGCCTCCCGTCACTATTTGCTGTCATTACCTGTTGAGAGAAGGGCGAAATTTTAAATCAGAATTGCTAATAGTACTAATACCCTGGACAACCAAAGGAACTGGGTAGATTTTTAGTCGGTCCGACCGATTCCAACTACAAGTGAAAATCAACCTTGCTACTACGATATAATGATGCAATTCGATTGACTTGACGTCGACGTGGCGATCGTGTTTTTTTTTTTCATCTACCCGTATACAACCGCGCATTTTATGTCATATGCCGTAGTGGTAAGGTTGATTTTCACTTGTAGTTGAAATCGGTAGAATCGCGACGCATTGCGCCATGGGTAAGCTCCCTAAGTCTTATAGTCCTTTCCAGTTTACTCAAGTAGGGTGGGAGTATGTATTAAATACTCATTTGTTAACAAAGCAGAAAAAAATGGATTGGTAAAAAGTTTACTTATTTGCCATTTTATGATATTATTACAGAAATTATTTTTACATACAAAATCTTAAGATTAACCAACGGCCAACGATAATGATTAAAAAAAATGATACAGTATATTGATAGGCAAGATAAAACTTACAGCATTGAACAGCTCTTCAAAAACATTATCCTCTTCATAATTAGTGGATGTCTCCGATAGATCCTCTGCTACATCAGATCTTCGGCTGGACGAGCCGGTGCGTGATAGTTTCGGCATCTTGATGTCTTCACCTTACAGAAAAGTTGTTGTTTAGTAAGTAGTGGGTATGTAAGCATTGTAAAAGGCTCTATTCTAAAAATTTTTACTGATACAGTTTCACACACTTGTTGCTGATACTGCTACCCTAAGAGCAATTCCGCACTGAATCCGATCCGGATCACAATCTATGTAGTGCCAAAGATTGGTCTTGAATTTATTCGATTTGGATCAGAGATTTATTAATGCGACAACAATATCCAGTCCAAATTCCAGTATTTTCACGAATCCAGATCAGATGCAGTGCGTAACCCTTTCTTATTTGCACTTCTAGGCAAAGAGCTGTCCCCATGATTAGAAGGTAAAAGCCTATCATTAGAAGTTAAAATGAGATCTTTACCTTACCACTTTTATTATAGTTTTTGTTAAGTAAAATATTATTATTTGTTAAAATAATAGTTTAGTGTTTTTTTTTTTGATAATAAACAGAGTAAACATTCCATTTTAAATTCTAGTAATAGATGGCATTCTGCAGTTTTTATATTTTTCTGTATGCAAAAGGCATTTTACATGGAAAAAACCTAGCTTTCTGTCACACTAATCCAATTACTATAAGTACTACAGGTACTATCTCAAAATATAAAAACAATATTATATTTTTCTCACCATTTTCCAAAGCATGTTTCGTCTGCATGTAGAGCTTCCAAAGATCAACGGCATCTCTGTACTCTACAGTGTCGGGCTTGTAGAATGCCTTAGCATTGTTCACGAGCAACTCTATGTCCGCAGACAACTCGTCAATATCCTCATACGTGTCTGTCTTTAGCTTTTGTTGCACCTGTGGAGAATTTATGAACATGTATGTTAGATGCATTATGAGGTACTGTTTCAGATAAATAGGTCAGGTTGTTATTGGGTTCAGCCGGTGAGTAGTGACTATGCAAGCACAACCGTAGCCCTATTTTAAGGTTAAACAAACTATCTTGAAATATAAAAAAAAAGATTTTACTGTATCACTTTGTTATTGGTGTGACTAATATGTACATATTCTTGCCAAATTACAGATTTCTAGAACTAAGGTCTTGAATTAAGCTGCAGACAGACTGACAAACACAACGCTAATATAAAGGTTTGATGTAGTCCACAGAACGATTATAAATCATACTTACTCTCAGTAAATCAATGGGTTGTGACACAACTTCATAGTACTGTGGCTCTTGACGTCTCTTCGGAGCCCTGATGAATGAATCACACAGCAATGTGCCATCTTCCTTCTTGTATGACCTGATTGTGTCATATAGTTGCTGGCAAATTTCACCCTGGACAAACAGATAATTAAAAAACATTAAAAAATTCCCAACAGTATTATCAAAATGTAGTGTATTCGGTTATTAGTGCATAAAAGTTGTTAAAGAGCCACTTCTGTTTCATAAAACATTTCATTGACAATGTTGCTGTCCGACCATGGAACATGCCCAGGACGACGGCGCATTGTGTTCCAAGCGCACCTCAAAGAGTGTCAGCATTATGACGAGGCCTGTCTAGATGGCCAAAGCCAGCCAGGGTCGCGTGACTAACGAATAACCGTGACCCCGGAACGTAAAGGGCTATTTACCACGCTAAAAAAAGGCAAAAAACATGACATTATGGACATCAAGACTCAAAATACAATAAAAACATGTACTGTACTGAACATGTAAATAATGCAGTCATACAAGCAGTGTGTATAATTATTATATCTCTACATGTACACATAGGACGACCGGCGACGGCCTAGACGCAATTTTCTCTAAGAAATAAAAACTTACTGGATCCAACTTCTTTCTTTTCCGAGCAGACGGCGGTGGTCCAGGGTTGCTCAGCTCGATACCATCATCACTGTCATCTAAATCAGCCCCACGCGAAGCGCCGGAAGACGCACGGCGTCGCTTGCTCATCTTCAACGAAAATGGTTCGCGGAACGATGTGGAATTTCAATTACAAAAATACCAATTCTGTTACATTCTTAGGAAAAATGTTGAAGATTTCTATTCTGTTATAATACACAAAAAAGTTGGTGTCAATTATTTAATTGTGCTAGATTCATTGATTGAATCCGAGGACAACAAAATCTACTTCATAGACGATCTACTTCCGAAAACACAAGCGCGAAAAGTACGGCAACGCAACTCTCTACGCAGTACGCTGTCAAGTGTCACAAGAAAGAGATAACTGCATACAAACTTAAACGACCGTGAAAGAGTCAACATTCATATACCTAGTTAGGCTTACAATAAACATTTTGTAATGGTATCTGGAATGCTTTTCCAGGGTCATTGACAGTAGTTGACAGCTTGACAGCCATCTAGACGCCATATTGTAAAGAAATACGTTCTACGCAAAATAATACATAACTTTAGGTACATCTTTTTTTTGTCATTTTCAGTAAGAATATGATATTATATTTGATATACTTAGGATTTATATACTGGATATTTTTTGGATATTTTTTATTATCAGTAAGAACTGGATATAACTTGCGGGCTTAAATTTCAACATTTCCTAAGAACTTAATAAAAATCATCATCATCTGCCGAGCCTTTTACTATATTGGGGTCGGCTTCCAGTCAAACCAATTTCAGCTAAATATCAGTATTTTACATGGAGCGACTGCCTGTCAGACCTCCACAACCCAGTACTGTAACTGGGTAATACGATAACCCATGGTAAGACTGGTTGTCAGACTTTAGAGCTTCGCTGCGTTTAAATCCTTTATCCAGTTTAAATTTATACTGACTAAATGTTAAACAGCCCGTTTAAGTACACCGAGAGGTGAAAAATTATACCAGTTAAAATTTAATCTGCCCCGTTTACGGTCGTCCGCTGGTCTATGTTTTTACTGAAAGGAATAAATTTTTGCGACCTTTTTACCTCGCAACATTTTATCCTGCTGTCAGATTGACATTAAGTTTTGTTGTTTTGCTCGATTCGCGCCGTAAAAACGAATGTTTTTAGTTAAGAGAGCGAATGTTATTTGTAGATTATGGATTTCATTAATATTACACCGGAAAATTGATTATTTGTTTAATAAACTGAGCTGTCAATTGAATTTGACAGCTAACATTGACAGAAACTTATGACTCCGTTCAGAGAACTCTCGCTAGTTTAATTTTTTTCCAGCGAAATGTCGCCGGAAGATTTAAACGCACCCCGACTAACAGATAAGAATTTAATAAAAATAAAGTTAAAAATTGTTATCCTACCTTGAATAAAAATTAAATGTGTCATAACTACCCTCTAAACAAAATTAAAAAGACAAAAGTTAACGGTTACGTGCGAACCGTCTCCGAATTCTTTGTAATCAAGAAATAATTATGTTGGAAAAATATCGTAAAAACTTTATTCTGTTTGATGGTGCAGTGTACTACTGCTTGCTATGCGACGAACTATTAGGAAGTATTCAATATCTTGAAAAACATATTCGTTGCGATTCTCACAGAAACAGATTGGAAAAGCAGGTCTATTTTCATGGATTGAGAAAAGAGTTTATTTACAAGGTATTGTGATCTCTTCAATAGGGTTGTATTTTCAAATTCATGTGTTTGCCTTGATATTAGTATCAGTATATACTAATATCAAGGCAAACACATTAGTATCAGTATCAGTATAATATACTATAATATACTATATATACTACTATATTATAGTAGTATATATAGTATCAGAATACTGCTCGACTGCATCGTTTCAATGCTAGGCAAAGGCCTCTCCTAAGACTTCCAGCCCCAAAGAGAAGTTTGAAAGTCCACCTTTTCATTTCAGATCGAGAAACAATTTTATTGTGAAAACTGCAACACTGTAGTTTCTGATATTGATGCTGTTACCAAACACATTGAAGGTGATGGCCATAGGGCCATGAAAACCAATACGAAAACTCAGAGAAAGAATATATTTCATTATGAGTCTGGCTATGTCACCAAAAATAAACTTACACTAGATATGGTCAAATGGAATTCAATCGTAGATAAGAAATGTCTAGTTTGCAATGTAGAAGTAAAGGATAAAAGTTTGCACATAAGATTAAAAGAACATGTTATTAAGTTGTGTGCAACTGAAGTTTTAAGCGTGTTTGATGAGCGTTATTACAGAGAGGTAGGTGTTTAAACTATGAACCATAAAATTGCGAATGTCTGTTAATCGATCACGCCGGAATTCCTGAACGAATCTGTATGAAATTTTTGCAAAGAGGTAGAGGTAGCGCAGCGGTATTTCATAAGTTCCTAATGTTGGACTCGGCAAAAGCTTGTGTACAATAATTTCGTACCAACTCATGACATTCGTAATGTTATCCACGTACAATTTTGTGTCTTTTTCTTGTTATACCTATCATGCTTTCTTTTTTAGTTTTTGTCCTCTAAAATACCCTTCCATAAATGTATTTCAGATCAACATGAACAAGTATCATTGCTTTACTTGTAACAGAGTTTTCTCGGCTCCGAAATTGCACGAGCATTGGCAAACTTGCAAAAATAATGATGAGAATGAAATAAAGAAACAAAAAGAAGTTGAAGCCAGTAAGCCTAAAGCAATACATACTAAACGAATTCGCCGATTACAAGAATTCTTTTTGGTAGACCCAATCACAAAGTCTTCTACCTGCAAACATTGTAAGACAGTAGTTGCTATTAATTTTCCGGCCATGTTTAAGCATTTAAATATTCATTACGATAATGTAGGACTAGAAACAGATCCAAATTGTGATCCTGATACTAAAGCATCTTTGGAAGAAAAAGTTAAAAAGTACTTTGAAATAACAGATCATGGGAAAAGAAGATCGGAACTAGCAAAATATGGGAAAGAAAATTCTATCAAATTAAACTTTAACGGCCGTAGAGGATGGTGTCTACTCTGTGACCGATTCTTGGTTGCCCATAAAAATAGTTTTGAACAGCATATCATAGGTGCTACTCATCAGGGTAATTTGGAGCTGCAAGGTCTTATAAGTCCAAAGGTACACGACGCAAGACCAGTTAAAACAAAAAATATTAGGAAATGTAGGCTGGAATTTTTATTTGAAAGTGATATGTTTTATGTTTTCGATTACTTGAGGATTGAAATATTTAGTTTCTTTCTTCTTTTCCGCATTGCCGATCCACATTTTAAGAGAACTAAATGCTATGCATGCAATGAGTTAATACCACAGGGTGAAGAGGGTGAACATTGTAAAAATACGAAGCATAAAAGAAAGTTTTTAGCAGCTAAATATGTTTTGTCCTTTGAGGACGATGGAGAATTTATCAGAGAAGTGAGTATGTCATTACTTTCCAGAATTTGATGCTTATTAGTGACGCTCTATCTATGGTGTCTTTATACTGCGTGTTGCTTTTTTTTTATTCCTGGGCAAGAATATAAGCGTCCCCCCTCCACCCCAGCCCGTCTCCGGAGAGCGGCAAGTAATGGGCGACTCGCTGTCCGACCATGGATCATGGACCCCCCTCTAGAGGGCCAAAGCCTGCCGCCGGGGTCGCGGGACTCACGAATTACCGTGACCCCGGAACGTAAAGGGCTATTGAAGGACACCATGGATTTCAGTCAGTAGGTACGTGTCACAGTCCCTCCCGCCCTACCCTGGGAGGACTCATTTGATGATTTCACCAAATAAAAAAAAGTACCCTACATTATGCATTGAAATAGTCACACGGTAGTTACTTGCATGTAGTCTTGTGTAGTTCGCGACCGAACTAGTTCGAAAGAGCTGCTCCCACAGATGAACTACTGAACTAGCTCCCACATTTCCCGCTCCGTAGTTCAGTAGTTCGGACAGAATGAAAGAGATCGACTGAACTAAGATCTTTGCACGGGAGCGGGACAGCACTACACTATAATACTCCCGTTCGCTCACCGATCATGCGCGCATCCCGTTTCGTACACAGTACACAAATTGTCGCATGCAGCAGGAACCGTATTAAAACGAGCGAACAAAGACAAACTAAATCTGAAATCTCTTTGCGAGCGAACGATTTGATCGCTCTTGATCGGTCGGTCTCTATTACGAGCTAGGAACTAACGAACTAGAAGAACGAACAAGTTCGTTTAAGAGCGGAGAACTAAATTGAGCGCTCTCAGTAGTGAACTAGAATGCCCAAGACTACTTGCATGGGACACGAGGACATGGGAAAGAGGCGAGGTTTTGACCTCTGGGCCAACCACCAACACGAATTCCTAAACTTACCTACTTTTTAATTTCAGGTTCGGCGAAATTACTTCCATTGTGGCTTTTGCAACAAAGCGTTTCCTTTTTTGGAAAAATTGCGTGAGCACATAGTGAGCTTTCAACATAAGATGAAGCAGGCTGATCAGACTGGTTTATGTCTTGGATCCATCAAATTTAATACAGAAAGTGATGATCTGTATAGTAAACTATTGCATTATGGTTTTAAGAAAGATTAATGCTGTATTAAAATTTCTTTTCACCTCACCCGCTCGGAAAGATTCTATTTCTCATTCAAAATCTGAGCGGAAAACTCCATTTTGTGCTCTAGAGCACAAAGTGTTGTTTAAAATTCGAACACGTCTTGTATTCAATTGTTTTCTTCTTTTCTACACTGGCAGGCGAGCCGCCCCCACTACATTTCCTCGCTGTGTGAGGTGAAAAGTTGTGTGTTGCACTCGGCAGCAAAGTTTTTCAGCGTCTCGTACCTTTGAAAACTTCGCATCGCTCAGGATTCTATATTTGAACCGCTCGTTTCTCTCGCGGTTCAATCTTAGAATCCTTCGCTCGCTCAGTTTTCAATTCAAGTACTCGCGCCAAAAATCAACTTTGCAGCCTTGCATAACAAATAACTATAATGTATCTGTTTTTAAGTACCTTTGTTTTTACATTAACTTATTTTAATTTTATTTTAGCCCAACTGCAGTTACAACTTTTTTTTTCGGTAGTTAATGGCTTTTGGATATTTGTGCCCTATGTTGAAACTGTGGTGAATAGGTTTAGTGTGGTTAAAAAAATAACATGGTTTAATTGTTAAATATATGTTTTATTTTACTAATTAAATTTATTACTTTGTTTATATTTTGTTACTTACTGTTACTTACTGCATTACTTCTCTGCTGATTACAAAAAACTTCGTAAATAAAGATTATAAAATAATTTGTATCTTTTTTGTGTTTTTAGTCTCCTGGTCTGACAACCAGTTTAAAAACTTAAAAAAAAAAAATTGAAAAGGCTTTCAATTGCATATGTAGTATTTTTTTTTACATTTCTGCACCCATAAGAAATTCTCATACATCAGGGGTGATTATACAAACATTTAAACTCTTAAACAAAAAGAGCCAAACCTGGAATAACATACAAAAATGGGAATCTATTGTGACATGCAGCACAGCAGTCAATCACTGGGCCACTGCACCAACAGTGCCATCCAATGAAATGATGATGAATAATATTTATTAAATAATAATATTTATTACACAATGATGAATTATACTTGTTATAATGATATTGAATAATACTTGTTATATCATGATTAATAATACTTGTTATATGATGATTAACAATACATGTTAATGATGAATACTTTTCTTTTAGATTTTCACAGCCATTTAAATTAACAATTTCTCAAAAATCTTTTAGAATGTTACATTATAGTCATTTAAAATAAATATCAAACCATTGAGGAAAATGAGACAGTAGCATTATAAAATCATTATTTGATTTTGTGTTTATCTCTGACAAATATTTATTTGTGGATTCAATATAAATGTTCTGTAATGATGATGGTAACTCTATTATATCTATGTCTAATAAAACTACTATGTGGCTAAGATGTGTGTGATACAGAACAGAAAATGAATCACAAGAACAGGCATTTTTTACATGTTTGATAAATATTTGAATAAATAATTGTATTCTTTTGTCATAGTTCGTCATTATGAACAAATGATTGAGTACGCCACAGCATATTTGAAAACAATTGGCTGAATTAGAAGCCATTTTAACTAAATGCTGAAGATCAGCAACAGAAATAAGTCTTCCTTCTACATCTGGATCGGCCTCATTCAATAAGCTTTGGCATGTTTCTAAAACACACTTTTCAATTTCCGGTTTCAATTTTATTGAAACATCTTCAATTGTATGAGACACAGTACTTATAGTATCACATGTCCATAAGTCATTTAGTATCTGAATATTCTTAGTGCCACTACTATCCCAATGGATAATATCTTTTAGTAAGCCATCTAGGTACACTCCATTTTGATTCAAATTAACTAAAGCTTGCACAACTTCTGGATTCAATGACGACTTCTGGCTGCTACTGATGTTCATGTCCTTTAAATTTCGAATCAAAAATGCATCCAGTCTCTTTTCTATGGATTCATTACATGTTGGTGAATCTTTGATTATTTCTTGATAGAACTCCAATAACAATGTTGTAAAGTTTTCGTCCACTTTAACATGGTTTTCTGGTTCAACTTGACACATTTTTCTTATATTTTCTAATATAGATAATCGTAGATTGTTGTTTACTTTTGCATTTGCTTGAGATAAGTTGAGAATTTTTACGAAACTTTTTGAAAGTGCCTTCGCCACGTTTCTGTCAAGCACTGGATTTTCATATGTGAATTTAGGGCATGGTAGGTTATTTGCTGTTATAATTTTCTCTATTATTTGATTATTCATGATGAATTTTAATTATTAAAACAAAAATAACAAGACCTTTACTTGAGTACCTGCTGTGCTGTCAAGCTGTCAAGGTGTCAACTGTCAAAGCAAAATATGTCAATGTCAATTAAAGTTTATAATATAAAGTTTAAGTCAAGGTCTTTTCATTTATTTTTATTCTGAGTTTTCATTTTCGATTTTTTATTGATTAATCAGTAACGAAATAGGTATATTATTAATGTTGTTTTAAATATCACATGAATCTTTTTACTTACTGTTAAAACAAAAAGTTATACACTGCCATCTTGTGTGCAATAGATAAATCAGTTGCTATCATTTGTCATTTTTGATGTTGCTATTCGACACTAGGTGGCGGTAGCAGTAAGTTTTCTTTAAATCTTGTTGACAGGATATTAAATTTTCTATATCCCTCAGTACCTATGTATTTTTTACCAGCTTTTTGCAACTTGTAAATAAGTATTGGACCAGACCTCGCTAAGTCGTCCACCCATTTATAGAAAAAAAATTAAGCAACCCTCTCGTTTTAGCGCGAAAATTGTTTACATAATTATGCAGATTATGTTTTTTTGGTATCAAGAACTTTCCCGTTTAAATACTGAAATAATAAATCCCCCTTTTCTTCTTTCAATTTACTTCTTGTCGTCAACGTGGGCGGCAGCCATCTATTGGATTGTATTCATCCTTGAAGGCAACATTTAGAACTATACGATAGGTGAGTCACAAGAAAATTCACTTGTTGGAAAATTCAGACTGCAATTTCCCTAAATTCCGGCCGGGAGAACCTAATGAATTCTCTATTAGGTGGGAATTGAACCTAAGATCATTATACCAGTGCCGTGGCGCTTGCAACTACTGGAACATCCGAGGCAGTCTCATTATATGTAGGTATTAATTTGTAAATTCTGTAACTAAAGATTAAATAGGCTTATTAGATAGTTACCGGGCTAAAAACCTTTGGTGACGATTTTATAAAACTGAGGGTAGTTTGTTAATTTTATTATATTTACAGGATGATTGGAACACCTAAATAAGCAAAGGAAAAGTTAAAGGAAACCCCTGTAAACGATCAAAATGTTTGTTATACCTAAGTATTTATCAAATATCTGTGTCGTCAGTGTGATGTGTTTGAGCAACAAGTTTGAAAGCTTTTTTTTACGAGTAGGTGGTTAACTGGTTAGGTCATCAATAGGCGGAAATCTCGCTGTGGTTGGAGAGTAGGGAATGAGACTCTTACTCGTACACCCTTATTAATAAACGCGAAGTTACGAGTGTTGCAACCAGTGTAATCTTGAGATTAGGTAATCATAATTATATTTTTATGGATTAACTTTAGCATAACTTTACTTATCAATTTATTAATAAGGAAGTTACTGACTAAACATGTTCATTCAATTTCCACGTTCCGGGTGGCGGTAACCTGCTTACTAAGCAGTGCTTAGTCAGTTCCCCGAAAGTTCGAATGCGACGACGGTGTCTCTAAAAAACAAAACCATTTTGGGTATAAAAAATTTAAGGTATTTATTATCTGAGTACTTATTTTATTTTGAAATTAGGGTCTAGGATATCTCTATAGGTACTTACTTATTCAAAAAATTGTTTAATCAATGAGGTTAAGTCCCTTCAGTTTAATGTAAGCACGCAGCTAGCTCAGCTATCAGTTACAAATATAAATAAAATCAGGCAATTACCTACATGAGTTCTAATGTAAATAATGTAAATATCTTTTTATGTGAGTTCACGCAGGTCATTCAAGTTTCATTGGATATATGAGCAACATCCATTTCTGAATCCTCCGTGAACTGTAATCTCTTCGCCGAGTGCACTTTGACACGCCTCATACACATAAATCGCTTTCACATACAAACAAAGTTACGTTACAAACATTAAAATATCACGATAACGCAATAAAATTAGTAGCCGAAACAAAAACAAATTCTGAAAAATGCTCCGTAATAACACACACTTAATAAGAGAAAGCCGACTCAAAAGCCCATGTGTAAATTAAAAAAAAAGAAAAAAAATGAGATCGCTCATCAACATGAATAATAGAAGATTCGGATATCTTAATTAGCATGAATTTACACCGTTATAAAGCGTGTAAGATGAAAAAAAGGTTAATAATAATTCATATCGCCATTTCTCCGGTATATTTCGAGTTGGATTTTGTGGGGCCCGGTTAATAAATTATGATCGAGACCTCACATACAGTGGACTAACAACGTGGGCCACACCGCGGGAAGCTCCGCCCGAGAGGGGGACAGAAATAT
Organism: Agrotis clavis; assembly: GCA_954870645.1. Classification (NCBI taxonomy): domain Eukaryota; kingdom Metazoa; phylum Arthropoda; class Insecta; order Lepidoptera; family Noctuidae; genus Agrotis; species Agrotis clavis. Next base: position 7,568,257 of record OX940940.1, read on the forward strand.
CTTCTTTCTCCGTCTTTCATAAGGCTGTGCGGTAGTCCAACAATGCGACTTAACGTTGTAATATAAAACCAGGAATGTATGTTTACTTAAAGGTCGTTTTTGGTGCAATTTCATTAACTTTTCTAATTGGAAGCGCTGTTGAGCACGCGGGTACTTCTGTATGTTATATGGCCGCCAACGTAATTTCATTCTTGTCTAAGTAGCGGAACGTTAGTCTCGGTTTGTTTTCAACGAGAATTTTATTTTGAGTTTTGCTACTGGAAATTAGAGAAATGGCCATTTAGGTGAAATTGAGTTTTTGTTATGCATAGGTCTTTAGTAAATTTTTTTTTATGACCAATCAAAATTTGAAGAAAAAATTCAATACTCTTTTTAGAAATCGGAAGATAAAGAAAGAAAATGTATTAAGTACCTATTTGAGATACTTATTCAGGTTCGGCTAGTAATAATAATATAAGGCAACGTTCGAAACGAAATAAGTATTTGTGTAACGCGTCCATAATTTTACATTTCGCAAAAAGGTAGACGATAAAAAAATATGTCAGAAAAAGGATTAGGTACCAAGTCATTTGAATGGTTTGAGGACCACTACAGTCATTTCAGAGTTATTTTACCATTAATATCTACCTACCTAACTGATATCAATATACTTATAATAATAATTATGAAATTAACTCTGAGACTTGTAGCACCTACTTACCATAAAAAGAAAATAAATGAATATCTATGTGATTTTGACAGCTATAGAGTCAGGTAAAATAAACAAGACAGGACTTTTGCCCAATAACCAGGTACTCAACTTGTCGATGGTTAAAAAAAAACCGTTTATGGTACTAAAATAAAAAAGTACAACGGTATCTCCCGAGTCCCGCTAGATGGCGCTGCAATGTAGTTAAGCAACAAGATTGAAGTTGAGATCGTTAAATAATATACACAGTAGAGATATTAGACCTATGTTTTACACTAATAACTTATGCGTGGGAACTATCTAGTCAGTTTCAGGTTACAGTTTAGGAAAAACATTTATTTAATAGGTAAAGTCATTTAGCTTGATGAGACTGCCTGTTGCAATCAATCGTGCTTGTAGGATTTTTGAGCTGTGGTTCAATGAAAATGAAACCTCTATCTATGTATATTTATCAGGAAAAAGACAAAACAACTTTAAGCTCATGTTACATATGTACAGATTGGTACTGGTGGTGCAGTGGCTTCGCGATTGACTGCTGCGTCAGTTCGATTCCCGCACGGAATAAATCGACGAAATATTTGTTATTTGTTTCGGGTCTGGGTGTTTGTGAATATCAGTTTAAATGTTTGTGAACACACCCACTATACAGAGAATAAATGATGATATAATAATTCCACATTTTTCTATCGGTTTCAGTAATTATTTGTAGACGTTTTTCACTAGCTTAAACGTACCGTGGAGGACCGATACCGAAGGTACTTACCTAATAAAATAAATAGCACAAGAAAATCATGTCTTAGACCTGGATCGAATCCACGACATACTACTCGTAAGTTTGAGCCATTACTACTGGGTCATTCTTCTTTTTAGTAATCACCACATGAGTTCACTCCCGCCTCTGGTTGGAGTGGAAGGATCAGACTCTTTCTGACTAAAATCCATCCTGCTTCTTCACAAACCTTTTGCGTTCCAGTGTTGCTCTTAGATAGTCCCATGGCAGACATGGGCTATTCCTGCGGTAACGACTAAGTACTTCTAGAAGATTAATTCTTGAAGATTCCTCTACTTAAGAGGATATTATATAACTATAGGTTTTGAGGTTTTCTTTTTTTCAAAAGTAACTCTTAGGCGCCTGTAACTTTCAAACTATTATAAATTTTGAAAAAAAAAGAAAACCTATAAACCTAGTTTTTACTGTGTAGGAAGCACTCTAAAAAATCATTGAGATAGGATTACATAGGGGTAGGAAAACGTTTTCTCTTTTAGTATGGACGAGCGCTCGGTGGACGATCCTCTTAACGTCACCGTTAAGTCTCATGTGGAAAGTTTCCTGGCCTAGTAAGTAGGTGCCAACACATTATGTATGAGATGACTCAGGCATCTGATGGTAAACGCCCATAAAACTAACTTGTGCGATGTCCATCATCTACACTAATACATAATATCATTAGGGTGACCACTTTTCGTCTTACTTGAAAGGAGAATTTGAAAGAAACTCACAAGATTTTTTTTCAATTTCACCATATCAGGTACTTTTGAATTGTCAAAAAAATCATAGTATAGAGCCACCTTCCTAGAGAACCACTCACATGGTAGAACTTGTAAAATCACTGTAGTTGCCCATTCATACTAATTTTGCTAGGTACTACAATTTGAATCTTGAGATATCCCAATATTTTATAGTTTCTGCTTCGTGAGAATCAATCAACCCTAACTTTGCATTTACCTTTCATGACCATGACCATAACCATCTATGAGGATGAAATAAAATAATTGAAAAGGATCAAAAGCTATCAGCTAGGCAAACTCATTGTGTCTGCCCGAATTTGAAACTCGATCACTCAACTCTTATCCTTACTTTGAGATCGGCCCAACATTTTCTTATTTCAAACTCTCCTCGACTGCCCTGTGATCCGTCACGCTGTCATTTACTATAACTCTATTTTTCATTTGATTTAGAATTTCACCTAAGTACTTGATGGTTAGTGGACATTGTTGTTTGGTGTCAGAAGCTCAACTCAATAGTTTTTGAACCTAAAAACATTAATTTGTTATGTCATCATCAGCCTATAATGTTCCCACTGCTGGGGCACAGGCCTCCTCTCTGTGAGAGGGAATGAGCCATAATCCACCACGCGGGCCCAGTGCGGGTTGCTAGATGTCACATGTCTTCAAATTTTTGGTTCTAGGACATGCCGGTTTCCTCACGATGTTTTCCTTCACCGTTTTGAGAGCAGTGGTGATGAAATAAATTACACAAAGTAATGCGCCTGGCGGGGTTCGAACCCACGACCTACAACTCGTAAGTCGGGACCGATACCACTGGGCCACCACTGCTCTACCTATCTCTACATTTTTTTTTATGTATTCCCTCAAATTAAACCTTGCAGAATCAATCCCCTTCTGTCTATAAGTAAGTAAGTAATAAATAAACAAAAAAAACTTTCATTGATTTTCAGGAAATATCTCCACTAGAGCCCAAAACCTGGAGTCTCTACGGCCCATCGCAGCCATCGTCAACATGTCCAAATGATTGATAGCAACCCAACGTGACCACCGCCATTATACACACTTATCAAACAAAAGAATTGGCCCCAATGATCGTCCGTGCGAAAGGTGACGTCGTGGCCCGATGATTGCCGATCATTACCGAACATTACAGATGTGACGCAATCAACAATACGTGACGATTGCATTAGACTAACCAGCGTAGGTGGATTGTGATTGGATTGGTGCTTTTTGTTGCTGAAATTAATAAGGACAATGGATGATGAGAAAAATTGATTGCCTCTTAGATAGCTAATAGGATTGGCGTACGCCACGATTGCGGCGGTAAGACCCCTCTTTGAGGAGTTGCTGGATAGACGTCACGGCGTCCTCACCTTCCGCTTGACGCAGGTCCTCACCGGACACGAAAGTTTCGGGAGGTTCCTGTGTCTGCCTGTGTGATTGGGAAGGAAGAAATGCCTGGGTGTCACCACCGCGAGAAAGAATGACAGTAGTACACGTAGCAGTTTCTCTGTCAGCCTATAACTCAGCGAATCAACATTTTTTCTAAGAAAATTCGAATCTATTTTCGTTATCTACTTAGAATATTTTGTAAGCTTTTAATCAAGATAATTATTGTCTTTATAACAGCTTTACAAAGTATTACTACAAAATGCTCTTTGTGGATTAACTTGTTGTATAATCTCAAGACGTTCAGTAACATCCGAATTGGCAATGTTAAAAGAGTCCATCGGTTTGTCGGTGTCTGGACATGGCTTCTTTTTATTATCTTATAGTAATTTTAGCTGTAATTTGACGTTTAAGGTGCTCATAAAATGTTTTGTCTATGAGTTACGAGTCGTTTTATAGACAGGATTGTTTTGAATTCAATGTTTTTATTGATGAGTGCCGATAAAGATAACTAATAGAGTTAGAAGATGATGTTATAAATTAGTGTTAATAGAGAGAGTTTATTACTTCTAGTTAAATATAGGTACACAATATGTGAGTCCTACCTATTAAAACTTTTCTTCGATTTCCCACTATATAAGTACCTATCCAAATTTCAAACACCTTGCATGATGGTTTTGATCATCATTCTTGATTGTTCTTTTAAACAGCTAAACAAAATTAACTTACTAGTAAGTGAATATCTTGATATTGATTCAATTAAGGTGGGTGTACCATGGAAGTCCACGCTCCTTCGAAGGCCAATTATTAAAATTTCATAGTTATTGCCTGTGATGACAAATTCATTCTATTTACACAAACATCCATCAAATTGGAAACCAAAGACGCGACGGCGCGCGGCGCGAGCGAATCGCTCGTTTGAACTTAAATAATAATTATGGTGTAGAAAATTTAGGCAAAAACTTAGGCCCATAATTATTACAGAACGCTCCTCAAAACTCAAGTGTTACTTAAAACTGGTTTCAAACAATCAAATGCTTTGAACCAAGTTTTAAGTAGTGCTTGAGTACGAGCCTTTAGTTTTTTGTCTTTGGGACAGCACACATTAATATTACAGAAGTTATACTATTTAGAATAATTATGTGCATAGGTAGGTACTGAAAGTACGCATAAAGAAACGCAAATATTACAAAAAGGTGCACATAATTATGTGAGTACCTACATGGGATGATCCATAAAAGCAATTTATATGATAAAATTGATGCATGCATGTCCCGTTTACACCATAATATTATCGGATATCGATACTTTAACTGTGACAACGATAATTTTTTAACCATAAAATTAATAAAAAATATCAGATAGGAAGCCGCGAAAATTGATGTCACATATTTACTCAAAATACACTGTCATTATGTTAATACTTTCGACGAAACAAAGTTGAAAACTGCAATTTTTATAAATTGCGTGCCACGGTCAATTTTTATTATGGTTTATTCCGCGTTCAACCCCCAATAATTTCTACCCTCTTCCGCGTTCGACCCCTAAACGTTTCCACATTCGACCCCTGAGGGTCGAAAGGTGATTGAAATTGCAGATCGGCATAATAATTAATAAGTATGAAATAAAAAAGATATTATCAAACAGCTTAGATATGAAACAACTTAGTTAAACAGAGAGAAAAAATCTTAGATTTCTATGATTACGTTGAAAATAAATCCATTTTGATAATTTGCCATTTTGCGAATTAAGCTTTTTGAGAATTGACCATTTTGAGAATTAAGCGTCCTCGTCCTTTTGCGACTAGGTTACCATTTTGCTAATTGGGCTTTTTGCGCTTAAATCGTTGTGCCGAGTAATGGGAATTAATGCAAGTCAAGTCATCCCAGAATTCCCAGATACGGAAGCAGCCCAAAAAAGATTAACTAAGTATGTAGGTAGTTGTTTTATACTAACGGAGTAAGTTAATATAAAGCGTATAAAAATGGCCCTGATCATCACCCCCTAGCATTTACAAGCTATGAAGCGCGTGCGACTACGATGCGCACGCGCTGGGTGGCCAGCCGCGGTAATGACGCCAAACAATGATCTATGGCTCGGAGCCTGCGCCGATGTTGACTGCGCCGTGGCCGTGTCTCTATCTAGGACTTTATGGGGGTTGATTATACCTAGGAAGCTGTTTAGAAGTCTCGATGGGAGTTAGGTTAGGTATATTAAGAGAATCGTCTACCGAGCGCTCGTCCATACTAAAAGAGAAAACGTTTTCCTACCCCTAAATGTTATCCTATCTCAATGATTTTTTAGAATGCTTCTGACACAGTTTAAAAACTAGGTTTATAGGTTTTATTTTTTTCAAAAGTAACTCTTAGGCGCCTGTAACTTTCAAACTATTATACATTTTGAAAAAAAGAAAACCTATAAACTTAGTTTTTTACTGTGTAGGAAGCATTCTAAAAAATCATTGAGATAGGATAACATTTAGGGGTAGGAAAACGTTTTCTCTTTCAGTATGGACGAGCGCTCGGTAGACGATCCTCTTAACTCACCATTTTCTTTCATTTGTTATTTCAAAAAAGGCATGCCTGTTTTTAACGGCATTTTCACACACACACAAAAAGAAAAGACTTCACCCTCAAGTCACTTGTTCGCGGGACTATCCCATCAGGTAACCATGACACTGGAACATAAAGGGCTATTGAAAGACACTGTGGATTTTAGTCAGTACGATTCTGACAGTTCCTTAATTCATCCTGCCATGGGTGGGAAGGATCATTTGATGACATTACCACGTAAAAAAAAACCGTCCCATGTCACCAGTCTGGTCACCTTGGGGTCAATTCCACCAATAACAGAGAATCTGTAACATTTCGAGGCCCAGATTACCACTCGCCATCCGGTTGCCTGATTGCCTCTCTGACATAATTATCATTTTGACTTGCCATTGCTTTAACTAAGTCGTCACCGCAGGTTCCAGGTTGTCCGAGGTGGATTCTTGCTTCTCAAATCCATAAAAATATAATTAAGTCTTAGTTACCTATTTTTGGTGTTGTTCAGGTCATGTCTGTCGTATGCGGAATGAGTTGTGGGCACGCAAACCTCATGATTGGTGCCTTGAAACAGCGACATGGGGGAGGCAGAACTCGAAGGAGATGGCACGGCGAGCTGGAGAATTGGAAGGAGGTAGCGCAAAGTCGTGAACATTGGAAGGAATGGAAGGAGGCGTTTGTCCAGCAGTGGGTCAGTACAGGCTAATTAACAATAATTATAGGCACCTATATGTAAACTTTACGTATCACTCCTACATTGATAGGTACTACGTCAAGATAAGCTAAACTTTTCGTATGATATAGTCCTACATTGATAAGTACTACGACAAGGTACGCTTTTAAGCACTTCTGTTATACAAGAATCAAACAGTGATTCATATAAATGTACTCGATAAGCTAATGATTCCAGTGCTTAGCCGTCGGAAGATCATTACCTGTGGTTTGATATCTAATGAATAAATGTAACAGGGGGAGAAGGAAACCTAAGTGTTGCGGAATTACCGAGTTTTTGTACCTAAGTGAAATTTATGGATTGTGGAAGTTTGAAATTGTTGAATTTTGGACTTTGAGCTTTGGTGTTCAACGTTTTGCTTTTCCAAAGTCATTATGATTTCTGAGTAACATGTAAATATTGAATTATTAATGAGTTTCGACTTGGTTTCGTATTCTCAATTACAAAGAAAACACTTTACTACAAATGTAATTATAGTTTTTTTCACAAGGTCTACTTAGGTTTGAAAATTGAAAATGGAAATGGGGAATAATTTTATAGTAGGTACCTATCTAACTAAATATTAATTATTTGCTAGAAAATACTTTTTTCTTACCCTTGCGTACAAACCGTTATTGTTTTTCAATACCCTACCAACTGATGGACGAAATAGATTCCCAATTTCTTGATGACTCATGCATGCCTATTACCTGCCTGTAGTCATTTCGCTTTTTCTGTTAAACCCTATATTCATACCTACTTATTACTTATATTATCATAATCAAATAAGCCCTTTATTCAGAAGTACATACATAGAACAATCATACAATGTCGTTTAGGTACTGGAATTGAGCAATAATACTTGAACGTGAAATGTCATTGTTTGAAACGTCTGTGAATGTTTTAAAGTAGGTCTCGTCGTGATGAAAATAATAGCAGCCTGCACAAATATTGGTAATATTATTGTGGTACACACGGCGCGACTGACTCCGAAATGAGGAGATTCGTAGACGAACCAAAGTTGCCGACATAGCTCAGTGAATTAGCAAGTTGAAATGGCAGTGAGTGGGGCAGTGGGCAGACCACATATCACGCAGAACTGATTGCCGATGGGGTCGTAAGGTTCTCGAATGGAGACCACGCACCGGGAAGCGCAGCGTATAAGGACGGATGTCCTTATACGCTGCGTTTCCCGGTGCCACCTAATGAAGACCACAGGATTACGCTGGATGCTTCCAATCGGTACTATTGGAAGTCTATAAGGGAGGCCTATGTTCAGCAGTGGACGTCTTACGGCTGATAATAATTATGACGAATGGTGATGATGACATACAGCTACACATTCGACCAAACAAAACCAGTTTGTATTGGCCTCGCTTTCTATAAGCTTTCCACAGAAAATATGGTCAGCTTATACTGGTAATGCATTTCTTGATGTGTAGCCGTGGTGTGAACTACTACTGTAGGTACATATAGGATAAATAAAATTAAATATTACTTCCGTAACCTTCGTTCGTTGGAACGAAAAGGACAGTCAGACTCGTACTGACCAAAAACCAACCTGTTTCTTCAATTGCCCTTTGCGTTCTAGAGCCGTGGTAACTGTTCAGTTTTTTTGAAAGCGCGCGTGAACTCGACGCCCAGTCGAGTGCCCGCAGTTTTGAGTGCATCAATATTTCAAGGAAATCCTAAGAATAGATACTATTTCAGAAACAACATGGCATCAATCTTATTTTCAAAATAGTCTAGAGTCCGAAAACAACGTGACTTAACAACAGCCAATAACGGTGATCATCTTCAACCCCCAAAGATAAGGTAAGGCTGCCAAAGTTCTATAAAGCATTATGTTTAGTAACTATCTATTTGTTTTAAATTACCATCTTTTGGTGTCAGGGAAGCTGCTGAAAACGACACCCAAATAAGGTAACCTCAAAAACTTTTATATGCTATCCTAAATACATAGAATTTACTGTCGAAAGTCAGCAATAAAATAAAGACAAATATTTCTTTACTAACCAGCTAGTAAAACAGACTCTTTAGCGAAAATACTTTAAAATTATTCCTTTTAAATTTAACGTCTCATGGTGGTCCACTCGATAATGCCAATTTACATTTAAAAACCAATGCGTAGGTACGTTGTAATCCTTGCCTTATTTGCATGAGAAAGGAAAAATGGCGAATGATTGTTACTTCGAAACTACTCAAGATAAAAAACATGAAGTTAAGCCGTCAAGACGTGTCGTTTCTTTAAAAAAATTTCGTTTAAGTATGTTAATAATTTCATCTTGGTAATTGAGTGGTGCGGGTGGGACGTAGGGAGGGGAAATGGTGGTTGCGGATATCGATAAATATCCGCAATGTTGACCAATGTCATTTGTGTCAAATGTCATTTTTTAATATATTTTCATATATTTTGTTTCCGTCTTTTATTGTTAGGGTATTAATAGTAGATTGATTTCTTTGTTACTAACGTTAGATAGTATCAAAGCCGCTAGTACTAGATTACTTTTTTGTTGTATGTTAGATAAGTTCAAATAAATAAACCGAATTTTTAATAAATGAAATATGTGCTCTCCTACGCTTAAGTTTAAATGAATAAATCATACTTACTTACCTACTTGTGCCACAAATTAAAGATAACTGAAGTGTGACGAAAGATACCTGTAAAAAACAAATCATTTATTTCTAATTACTGTTAGATTTGCTACAGCGACAAATTTAATGACGTTTGTAAAAACGGAAAGATTCTTCTTGAGATTCTGATTGAGATGTCATTGCTATCTACCGTGCTTTTTTGTAACTTTTGTAATTTAAAGATGCGTTTTTTTGTAATGTAACGTTATGTTTACGTAGTATTTATTTTCTTCAATCCATTTTCATATGAAGCTAGTCGAATTATGTTTATCTGTAAACTAGGTAGATTGATATTGTCATATAGGTAGATTTGCTAGGAGATTTACCAACTATCAGACTTACAAAAAACTCACCACATGAATGATAAAGGAACTAATTCACCCATTATCCGCAGGTATTGTTGCATCGGTGCGCACGCGCATCTCTACAGGTAATGAGCGTCGTGTGAGGCGCGCGGTGGTGGCGCGATCGATGTTCGAACTTACACATGAAGCTCGTAGCGTGCGATATTATTGTAATATTGATATAAAAACTTATTTTAATTGGAGTTATACGATGTGGATAAAAAACTGACTACCGAATTTGGAATCTGTGTTATTAGGAATTAAACTTTATTAAAAATTGTAATAAAAATTAACTACTTACCTACTAGTATTTTTTGTAGATCGAGAAGATTGGCATGGACGTCTTTCAATTTGATTAAGATGTAAAAAAATACCTTAATCATAAAATTATTTTTGTTTTAAGATAGGTATTAAGTTTTTTCTACTCTTACTTAACTATCTAAAATTTCCAAAAGTCGTCTAAAAACAAGAGAGAGAAAGTATAAAAGCAACGGAAACTTCAAATTATTTTATGACTCGCCATTACACAAGCTCTACATCAAAACATTTAACAATGTGTACAACCAAAACTAATTCCCTTTTTATCAAAATCTAATCGCTCGTTAAGATATCCGCCATCAATCAGCCAATCAGAGGAGATTAACAGCGAACTAACACGTTACGAACATTACGAATGACCTAATTCGGCTCAACCCGTGCGGTCCGCATTTACACTGGCTATAAAACCTCTTTTTGACATATCCGTGGCAAAACCCCTAACTGATATGACCCTTTATAACGTTAAGGTGTTAAGAAATGTGAACCTCTACAACCGAAAAGAAACCTTAACCATCAAAAAGTTAAACTTCAAATTCGGTTGCACGGTATATCCCGTTTATTAGACTACAAAGACGCCGCTCGGCCGGCGGTGCCTTTGATGCGGCGGCGTAATTACGTAAGAGCGGACACGATGAATGCCTCTGTATGAATGTGCTACAGTCAGGACACCTAGGATTTACATCCACAATGGACTGTAATTGAATTTTTTATCGCTTAAAGGATTGGTTTTTGAAATATTTTCATAATAATGGGACGGAAAGCTGTCTTTCAAATTTAGAGTGCGGTTGTGATTTTTTTTTGAAGGGTGGTTGATCTGAAGAAAAATCTCATGGATATGATATTATAGATACTTTGTGAGAAATTGAGAAACAAAAGTGATACTCTACTTGTAAGTAGGTATACTTGGTATCTTTATGTAAGTGAAAACGTTGACTCTTTGGTACTGTCTTAACTTGGTGACCTTTAAATTAACTACCTGTATATGGAAAGTTAATTAATTATGTAAATACTATACACATAATGAATTAACAAGTTTTAATGTCCTTGGCACATCTGTTTTCATAGTGCGATTTGCTGTCTATAGTGGTTAAAGAACTGTATTTTAAACAGCTGTTTTAAATATCATTTAGAAACAAAAATAACATAACCTAAAAAAAAAACAAACACATTTTTCAAATCACCATTTAAAATCTCATTCCAACCTAAAACCAATGTCAGTTAAAGTCAAACAAACAACGTCACCCCATAATCCTTTAACAAATTCTAACCAGAAACTGCGACATTTCGCTGTTTTAAGTTTCCGTTCGTAATTAAAACCATTGTGATTAAACTGTGACGAATTAACTACAGTCAACCGGTGGGGCGACGGGGGGCGGGACGGGAGGGCGTGGCCTCCCAACATCAAAGGAGCCGCCGCTGCGCCGCAAAAGGGAATGCTTATTGATGTGCGAGAGGGAGAGGGAGAGATACTCTGTTAGTTAGAGAGAGATGGATGTTGAGTGTGTTTGTAGTAGTAATCTTTATGAACGGGTTGATTCAAGATTGTGAGAATGGCGGATAGTGGTGTGCTGCGATTGGTATCGATAAAGTAGTTAGTGTTTAAGAAGGTACTGAGTTGTCGTAAGTTCTTGTGTGCGTGAATTAGATTGTAAACTTATATATAATCATGATTCAAGTTTTATATAGTTTGCTAGTTAGCAAAATGATTACTTGAAGTAGTAACTTGAACTATTTAGTACCTAGTACTTGATTCAGTTGTGTTAAATTAACGAAGTGCTAACTTTATGTTTCTAGGTAGGTGGAAGAAATGCAGCTAAGCTGTTGACAACTGAGTATAATTTTTAGTATTGACGTAAAAATAGACATGTTATTTATAATATTATGTTATTAAAAAGATGACTTAACACTTACATACTAATGTAACTAATTTTTACATATTCTGTTGAATATGATTAATTTCAACAAACTTTGTATTAACTTACTTCTAAACCACTGAATAAATATGCTTTAAGCATCCAGTTGATTTAGGGGTAGGTATCAAACTAAAAAAAAAGCGTTTTTAAAATTTAGTGTTTATAGTTCTACCTATGTAAAAGGTTGCTCAGACTTGCGTAGTATCTTTAGCCCTGAACATGCTTATGTTTTAACATTACATTATTAATTTTAGTTTTAGTTTAGGTATTTCTGTAAATATTTTACTCTTAATTTTAGTTTTTATATATAGTATGTATACATATGTAGGTATTTTTTTATAAAATAATATTGTTATAGTTGTATATGTATAAATAAATAAAAATCTAATAAAACATTATAACAAAAAACTAGCAAATTAACTTTAATCATTTACAGACATTTGTAAAAAGAAGCCTTATGTACCCAATTGTACGTGAAACTGTAAATAAATTAACATTTAATTTAAATGCAATCTTATAAGATGACATTTATATAAGATTTTAGGGTAAAGGGAGATTATTTGGTGAGACAGATAACTCGGTGTTTGAGTCTTAAAAGTGTCTCAAAACGTTACCTATGCATGCAGTAATGCGGAATGATGCAACTAGTTCACCCAACGACGATATAATACTAGACTCCTAATAACAGGCGACCGATGTCTGCCAACACATTAGGCAAAAAAGTCTTATATCCGTCTCATTTCGACCAATCCTGTGAGCCGTAAACATACGTTGAGACAGAACAGACCTTGAGTTAGCCAATCACAACGCAGTACCCCGCCCCCCTCGCTTACGTAGTACCTCAGCGAGTTGGCAGAATAGTTTTGTTCGTTAGATCGTGCAATGCACTAGTATTATAAAGTCGTTGAGTTCACCACTAAAGTGGACAAGATATAGTGACACATCATTTCGCATTACAGCATGCATAGGTAACGTTTTGAGAGACTTTTAAGACTCTAGCACTGAGTTACCTGTCTCACCAAATAATCTGGGATTTAATTGAGTTTATGGGAGATTTATAAATCTCCCATAAACTTATCGACATATCGATATCCGCAGCATCCGCCGCGTCCCATCCCTAGCAATAAATCTGTGCCGCTAAAGAAGCTTACGTCATTGACGTATTGTTTATAAATCAAACGCCGCAGATGAAGTCTCCGACAACATGACCCGACTCAATTACATTGGACAGTATTGTACTACAACTTCTTGGTAAAAAGTACGTAGTAAGTAGAGCTAAATATTTGCTAGCGTTTTGTGAGATGCTAAAAATTTATGTGGACGTAAAGGGATGATTTAAAAAGGCAGACAATGCAATTAAATCGGTTAGCCCTGTCAAACAGCTACGCAAAGTTTGATGCTAATAGAAAGGTCAATAATAAAAGTGACCTAACTCACAGTGCCTACCCGTTTTCCAAATCTTCTCTAAATTTACTCTAAAATTGATTTCAAATCCTGTGGAAAAAAAAGGTACCAAGGTATGGCCTATTTAACCTATTTTAAGTCACTCTCAATCTTAGGTTGCCAATTACCATAAGTTTGTCCAACAGAGGGCACCGGTGTGTAACACATTTTTTTAAATCACAGATTTAACATTTCAGGGTCGCGGGACTAACAAATTAATTACCATGACCTCGGAACGTAAAGGGCTATTGAAGGACACCGTGGATTTTAGTCAGTACAAGTCTGACAGTCCCTTTCGTTCTGCCCTGGGTGGGAGGACTCATTTTGATGATTTTACCACGATAAAAAAAAAACACAAAATATACTACACAGAGAGCTGGCTTTTCGTTGTTTCTGAAAATTAAACATCTTTAAGTTCAATCCGAAAGCATTTTAGAACAGACCTTTTGAATTTGTTTGGAAAGTAATTACAGAAAAAAATATACAGTGAGTAGTAGGTACCTATTCATTTAATTAAAACGAAGCTTTTAATAAGTGTTGTTGCTAATTCGTAAGTAGGTACTTTTGTGTCGGATGAATTAGTGCTTTTAACTTGTGATTGATTTCAAAAGAAGATTGAAGAAGTGATGAGATATGAGGAGAAAGACATTTAGTGTGATGATGATTGATTGACGCTGAATGAAGATAGTGTTTTATCTGATATTCTCTATATCTATGGAAAAAAATCGAAACCTACCTAAGTATGAAAATAAAAAATACTACTCTATCTAAGGATGGCAATAAATATAATGATTACTTATTAAATTAATCATTGATTACTTAATCATGTGACATATGCCAATTCGCACTGTGGCTATGTGGTGGATTACAGCCCACTTCCTCTCATAGAGAGGATGCCTGTGTTCCAGCTGTGGGAATATTTTATGCTGATTTATTTATGCTTATTGAGATTGTCAATGGAAATTATTTAGAGCCAGACAGTTTTTAGTGTTAGTGAAACTTATCTCGGATTGGTTAAGTATACCACTCTGAGAGATAACAGAGAATGTACTTATTTTGTATGGAGGTGTCTTTGTCTGCAGTTTATCTGTAGATATTTGACCGAGTCTTAAAAAAAAACGACCGAGTTGTCTATTTCTATCTCAGTAGATACATCAACAGATGTTTTTGTCGGAACTATGGAAGTATTAGTAAAAAAGTTAAATTGCGAAGAAGGTAACCGAATTTTATCACTGTAAGTCAAAATAAAGTCATTAAACAAGAAAAAAAAAAGACATCCAATTCCCATACACCTTGCACCATTTCATCAATATCATAATCAGTAACCAGCAATCACTTCCAACCAAAAACAAGAAAAAAAATGGCAGCCGAATCACAAAGCAAGAGAGTTCCCTAATTCGATAATTACAAGTTCCGAGCTATTAAATCGAATTATCTATGACATGTTCACATCAGAGGAGAAAAGCTAACTACTCATTACTTCTAATACGACCAGGGTAGTAGGACCTCTAAAAGTCTACTACATTACCCCTTAGCTAGAAGAAATTGTTAAGTACAAGAGAGGTGGGACAGGTCTTCTTAAATGGTGCTGCGTTAATAGAAGGAGTGCTGAGTCATGACCAGTGGAGTCGATGTTTTAAAGTGGTGAAGCTCCTAATAGATTCCCACGATCGCGAATCCGATAAAGACGGTATTTTTGGTTCGTAATGTAGTGGTAGATGCGCTTTTGGGTTGACGGGTATGAGTGAGCGAAATTTTGGCAAGCATAGCTTTTTAAAGCGGTAGCAGTAAGTTGGTTCGCTAAAATACCGGTTTTGCTCCCAACATAGCTAACAAAAAGCAAGACTGTTTTATGATTCCGACGACTGGTCTTTCTTTAAAATTTTGTTTTAGTAAGCCACGATAGTTTTTTTTATACAGGGTGACTTTTTTACCACCGTCCAAAATTTTTCTATGCATTAGGTATCAATCACTAAACCCATTTTTGAAAAAAAATCGATACGTCAAATTGTCATATTAAATCATTTTCTCATCCGCTCTGTGTGGTCACTAAGCTAAACGTTAATAATATACACTTGCCGACGCATGAAACGGGAAGAGCGCACCCCGCTGACCCCCCGCCCCGCCCCGCTACACCTGAGCGACACATCACAGTGCGGTGTCCAGATTCATCAACTTTTTATAGATAACATTGAGACGTGTATCTCGATATTTTTGTATTGATTGATACAAAAAGAAAAAACACGTATTCAATGATTTTCGCCAAAGATTAATATATTAAAATTTGGATGGTGACTGAAAAATCACCCTGTATAAGTACCTAAATAGCGATAGACTCACGTTTGCCTAGAAGTAACCACTGCACTTTTGATTTGAACACCCCAAGGTTGTAGCTGTCAGGAAATACAGATGCCCGCACGGAATTCCACTCCTTGGCTGTGCATACAATAAAAGTTTTGACAAAACGCTTTGTGCTTATTCAATTCAATTCAATTTATTTATTTCAGATAATAATCCATAATAATTAGGTAAACATATAAGTATAAGAAGTCAATAAAATCAAATTCAAATTCAAAATTAAATTAAAATATAAAATCAAAATTAAATTAAAATACAAAATCAAAATTAAATTAAAACATAAAATCAAAATTAAATTAAAATATAAAATTAAATCAAAATATAAAAAACAAAATTAAATTAAAATATAAAATCACAGATAAAAACAAAATTAAATTAAATAATAAAACAAAATTAAAAGTAAAATTATATAAATATAAAATTATATAAATGAGGGGGCCGCTGGCGTGCAGTTGCAACCACCTCATAAACATTGGTGAGTCCCTACGGTGGGACAACGCGCTCAGAATTCCATTCGGGCTTATGGAATTTGTCCAGCTTGTATCTATGGCGCATTGCCGTACGTCTTGTAGTCCGATGATGGAAAGGGCGAGGCGGAATCAAGTTGTGAAGTTCCATATTATAGCACCCCCTCTGAAATGTAACCGATATGCTGGCAACATGGCGTCGGTATTCAACGATTTGGAGTTTGAGACAACTAGAGCGTCAAAAAGTAACATATTTAACAAGAATTTAAGCAAGATCATAACCATCACACTTGGAACGTAACGTGATGGGCTATCATCGACACACGCCATCATTGATAGGAGCTAAGGCACTAATAAAGTGAGTGATGTCTCAGTTTAAGAGTATCAATTCGATAAGTGTGAGAACTTACTTAAAGAAGTATAATGGACAGTAAGTATTTTCAAACAACCCAATATTTCATATCATAAATTTAAGCTTTGATAAAGGGAAAGGGAAGGGCTGTTCCTGTTAAGATAAGTCTAGGTCTAAGATAAGTCTAGGTAGGGTAAGTCTAGGTCTAAGATAAGGCTAGGTATTAAGATAAGTCTAGTCTAGTCTAGGCTAATAAGTCCTATCTGACGATTTAAAAATTTCAATGTTTCACTATGTAACGAATAAGCGTAATCCATAATTATCTGGAGATTGAACAATAGACCTTAAAACTAGAAAAAAAACCACTATTGGATTCATTACCAAAATTATGGAATGCTTTGAAAGCAATTATTACCTACTTCTTTGTCTAAGCCTGTGGCCCTCATCACATCTCCAGCTAAAAATTAAGCAATCTGATTGTGTAACTTTAACCATTTACATCTAAAATACCAAAAGATTTGAACATAATTTACTTTAATAATTACTTATACCTACCAGTTGACTTTGCCAACACAAAACATGGCTAAAGGCGCTCCCTCACCGGGAGCATTCGCGTGTAAAGTAACATTGTAGATTCGACATTACATTACAATACTACCTCCCTGACCGACGAGCATTCGCGTACATTTAGGCCCGTATTACAGAACGAAACTCAAGCACTGATCTCTATTTAAATCTAGATTTCGACCAATCAAATGCCTTGAATCTAGTTTTAAGTATACATGAGTATTGAGTGACGTTCTATAATACGGGCCTTATAGAGAATTTGATACAAGGTGCGCATTGTGATGCTCGATTGTCTTCCTTGACTGATGAAATGCTCGAATCTGTAACGTTACATTACAGGTGAATGCTCGCGGTGAGGGGGCGCCTTAACGTAAGATAATTTATATTCAAATATTGACATAGCACAGGTGTGGCGAGGACACTCGACTTCCCATAGACAGTCACACCTAACTCACAACCACGTTTAATTACATAATAGTTTTAAATAATTAATCATTGTGTACATTTAGTTATCTTTATTAGAATTATGTGAGAATTTTGCATTTTTCATACAGGCTTGGTTAATGGAGTCTAATGTTAGTAGTTGATAAGTCTATTATGTTTTGGATGATGGCCAAAGCTTTTAAGAATATTGGATATTTAGGATAGCAGTATAGTTGGTAGAATGGAAAGTAGCATGTTTTATGACGGCACATCAGTGCTTCGTATTGATATTATGTGAAATCGTTTCTGAGGAGTATTATTCTGGGGTTACGGGTTATTTGCGAGAGCGATGAAAAATTTGATATAGGAAAGACTTATGCTATCTAAAAGAGGGGTGTACTACGCCAAATACCTAATCGAATATCGATTAATTGACCACTTCAAGAGTATACGGCAATCTTGTTCAATTCGTATTCCAGTATTATTAGTAATTCTTGTACAATTTGGGACCCATTAATATTAGTAGTCATTTTTACACGTGGCGCTAGGCAACTGGGCTTCTCCCAGTTGTAATGTCCCTTTGTGCCTATTGGCCTTGTTTTGTTCTGTCTCCTGCTTGACATGGAGGGAAGTGAAAACATATTTTTCCTACTCCTTCACAATGCTTTTCTGATTAAATTCGTTTCAGGATTCAGGACAGGTAAATTCATTCTCTGGGACACGTCGAGCTTCATGGCCTCGGCGCTTTTCTGGTGGTTGCCACTGTTGATTCTGGCTTGTTGTTTGGGTATTAACATAGTATGGTGGGTTTGTCTCAAAAAAAATCTTGTTCAAAGTTGTTGTAGAAATAAATAATGCTTAAGTGACTATCGCTTGCCAGTCCCAACCCAATGCTCAAAACGATACCGTGATCATTGCCGCGACCCTGCGCTATGTGAAGGACCACGAAAGGTGTCTGAAAGTTCCTTCATCACCACACAGGGTGGGAGGACTTTTTTGATTATATGAAACCCCCAAAAAAGACATTGTACCTAAGTTCTATCGTATATGTCGCGTAGTTTCATTTAAGGCAAAAAAGCTTGAGTTTAAATACATGATGTGTGTATTAAAATAAGTTATTATGTAGCTGGTGAAATATGCCAACATAATATACCTACTTATAATTATACGGAAGCATTACTACCTACTCGATCATTTGAATATTATAAACATTTTATATCTGTGTAAGCTTCTACAAAGTTTTTATCATAATTAAGAGTCAGTTTTTATTTAAGTCCTATAACATGTAGTTGTTTCTTAATTTTCATTTTCAGATTACAACAATCATATAAAATAAAATTCGTCTGTTTGTGTTAAGTACCTACTGATCATTAAGTTTTTCAATGCTCTATTTCAAAAGGAGCAATATATGCCATGGATGGTGCGGTTGTTTTCAAAGGTCACCGAATCACCGTGAACCTAGAACACAAAGGGAAACTAAAGGAACAGGGTGGTTTTTAGTCAGACAAGTCTGGCAGCCCTTCTACTGCACCCAGAGTGACACATATTGATAATTGATTTTTCCCAAAAGAAAGTGGATTCAGAAAAGCTTGTGTCACTGCAGTGGAAACATTTTATGCTGAGTATAACTGCAAGCTAAACCATTTTAAGGTCCCAATAAATTACCAAAAATCAAGCAAACCCACGCGTCAAGTCAATGTCTGTAACAGTTGCGAGGCAAACCATTAGATTCAGTGCGGATTCGAGACACGCCCCTAGCGGACCGTTCAGTAATTAGCGATCATTTATCTTTGTGCCTCTGTCAAAATTGTGTCGTTCGACGAAAACATTTTAAAATATGCCATAATTAGGGACCCACTTGATTAATTTGACCACAGGATTCGGTGTTGCTAGTGACGAAATTTTGCTGGGAAATTGGTTGTATTAATTTTGGGGGGGTTTTGATACACTCTGAGAAGATAAATTCATATTTTATAAAACTGGTGTACAATAAACTAAATCCTATTCTATTCCTAACTAAAATAATTATTACTTTGAAGTGCAGTTTAATAGCATTCACTAAGGATACATGCTTTGTGAGTTGTGTGAAACTAGTTTCGAATTCACTAAGCTAACAGCGACGTTTTGGGACATAAATAATCTCAAAGGTTTACTTCGACGACGAGCTCGTCTTAAGTAGAATATCATAGGAGAGTTTCGGAAAATGTTGGTCCTTTGTGTCTATTGTGCTACTAGTGTCTTAATTATAAAAGGCTCATTTTATAAGATCCAAAAGATATTCAAAGTTTTGTATAAAACATTGCATGTCAAAACATTCAACCACAAAACCCAAAAATCACCCACCATAAAAGGTAATTAAATCACCTGGCAACACTCATAAGAATAAGCTCTTCATACGTCAAAGTCTGACCGTTTGAAGGTGTGAATTAGACGATTTTTCTCCATGATAAAGGTTGACGGATGAACGGAAAATGTTACCATTGTCTAATTATTCACGGTTATCTGTTAAAATTTTATTTAATAATACACTTGATAGTATGTTACGGGCATATTTTGTTTGTTTGATTGATGAAGTCCGAAGTCTTTTGTCCATTCGCTTTTAAAACTTCTTGTTAGCTAAAATATTATGATATGTGCGGTCAACTAGAACTTTTGGCGGTTTCTTTTTTGTGCAGACGCTAATTGAGTTTTATTTGGGACTGATGGTCATGGTCGGCGGGATTTAGTTTGCGTTAATTAGAGTAACGTCGAGATAAAGTGCTAAATAATTTTGTTTTTTTTTGGTGTTGTTCAGGCCCGTTTTTGTTGTTATTCTTCTTTACCTCATCCATTTAATAGCATTTTTGTAGTTCCAACTGTCATTTGTAGATTTTTGACAGTTTTTTTTGGATAAATAGAACTGCAAGACTGGCAAATATAAACCTTAACAAGGGGTATCGTGTTGCCATGCTTAATAATTAGGTTGTGGACTTCAAAATAAAAGAATAGAATAAGAATAGAATTATTTATTTAATTAATTAATAGTCACAAAATTATAACATAAATTGGCCCCAAACTAGGCAACCCATATTTTGGGCATCAATTTTGGCTTGAATAATTACAACATTTTTAAAACTTGATCGTTAGCAGAAAAATGTTAAATTACAAATAGTAAAAATGAACAACAGCAACTAATAAAACATTAAATGATGACAATATCTATCATAATTGAAAATTAAGACCTAGTTTGTGAGTATGAGTATTGTATCAATAAGACTGGAAGGCACGAGAACGAGACCCCAAAATGGTAAAGAAAAGTTAGGCAGATGTGAAGTGTGGCTTGCCTTTTGAACAATGTCGGATATTCCATAAATATAACAAAGGATCAACTCAAACACCATCTGGTCTCTCATTAATTAAATAAAATATACTCCTGAAAGACCACCATGTCTGAAATTAAACACAATCTTCCATTATTACCCTTTGCCCTTATCAATGGGCAGACATCTTTTGTAGATGTATATTTACAAAAAAACTTAAAGATTCACGCCGTGAAACACATGCAAAGGGTTGCCCAAATTATTGTTCACAATGGTTTGCCGAAGTAACGTGTAATTTACTTTTTGTGCTCTTTCACAAGACGACTATTGTTTCAAGTGTGGTGTGGAAATGGCTTAAGTGACGGGTCATGATTCGCGATATTGAGGATATCTAATCTTAAATTGGGTCTGTTTGATTCTGAGAAGGCTGTACATACTACATACTTATTTGTAAGGAAAGTGAGGTATATAGATGACTACGTATTATTGAAACGTTGTTCCGTAGACATTAAAGACATTTTTGGAGACGAAAGCTGGATATAAACTGGAGAGCATATAAAAAGTAGTATATCAAAGCCTTTTTGATATGCAATTTTTTTATGCTCTCGCGATCAAATGCAGTCGCTTCAACCAAAATCAGCTAGGTAGGTATATGGCATGATCATTATTGCAACTTTCAGAGCTAAGAAATGTGTTGTTGTCCAAGGTACAGTGGTGGCCAATGTGATTTCCGCTCCGAATTTGACGTTGTAGGTCGCGGGTTCGAACCAAGGCAGGTGTATTACTTTTTTAATTCATTTCGTCACCATATTGCTCTCAAAACGGTGAATAAAAACATTGTGAAAAAGCCGTCATGTCCTAGAACCAGTGATTCAAAGACATGTTACCTCTATCAACCCGCACTGGTCCGGCGTTGTGGATAACAGTCCTCTCCCTCTTACAGTTTCATGGAAACAACCATTTTTCAGTTTGATGGAAGTCTGGAAAAACAATTTGATATGCGGATTGCAATAAATTGTGTTCCTATTTAAGGCTGCATATTCTGAAAGTTGGCAACGTCGCAAAATGCTGTCAAATAATTACAAGTTTTAGTTAATTTGGCAAATTTTCTGTATGAAAACAAGAAATATCGCTCTGTAGTGCACTAAAAAAATGATATAGGAATGCAATTAAAACACTGAATTTGATGTTGTAACCGTTTCCGGTGTATAAAAGACATTTGGAAAGCTTCCAAATGCTTTTTCTACATCTAAAACTATGTATTCGGTGTTACGATATTAATTATTGCATTCCCTTATAAATTTTTTAGTGCACTACAGAGCCATATTTCTTATTTTCATACAGTAACAATGCTAAATTAATTAAAACTTGTTAATATTTGACAACCATTTGCGACGTTGCCAGCTTTCGGAATATACGCTCTTAACTAATGTCTAAGTAGTGACGTCAACGAATACAAAAGAAGCAGTTATGATAAGAAGTCAAGAATATTTTTTTAGACTTTCCTGGAAGCATCTTCTGACGAAACTACCTTTTACTGACGGAATTTTATCCTTGTCTAGAGACCTAACTATATTAGAAACCAGTTCGAGAATTTTTCGGTTTATGATGGAAAAAGTTTTATACAATTGGGAAGCAAATTAAACCGAGTAGACTATCTGCAACCAGTGTTTTTAATGTAATTTAATTAACAAACGTGAAAGTGTTTTATCGCTATTAAAAAAATAAACCAACAAAGTCTTACTCTTTGACAGAAAGTGTCAAGTAATTTAAAAAGTTAATGGCTTTTAATAAGTATTTATTACACACATTAATTGAGTGTCCATCATCAAATCATCAATAACAAAGAAAAGATTAACAAATTAAGATTTTTAATTGATACTTTAATACAAAGATGACTTTATTTTAAAGTAAATGCAACTGTAAGACAAATGGGTGAAAACTGGGACATTTGAGCATCTAGATAATATCAGATATTATTAGAAAGAAGTTTAAAAGATGCATCAATCAACAAGTCCTCTTTTGAGTAGAACTTTCTAAGAAATCAGTCGCGATCGAGATTTTCTTTTTTTTTTGGTGTAAACTTTCGTACCTAGTAAGTTAACACCATAAATAACTATGATCTAGCGAAATAGATTAATGTAACGGCAATTTCTGTCTAGATTAAAAACTTTTTTTAAATAAAGAATTAAAGAAACAAAAAGCTTCAAGCTGCGACTGCTTAACAAACTTTAGTCTTCTTAGTAAACACATACAAGAAACCGCTGGAGGAGTCGAACTGCTTCAGGAGCAGTTGTTACTGACTGCTGGAGCAGTTACAAATGGCAGCTTCAAGCTGGAATTTCACTGCTCGAGCAGTCCGTGTATGTTGATCACTGCCTAACTGCTCGAGCAGTCTGTATAAGGATCTAAAGATAGAATTAAAGTTAATTTACCTTCTTCTTAGTCTATTTACCTCTATCAATACATTTCTTAAAATTAAAATGTTGAATCAAATGCACAAATTAAGTATTTAAAGTAAATCAAATCACAGCATTCTTCCGAGAGTAGGCAGGAACGACCCCGATCTAAATAATTATACATCCTTTCCCTAATATTCCTTTTTTCATGTTACTATAACCCCCCGATCCCCTAACGGACCACGAAAGTTAAAATTTCCCGCAGCACTGTCAATTTTATCATCGAAAACACCCAAAAATACAAAGAATCATTAAAGATCACTTACTAAAGATCTGTCAAATTACTCCAGAAAAAATAATAAAAAGCAAAAAGTTCACCTGTCAATGTCATCAAGTCAAAAAAATTAGGTAACGAAATCGATTCACCTAATTGACGGCACCGGATCGCTCGCCAATCGAAGTTTCGAGTGACATCACTAAAGCCAAGTAATCGGTATTAACCAAGTTGTCAATTTATATTGTCTCGTAAGTAATTTCACATTCCGTGGCTCGATTGTGAGGCGTTATAATGACAGGAGGATGACGTATGGATTTGGCGCTTACGGCGTTTGGCGGCGCGCGCCATCGGCCACATCAAAGAGGTGGCCTCCTTTGATGTTGCCGCCGCACCGGCTTTAGGGATGTTCGTGTGAGTGAGCGGGTTTTGTTGTTGTCGATGTTTTTTGTTGGAGTTGCGTCTTTTTAGTCTGATGTTTTAGTGTTGAATTTGATTATATGTATAAGAGCTTTGTAGTCTGATAGCATATTTTTTACAGTTGTTATCCAAACTCTGCTTATAAATAGACTTGTTTTTTAGTGTTTTTTACTTTTTATTTGATACTTGATTTCTTTGGCACATCAAGGTGAATCATAAATTTACTTGAATGCGTTTCAATTTTTTGTTGAGAAAAGTTCTTTTTTTGGAGAAAATATATCGATCTTAATTTAAAATAGATGCAAAAGGTTACATGCAAATGGAAAATAAAGGGGAATAGAAATGGCTCTAATTTTGGCAGATAAATGCCATTTTAATCTCTATTAAATTTCTAAAAGAGTGAAATCTAATTAGTTCTTCTGTCGACCTCTGAACACTACATCCATCTCACTTTTATCGACTTCTTATAAAATAAACAAAATTCTATCGATATCGGCGTCCTTCCCTTTAGCCACATCAAGGTAATAAAACGAACGGAGCACGTATTTTGACGTGGAGCGGCGCTTCTGGTCGTGCATCCCTCTCTTACCAATAAACCGGTCTCTATCTAACATGCGAAGGTGTCTGAGAAGCTATTATAGCGTATAGCTTGTCCGGGCTTCGCTATAAATTATGGTGCAATAGTGCCTATTCTTTTGGTCATACCCTCGGTTAGAAGCAAAGCGATATGACAGAAATTCTCCAAGGTTTTCGAGTGTGTGTAACTTTTCTAGGTTTTAGGGGTTGATGGAAAGGCGTCCTCTAAAAATTTGAAGTTAGGATCGAGGAAGAGTCAAATTTTCAACAAAGAAAAACATATTAGCTTAAGCTGAACCAAGGTGCTGTACATGGGTGTTTAATAATGATTCATGTAGTTTCTTGCCTTTAAAAATTCCAGAATGTTACAGAGTGATAAAAGTGAAATGACTAGCGATTGGAGACATGGAGAGGCTTATATCGAGAAATGGATTGCTAATTGCTAATATAGACGGATAATGATTTCTGTGAACACTGATGAAGGATCTAAGGATCTGTGACTACGCTTTATGACCTCTAGAAAATCATTATAAGGACTGGAAGACTCCATAAGTAAGGCGATACAAAGCTTAACCAAAGGATTTTTTAAACATAAACTACCTAACGTAGGTATTAGTTTTTTATCGCAAACTTTTTTCGCTTCAAATGTATGTCTAAGCTTTAAACTTAGTCCTTCGGGAGCTACACATTTATCATAAAAACCTCCAAAATCTTTATGATATTGACGAAACAAATACCAACTTTAAGTGTCACTCAAAACGTACTACAAAGATTTTCAATTTACGCAAAAGTTTACCAAAATCTTTAAAAACAGAGACGTTCAAATTGAACGATTGAATTGGAAGTTCTAAGCTCCGAAGTGTTTACATAAAAACTTAGATCTCGACCCAAAAAAGAGGCCAATAAATAGTACGGGAGGCTCTTTGAAGGCCCGCGTGGTCATAAAACGGCCCATTAGATGTCGTATTAACGCCTATTTCGACATAATTAGGATCAATTCACTCCTAAACCGGCCTAGAGTTATATAATTGTTTATATTTTATGTGTGTATTAATATTAATGGAATTTTAGGGTGGCCGGCGTTCTCTATTGAAAGGTATCGATTAGCTTAATTAAATTTAGTTAAGGCTACGGGCGTGTTTTTTTTTGCTAATGTTTTGGCCTTATCTGATAGGTTTTTGATGGATTTATTTTAAAACTGTTTTTTTTTATGGTTGGCTGTCAGTTTTAACATCTGTTCTCTCACTGCTTTTTTTGGCCAATGAAAAACTGGATACAGAAATGTAGACTTATTTCCGAAAGCCATCGCTTTCGTTTGTAATAAAAAGTAATTTTCATATGTATTTGTAAGTGACAAACGGTATTTTAAGCTTTCACGGTTTACAATAAAACCAACCTATAAACCCGCGATCATGGCGCTCATCGTCGAAATATTGGGAGCTCAAAAAGATAGACCCGGAATGTAGATCATACAAATATTTTTTCCGTTCGGAAAACTAACGTGTCGTCAAATTAATTAAACATTTTGTGTGTTAATTAAGACATTAACACACAGGAACTCCTAAACTTTTTAGAAAATTTTAAGCAATCTTGTAGATTTCACTTATACACTACAATTTTTTTTTAGCGTGGTAAAATCAACAAATGAGTCCTCCCACTCAGGGCAGGGTGGGAGAGACTGTCAGACTTGTACTGACTAAAATCCACGGTGTCCTTCATTAGCCCTTTACGTTCCAGGATCACGGTAATAGAATAAGTCCCGCGACCTATACAGTACAATAACGAAATAAATTGGCAGCATTCAAAGCTCTTGTCTACCACATTCTAAAACATCATCTAAACACAGCGATTATAACCCATTTCAAAATCACAACCGCAGTTAAAAGCCGAAAGGATGTTTAAACAACGCTCAAAGCTCGCCATTACTCATAAAACTATACCTGGATTATATCACATCTATCCAAGACACAATAATTCGTTTTTGTTTATAAAATGATAACAAACAAGTGCCAGCTTCAAACGGGAGATTATGATATTCCTTTGAACGATGATCCAGCCTTTGATTCGATAAATAAGATATAAATCTTACAGTTTTATGTGATCCTGGTATCTCGGTGCTCGTGGTCAGCAATTAATATACGTTTTCTCGGAAAGATTTTTGTTAAATGGAATATGACATCTTGTTTCTGAACGGTTTTAAAGCTTCTGACTTCGTTTTAATTGTCTTTGAATTATTTTGTGACGCCTTTTTGTTTTCGTTGTTCATCCGATTGGTCGATATCTATCTATCATGAAAACATTTAGTCATTATAAACCAATGGTAGATACAAACCCATTCAAAGTCCTTGAGGAGCTCGTGGCCCCATAATTCGATCTTCAAGGTTAAGCAGCTCTTGCCGACGTTGATCTGTGGCTGGGTGAGCTTAACGTGTTTTCTAAGACACAGGAAACTCATAGCGAGTTTCTTCCGTGTCTCGGAAAACACGTTTAGCTTTTGGTCCAGCTTGCCATTGTCACATGTAGGTAGATCTAAGACAGTCGTTACTGTTACTCAGAAACCCAAAAGTCTGAAAACCATTCTTACCAACCATTCTTACTTATTGCATCACTCAGATACTGGGTTGTGGAGGTCAGATAGGTGGTCATCATCATCAGCCTATAATGTTCCCACTGCTGGGACACAGGCCTCCTCTCTGTGAGTGGGAGTGGGCCATAATCCACCACGCGGGCCCAGTGCGGATTGGTGGATGTCACATGTCTTCGAATTTTTAGTTCTAGGACATGCCGGTTTCCTCACGATGTTTTCCTTCACCGTTTTGAGAGCAGTGGTGATGAAATAAATTACACAAAGTAATGCGCCAGGCGGGGTTCGAACCCACGACCTACAACTCGTAAGTCGGGACCGATACCAATGGGCCACCACTGCTCGGTGGCTGATAGGTGGTAGCTCCATGTAAAATACTCATATTCAGCTGCGTCCAGTTCAAATGGAAGCCAACCCCAATATACCTAGTTGGGAAAAGGCTATCTAGATGATGTGCTTTCTGTTATCTGGTTATACATTTGTTTTTTTTTTATAGGATCCTAGCTTTGGTGTCATCTAGTAGTTTGAAAGAAGTATGGAAAAACATTTGTCTATTTAAGTTGTTATTTGCTTTAATTTCTCCCATAAGCAGCTTATTCAAGTAGCATGCTTGTAATCCCAATCACGTTCAAATGATTAGGAGAAATACACTATGCTCCTTGCTTTGATCCTGAACATTAATTCAAGTAACATGATTGAATTTCGCAATTAAACTCACATTTGTATTGTTTCAGTAATTTATTGCTAAACACTTAGCTGTCCTGATACGCTTATATTTTCAAGTACAATGATGGAGTTAATGGTGATAGCAATCAGAACTAAATACATTAAGTCGATGAGGTTTTCAGGTAATACAAGGATGAAAGACAGGCCAAATAATTAGATCACTAAAGAAGGGTATATTGTCTACGAGTGAGTTGACAGGCCTGTTGGTCTAGTGACCCTGACTGCTATGCCGGAGGTCGTGGGTTCGATTCCCACCTAGGACAAATGTTTGTGTGATGAGCACGATCATTTGTTCTGTGTCTGGGTGTAATTTATCTATAATATTTATGTATTTAAAAATATATAAGTATGTTTACCCAGTTGTCTAGTACCCATAACACAAGCTCTGCTTAGCTTGGGACTAGATGGCGTTGTGTGATAGTTGTGGAATATATAAAATAATAATAATAATAGCACCCAGGTAAAGATGCTCACGTTGACTGTCCTAAAGTCTTTGAGACTGAAAGCTGGGATAAAGCGTCTTAACAGGCAACGAATTTCATCGTAATTCATATTGAAATGGCTGTATCTGTTTTTATCAAAAGCAAGAAAGAAGATATGAATTAGTCTACCATTTGTTAGACCAAAAACATGAAGCTGATTACGAGAAACGTAAATCGAACAATGATTTGCCATCAAAACCCTGCTAATAAGACGCATGTCAATTCCCTACAGAAATAAAAAACTTTTTCAAAAAAAAATGAAACCGACTTCAAAACAACCACAAAAAAAGTTCAAAATAACCTACAAAAAAACTTTTCTTTCGAAAGTCGGTGACTTTCTTTTTTATTTCATTGACTTTTTGTCACCGACTTTCGAAAGAAAAGTTTTTTTGTAGGTTATTTTGAACTTTTTTTGTGGTTGTTTTGAAGTCGGTTTCATTTTTTTTTGAAAAAGTTTTTTATTTTATCCTTTTTAGTTTCACTATTCAACCCAAATTATTGTCAAGTACATAATTTTCTTACATGTGCACTAAAATTTTGTAATCCGTAGCACCGGAAAATAACAACGCCCATGTATAAAAACTAAAAATAAAAACTACTGCACCAAACTTAATGAAAATTTTGTGGGACCAAATGGCAGATATACTGTATCGAACAAAAAAAGAATCATCGAAATCGGACCAGAAACCTCGGAGTAATCGGTGTAGACAAAGTTGAAAACTTTTTAGGTTTTTGTTGATTTATGTTGATTTTTCAAAAAGTGCTAGTCCGATTTCGATAAAATTTTAATGGGACCATTCCAGAAGTATATCCTATCCAACAAAAAAAGATTTTTTCAAATCGGTTGTTAAACGACGGAGTTATGCCCGAACAAACATAAAAAAAAAAAAAAAAAAAAAAAATACAAACATCCGAATTGAGAACCTCCTCCTTTTGGAAGTCGGTTAAAAACAACATCCTTATTCCTCAAGAATATTGATGAGCGACATAAAATTGCCACCCATTACGATGTCAAAACCATCATACTAACCAATAGTTTTTTTTTGCAAGCAATTTCCATCAGAACTAAAATTACGGCGAAAGTTATCCAATGATGGCAAAGTCCAATAAGCT
Organism: Agrotis clavis; assembly: GCA_954870645.1. NCBI lineage: Eukaryota > Metazoa > Arthropoda > Insecta > Lepidoptera > Noctuidae > Agrotis > Agrotis clavis. The sequence goes on from OX940940.1 coordinate 7,597,793, forward strand.
AACTTAATACAGTTTTTCTACGAGCACTTTCTATGATAGTTTTTGCTGTCGTTGTCATACGTAATTGATCATGGCGACTGTCTTTATTGGTGTTATTAGTGGCTTGTCTTGTGGACTAGTTTTAGTTGCTGTGGTATTCGCTTCAACAAGTGTACTAGATGGTACTGATAATGTACATTATAAGAATTGAGTTTAAAATTATCTTCTGTTTAACGTGCTTTATCTGTTTTGAATATCATATAAATATCTTCAGTATTATTATCACTAAGTAAAACAGCATAATTTTCTATAGTTTCATTGAAATCTTCATTATATTTGTAAAATATTAAAGAAAGCTTGGGCTATCGCAGATTTGTGTTTAGGCAAATAAGAGATAGAATAATCGCCTTTTTTGCATCAATACTAAATAAAACATACTTACATTGTATTGGCATTCATATTCCGTCTCCCTCATCAGCTAATTGACGTCTACTGTAAGACGCAGGCCAGTCCTGGGTAGTCAACATCCATCCACTGCCAGTTCATCGATCTATCGTGGCACAGGGTGTTCCACACTACGTTTGCCCATACCCGGTCACCCCTCATATAATGTCTGCTCGATCGACCGTCTGTCTGTTCCACCTGTACTGCTGAGTAAAGGCCTCCCTTGTGTGCTATATTTCGCTTAGCTGCACAAGTCGCAGCTAAGTTCTACCAACGATCTCCTGAATATCGTCTACCGCTAGTCTGACAATACTTCTTCTCCCTTTTTTTATAAAACATACAGACAGGTACAGTTTAATTCCAAAATATTTGACTCTAAAAACAATGTAGGTACTCAAAATGGCACCAAATTAAATGCCAAAAATGACACCAAATTATACCACAGTTAAGTACAAGATACCGCCCTCCTGATTTGATTAATAGTAACAAATTCTAATTTCATATATGTAGCTGCTCCAAATTCTCCACTAATATCGACTCGATATTTTGCATACATTCATCAAACTGTCACAATCAAATTCATTTGTAGGTATGTCAGTATCGGCTGCTCCATCATACTACAGACGAGCCGAAACTATTAAATCGTTTCTAATCCTAGTATCAAAGGCGGCATTAACTAGGCCCGAATAATGTTATTATCGGCTTATGATATTACCAACTTAGTCTTACATCTGTACTTCGAACTGAACCTTCGAACTCAACCTTGAAGAAATAAGGTTCAGAATTCAATAAGTGAACAGTAAAATGACTTAGTTCAAATGTGTCGCTCGAAAGACAAGGTCTACCCAAAGGAACCATGCCTCATTAGTGCTTATAGCAAATCAATTGATACCGAAACTATTTATGACATTCCTAAGGCACGGGTGCGATATCTAGCGAGTTGTATAAATTAGATAATCAAAGCAGGTTATTTTACAACCACTCAAAGTGATTTAGATAAGTTTAGAGGTTTCGAATTAGTTGTGTCGTTTGTTTTGATTTGAGTGAAGCCTTTGATAAGGTGCACCACAAGATGGATGGTTCTCGGTGATTGCTTTAGAGAGATGATGTCATAAATCTGGTATTAGATAGCGTAAATTCAGTGGATCAAGTGCTCTCCAATAAAAATTGAGAATTCATTCTGATTTGAGTATATGGCTTGTTATTTTTTTTTATTTTTATTAATCTCTATAAACAAGCAGTCAAGCTCTGCATCTTTCATGTCTGATATTCTGTATTAATTCTTAATCGTCTACCTAGCCTTTACCTAAGTTGAAGTGTGCTTATAGTCCAACCGAGTGCAGCTGAAAATCCTAGTTATCAGACTTTTGACTTCCGGCTTTTCGAAACTATACCTATAAATAGTTTTTTTTTTATATTACTACTAAAAAACAATGAATATTATGAATCCTGTTTCAGTATTTTTAAAATAACTAATGCTACTTTCTGAAATCTACTTACGTTTTGCGACAAAATCGTTTGTTTTCCTCAAATCGCTTTCAGTGCAACCTCTCCTGAGCGTCACAAAGAAGGGATTAACACACGCGTCGTATCGGCAACGAGACACGCCAACAATACGCCGGTGTCTTTGATACGACGATACGAACGATACGATTGACGCGATCCTTGTTAGTTTCTACTTGACGGCTGTTGTTCACATTAAACAGATTAACATTTGGACAGGCAAGGGTTAAATAATCGGAATGATGACTGTGGTTTGACAACGGAGGTATGTTAAGTTGTGGGCAATTGATATGCTAGTTTTAAAATTTTAGCCTTAAAGTCTGACAACCAGTCTTACCATGGGGTATCATATTAGCCAGTTACTGGGTTGTGGAGGTCCGATAGGCAGTCGCTCCATGTAAAATATTGATATCCAGCTGCATCTGTTTCAACTGGAAGCTGACCCCAATATAGTTGGGAAAAGGCTAGGCAGATGATGATGAGGAATGTATTGCTTAATTTTCTACAACAGTTTCATAAAAATAGCTCACATTCAGATATCCTTTATTTTAAATGTAGATAATTTTTATGCCTTCTTGTTTGTTAGTGACAATATTATATTGAGTAAGGTAACAGAGGCTTGTTTTATTGTATTTCAAAGTACTAACAGTAATCGAGCGATGATTCACAAGCATCATAAGATAGTCAAGTCAAACGTAGGATATGATACTGTAACTACACTGTCATCAGAGATCGTTACCTCTGCACTTATGTCAATGATACTTGTAGTAACAACTAAGTTTTTTGTATACTATCTTTGTCTTGCGGCTTTACATGCTTACCAAAATATAACGAGACATAAATTTTGGGCCTAACTGTTTACAAATTCTCAGATTTGTTCAATTGTGTACACTACAAAATGCTGATATTTCACTAAATATCTGTATGCTTCCTCAGTTCATACACACAGACTCAGGTCATCGTCTACCCTTGTGCAAAATTTTGATCTAACTCTGTTAAGCCTTGAAGACTTATAAAAGAAACAGACATGCAAAGAGACGGCACTTTTACTGCAATGGCTATCTGCTGAACTTAGTGTCGCGGATTAGTTCCCGCACGGATCAAATGTTGGCTTTAAAGCTATTGTCAAACAGACAGGCGAAGCGAATGCGATCCGAAGCGTTTATATTTGTAATGTAATGTATGGAATTGTTTGAATCCAGTCACATAGAAAAGCGAAAGCGATCCGATGGTCTATGTGACTGGCTTCAAACAATTGCAAACATTACAAACAAAAACGCCTCGCTTCGCGTTCGCTACGCCTGTCTGTTTGACAATAGCTTACAAGTTGTTCCAGGTGTTGCTGTTTGTGCGAGTTTAATTAAAGTAGGAGAATTTTTTAGTGTAGGGGAACGTTTTTTGTAAAAAAGAATATACATACGTGAACTTTACTGCGCGGACTTCAGGTCAATAAAACACCGGACACCGTACTATGGTCTATATTGCACACCAGTTCAAACTCAAAATAAAAATTACATCCTCCGAGACCTTATAGTATTGCTGTGCGCATCTTAACACCGCGATCTAGAAATATTAGTTAACACGCCATCTAGTACAAGATTCCTAAACTAACAACACTGGCCACTTTGTGTTGCGGATACAACGCCATCTAATATTAAAATTCTAAACTAATACAATGCTTTGTTTACTGTGAACATACCGCCCACCAAGGACATAATGATATGTCCTTCATCATTAAAAAACCGCCCACCATGAGGTCAAGGGCTCAAATAAACTAGAATAATTCAAAGACAAACTATGACGTAAAAAAAAAAATAACATTTATAGCAAGTCTCCAATTTCTAGATCGCACAAAACTTAAAACAAATTCTTAGTGGACTGTATAACTTAAATCTAACTTAATGAAATGTATAAACAGAACTAACTCTAACTTAGAAAACTATAAAAAACAAATATCTAAAATTACACCTTACATAAAATTAGTTTTCAAACAACTTAATATAATAGTCACATTATTTCTCGATAGGCAAAATGCACAATTTTGATATAGGTCGTTTGATAGACGATCCATTACACTTGAGGGTCACTACTCGTGTAACCTTATCCAAACCAGGATGCTTGTCTATTACCTTGCCCAAAAGCCAACGGGCAGGAGGTAAATTATCCTCCTTGACTAAAACTATATCTCCAATACTTGGTTCTGGAATGTTTTTTGTCCATTTATAACGCTGTAACAAATGAACCAAGTACTCATTTGACCATCGTCTCCAAAAGTCTTGCAACATACGTTGCGTGACTTGCCAACGTCTCAGGTTACTGATGTTAGAATTTTCATAATTGCGTTCAGGCACGGCTATCAGAGGTTCACCTATCAGGAAATGACCTGGTGTTAATGGGGTGGGATCCTTGGAATCGTCAGGCAACATTGATAACGGCCTGGAATTAAGGCACGCTTCTACTTGGGACAAAAGAGTTGACATTTCTTCGAATGTAAGTGTAGAATTACCTATCACGCGTTTTAGGTGATATTTAGTCGATTTCACCCCGGCCTCCCACAAACCACCGAAATTGGGGGAGTGAGGCGGAATGAAGTGCCAAGAAGTGCTATTATGGCCTAACCACTCTTTGATTTCTACAGCTACGGAAGATTTTTCCGCAGCGACTAAATGCCGAAGCTCCTTGGAAGCGCCAACGAAGTTAGTTCCGTTGTCGCTCCAGATGTCACTAACGAAACCTCGCCGAGCCACAAATCTTTTAAACCCAGCGATGAAACCTTGCGATGTCAAATCGCTGATGGCTTCTAAATGAATAGCCTTGGTCACCATGCACACAAAGACACAAATGTACCCCTTGTATGACTGGTGGCCTCGGCCCTTTGACGTTCGGATATTGATGGGACCAGCAAAATCAACGCCACTCCTTAAGAAAGGTCTTGCTGGAGTAACTCGACTAGACGGTAATTGACCCATAAGTGGGGTTGGAATAGATGCTGAGTACCGTCTACACTTCACACATTTGTGTACGTAAGCCTTAATCTTTGTTTTAGCGGAAATAATCCAATACTTTGTACGCAACTGACTCAACATTAGTGTTGGTCCTCCATGTAACGTCGTCTTATGGACGTCGTCAATTATTAGATTGGTAAAGTGACTGTCAGATGGTAAAATAATGGGATGTTTTACAGCTTCGTCTACATCTGCATTATTTATGCGTCCACTGACGCGGAGAATGCCATCATCATCAATGAATGGACATAAACTTTTAAGCTTGCTTCTTGCCTTCACACTTCCTGTTTTTCTTAAATCTTTAATTTCTTCAGAAAAGCTTTGATTCTGAACAAGTTTTATGCATGTTTTGGTTGCATCTTGTATTTCCTCTTTAGTTAAATACCTTTCGTATCTCTTCTCACCGTGTGATTGTTGATTCCAACTTAAAACTCTTCTACAGTACGCTATAACTCTGGTAAGTTTTCTAAGAGACGAATATTTTGATATTATTGTATCCTCACTTATTTCCTTTACTGCTGTATTACATGCTACTATTGATTTTCTCTCTTCTAGATTAGTTTCTTTAATTTCCCTTCTACCATAATTAATTTCTTTATTTTTAAGCCAACTAGGCCCCTGTGTCCACAGTTTTAGGTTAACGCACTCTGACGGCATCACGCCACGCGACGCGATGTCAGCTGGATTATCACTTGACTGGACGTGCGACCACTGACTACTCTCCATAACGGTAAGTATTTCAGACACTCTGTTGCCTACGAAAGTTTTCCAGCGGCTGGGGTGGCTGCTCAACCAGGCGAGCACCACTGTCGAGTCAGTCCAGGCATGTATATTTTCCTTACAGATACCCAAGGTGTCGGAAACTTCACGCAGAAGTTTTGATAGCAGCATGGCGCCGCATAACTCCAAACGAGGTATGGATACCTGTTTGACAGGGGCCACCTTGGTCTTAGCTGCGACTAGACTGACATGAACTACACCATTATCATCAATACACCGAACGTAGACAGCGGCTGCGTAAGCGACATTGGACGCGTCACAGAATCCGTGCAACTCTAATAAGACGTCAGATTGACTCGTGTGAATCCACCGTGGCAGACGGAAGTCTCTAAGATGGTGAAGATTATCTCTATAATTAAGCCATTCCTTTAACAGATGATCTGGAAGTACATCGTCCCATTCGGATCCCGCTAACCACAGGCGTTGAATAAACACCTTGGCTGTTATTATTACCGGCGCAAGCCAGCCAAGAGGGTCGAATAAGCGAGCGATGTCAGATATTACTTTTCGCTTAGTTATGGGAGGATCTGGCGGGGAAAGTTGCACTACGTATCTAAACTCATCTGACTTTCTCTGATAAGTTAATCCTAATATTTTTGTGAGCGCATCCATCTTAAGCTCCAGACTGTCCTGCCCAGCAGCATCCTCGTTCATTTTAGCTAATAATTCGTCACTGCTGCTAGACCACTTTTGAAGTTTGAATCCTCCACGCGCTAACAATTGATTTAGCTGGTGGTAAATAAGTTCTCCCTCAGCGACAGACTGACAACCTGTCAACAGGTCATCTACATAGAATGATGTAAGAACTCTGTCTGCCGCTAGAGGAAAATCACTTCCTTCGTCTCGAGCAAGTTGCTGCAGAGACCGGACCGCTAAGTAAGGCGCTGACGACGTTCCAAAAGTAACACGTAACAATCGGATATGCTTCAATTCCTCGTTTGGATTGTCACGCCATAAAATGCGCTGATAATCCGCATGCTCATCTGCAACCTTTACCTGACGGTACATTTTCTCAATATCTGCGACCAAACTTATTGGGTGACAGCGCCACCGCATGATAGTTTGACGCAGCTCAGGTTGTAAGGTTGGGCCAACCATTAACTCTTTATTTAACGATACACCATTGTGGTCTAAACATGACGCATCAAATACTACTCTAACTTTAGTGGTGCTTTTATCCTCACGCACAACCGCATGATGTGGTAGGTAGCACGCATCCTTGCCTAACTCTACTTGTGGTACAACTTCAGCATGCCCTAGTTCAACGTACTTATTTATGACTGCACTATACTGAGTCTTAAGTGACTGATCTTTTAACAATCTTTTCTCCAGATTGATAAAACGCCTACGGGCAATGACCTCTGATCCACCAAACGTGCATCTGGGCGAATCAGTTTTAAATGGTAGTTCTACAACATACCTCCCAGTAGCGTCGCGTTTGGTAGTTTTGGAGTAGAGCTGCTCACACTTTCCTTCTTCCTCAGTCAAGATATTACTATGAACTGAGGGCTCTGACTCCAGTTCCCAAAACTTTCTCAAAAACGCATTGTCATCAGCCTGATCTTCGCTGCTATTAATGACATGATGACAATGGACAAACTCACTGCTGGACGATACCTGTCCAGAAAGGATCCAACCTAAAGCCGTATTTTGAGCTACGGGTAAGTTTGGTGGACCTTGAATTAAGCCGTCTCTAAGGACTTTACTATAAATCTCTGCGCCAAGCAAAACATCTACTTTGTTTGGCGTGTGGAAATCTGGGTCTGCTAAAGTTATACCCTTCAGCTCGGGCCAATAAGACTTCTCTAATTTCTCTGAGGGTAAAAGCGACGTAATGGTACCTAATACGAAAGCATGGACTTTGACTCTAAAATTAGGATCTAAGCGTGAGTGAATAGTCAACGTGACTGTAAACTTGGAAGCAAAAGAGCTTCTCTCACCGCCTATTCCTGATATGACCGATTTGGTCGGCTTCTTTTTTAGTCCAAGCAACTGAACTGCTGATTCTGCTATGAATGATGCCTGGGATCCTTGATCCAATAGCACTCTCAGCAGTTGTGTAGAGCCACTCTCTGTCTGTGCTTCGACAAGAGCAGTAGCCAACAAAACTTGACTAGGTACTGATCCCTTAGAAAAATGTGAAACTATACTTGACGTTGATGGTTCGCCTACTGATAACGATGCCTGAACACTAGACACCGCTGATTTAACGTCAGCTGCTGTTTTAGAGCTTTCGTTAACTACTGTGGAGTTTGATTCTGAGTTTGAATGTAGTAGCGAATGATGTCTTCGCTTACATATACGACATGACGCAGTTTGTCGACAAAACTTGATGGAGTGATTCGCGTTTAAACAATTATAACATAAGCGGTTGGTTTGAACAAAGCTATGACGAGATTCGTAACTCTCTTGAGCAAACTTCTTACAATTGTAGATTTTGTGAGCTTCTTTACAGAATGGACAAGTTGTTGCTATGGTCTTATTGTCGGTACTAACTACATGGTGAACATTTGCTTTAGGTCTACTTGACTTAGTATTTAAAAACTCAAGGGCACGAAATCTGGCTTCTAAAAAATCTCTAAAGTCCGAGAGCAGGGGTAATTCATCTTTAGAACTGATTTTTGTTTCCCATTGCTTTCGTGATTCGGAATCAAGTTTGGAACTAATTATAAAGACGATTATAATGTCCCATGTACTGACGTCAACTCCGAGATTTTTTAGACCGTTGAGACATTCCATTGTGGTATCTAGTAAACCCTTAAGGCTGTTTGAGCATTCCGTTACATTAGTTTGACTCAATAAGCGCTTTAGTAAACAATTCGACAGAAATCGTTTATTATTATATCTGCTATTTAACAATGACCAACATTCCTTGTAGTTGTCGGAAGTTACTGCAATATGTCTGACCAGTTGGTCTGCTTCCCCCGACAATAAGCCCTTTAGATAGTGCAATTTTTGCACGTTTTCTAAGCTTTCGTTATTGTGTATTAACGATGTAAATAAATCTTTAAAGGTTGTCCACTCTGCGTAATTGCCCGAAAACTTTGGTATATTGATTTTTGGCAATCTGACATTATTTGATACTAGTGTGTGATCGACATTTGACTTATTACTTTGATCTGCATTACTATTACAAAATTTATTTAACACTTCTTTTAAATGTGTTTTGTACCAAATGTAAATTTCTTCTGTGCTATCATAGACATTACTGACGAAATATTTATCAGACTCTTGTTGAGAGTCTGTAACCTTTTGAATTATGTTTCTATGCGTTGCTGAAAACTCTACCCACAAAGCTTCGAGAGCGTCTAATCTGGTCTCCACATATACCTTGGTAACCCTTTCTTTGGGTGATTTTTTGAAATTAAGTTGAGCCTTTTCTATAAGGAGCTTTGTATTTAATTGCACTCTATATAAAGCCTCCATTTTTGTTTGTATTACTGGAGTCTTTAAACAACAAAACTACTGCGATTCAGCGTCAGCAATAAACCCAGTTTAACGAATAAATAAATGGCTCAATGGGCACAGATGGACACATAAAACAGGTAAACACACAGAGAGAATAAAATCAACAAAAGTCCAATATAAAACAGGTACACACACACAGAATAAAAGTCAACAAAATATAAAAACAGGTACACACACAGAATAAAATCAACAAAATCTACTAAAGTCCAATAAATAATGACGAAATTTTCTATCTTCAGAAAATCCGACTTGCTACGTAACAATTAAAATGTACTCACGATTTTGCCTTCAACAAACCGCACTTCACTATCACTGAAACACTCCAAAGATGACTGCGTCACCTTGATGTAGAAAACGCTCAGGTGTAAACCTGGCGCCCTTTTTTTTTTTTTTTTTTTTTTTTTTTTTTTTTTAGGTGGTAAAATCATCAAATGAGTTCTCCCGCCCTGGGTGGGGCGGAAGGGACTGTCAGACTCTTACTGACTAAAATCCACCCGTGTTCCTTCCTATACCCTTTACGTTCCGGGGCCACGGTAACCTGGGTTAAGAAAAAACCCGCGACCCCAGCAGGCATTTGGCGCGAAACACGACGCGCCACCGACCCGGGCTTGGTCCTTGGTCGGACGGCGAGCTACCCATAACTCACCGTCCGCAAGCCCGCTCCACCGCTGTGCCCTCTGCTAATCAGAGGGACACGCGTTGGAGCGTCCACACGACAGGCTATTCGCATACGGGCAAAGAGACCCCTTAGGCACACAGTGCCTAAGGAAGAGTTTTTGCCCGCATCCCAGGGTGCACCGGCCCGAAAAACTGGTCTTCCCCCCGGACGTATCCGAGAGGGAACTCCAGTCCACGGGCGCACGTGGAGGTTTCCTGTCATAGCACCCCAAACCTGGCGCCCTGCGTCTAACTCAGCTGGTGCTGATGATGTCCTCGTCCGCCCTGCGCTTTGCTCAGCTGGTGCTGATGATGTCCAGTACGCCCTGCTCCTCCTTCACTGCGATGGTGTCCAACTCCGCCTGGCGCCCTGCGCCAACTCCAGGTGCTGGTCCACGCCAACTCTGCAGCAGCTGCACTGGCCACTTCACTGTGCACACCAGCTTGGGTGTGCGGCGCTTCAGGGCAATCCACCCTGGTTTCCACGCCAAGAAACACAAAACACTGACTGGATCTCACTATCCGTCTCGGTTAGGACCATGAACTTTACTGCGCGGACTTCGGGTCAATAAAACACCGGACACCGTACTATGGTCTATATTGCACACCAGTTCAAACTCAAAATAAAAATTACATCCTCCGAGACCTTATAGTATTGCTGTGCGCATCTTAACACCGCGATCTAGAAATATTAGTTAACACGCCATCTAGTACAAGATTCCTAAACTAACAACACTGGCCACTTTGTGTTGCGGATACAACGCCATCTAATATTAAAATTCTAAACTAATACAATGCTTTGTTTACTGTGAACAATACGTACCTAGTTATTTTTTCATTATTAGTTACTAGCTTCTGCCAGCGACTTCGTACGCGGATCCTGATGCTTATGCTAGCGACAATGGGGTCGTCAAAATTTAAGATCTGAAACGTCTGATGTCGAATTCTTAGAGCCTGGGGACGGGAAAACAACAGGACGTGCACGACGATTCCAGATGTTCCAGATATTTCATTTTTGTAAGTCAACAGGAAATGCCCATCAGACTAAACAACTCTTGCTAAGACGTCATTCCCATATGTTATAGTGAAGCTGGGCTCTTGGAGTTCCACATCAGGTGTTCCAGATCTTCAGTTTTTATAAGACAACAGGGAGTGCTCATCAGGCTGAACAACTCTTGCTAAGACGTCATTACTGTATATGTAATAGTGTAGCTGGGCTCTTGGAGTTCCACATCAGGTGTTCCATATCTTCAAATTTATTTTCTCAGCAGAAAATGCTCATCACGCGGAACAATTTTTGCTAAGACGTCATTACTGTATATGTTAAAGTGTAGCTGGGCTCTTGGAGTTCCACATCAGGTGTTCCATATCTTCAAATTTATTTTCTCAGCAGAAAATGCTCATCACGCGGAACAATTTTTGCTATAGAGCTATTTTTGTATCTCTTATAGTTTAGGTGATCTATTGCAGTTCTGCATCAGGTGTTCAAGTTTCCAAGATAAATTATAGCCTGTATGTTGCCCAGACTTAATAGCTATACAACAAAAAAAAAACAATCAAATCCGTCCAGTATTTCCGAAGATTAGCGTGTATGGAGTAATTCTCCCGTTTTCCTAACATTTCCCTTCACTGCTCTGCTCCTATTGATTGTAGCGTGATGAAAAGTATACTATAACCAGCGCAGGAGTATGAAAAATAATTGTACCAAGTTTCGTCAAAATCCGCCGAGTAGTTTTTGTTTCTATAACGGTTATACAGACAGACAGACAGACAATAATTTTATTAATTGCATTTTTGGCATCAGTATCGATCCCTAATCACCCCCTGATAGTTATTTTGGAAATATACTACTCAAAACAAAATAAGGGCCACCTGATTTTTATCGATTTATTAGATAATATTTAAATGTTATTAGTTATAATGACTTTATCTGATTAGTATTAACGATTTTAGATGGAAATACACAAAAATTAAGTTTGTATCCCAATAAACCGTTAAAATAAACGAATTTGAATGAAAAGTGAGGAATTGCAGGAATCTATCAAGTTACATAAAACGTAAAAAAATCGAAGAAATAACGGCTTCTATGTTGCAAAATGTTCTTTAAAGCTTCTGTTTTTAACTCTGTGTTATTTGATTGGAGGTGGGAAGGTCTGGATTATTTAATACGGTGTTTAATTCGGTGTTTGCCGAACATTTTCTTTTGGAATCCTCTACCAACAAGTTTTCAGACAATTTATGAGATCCAGCTGAGTTTTGATGGGAATTTTACTTTCTTTTGCATTCATCTTTAACTCATCTCATAAATGCTCAATAAAATTAAGGTAAAAATCATGAGTGACCACTGTAACATCGTAATTCGAGCGTCAGCGAATGTGTGCACTGTCAGTCGCGTCGTGTTCGCTCAACCATTATCCTGCTTCAAGATGAACTCAGGTACTCCTTGCTGTGCAAATGGAATAATATGGAGTTGCAACACATTTTTTATGCAATTTTGAGTACTTACAGCACCCTCATTAAGAAAAGCGAGCTCAGTTTTGCGTGATAGAGAAAACCGCCCCAGAGCATAATTCAGAGCTCACCGAAACAGCCTGTTTCAAGAGTGCAAGGTTCCGAAACCTGTTGTTTAGATCTTCTCTAGGCTCTAATGAATTAGTCCTTAATAAAAAAAAATAACCCAGCTGTCATCAATAAGAAGCACTGAAGCCCAGTAAAAACAGTTTAATAAATTTTCTCCTTTACAAATGTTTAACGATTTGCACCATATGCTGCAGTTAACTGGAGGTGAACTAAGCATCTCCTTGAGTATTGCTAGTCTTCATGGAGTCGATTTAAAATAGTCTAGTCAATTTAGGGGTGCCTGTAGGTCGATGCAATGGAGTTTGTATGGTCTGGGCAGTAGATTTTTGCTCTATTTGCGCGGTTTAACAAACTTAATGGTCTTTTTGGGCTTTATTACTTACTTTCTTCTTCGATCACAGCGTCTGGTGATATTACCCGTCTTTTGAGACCAGTTTCAAGCGTTTTGAACCACTCATTGGGAATATTCCACCATTAAACCTACCTCTTCTGGGTATGGGCCCCCTGGATTAAGGTGACAACCCAAGTGGCTGTTTTTGCATCCAAATGTCTCCGAATACATGACATTATGAGATTGAAAGATCATTATAGCCTTCTTGCTGTATTAGTCGAAGAAAACTCCGTCAGAAGTTTGAAAAATAAAAAACTCCAAACCGTAAATTCTAAGTAATCTCAATAACAAAAGTTATGAATTTCCAATTATGCAGTAGAAACATTATTAATACTTGAAAGAATCCTTATCAAGATATTTACTATTTATTATGTACCCAGAATAAGAGCAATACTTATTTAAAGTGAAATTTATTAAGTGGCCCTTATTTTGTTTTGAGTAGTATATATTTCATGTACAGAATTGACCTCTCTACAGATTTATTATAAGTATAGAAGATAGATTAGCTTATACTGCTGACAATGCAATACCTACTGTTAAAATAATGACAAAGACAACATTGAAACTACCAATTAACTAGTATCACATCCTTAATGATCATAGAAAACATTGTATACAAAATTAACAGCTCAATGTACAATTAAATACGTATGAAAATGTAAACAATAGTAATACTCAACTATCGTTTTAGATAATCGCGGTTCCTACGTAATGATATGTGGCGTATATAGTGACATCCAAGCTCACTGGTAATTATATATAATACATTGTTCATAATAATATGGCTGTCTATGACTGTCGTTGGGATTAATTACTGACACTTGTCTGTAAAAACTTTGCAACATTGTTGTTTGTGATATAATGTGGTTCAATGCGGGCGCGTCTACTTCCATAAAGAGAACTAATTGCTACACATTTGTTAGTTTTGTTATGGACTGTAATTTTCACTCTGACCGCAGAAACGCTCCGCTCGTCCGCGCGGAAAGGCGGACATGAGAAACAAAAAAGAATAGCTCATCCGCGTGGTAAAGCTTCAAAGCTATTGTCAAACAGACAGGCGTGGTGAACGCAAAGCGAAGCGTTTTTGTTTGTTACGTATGGAATTGTTTGAAGCCAGTCACATAAATACTATCGGATCGCTTTCGCTTTTCTATGTGACTGGATTCAAACAATTCCTTATATAACAAATGAAAACGCTTCGGATCGCATTCGCTTCGCTCGTCTGTTTGACAATAGCGTTACGCAGTAATGCAAGTGAATATAGTGTGTGATCCAATATTGAAATGGGTGAGTTTTTATTGACTCAGCTATCGCTTTCACAAAAGTCGCTTTAGCCTAGAGGACGTGGGGCGCGGGTGCGTCTTTTACCACAAAGAGAACTAACTAATTGCTACACATTTGCAAGTTTTGTAATGACTGTAATTTTCACTCTGACCGCAAAAAAAATCTTAGTCGATCTCATTCCATTCCGCTCGTCCGCGCGGTTAGGCGTAGTTGGCGAAGAAATGTTTCACCAGAGAAACGCTCGTCCACGCGTAAAGGCGGATGTGTGAAACAAAAATGCATCGCTAATCCGCGCTGTTAGGCATCAACTTACTGTTAAAATTGGTAAGTTTTACTAAAGATACGTTTTTAATGACTTTTCAGTTATCGCTTTCACAAAAGTCGCTTTAGGCTGCGTTTCCACTGAGGCAGAGCAGAGCGGAACGGAGCGGAGCGGAGCCGAGAACGATTCACCAATCACACGGCTTGAGTGGAGAAGAGATGTGGATTTCAAGCCATGTGATTGGTGAACTGCTATCCGCTCCGCCTCAGTGGAAACGCAGCCTTAGGCTTGAGGAGATCGGGCATGACGGCGAGTCACCCATTACTCGCTGTCCGATCACGGAACATGTCCGGGTCGACGACGCGTCTTGTTCCACGCGCGCCTCAAAGAGCTGTCAGCAATCTGACGGGGTCGCGGGACTAGCGAGTTACCGTGATCCCGGAACGTAAAGGGCTATTGAAGGACAGCATGGATTTTAGTCAGTACGAGTCTAACAGTCCCTCTTGTCCTGCCCGGGGTAAGAGGACTCATTTGATAAAGCTTCCAAAAAAAGCCTTGAGAAGATTTTCAATCGTTTCGATCTGTTACATTGACTAGGTAATTTAGCAATGCACATTATTATTGAATTACCAATTATTTATAAAGCTTTTGTGTGGTATGTCTATTGAAATATTCTGCCCATTTTGATACATTGCGTGTAGATGTGGTTAAGTGTGAATAGTCTTTTAGAAGTTAATAATAATGAAGCAGACGCGTATTCCATGTGAATGTTTCACAAATCTATTAAGTTATTGTACAGTCACGAGCAATGTAAAAGAACAATTTTGAATTCTAAAAAAATAATGTAAAATTTATGAATACCCATTGAAATAATTACAGTCGGACTCCTCAATACTAAATGCTATTACCTAGTTATATAGTGTAACAAAATCTAGATAAACTACTTCATTCATAAGGTCTAAACAAACAACAAAAAGCCTTAACTCAATAGGTAGGAATAAGACAACAGGCCAGTTTATTAAAGATTTGATTCGCTTCTGATTTTTAAAACTTTTTAAAACCTTAAATAACACTTTTTGTAGCACACGTGCGCTACCGAAACCAGGTGCAACGAAAAAAAAACTGCCCGAAATACTCTATGAATGTTCTATGACAGTTCAGAACGAATCAAACAATTTCTGACAGCAACTGTACGCGATTTCAAAACGTTTCACAAGAGCGAACGCCTCCTCGATACGTCGCACTAATCGTCCAATAAACGTCAATTTATAACATAATTGTGCTTTAATATACCCACACGCGGCGAAACGCCTAAAAACATGACAAAACCACTTCATTATCGTCCATTGTCACCATTTCACTCCATTTCCAACCGCTATTGTGCATCTCGCACAACTTTTGGCGGGAAAGTTTTTTTTTCTCAACGCCAATAAAGTTTCGAATCGTTCCATTTTTGAACTTACACGTACTGAGGGCAATCTATAGAATTCACGAAATAGGTTGATGCTATTTTCATCTGTATGTTTTTGATGTAAAGGTTAAATTACCTTGAATGATTTTGACAGTTCTTGTAGTCGTGTTGTCGACGTTAGTCAGTTTTAAGAGATAATAGGGAAACGAATGTGCGAAACAATTTATCATTCAAGCGAATTCTCTTGTTAATTCGGTACAGTGAAGGCTGGATTTTTGGGTCAATTCTTTTGCCTTAGGAAGTTTAATGTGGAAAGAAAAAAACTTTATGATGGTCGTGTGGGGTGATGAATTTGTGAATATTATTTATTAACGTTGCAATATGGCGTTATAAAAATGCCACAGACGTTTTCACCGATTGTTGTGTTAGAACGAATGCTATCTCAATAGGTAAGTCTTGTGTTTTTTATATTGATTAACCTGAATTTTATATTTTAACAGCAAAAGTTATTTATTTAAATTCTTTTTTTCGTTTTGGCTTAATTCTACAAAAAAAAAAAACAGAAGATACGTTAACCTACCGCCCATTGCCTCCTTCTGCGAAGCAGTAATGCTCGTGAAGGAGGAGGCGGGCCGCGAGAGGGAGAGGACAGCGTCTTCCTTCCGCCCCAACCGCAGTGTTAGACGCCCGCGGCGTCGGACGTCGGCAGACGATCTCCGGCCACCGTAGGCGCGGGCATGCGGACAGCGAGTAAAGGGCTACTCGCTGTCTGACCATGGACCATGCCCGGGTCGACGACGCGTCGTGTTCCACGCGCGCTTCAAAGAGCGTCAGCAAAAATGACGGGGCACCCTCTCAGAGGGCTAAAGCCTGCCGGGGTCGCGGGATTTTATTTCCTCACCGTGACCCCGGAACATAAAGGGCTATTGAAGAACACCGTGGATTTTAGTCAGTACAAGTCTGACAGTCCCTCCCGCCCTGCCCGGGGTGGGAGGACTCATTTGATGATTTTACCACGCTAAAAAAAAAACCTACCGCCCATTTGCGAAAAGTGAAAGCCATTGTAACCGTGTGAGTGACATTTCATTTAAGTACCTATAGAACTGTATCATTTCTATAACCACATTCTTAGTTACCTTAATCCAAAAAAAAAAAGTGTGATGTAAGTAAAAAACCATTTACAACGTGCAGCTGATGAAAAGTAAACTTAAACAGAACCTCCTTTTTTAAGTTGTCGTTATTGACATTTGTCATTGATGACGGAACAACTTTAGTCTTCCATTTATGAATATAAAAGGACCTTCACACTTTATTGAAACATGTCATCAGCCAGTGTTATTCAATTTTGTATCAACTCTTAGAATATTCACCCAGTTGTAGGTGGGGTCTAATAAAAAACTCACAACTGTCAACGCCTCAGGCACGCGTGCTGTTCAAATTAATTATAATGACGCTTTAATTATAATTAAAATGACGTTTTCATTATAGAAACTATTATTTCTAAATTACATACTCGTGTAGCAACTATCGAACCCGGTGTGGCGAAAAGAAAAATTATAGTCGTTTAAAATTGTCGCCTTTATTTAGTATACTAACATAATTATAGCCTCAATAAAAGAAACAGGCAAACTTTATATCAATGAATGATATTTTTACTTGCCACTATAAATAATAATTGAGCTGGCAACAGATTAACCAAACAACGCTCCTACCTTTCATTACGATTCCAAAAACAAATGCTGCGTAATAACATCCTATGATATGCGCGGTAATTATTTTGAATTTCGAATTGTTGCATTCGAAATCAACAACTGTTTTAAGGTTACCAGTTTAAGTTGGCCCCTCCAGCCTTTTGCATTTGGACTTTGAAAAGATGAGTCAAGAGGAACCACGAAGCCCGAGGGTGTATTTAAATTGGTCACATTTTACAAAGCAACATTACACCCTGGCATCACGCGCGTTGACCTCAAAAAATATAGTATTAAACATGGAACAAAGAGGCCGAAAGCCGCAGTTTTGAGTTTTTGAGTGCAGCCCGCGAAATCAATAAAAGGCGGCCCAACATTAATTACGGGACAATAGGCAACATAAATTAACAGCTCATGACTGTGTTATTACTGGATTTCTTTCTGTACAGTGTGTTTTTGACTTAATTACTTTTCATATCTTTGTAATGTTTCCTTTAATTTTGCGATGATATAAAACCGCAATTCAAACATATTATTAAAAAAAAAAAAAACAAAAAAAGCTGTCTTAAGTAAACGGAGCCTAAAAATAGGCAAAGGAAATTGTCTATAGTTATAAAACGTTTGGTGTGGGTCTTAGACGGTATTTAAGCAATTATTTATTGTTTACGGTTCATCACATCACGCTTGTGTAAGAATAGTGACCATAGTTAACGTATTAACAACCAAGAATTAATATTTAAAATGTGACCGAAAGCAGCGTGCGTGCTAACAAAAGAACCAGTTAAGAAAAGACCTCTAATTTCAACAAATTACTTTGTCTTCGCGAGTCAATTTATTCTGGTGATTAAGGCTGTTGTGGGCGACCAATTAACGTTTAACAAACTTTAGTCCGTAACAAATTCTCGTACAGTTTTAACAATTTGAGTTTGGAACGTTTGGTGTAATTTGACAACGGCTGTTAGGCTTAGTTTACATTTATTGGTTTTGGCTTTTGAAATTGACGCTTAGTAATTTTGTTCCATCTGTCAATTCTTTAGCAGGATAGGTCTTGCTTTCCGTTATCGATCGTCGGATCTTATTAAAAGGCAATCGAAGAATCCTTTTGTAATTTCTTGTGGATGTTACTGAAAATTCTGCTAACAATTTTATTAAGCTACGAGATTTTTTTCATCGTCCTAATACATTTGTTTTTTTAATCTGGAATAGATCCTACCGCTTGGCCATAAGAATTTAAATGCACCCAGGACACAGCAGAAAATTCCTGGTGTGGGTAAACATAAAAAAAAAAAACAAATTAATCGTACTTATTGTTTTTCATCCGTCATTGTAGTCCCAGCTGATATTCATCCGGCACGCGACGCCTACAACAAACACTGAGCTTAGACAATCGCTGAAACGACGCAAGCGTAGCCTCCACTGAGAGATAAGCGAAGAGCGAGGTAGATATTAGAGGCAGAATAGTAGATCCAGATTTCACCATTAATTAATTATTTTTAAACGCAATAAATAGAAAAAACCCACTTGCAACTGAATTTTTCTTTCCTAAAAAATCATCTTCACCATTAATGTTTTTAAGTTCCTTGCCATCATCATCAGCCTATAATGTTCCCATCTGCTGGGACACAGGCCTCCTCTCTGTGAGAGGAAGTGGGCCATAATCCACCACGCGGTCCCAGTGCGGATTGGTAGATGTCACATGTCTTCGAATTTTTCGTTCTAGGACATGCCGGTTTCCTCACGATGTTTTCCTTGAATTACACAAAGTAATGCGCCTGGCGGGGTTCGAACCCACGACCTTCAATTCCTAAATCGGGACCGATACCACTGGGCCACCACTGCTCTCTTCCTCTTTAAGTTCCTTGTAAAAGGGGGCAAATCCAGACTCCGTGGCTGTAACTGGGGCATGTGGATGCGAGTAATGGGTGTTTCGTCGTCCGATCATGGACCATGTCCGCGAGTTCCACGTGCGCGTCAAAGAGCTGTCAGCAAAATGACGGGGCCTCTCTGAGAGGGCCAAAGCCTGCCGGGATCGCGGGACTGTCTCATCAGGTATCCGTGACACTGGAATGTAAAGGGCTATTGAAGGACACCGTGGATTTTAGTCAGCAAGTCTGACAGTCCCTCCCGCTCCGCCTTGGGTAGCACGACGATGATTTTACTACGATAAAAAATGGCTGCTATTTAGAAATTTCTAATTTCTAAAAACCCAGTCACACTTTGGCAGACCTGGGAAGGGATCCGGGACATCATGGTCACTAGCAAGAAAGAACAACTCAAAAAAAAAGAAGTAGTGGTTGGTGTTTAGAAAACATGTCTTTATGCATATTTTCTAAACACCATAAAGCCGGAAACATATTATTAACACCCGACGCCACCCGATGAAACGTGATGCGTGTTGGGTCAAATCAAATGTATTGTTTTCTATGACCAGAATCACACTATGAACACCCGACGCGACGACACGCGCTCACTGCACATCGGGTGTCGACACGTTGCGTCGCGTGGCGTGTTAAATAATGTGTTTCCGGCTTAATATCGTCCGTCGGCACATCTATGAAGACAACATTAGTTTACAAAGATTTCTCCGGCACTAAAGAAATTATGATGAAGAGAAATGCTACTGTTTCTTCGTACAATAAACATAGAAATGATTGTACTACCTGAGTTAATGTTTAGTTTTACGAACTTATTAATTTTAACTTTCTTACAATTTTACCGTTTTTATTATAATTTCCTTCACTATTTTATATTATACTAGCTGATGTCAGCGACTTCGAGGGTGTGTTACTTGAAAATTATGCCACGAAACTGTAATACAAGAATGGTATTTGAGGTTCTAGATTATAACTTATGTCTGAGCTTCATTAAATGATAAATGATCTTTATTTAGCAAATTAGTTTTGGCAAACTCTTTTACACGTCAAAAAGACACTAATTTTAAACTAGATGAGGCCGGTGTTTCGTACCTGAGCCTGACTACTCTGAGAAGAAACATCCGAAACAAACTCAGAGGTCACAGTCTCTTTTAAACTCCAGACAATTGTGTATTGGTAAAGTTAAATGAGAACCATGCAGGTGTCTGAAGTGGTCTTTTGAAGAAAGAACCACTCAGATTTGAGTGGGCCTGTCCAGTCAGTGCAAGCATGTGTCAGTTACCGTGCAGGTCAACTCATAACTTAAGGAGCTCAACGATACGACGATCAATACCAAAGAAAGGACATTTGGGTAGGCCGCATAAATAACTCAAACCGTCAGACAATTTAAATAAAAACATAAAAAAAAAGTAGAATAATATGTAACCCACACATGTCCTCACATTCACAAATTCGTAAAAAAAAAAAACAAAATTAAAATAAAAAAGACAAAATTAAAATTACAAAGTAATTCATGTCAACAATTAAGATCTGTTCAGATGTTTTGGCGTGATTGAGTCCCAACATCCACTTCCAAACTAAAGCATTTACCTATAGATAATTAGATATGCAGTTGCCAGCGGCTTTGTCCGCTATAACTATAAACTGACCCCACGGGCACATAAAATCGGAATAAAAAGTATGAGTTAATCTAGCTTATCTAGAGGAGCTCGTGGGTAAATAATTACAGACGCACAAGTCGATCTTCCGGGTTAAGCCGCGCTTGCTGAGGTTGGTCTGTGGATGGAAGACCATTTGCCATAGCAAGTTTCCTCCATGCTTCGAAAAGCACGTAATGCCGTTGGCTCGGCTGTCATTTGTAGATCTTTGATTCGTGACTGTTGGTCAGAAGTTCATAAATCTGACAACCAGTCTTGCCATGGGGTATTACCCAGTTACTGGGTTGTGGAGATCCGATAGGCAGTCGCTTCATGTAAAATACTGATATTCAGCTGCATCTACGACTGGAATCCGACCCGAAAATTGTTGGGAGAAGGCTAGGCAGATGATGTTGATCTAGCTTATCTGTGTACCTTTCATCCAATCCAAATCCGTTCATCATAAAAAATAAACCAAACAATCTATAAAAACAAATGCTTGCATAGAAAAAGAATTGCATACTAAACAATAACCTCGTAGCAAAAAGCGTAGCAAAGTGCTACGCGCGCTACGAGTAATTAAATCTTTGCTTTTCAATTAACCTAATGAGCATAACCTTATGGTGTGGTTTTCATTATTATTTATTCCGTTATAGTTACATAATGTAGCGTGTGAGGTCTTCGGAGTAGTTCTAAATTACGTTCTTTATGGATTTGTGATTGTTGATTAATATCACTCAAATTAATTAATAAGTTCAGCCAAAATTATTAATACGAAAGTATTCAAAGAACTTTATTTTCAGTTGTATACCTACAAACTAAGGAATTAAGGCTTGAGTACTTTCAAGCATTGGTTCGTCAAGTGCAACGACGATATAATACTAGACTACGCATGCACGATGTGAACAAAAATTATTCTGCCAACTCGCTGAGGTACTACGTAAGCGAGGGGGACGGGGTTAGAGATGTGCCGTTGCCGGCAATATTGCCCAAGGTGGGAATATAGGTGGAAATATTGCCGGCAATATTGCCGGGAGTGGAAATATTTGGGAATATTGCTTAATTTTAAGTTAAAGTGAGTGCGAAAACTATGTAACACACTTAAAATTAGCATTTACAGACCATGGTCTACATTATATACAAAAAAAAAATTTTTTTTTGTAAAATTGCCAAAGTTGCCGGCAATTTTGGCAATATTCCCGGTATTTTACCGGCAATATTGCCCATTGTTGCCGCACACGACTGTGAATATAAGAAATTACACATACATTTTAAGATAAGAATTGATGATCATTGTATATTGAATAACTATTTAATAAAAAGGATAAAACATAAAATCGAATAATTTATTTAATGTTGTAGTTTAATCTAGTCAACGAATGCTCAAAGCATAGAGGGAAATTCTAGAAACACATTTTTTACTACGTAACTTTGTTTGGACTAGTTAGGAGGTGAACATATCAAAACCATGAGCTCTGGGGGGGGGGGGGTTGAAGGTACCATTTTTTGGTTTTTCGCTTACATCTCGGAAAACCATGCGTTCTAGCAGCATAGCGTGTGTGAACAAAATAAAAAACTAAATCAATTTTCCGTAAGTTTTACTCAGTAAGCATTTCAATATCTTGTAAGTTTTCGAGTTTTCATAGTTTTCGAGGTATCCGCTTTTGAAACTTTGATATCTCGATTTGATATCGCCATAGATCCAGAAAGCAGTAGCAATTGATTCAGACCCTCCCTTCACCACCTGCGATGAACAGAGCCAGCACGCTGCATCTTGAGGTGATATGGGCCTCCAGATCTTTATCTGGAGGCCCACGGACATTGAGAGAGACCCCTTCGGGTCTCTCAATGTCCACCAGGTATAAGTAGTTCTTAAATTCGGTAACCACCATCAAGCTTGATATGTCTTGTCTTCCCCCACCGAGGGAGCAGTAAAAATTAGCTTAGAAACTTATTTTAAATTATACTAGGTACTTACAGACTAGGTAGGACTGTACTATGTAGGAGGAAATCTGCACCCATAAGAGATGCGGAAAAACTATCTTTGGAAACTTTAGTTCTTTTTTGTTGTAAACTATTTTCGTATAGGTAGGTATTAATTTTTGGTCAAGTGTGAGTTGCCCACAAAAATACACGGAGGAGTAGGTACTACCGGGAGAGCCTGAAAAGACTGCTGCTGCTTTCTGGATATATGGCAATATTAAATAAGACTTTCCGAAAGCAAAAAGGTAAATAATTATGGTTTTTTGAAAACTATACAAGATATCGAAATGGTTAATAAATAAAACTTATAGGAAATTTATTCAGCCTTTGTTTTATTCATACAAACCATGCCGCTAGTAGGCATGGTTTCCGAGTTATAGGTGAAAAGTCAAAAAATGGAACCTTTAAACCCCCCGGGAGGGGTCCCCCACAGCTCAAGGGCTAGTGGCGGGGACTTTTGATGGTTATATTCACCTCCTAACTAGTTCAAACAAAGTAACGTAGTCCAACATCGTGTTTCAAGAATTTCCCTGTATAACTGTTCGTTGAGTGGGCTACTAGTTTTTCATGCAAAATCACATAGCAAAAACAACGAGTATAAGTACCTATACAATATGGAAGTATAAATCTCTGTCAAAACTACAAACATTCAACAAAAATAATATTATTTTAATGCACTTGTTTCGGTAATTCTTACATAATCAGTAAATCACCGTTTAGAGTAACAACTTAGTAGTTTTTATAAGGCGGACTTAATGCCGCAACGTATTATCTACAGTAATATAAACTGCACCTGCAGTAGGTAATAATAAAATATACTGGTGTTATTTAACTGGCAACTTTGGCAATATTGCCAAAGTTGCCGGCAATTTTGGTATTTTACCGGCAGTGGCAATATTGGGAATATTGCCGGCAGTGGGAATATTGCCATCAGGCACATCTCTAGACGGGGTACTGCGTTGTGATTGGCTAACTCAAGGTCTGTTCTGTCTCAACGTATGTTTACGGCTCACAGGATTGGTCGAAATGAGACGGATATAAGACTTTTTTGCCTAATGTGTTGGTAGACATCGGTCGCCTGTTATTAGGAGTCTAGTATTATATCGTCGTTGGTCAAGTGTATTGACAAAAAAAAAAAAAAAGCTTTTCAGGAGCTTTTTCAATATAAAAGGATGCAGCTGAAAATCAATATTTTCCAATGACCGACTGCGTATTTGAGGCCTTATTACAAGATTTCGATATTATACTGTACAGTGACTTGAAGAGTATTTACGGCGTTTTTGTATGGAAAATGAAAAATCGCCTCTAGTGTACAAATGAAGAACTATTTTGCACTAAATTAACGTCAAAATTTCAATTTACTTTACGTCACTATCGAGAAAAGTCTCTGACCTGTTAAGAGACGTCCTAGAATGTGCGAAGCTGTTTAAAATTGATTTGTACATTTTTTTTGTTTAACATTATCTATCATCCATTTTATTATCTAGGACCTAGATTCTAGATATCGGACTTATCGAATTACCGTGACCCTGGAACGTAAAGGGCTATTGAAGGAGACCGTGGATTTTCGTCAGTACAAGTCTGACAGTTCCTCCCGCCCCGCCCTGGGTGGGAGGACTCATTTGATGATTTTACCACGATAAAAAAAAAGAGTTTCCTGATTACGAGCTATAAATAACTATAAAGTAAAACTATCGCTATCTCCAACTGGACGTTGAGCCTCTCTCTCTTGAAATCCGATCTGTGCCGAATTGATTACATCGCCGGGCATGAGAACACATGTTTGTGTTAGAACTAATGCCTGCACGGCATATTTCTGATTAGGTAATAGTTTGATCTGCGCTTAGTTCCGGTATTACCAAACAACACTTTGATTTTAAGAAAAACTAACACTTCGGTTCTTAAAACCGGTTTTTGTAAGGCAACACTACCTACTTATTGAAAGATTTTGAAAGTTCTTGTCAATTACACACACTTTCAATGTAATTTGTTGACAGAAATATAAGTTTAGTCTGTGTTTGAAACCCTCATGATAACCAGCATCGTACTAGCCTTTTTCTATTTTGATTCAGGTTTACATCTTAACCTACAGTATTTTTATAAATCGATTTTTTAGCAGAACTCCACAACTGTTGTATACAACGTAACGTAACCCCTGATTTGACCTAAAACAACCATCAAATAAACTTATTTATTAACTAGCTTCTGCCAGCGACTTCGTACGCGGATCCTGTTGCTTATGCCAGCGACAGTAGGGTCGTCAAAATTGAAGATCTGAAACGTCTGATGTCGAATTCTTAGAGCCTGGGGACGGGAAAACAACGGGACGCGCATGACGATTCCAGACGTTCCAGATCTTTCATTTTTGTAAGTCAACAGGAAATGCCCATCAGACTAAACAACTCTTGCTAAGATGTTATTCATATATACCTATGTTATAGTGTAGCTGGGCTCTTGGAGTTCCACATCAGGTGTTCCAGATCTTCAGTTTTTATACGACAACAGGGAGTGCTCATCAGGCTGAACAACTCTTGCTAAGACGTCATTACTGTATATGTAATAGTGTAGCTGGGCTCTTGGAGTTCCACATCAGGTGTTCCATATCTTCAAATTTATTTTCTCAGCAGAAAATGCTCATCACGCGGAACAATTTTTGCTATGGCGCTATTTTTGTATCTCTTATAGTTTAGCTGATCTATTGCAGTTCTGCATCAGGTGTTCAAGTTTCCAAGATAAATTATAGCCTATATGTTGCCCAGACTTAATAGCTATACAACAAAAAAAAAAAACAACCAAATCCGTTCAGTAGTTCCGAAGATTAGCGTGTATGGAGTAACTTCTCCCGTTTTCCTAACATTTTCCTTCAATGCTCTGCTCCTATTGATTGTAGCGTGATGAAAAGTATTCTATAACCAGCGCAGGAGTATGAAAAATAATTGTACCAAGTTTCGTCAAAATCCGTCGAGTAGTTTTTGTTTCTATAACGGTTATACAGACAGACAGACAGACAGACAGACAGACCGACAGACAGACAGACAGACAATAATTTTATTAATTGCATTTTTGGCATCAGTATCGATCCCTAATCACCCCCTGATAGTTATTTTGGAAATATATTTCATGTACAGAATTGACCTCTCTACAGATTTATTATAAGTATAGATGTTTTTTTTTTTTTTACGTGGTAAAATCATCAAATGAGTCCTCCCACCCCGGGCAGGGAGGGAGAGACTGTCAGACTTGTACTGACTAAAATCCACGGTGTCCTTCGGTAGCCCTTTGTGTGCCGGAGTTGCGGTACACGTATGTCCCGCAACCCCGGATGTCTCGCAACCCCGGTATTTATTAATGTTAGGTAAATAATCCAGTGGCATCGGTCCCGACTTACGAGTTGTAGGTCGTGGGTTCAAACCCCGCCAGGCGCATTACTTTGTGTAATTTATTTCATCACCACTGCTCTCAAAACGGTGGAGGAAAACATCGTGAGGAAACCGGCATGTCCTAGAACCAAAATTTCGAAGACATGTGACATCCACCAATCCGCACTGGGCCCGCGTGATGGATTAATGGCCCACTCCCTCTCACAGAGAGGAGGCCTGTGTCCCAGCAGTGGGCACATTATGGGCTGATGATGATTGATGAAATAGACGTTAGTACCATAGTGAAAACAGTCTTTTCGTCACTTATTACTTTTCTCATTTGATGATTTTACCACGCTAAAAAAAATTGCCTCTTTTTATAGTTTACCGATAACGCTATTCTCGTTTGACCATTATCTCTCCTGTTGGTCAGCGATGCTTTGATCGATGTTAAACGTTTGCCAAATTTTTACTTACTCAATATTACTCTTGACATAAAGACCAAGAGGTTGTAGCTGGAAACTATGACTTCGACATGGAATTTCACTCCTCACCTGTGCTCTTAGGTTTGCGATTTTTTTCTTTTAATGCAAGTATGTGTGGATGATGTCAATTTCATAGACCAATTTTATTAGGAACTTCGTTTGTCAAAAATGGCCAAAAATTCAGTCTACACAAAGCCTTATATTATTTAAGGTATATAATTGGTGACTATTGGGAATTTCCAGAGTCGCCAATTAGGTGTTAAGAATTTTATGATCGTTACGATAATTTGATGACCTCCATGTTGAAATTCGTCAATTGTTTTGACGCCCACATTATAATTTAATCAATGATTCAAATTATTCGATTCT
The DNA here is from genome assembly GCA_954870645.1 of Agrotis clavis. Lineage (NCBI taxonomy): Eukaryota > Metazoa > Arthropoda > Insecta > Lepidoptera > Noctuidae > Agrotis > Agrotis clavis. Next base: position 7,624,952 of record OX940940.1, read on the forward strand.
TATAATCGATTTACACATAGTTGAGGCTCATAATATATACCTAAGGTTCCTCAAGGTACTCGTACCTATTATTTATTCTGTGCTCGTACATAATCATACTATTCTTTTCGAGTTCGAAGTTCAAGCGATGGCTTTTTTTATTTAGTCCATGAGTCCTAACCCAGGGCAGAGCGGGAGGGACTGTCAGACTAGTACTGAGTAAAATCCATAGTGTCTTTCAACAGTCCTTTACGTTTCGGGGCCACGGTAATTCGTAAGTTCCGAGACCCTGGCAGGCTTGGCGCTTTGGCCCTCTAAATGACGGGGCCTCCTTGTCATTATGCTGACACTCTTTGAGGCGCGCATCGAAAACAACGCGCCGTCGACCCGGGCATAGTCCATGGTCGGACAGCGAGTCGCCCATTACTCGCCGCCCGCATGCCCGCGCTTACGGTGGCCGGAGATTGTCTAATAGCGACATCCGACGCCGTGGGCGTCTACCACTGGGGCTGGGTTGTGAGGAGGACGGTGTCCTCTTCCTCACGATGGCTTCGGAAAATTATGCGACTGCTGCGTGTCACGGCTGCAGGAATCGCACGGAAACAATATTTGTGTGATCTACAAGTGATTGTTCTGGGTCTGGGTATTTATGTATGTAAGTAAACGCACCCACGACACAGGAGAAGTTTCGAGAGCGAGCTTAAAAAAAACTAAAAAAAAAAACCTGATGCAATATCTTCGTTGGATAATGATTGAGTGACACTGATTTAAAACTTGCAGTCATAGTAACAGGGTATCATGAAACTGGATAAATGTGTTTTTCTTAAGGGCCTTCGCGCCTTTTAAGCCGTAAAAACGTTACATTCTAAACCATGTTCCTCATTAACGGCTGGGTGTAAAGATTGAAGAAAAATATATGTTTACTGTAGATTCATGTACAACAATGTGAGTAAATTTTATTTTCTTGACAAATAGTTGAGCTGTAAAAAAATATTTAACAAGACGCTATTTTGTTCAAATAAATGATATTTTAAATAAACGGCTTCGTTTATTTAAAATATTTTTGAATAGATCAATCGGTGTTAAAATTTACTACAAAGTGAGCAACGCTCATGTAAATCTGTCAATATTTTACAAAGAATATGTTAAATATTGAGATTTCCATGTATAAAAACCGGGCAAAGGCGGCCCGCGGCAGTCGTTTCCGCCTCGCTGCATAGTCTATGATTTCGTTTTGAGGTATCGCAGTACGCTCGGGACATATTAGTGAGTGCAGTGCAGATATGAAAGTGTGCGTTTAGCTACGCCTGGATGCTCAAGGTTATTGAGGGTACTATGCGCCTTAAGCGGGGAACCGATGGATGCAATTTAAGTGGCGAATTGTCTTTCGGCGTGGCGGTCTAAAGGGGGAGGCCTATGTTCAGCAGTGAACGTCTTCCGGCTGATGCTGATGATGATGATGATGAACTGGTTGTAAATCATACAAATATTTGATCCGTACAGGAATCGAACCGACACGTAGATGAGCCGTATTTTGTCCTACAGTGCAGTGGTATTTAGTAATTCCTATTGAAGTCGTGTCTTCCGTGTTCCTGCCATTGAAATCTTCTTCTCTCGTGTCTTGTATGAACTGTTACAAGAGGTGACAGTTCTATTTGCGATGATTCATCATTAGTATACAATGTTCCCTAGCGGGGACACAGGCATCTTTTCTGTAAGAGGGAGTGGGCCACCACGCGGGCCCAGTGCGGGTTGGTAGATGTCACATGCTTATGACAACCATTTGAAAATTAGTATAGGAGCCTAACCACGAGCTCTTCTTCTTTCTTAAGTCGTCTAGCGCCATCTCTTTCCCACAGCCTAAACTGGATCGCGTTAAAAGTTCATGGTAGGCCACCAGATATATTTTCACAGCAGCTACACTAAAAATCTAATTAAACATTTGCTAGCCTGATCCTACTAATAGGGGTCGAGGGTTGAAATAAATCCAAACAAATCACTTTTAGAACACATAATGTTTATTTACACTAAGTAATATTCCGATATTTGAAGCACAGATAGTGCCTATTGCAAAACGTTACATTTAAGTAGATGAGTTATCATAGTAGGAACAAGAAGACACTATCAGATCAATACCTTTGCTTTCAAGAAAAAAATTAAATTGTCTATGGAAGTGGACAATTTCTAAATTCGAAAATGGAATAGTGTTGTGGAGCGTAAGAAAATAACGACCTTTTAGTCGATTATTAAATTTGGAATTGTGGAATTGATCTCAATAGGTGTAATCAACAAATAATAGAAAGAAAATATAGTTTTTAAAACGTATACAAGAGAAAATATTTGCTGCTCATTTGTTTAATGTAAGTACAATAAAACGTCATCAGAAATTTAATTACAATAAATTGATGAAATTTTACAATGACGACGTCAAATTCATAAAAGGCAAGAATATTTAAGTTAATATACTGTACATACATCGATCTGATTTCTAGTCACTATTCAGATAAAAATGTAACACAAGTCACATTTTCAATAGTTATCAATGCAAAAGTTTTGATTTAATAGTTGCAAAATGTTGCAAATTCATTCAATTTGTGATGTAACTGACTAATAATGATTTATTTACACAATGCATACAAAATTGTAAAACTGGAAAATAATTATGTTGCTTAGCTGTAAAATCATTGTTTACGATTTGCCTTCATTATTTTGCACGTAACGGTATTAAAATCACATGAAATTACTTAGTCATTACCATTAATATTCTTTCTCTATTGTTGGTAGTTAATTAGTAGAAATCCACAATTTGAACTAATTTAAAATTAGCAATTACACTTACTAATTAAAAATTAGATAAGATAGGTAGGTACTATACACTTCATCAACTTCGTACGCTCATTAAGATTATAAAACTACGCTTTAAATTTTAATTACTAAACATTATACCTTTACATTAATATGTACAATAGTAACGTACGCTGGAACTTGTAACTGGCTCACAGATGATGTAATTTTATCATAATTATTGCACATTTAATGAAAATCTCTTATTTCAGTAAGTATCTACATGTCCAAAACTATTCACTGTTTCGTTACTCTATTCAATAAAATTCATGATGTTCTACAAGCCAGTTAATAATCCAACAAAAATAAATAATTTAGGAATATCTCTATAAAATATTAAGTACTTAAATAATAAAATCAACTATCACATTTATTTCGAACGAAGCTTCATAAGTTTTGTACAACACTACGGTCAACTAATACTATTTACAGACGTATTAAATAGTGATTTACTTTACGAAATACTATTAATAGTGGAGATAAAACATCTAACGTCACTGGAACGTTCGTTTAGAAATCGTAACACATTGTCACTTTAGTCGATTCGACTATCGAGTTAATAGTCGAGCACGCGCCGATCATAGCTCGCATCGTTAGCGATCGCGCGTGAGGCCTCGTTTCATTTGGACGCGTTCACCACTAGGTTCGTCGCCGCCTCCTCACTAGCGCCTATACTCATGGCTTTCTTCTTCAGAATGCCCAGATCAGTCACGTTCTCTAAGAAACTTTTGTGAGCTGACAACACTTTAGCACTTTCCACATCTTTCTTCAACTCTTCCATGTCTCGTTTCAACTTTGCTCGTCTGTTTTGGAACCATGTGATGACTTGGGCGTTGGAGAGCCCTAAGGAGCTGGCGATCTCGTCCCTGTCAGCCGGTGAGAGGTACTTCTGATAGAGAAACCGTTTCTCCAGCTCAAAGATCTGGTGGTTTGTGAAGGCTGTTCGAGATTTTCGCTTCTTCTTGGGCTGCGGCCTCGAGTTGAAGAGATTCAGGTGATTTGACTGACCATCTGTAACAAAAAATCAACGAATTAGTTACGGTTATTAAGCTATTAACTATGTGTAAAAAAGAATTTAGTAAGTGGCCAATTGACAAGGCATTAAAAGGAAAAAAGTTGCGTTAAACGCTATAGAAAGAAACGAGTTTGTTGATAAGACGAATTTACGTATATTTTTTGTTACTAACGAAGTGCCTTTCTCTAAGATAAACGTTTATGCTAAATCCGTCTAGGAGTTATGAAAACACTGGCAAATATTTCAAGGAGTGTTACAATCTGCAATTTAAATTCTAATTGCAGATCTTTGGCATAAATGTATAATAATTGAGGAGTAGACTACAACTCCTATTGCAAGCGTAACCCATTTAACCATAATAAACCTCTCCCCTCAATCTAATAGCCTCTAAACCAACCTCAAAAAAGGTGTCATAGAAATAAGGTTCCATATAAAAAGATTAGAAGTAAAAGTAGGCTTATAGAGGCGCAGACGCACAGATAACCGACTCGTTATCAGGCACTAAAGCTTCAAACACTATGACAGTGCCATAAAAGGCCCGCAGCGCTAAAATGTTACTGTTCCCTCGTAAAATGAACTATAAAACACACCCAGGTATCGTTACAATTTAACGAGCAGAGAATCATATATACGGGCAGACGGTAAAACAGTTTTATAATAATGAACAAAACAATCAAATACGACAATGTTGGCGGTTTTGTTGCAGATCTATTAGTGTTGTAATTGCGTTCTGTTAGCTTTTATAACTAACGAATGTAGCTAATAGCAGTTATAAGTGTTAAATATAGCTGTTTTATTGGTCTTCGATAAATTGCTAATAGTAACGTTATTTATAGCACGCTAGTTGGTTATCAGTTGCAGTATTTTTGTCCTATCCACAATAAAGTGTCCTATTTACAATAGACGTATTGTATATTGTTTTAGCAGTAAGATGAGGATATACAACGCTGTCAATAATGAACACTGTAACAGTTAAAGAAAAACAAAAAACGTTTCATAAGTGCTCAGGTATTTAAGTTTGGTTAACATTTTCCACGCCTGTTAAAATTCAATTTTCTATTTATTGCTCTGGCAATAAACATAAAGGAAATGAAGACACAACAATGGCGCTATCTTTACATCCGGCACATTTTGTATTATCTGTGTTTCAAATTGCACACTGTGCGTAATTATTATTATTAATGTTTTTTAGGTTTGTTACGATGTATAACGTTTCTGTTTTTTTTTCATATCATACATTGTTTTATTTGTGTGTTTGGACTTCTGTTTATTCAAGAAATAATTATTTGATGTTGGCAATATATCTCTTTGATAAAAATTCTCAGGGTACATAACTCGAAATCAAATTAAAACTTAACTGCAATTAGTCACACATTAAAAAAGGGTATCGCCTATCTTTGAAAACAATCTATGACACTTTACGCGCGAAAATATAATTAACTTGTTTATGGTCATTAAAAAGTATGAATGCAAAACGCGACCTCCTCAGAGATATTTTGCGCGGGAATTTACGTGGTTGACCACAGATATTATAATAAAAGAAACCCTTAAAAATAATGCTTGTCGTTAAGTAAAACTGCCTATGTATTGTCGGATTTATTGGAATTCAAAACTTTGAAGTTCACAATTACATTGACCACATGCTAAAAGAAAACTTTTATGATTTTTTTAATGCTAAGTAAGTTGGTTTGGCGGTAAGAATCATTCGTCATTTTAACACAATTTGATGATAAATTTTTCAGTATTTGTTGTGAGTCATTTATTATGTTCAAATATTTAAACTACGTCCGATTTATTCTGGTAAATTACAAGTTTTGATGTGAAGTGATGCTCCTTGCGTTTTCCATGATTTCTAAATTTATTTTAAACCCTTTCTTTCGAAAAGATACCAATTTTGAAAATAACCTAAACAAAAAATACGATTTCCCAAGACCTTAAAATTACAATAATTGATTGCCTATCCATACCTATGTATGTTACATAAAACATTTAACAAGTTTTTATTAAAGGTAATTAGAACAAGCACAAAACAAGTTGTCTAATAAATAACAAGGAAATTTATTGACTTTATAAAACCTTTTTGCACACTACAAAACATTGGCAACATTTTTTCTTTTTTTTTCCAGAGACATAAAAGACCGCTAAATAACATTTTAAAAATAGAATCCGATACATCAAAAGAATCAATTAGTACAAACAGGACACGAGATGCATGGAGTGGTAAATGTGGTAATTATATAATATAAAATGTATCCCTTCCCATTTATCAGATGTCAGCCACATTCGGTCACCGTCATGTATCATTAGCGAAAATTATTAAGGAATTTATTTTTAGGAAGACTCGTCGCTTTAGTATTCTATTCTGAAGAATTGAAGCTGATTCATCTAATTAATCTATGTACCTAGAATTGGTAAATTACACTTTTCTTAGAAAACCGTTTGCTTGCGGAACTATGGTAGGTTTAAAGATCATAGCTAAGAAAATGTGGCGAAGGAATTCGTTTTAAGAAACGAATTATTATTTATTTCAAAGGTGGTTACCGTCCTGAACTCAAATGGTGTTAGTTGTAGCAATACAAGCAGCAAGTACTAGATAGTACAGACAAATAATCTTAGTTATTTGTCTGTACTAAAAACAGCTAAATCCATGACAAAGATATTTTAATATGAATTCCTTCATTACATCTTATTTTTTCGTATATTACCAACGTTTCCCAAAGTCCCAGGCACATCGTCCGCTTACACTAAAGATCGCCGGCTTTATTAATCATCGCCTAATCGTATCCTTAACGAATTCAGACCTCAATTACATGTGAATCAAACGGCCAAAGTGCGAAAAAAGATCCGGCCCTAAGACATCGTTAAAGAGTTGGCAAAAAACTTGGAATCAGTCACGGTGAACACCTGACTAGGGGGGATATTACAACGTCTTAAAACCAGGCTTGTTCCAGTGAGTGAACGAGATGGCGCTAGACGACTTGCATAGCTCTGTCACTTTCACTCGCCGGAATAATCCTGGTTTCCCCCCCAGCTGTGTCACTGCTTGGTTTGTTGTGCAAGGGTTTCTCCATTAATTAATGGCGAAATAATAGCGATAGTACATGTGGCCTACCATGACGTCGAATAAGTAGTTAGTAGTTTCACTGTGGGAACGAGTGCCGCTAGACGACTTGTATAGCTATCTCTTTTCCACAGTGGAACTACTCGCGTAGATTTTAAAGGAGAGTTAGAAAGAGATGACATAAACAACATTCCTCAAAAATGAATAATACAAACAAAAAAAAAATTGTTTTGATTTGCAAATCAGCTTTCTACAATAAAACCTCTTTTAATTTCGAAAGGTGAGTGTGATAGATTTATAACTGTCAATAAAATTAAAGATCACCCTTCACTTTTGTGAGCTTTTGAATAAAAAACACAGACTAAGACTAATCCATTTTAAATTGTCGTGATATGCCAATGTTACTAATTTCCTTATTAAAGGAATTACTAAATATAGGACGGTTTATGATGTGTTATGACAAGCTTATCAGACGATAAATGGATCATAACAAGAAACGATTAATAATATTTTTCAATAAAAAACCTTACAGCAAAAACGTGCACTGCAATAAACTTAATTAATTGCATTTTTTTCTTCTAAAACGATATCAATAAAAACACGTAAAGAAATAAAGTTCTACAGAATCGCAAAGGTCGAAAAGACAATCATTCGAACCGAACCGCATCATTTATCAGAATTAAGCGGAATCTTATTTCCATCATAAGCTGAAGAGAATCGAGACTTCCTTCTTCGTTTTATTTTGTCACGGATGTTGCTTTACGTACTTAATTAATTCTTCCATAACATCACGTAGGGAGCTTGTATGTGAGGGGGCATCGGACTGACCCTTTCCTCTTTTCAAAACACAAAGAATAAGGTCCAATCATCTCCACTCCATTCATTGCTCCATTATAACGCAGACGTCTATAAAAAATGTCCAGTTGACGCGCAATGAATATCGACTAATCAATCGTATCGCTATTCAGTGTTGCTATGTAGATAAACTCGTAATCAATGGTGTTGCCAGCTCTGAACGGATCGATACGCACGTAAACTGTAGTTAAAGGTCGGTTTTGTTTTGCAGCGCACGGTTAAGCGATGGGTTAAGTGGTAGCGGGTGCAACTAGGCGTCGAAGCGGAGTTGGTGAGACATAGATGTTACAAATAAGATCAGTGATTTTTATGCTAGTTATTTGTAGCCCCCGGAAAATTTAAGTGAACTTTGATCAATTCTTTGTCAAACTGTTGTTTGGAGCCGTTGTTTCTGCCATCGTATGTGATGCTGAAGAATGAGGACATAAAAAAGATCACCAAAGGAAAAAATATGAATTGTGTAAAGGATATTGATGAAAAAGAGGTGTCTCCTGAGATAATGAGTATGGAAGAAGACCATAAACGTATTAAAGGAAACAAGTAGTTCAGCTTTTGATTAATGACACTTTCATAGTGTTGGAATCCTAACACTAAAATGACTAGGTATTATTCATTAGTCGATTGAAGACGTTCGCATCACTAGCGCGTCTCTAGGCGCGTAGTCGCATAAAACAAACCAGTAGCAATCTAGCCATTGTTCGGCCCACCACGAATAGGATTTGTTAATTGTAACCTATGCAAAATATCAAGTGTGTGTGTCCGCAATAAAGTGCCTCTAATCTACAAAGTCTAGTGCATTATTACAAGGCTCCTACTCCCCACCACATAGTGGTCACTATAACAACTAGTCTTTGACGTAAATCAAAAATAAAGAGCATCAAATATGTCACGATCGTTGCTCTTACTCGCGTTAATCAACTCACGTCCTTATTCCGTTATCCAGATATTTGAACAAAAGTTTTGGACAGCTCCTTAAATGCCACAACTTGAATGTCCTGTCATGTTCGGTTTTTTTGTTCGGACACCTTGTTATTCGGACCCCAAAACACAATGGAAAGGCTCTTTTTCGTAGATCGCACGCTCATTTGGAATTACGCGAAAAAAGCGTAACGAAATGATTGTCTATGTACGATGCAGTGATTTTTTGAGCATTGATTGATTAGAGAACAGATGTTCAACAATTGACGGTTATTCGATCATAATTTATCAGATAAACAAAAAAAATAAAAATAACAATGAACGTAGTTCATACATTAAGAAATTAAAGTGCTTAAGGAAACGCAACAATACTTGGACTTTCTTGATTTATTTTATTTCAATGAGTATAAAGATCACATTCATCATCATCATCATCATCATCAGCCGGAGGACGTCCACTGCTGAACATAGGCCTCCCCCTTAGACCGCCACGCCGAACGACAATTCGCCACTTGCATCCATCGAAAGATCACATTACCTACTATTAAATAAAAAAAAGAACACTGGCAGTCACCTTTACAAACGTTATTTGCGTTTGACCTAATTCGTCTAACTTAGCAGTCATTGTCAATACGACCTTCTAATTTCCAATTGCTTTAAAAGAACATTGGCCACTTATACCCTGCAATATATTGTTTTTTTTTGTTATCAATATCAAGTAATAATTGACTGTATCACTGTAGGTGTCAAGAGGTGTGAATTTGCAATTAAAACTGGTTTACTGACCACAAGTCATGCTTGCATTGTTAAGGCACTTTTGTATCCATATGAACACTAATGTGGTGAAGAATTTAGTTTATTAATATAATTTTTATTTGGTGTCTCGTAGGTCGCAGCCAAGCGTCCTTTCATCAGGTATTAGGGATTTCTCAGTAGTAATCATCATCAGCTGGAAAACGTCCACTGCTGAAATAAGACTTCTACCACGCTGAAAGACAACCAGTCACGATGTAGTCGGTCCACCTAATTGGACGCCTGCCTACGTTGTGCAAATAGCAATGTGTAAGCAAATAATACTGCCGAAATATACGTCTCTTATCCCGGCTATCATTAATTTGTTGATCTTTTGTAGTATGGTTACTGTTAGTCAGAAGCTCGAAAGTGACCAACAGTCTTACCAAGAAGTAGATATAATTATTATCAGATTACTGGGTTGTGGAGGTCAAATAGGCAGTGGCAGTGGTTCGACTGGAAGCCGACCCCAACACAGGTGAGAAAAGGCTGGGCAGATGATTTGAGTATTGCGACAAGTCTTCATAAAACAACATAGAATAAAAGAAAAAAAAACAATTGTATTATATTATAAAGTTTTCAGTCCTAACCAAACATAGAGCCTGACAGAAGACGACCATAAACAAAAATTCAAAACAATTGACTAAATTACTTTTTACAAATGGCATAAAACTTTCAAATTTATAAACGTGTATTTCGCTCATAACATACACGTAGCCGTTAAATAATATAAAGATTTAAGATAGATTACTCGATAATATCCTTTTACCCGATTTAATATGCAAAATGCATTTGTAAAGGTAATTACGAGAACTATGCATAATAACAAGGTAGCTACCAAAAAATAGAAATAAATATATGAAGTTGTTTGATTGCTTGAATACAAATGAACTTGCTCGATATAATGACTGTTATTTTATATTGTTTTTATAAAAACCGTTGTTGTATTGTGTTTTTGTTTTGACCAGTCATTTGTTAATTTGAAAATGCTGTGATCAGTGTTTGCTATCAAATTATTGTATGTTAATTCTGTTGTAACTAATAAGCTTGGACAAAAACTATTGTTATGAAAAAGCTAACGCCTGCAGTGGTTATAAAAAAATCTTGTTCCTTGAATTATGTTGTTTTTTATATTTTATACACTTATTGCTTTCTATTTATGTTCTAACACACGTAATGTCAGCTCTATCAAGCGTGTTTTATGTTCTTGCCAGTGTAACTCTCTACGCTTGATTTATAATTTTTCTAGTTTGTTTGATAAACAAAGAAGAAACTGCATGTTGCTATTGAATATTCAATTATCAGCAATAAACTGCGGTCCATTAAGAATCGTTATTGGATTATTCCTTCATAAATAGCTTGCTATTGTTAAACCTATCTTAGTCCTCAACTAAATCTGCTGCTGAGGAATTCCTTAGGGAAAAACCCAATAACACTTTGCCAAACCCACTTGTTTATTGCTAATTTCTAATAATGCTTATTTGTTACTTCTTAACACTCTAGTGCTGAGTGGAACTAGCAAAGAACAAAGATGAAATAAAAATAATACCCAACTTGATGGTAAATCTTCACTTCTTCAGTAATAGCCAGACGCTTCAAAAGAATAAGAAGTCAACTAAAATTGCAGACAAAATCATTATAAAAAGAAGACCGAAGAATATTCACAATATAAATTAGTGTCTAAAACTGTCAGCACACTATTAACTACAACTGACTCTTACAAATCAGTCTCTCATCTCAATTCTAATTATGTTCTACAGACATGTGTCACATCTTAGATTCGGTCTCAAAAAACGTCACAACACGGCCATTATCAAAACACTGCACAAAGCGTTTCCATGGTAACGGGTGAGTTGTTACCACGGCCTATTTGAGGCAACTCCGGGTGTTTCGAGTTGGTCTGTCGTTTGAGTCGCCGCCACAAAATGGTGCGTAACATATTACGATGTTTTTGCTTCTTAATTAGGGATAAGTATCCGGTTAAGACGATTTTTTTGGGGATAAAATTAGTTGTTTGTTGTTTTAGTGTTTGAGAGAATGGTTTGTTGCCATGTTTTAATAATGTGACTTGGTTGGCACTTTAACAGTCTAACTAACTCGTTGTTCAACTGCCATGGGACCAGTATAAATGGCAAAAAATACGCTTTCAAATGCTCTGGACAACACACAATATAAAAAATAAATACACGCAAATACACGCGAACTGTAAATGCTATCCCCAGAAAGCATTAGATGCTGTTATTCTTCTTTATGATGACATTACAATCAGAAGGTATTGATAGAAGACAGAGCAGATTGAACCCAACTATTAAAATGAAGATGGTCAATCCCTACATTTAATTCCTTTTGGTTTTTCGCATTAGTGACAGCTTTCTCATTAATCGCAAAAATAATGTTTCCATCTTGATAAGCGACGAAAATTGTCCAGTGAAAACAAAAAAAGCAGCAACTGCCAATTTGACAAACGAGTGAGTTGCGGTCGAATCGAATCGAAACGATCACAGACGATTCGGTTTGTTGCGGTCGCTTCTCGGAATCCGTGTCAAAATAATATTCGAATTCTTTCCCAGATTGAGTTTTTTGCGTACTTGGTGACCAGAATTGAATGTGAAATGAATAAAAGAACTATTTTTTGGATGGTTTCATTCATTTTGATCGAACAGTTAGCTTCGTAGGTCGTAAATTGGCGAGTAAATGTAAATCTGGCAAAGTTTGGCACGATTTCAACGTGCATGCATTATGATATCAATACATGAATTGATGTAATAAATAGCTTATTTAATGAAAACAGGCTTGCATCATAGTTATCATTTCAATAAGATTCTGCATTACCGTTATAGAAACTAAACGATTCATTAAATCATGTTTTCTGCAATAAATAATGAATATTCAACGCAATAAGACTGAAAATAATTGTTTTAGCTTCTATTTTCGGCTATTTCGAAGGAATCAAAGGAAATGGATGATTAGGTACTAGGGGCGCAGAAGAAGGGAGGAGTTAATCTAATAAAACAATCGATGTTCGACCACATTCTCACGGGCGCCCGTTCACACGGACTGAACATTCGGGTGCTGCCGCGACACGTCGGACCTTCTGGTTTCACGGCCCGTTGGCTACCAGATTACGAGGAAAAAATCAAATCGTTTTTACAACAAAAATCGTGTTCAAATTACAACTCTGTTTGCAGTCTTAGTTTATTTTGTAAGATATCGGTAAGCGTCGCGTCGGTTAACCGCTGGGAAATGCTCAATAGAAGTCATTCAATTCCGAATAAGTCAGCTTGACTTTTTGTCGTAACGGGATTTCTAAAATAAGAAAATAGCTTTGCTCATTTCATTCAAAACTGAAAAGTAGTCGAGAATGCACAAATACACAAGAGAATGTATTTATAATTATGCAACGATATGCACACAGAAGAAGATTCGATATTCATTACTAAACTACAGATAAAACACAGTGAAAGTCGGAAGAATCTCCGAGTCCTAACAAAAACAAAATTGTCATATACTCCGTTCTGCATTATGTCACACAAAGCGAGTCATAAAGACGTTTCACATTTGCATAGACAATAATTGAGCCCATACGTCTACTCGATCATTACTGGCCATTAAATTACTTTAATTAATTAATAGTTAATATCAGTGTGAGTGACAAACGCTACGGATTGCGCATAAAAGGTTGTCGGGCCCACACCACAATGCCACAATGTCTCATTAGTAACAATTAGTATGGCATAAATTACTAGACATTGTCTTTGGCGCGTTGGCGTTCACTGTTATTACAATTGTCTATGATACTAAGGAATTTATAGAGATTAATCTGTGGATCATAGGCGGTTTAAATCCTCTTTGGATTTTTCTTTTGTCTAACTTTTCGTGCTATATTATGATGAACGGTTCCAAATTATTTATTTCCCAAAAAATTAAATGATTGTGAAACACGAAATGTTTTGATAAAGTTTAACTACTTAATTACGTCAATTATCAAATTAGCAGGTCTTTTTGTGTAAAAACAATACGAATAAATTCGCAAAATCGAAGAAAACCGTTAGCGGTCTATCAAAGATGGCGCCAAAATTCCAACCATAGACACAAAATCAATTTTGAAATTTTTCAGCCACATAAATCATAGGCGCTTACTAATTGTCCGTATTACGCATAGCAGCACGAATTCTAATTTAGAATTTGAAAGAAAGCCCAGTGCTACAAAAATGCGGTGTTTTGTGGACAAAAACGTTGCACGCGTGGTGTAACCCCGGCGCGGCAGTTAGTGCATCGCCCGTGACTGCGTAACGACCGATGTTTATCGTAAGATCGTCTTTAGTCAAGACGCTTGCCGACAGACATTAGTAAAATGTACTATGTACTTACTTTATTTTAAATACTCTCTCGTTACTTATACTTCCGTATCCTACCTAGTTGTAATTAACTTGTTAGATTTTAAATCTACATTTTAAAACGGACAATGTCTGCATCATTTTTCAACAACGTGTGAGCAAAATAAAACTAAATACCTACCTAATCAAATTCATATTGAAGTGCACTCATGTTCGCCCTTGTCATATTAATTTGTCTGCAACACTGATTGACAGTACCGCACAGTCGTTTAACCATTTGACACGAGTGGGGGACTTACGAGGCCATGTTGTGCACCTCATCAAACGTAAATAAATACATGCGTACTTAATTTATGTACATTACAGCTTATGTACCATTAAGATTCCTATCTTTCTTCACGCTGCCGCTGCTGCATTTACCATACTTCAAATCTTTGTATCTTTACACAATAGACGATAATAATACATGTACTTAAATGATTATTTAAATTGAAGCTGTTGACTATATTTTGTATGGAAATTACGACAAAATACCAAGAATCGCTTGTAAGGCATAATTTACGGTGAATCATAGAATCCAATAATGTTTATGTATTTCATATTACCCTTGGGGTTAACCGTGTACTATGAAAGACTTAAATACATTTTCTTCTATGGGTGGACAAAGTTGATACATTTGTAGATGGTAATGATACAGACTCGTAGACATTAAATCACAGCTTTTATGACAAATTGACGTACGTAATGCAAAACGTATTTTACCTCCGGCTATCTTCATTGAATCGAAAATACAGTTTTGAATTTTATTTACTTCACAAGAAAATGAATCGTATAGATTTTTAATATTGCTGATCTTACATAAAATAAATTTTATTATACATGTAGCCATAAAAATCCATTTAGCTCATTGAAGAAATCTAAAATATAATCTCAGGTTTATTTAAGTGAATCGGTAGAAAGACTCTTTGAAGTTTCAGTAGACTGATAACGTTTTTTAATACCTCTTCAGGATGGTAGTCAAAACAAACCGTTTGAGTCCCATTGAGAAGCCACTTGAGTTTATTACCTCCTTTTATTTTTTATTTACTGTTATTTTTTGTCCTTGAAGATGTTTGTGTCTAACCACTGCGCGGGGATCAAGTATTAAGAGGGCTTTTACACGTTTCGCTGTTTTTGTGCGACTTTTGGAACCTGATTCTGGGTATGTCATTGCCACAAATAAAAAAAAGATATATACTCGAGAAAGTTTGATTATTTCTGTGTGGAGTGCTTTAAACAAATTTTTAGATTTGTTTACATACATGAGTAAAAACCTTGTCTCTGCAAAGGATGTTTCATAAAATTCTACTTTTTGTCATACTTTGGTACCGAATTACATAGAAGGTGTAATAGTAAAATAATATTTGAAAATGTCCATGGTACATCTGAAAGATTATATTTGGACTGCATTAATCACTTTTTTATTTTCCATTCAGAAATACACCAAAAATATTTTTTCAAAACAGGAAGAATTTGACATTTTTTCGTCCGTAATTATATTTTTTATCTATCAATATTTACTGAATATTCAATCACAAAGTATTGAATAACTAAGGTTACTATCTTAGCTTGCATTAAAAAAATAATTAGCTCATTTGAAAGTAAAATAATAGTATTAAACAATTAGAATATGCAATGACAAAATTCAACATAAAACCAAGAACGGTTTGTTCTTTGATTTAGACGGCGCGGGGCGTCTTTTGAGGGAGGACGTATCGCTCGCAACCATTTTGACATTAGTCACGTAATTATTAAAATTTAAAATACACGCCACCATTCATGACCTTTATACGCGGCGCTAGTGTCTTTGTCATGACATCAAATTCCATGTGAAAAATGTAGTACCTCGAATTTTCCGCAGGTCATGAGTGGTGGCCAGTAATTTTCCCAATCGCCAAGAATACAGCATAACCTACCTTTCTTGATACAAGCTAATATTTTGAATTAATTTAATTTTGATCTGTTTGCAATGTAAATATATAAATGTGTTGATTGTATTTTCCTACTATATTCGAATGTGGATATAATTTTAGATAATAAAATAATGTAAATAATTCTGATAGCTTTTTTTCTGAATTGGTAATTAAATGTAATTTCAGACTTGCTAACTTCCCAAACTTCCAGTTCGTTTGGATAATATAGCTCGCTGCGGGACCCACCATACTACCGGCCATGCCCCTGGTGGTATGGCTTTTTATTACGTGGTAAAATCATCAGATCAGCCCTTCCAGGACAGGACTACAGGAAGGACATACAAACTTGTACTGACACTACTGACTAAAATCTACGGTGTCCTTCAATAACCCATTGCGATCCGGGGCCATGGATACCTGATAAGACAGTCCCGCGACGCCGGCAGGATTTGGCTCTCTAACGTGCGCCCCGAAAATCCGTGAAAAATTGATCTGATCGTTTTGAGGTAGCGGTTAACCCAGAGAAAGTAACTTAAAAAAAAAAAAACTTTTTGAAAAAAGTACCGACTTCAAAAACGAATACAAAAAAGTTTAAAATAACTATTCTTTTGGAAGTCGGTGGCAAAAGTCAATGAAATAAATAACAAAGCCACCGACTTCCAAAAGAAAATTTATTTTAACTTTTTTGTTTAAAATAACTTTTCTGAATACAAAAAAGTTTAAAATACTTTTCTTTAGGAAGTCGATGGCAATAGTCAATGAAATAAATAACAAAGCCACCGACTTCCAAAAGAAAATATATTTTAACTTTTTTGTTTAAAATAACTTTTCTGAATACAAAAAAGTTTAAAATACTTTTCTTTAGGAAGTCGATGGCAATAGTCAATGAAATAAATAACAAAGCCACCGACTTCCAAAAGAAAATATGTTTTAAACTTTTGTATTCGGTTTTGAAGACGGTACTTTTTTTCAAAAAGTTTTTTTTTTATCAGTCGATTTCTTGTTATTAGGTTTGATCGAGGAGAGTTGAAGTCTTGTATCAGGTTCGGCATCCAGTCAATTGCGGTATTTTGTTTTGGCAGCTGCATTGTATTAATTTTTTTTTTGTAAAATCATCATATGTGTCCTCCCGAGCGGGACGGGATTTATTAGCAGACTCGTACTGACTAATATCCATGGTGATCCTTCAGTAGCCCTTTACGTTCCAGGGTCACCGTTACCTGATAAGACAGTCCAGTGACCAAGACAAGCTCCGGCCCTCTAAGGCGTACCTCTCTGATTGGAAATCGCTTCTCGGCGTCGCGGTCGTAGGTCACGCGGCTGTCCTCTCCCTCACGTGTTCCACCTCCTACTTCGCTTGCATGACTGCTTTGCATATGGAGGTGACTACTTCCCATTCCGCCTCGCCCCGCAGATCGTGGCCTCGATTAATGCCGGGCGCTATTAAATTGACTCAATTGCATCGAGTTGGGATTTGGCAAACCTGTACCACACCATGTACCTAACTTTTTTGCAGCCAACTCAATAAGTGGACTAATATTGTGGGTCGATGTCAACGGCACCCCAAAAAGGTCAAGATGGCCTGTCATTTTTACGGTTACACCTCAGAAAGATAGAACCGGGTCGGATTGGCTCCTTTTTGCGGAAAAAATCACGTCTTAGCAGCATTGAAGTTCAAGCACTCAACCGGCCATGGTTCTTTCGCCTGGTATTATTTTGTGAATTTTATTCATGAATACATGAATACTACTCAGAACGAAACATACAAAAAATAAGTTAGCATTCCAATAAATCGTAAAAATAAGCGAAATTGAATGAAAAGTGAGAAATTACAGGAATGTGTCAGGTTTCATAAATAAAATAATGAAATCGAAAAAATAATGTTTTCAATGTTCTAAAGAGTTCTTTTTTCTCTTAAACCCTGTGTTATTTTACTGAAGGTGAAATGTTCTGTATTAAATAACGAACATTTTCTATACCATTTCAATAGAAATCAGGTAAAAAGCCTGAGTGACCAATTGTAGCATCGTAATTCGAGCATAAACGAATCTATGCACTGTTAGTCGCGATTGATCGAAGATGAAATCAGGTACTACTTGCTGTGCAAATGAAATAATGTGGAGTTGAACCACATTTTCTACGCAATTTTGAGCAGTTACGTACCTTCGTTAGGAAGTGAAAGCTCAGTTTTGCGAGATAGAGATGAATTTAAAGCTCACCAAAACATTCTGTTTCAAGAGTGAAATGATCTGAAACCTGTTGAACTCTGATAGATCTGTCTTTATTAAAAAAATAATCCAGCTGTAACCCAGTATATGAAGCACTGAAGCCCTGTCAAAACAGTTCAATAAATTTTCTCCTTTGCAAATGTTTAACGATTTGCACCATCCGCTCACAGTTAACTGCAGGCGAACCAAGAATCTTCTTGAATATTAATTTTTAATCTTCATGGTGTCGATTCGAAATTGTCTTGTCAATTATAGGGGAGCTTGTGGCTGGTCGCAATGGAGTTTGTATGATCCGCGCAGTAGATTCTCGGTTTCTTTGCGCGGTTTAACGAGCTTGATGGTCTTCTTGGGCCTTACTCACTTTCTTCCTGGATCACGGCGTTTGGTGATATTACCCGTCTCTTTTGACACTAGTTTCAAATATTTTGTACCACTGGTTGGAAATATTCGAGCATTAAACCGACCACTTCTGGCTATATCTCTTTATCTATGTCACCGTAATCACCCCAAGTGGCTGGTTTTGCGTCCATAATTATGTCTCTGAATAGATGGCATAAATGACTGTTTGATGTATAAGTCAAAGAAAAAGTTTGACAAATTTTAAACGCCAAATCGTAAATTTTTAATAATTTCAAAAATCTAATTAAATAAGTTATGAATTCAAATTAGCCACTAGAAACAAAATTAACACTTGAAAGATATCATAACAAGATAATTTACTCGTATTATAGAATGGAATTGAATAATCTTTATAATGCACACTTTGTAAATTACAAATATATCCAATTCGCAGATTGACACAATCTGCGGTTTAAAGTGTAATATAATGAGTGGCCCTTATTTTATTTTGATAGGTATACATTTATCATATTATCCATTCGTTTAAGAATATAAGTAGTGTCTAGAAGCTCGGGATCTTACTTTGTTTATTCGAAAGAAAAGTGGCAAAAGCTCATGTTGTTTTCTTCCTGGTATACGAGGCATAGCTGTTTCGTTAGTGTTTTGTTTTTATGCGGGGGGCATCACGATGTCAAATTGACAGAAACTGTGTTCTTTCAGTATGTCATAGCGCTCTTAAACGATTTGAAGTGTTTTGGTGCACGTGACAGTTAATAATTGTCATTTTTTGTACGTATTTTTTTTTTGAAAATTGTATTTTTTTTCCGACTTCTTATAAAGGAGTAGGTTCTCAATTCATCGGAATATTTTTCAAATGTATTTTCCACAATTTCTCGACGAAATCTGGACCTATATGGAAATACTGCTATTGTTTGAACCCGACGTCTTATACTGTTTCTTTTGTATTTTTAAGAAGGCATTTTTAACAAAATGTTTTTTGACAATATATTTAATACGATTATTAAGTAAATAAAAGCTCCTATCTTATAAACAGTAAAAGAGGTTAAAAAAAAAAACAAACAGAAACATTTATTTAAGCATGCACAGTGTTTATCTTTGCGTCCCACCCAAGCTTGAAGGTGTTAGTTTAAGACCAGCATAGTTATTTCTACATAAGCTTGACAGCTCGTAGAACTGACAACCGATGGGGAAGAAAAGTTCTCGAGTGGCGACCACGGACCGGAAGGCGCAGCGTAGGCAGGCCTCCCACTAGGTGGACCGACGACATCGTGAGGGTCGCGGGCAACGGATGGATGCAAGTGGCGAATTGTCGTTCGGCGTGGCGGTCTAAGGGGGAGGCCTATGTTCAGCAGTGGACGTCTTCCGGCTGATGATGATGATGATGATGATGAAGCTTGACATTATTAATACTAGGCCATTAGTATCTAAGACTTCAGTCTAAACACGATTCAGAAAACATGCTTAACATATTTTAATAAATCGTGAGTTAAGAGTCATCATCAGCAAATAGACTTAACACAACATCATGGTTCTTTTTTAGGGGTATCTCTCTGTCAAATTCAACAGGACAAGTAAATGTTATGATGACAAATTATCTAGTAAAACAATTTACTTAAATATACTTTAATTTAATTAAAAATAACTTGTTTAGGTAATAGATACTTAAGTGCTATGCAAATATGATAACATTGATAACGCACAAATTTTCTATCGCTTTTGTGTGGTAATTATATCAGAAGTGTGTAAACGTAAGAGGCCCAGAATTGGCCAAATCAAATGGCGCCAAATACCATGGAGAGAATTCAAATATAATAACACATCATTGTGACTAAGTACTTTATGACTGGCTTGTTTTCTTGGTCGCGTGACTTACGAATTACCGTGACCCCGGAACATAAAGGGCTACTGAAGGACACCGTGGATTTTAGTCAGTATGATTCTGACAGTCCCTCCCGCTATGCCTTGGGTGGGAGGACTCATTTAATAATTTTACCACGATAAAAAAGGTTGTTTTCTTGAAGTGCACAAATCTCTTTGCAAAGCTTTTGTATTTTTACAGCATATAAGCCAATCAAATGCACTTTTTACCTTTCAATTAACGTTATCGTTAAACCATTATCAGTTTCTCTATGTTCACATGATACCTTGACATCGTCAATTGACTTAAAACATATTCCATTAGTTTTGACATTAACAATGAACTCAGTTACTTCATTGTTACACGGATTCTGTTAAAATTGCTAATTGGTTATTGTCTTTAATGGTAATCATCATTATAAAGATTAATGCTGATTACCTTGTTCATAACTAATACCAAAATAACGCAGTAGTTAAAAACTGCATTATTTTGTAGGAATTATTATCCTAAGTGTCTACGTAGACGATATTTTTGCATTGAAACCAGTTGTATCTTAAAGTATCATTAAATAAAGAGGTGAATATATTTAAAAAAAACATTAAATAAGTTACTGAACATCATCCGCGAGTTTGCTTTTTTGACGTAAATGGGGACTTTGACGTTAATTAGATGTTTAAAATTGGTTCCTCGTTTATTCATTAGAGGCGCTTTTTAATTTTCCAAACAATTTACGCTTTTAAGATCTAATCGTATATCAAAATTCTACAGCAATTGTACTGACAGTAGCAGATGATGCTATTCTTTAAAAAGAGTAGTACGCTAGGATGAGCTCGACATTGAGACAAACCCTTGAAATAGAGACCATTATAAAATACTAGCGACCCGCCCCGGCTTCACACGGGTGCAATCTCTATTAAATTATGCATGTTACATACATACCTAAAAACCTTCCTCCTGAATCAATCTATTTATTAAAAAAACCGCATCAAAATCCGTTGTGTAGTTTTAAAGATCCAAGCATAGGTACATGGGGACAGACAGACAGCAGGTTAAGCGACTTTGTTTTATCGTACATTTATGTAGTGATACTGTTAGTAGCTCAGTGAATACCAAACTATGGTTTCAAGTTGGGACAGCGTTGCACACAAATATGTTCATATAATTACAGAATATTACTGAGGTTCTCACGCGGTTCAAATGTGCTGATCATGTTCAGTTTTGTTGGTGAAACTCGCATTTCAGTATAGCAACATCTCCTTTCTTTTATGCACAAAAGAGATGCGCTTTCACGATATCAGAAAACACATTTTTTACGCCATTATAACATTTCAAAGTACAACAATTTCGTAACGCCGCCGCAAACGTTCGCATTAGGTTCACTGGATACAATCTGAGGAGACATTTGTCTTTCCCACAGCGCACAGTGGGCGCGACGCGGTCTCAGTCGGACATAAATCGAGTTTAACAACAATTTGTAAGAGTTACGCGACACCGCTTTGTTCCCCGGCTTTCTTGTCAAGGCACACTGTGTTTGTGACTTACGTGCCGGAAAAATGATCGCAATCACCCTATAGTAATCTGTTTCGTAAGAATTTCTACAATTGGGTTTTCTATTTATTTGTGGAAGTACATACTTACCTATTCTGGTTGCATTAAAATTGATTATATTTTTTTTCTGCGTTACGATCTTGCTTGAACTAAAGAGCCCTGCGCAACGGCCTGTTAGCCACAAAGCCATTCTTTTTTGCTCGATTCATTTGCAATATTTCATCAGACATCAATATAGTTTTTAATTAAAATAGAGCCATGATATTAAATACAAAAAAAAACGAATTTTAATCACTGAAATTCAATTACGAATCGCCATACAGACACTCAAAGGCGCGAATGACGATCTGCACAAATAATAAAAGAAAGAGGTTACCAAAAACCGGTAGCGTATTGCGTATAAATCACAGCGAGGCAATAATGTGGTGCCCCCCGGGAACTTCGCCCTCGGAGAGAAATGCGTTCGACGAAAACACTTCCTTTTGTCACATAATTGCCTAAATTGTTATTAGACGGAATAAAGACATATTGCTGTGGGACTCGGGAGCACACGATATTTATAGACTGTAAGAGATGATCTTTTAATAGTGTGATACGGATGAATCGTTGTGTGCTGGTAATAATTTTTGGGGCGTTGCAAGGGAGATCTACTTTGATAAATGATGTGATTTGGAGCTATTAAGACGGTTATTTGTCAGTTTCTTTTGGTGTTTTTGTAGTTCTAGTCTTCCGTGACAATACTGAAGACGATGAAATAGAAGTCAATGAAAATGTCGCAATTAACGAGTTTGAAATAGTTAGTCATGCTCTGGGAATTTTGTTCTGTGTTTTGATATTTTCAAGTTGATATATTTCATGTTTGTGGAAGTAATAAAGTCAATAAAACTATCTCAATAACATTATCATTCATCTTCTTGATGAGCCAAAACATCAATCGTTTAAAACAACATTCAGTACATTTCCTGGCAAGCACGCCGCAATCTAATTCGTAACGACCCAAACGTTGACAATGAAATCTCCTCCTAATAGTTTTACGACTTTCAAATGAAGTGACACTTTAAAAATGTATTACAAACATTTCGGCGGCCAATAACAATAATAAAACAGAATATTTGTGTGCGGTCCATACAAATCACTGCCATGTGTTCGACACTAAAACCTATAACAAAACACCCCACTGACAGATATATTAGCGGCATTGCATTCACATAAAAACCACGGCAGAGACATACACACGGAACTCTTTGCGACACAACTTTCAACTTTATGCCATTGTGATAAAATCACTTCTGATTTTTCACAACCGCAAAATATCTTCATCTTAATTCACAACTGTAAATCCAACTGAGGGTAGGCAGAATCTGGATATTTCATCAGTTAAAACCCAAAATATCCACCTAAATACGACTTTTTGACACATTTATGGAAATGCCATTTCTTTCAGTAAAAATCGGGCCATTTTGTACAAAATAGGTTAAAAATAGAGAAAAAACAAGTGTTTTGAAATCTTGTGTGGCATCAGTTTGATGTGATGAATGAATGGATTTCAAGTGGATAGTATGAGGTCGCCATTTGACATTCGACATTTTAGCAAATGTGATGTCTAAGTTTATTTTTTTATATTCAGTAAATGTAAGTAACTGAATATAAAAAAATATATACAAAAAAATATGCAGCTTTACATTTACCAGCCAGTGCAAAAAACACGCCGTTTTCTGAAGTTCATCAACCTTTAAAAAATACTAAATTGAAGTGCAACAAAGATTTTTTGTGACGACAATTTTGTCCCCCTGTAATGACATTTGTCACAGTGTGCGTCACTAATTGAGACACATTGCGTCGTGTGTCTGTATCGCCACATTAAACATAGCTGAAGTCTCTTCTGAAGACGTAATGGGGATACAGATAGCTTTTGTTTTACTAATTATTGTCAAGACATGAATTACTAATTGAGAACATAGGTACTTAGCTATTAATTAGAAGCTCAGGACAGATAGTTCCTATCAAAACATTATGTGTAACCAGTGCAGTTGGTCTGACGTCAGGAGATATCATGGCTTGAAATCGGTGCAATGCAGTTACGATGGATGTTATCTTACAAAGTTATGATCGAGTGATCGAAGAAACGTCTATTTCTTTTTATTTTTCTATTGTGATTTTTCGATCTTGACCTTGTATTTCGTGCTGTAAAGAATTTAGAGACACAATTTTCAGAAACACCACAAAATGAATAAGCAAATTTACAGTTTTTAAATGTGACCCTGTGATAAGAAAAAGCAGTGTAGGTCCATAAATCGTACCCACCTGATTCCTAAATTTCAATTTACCCAAATTCCGCCACAAATAATCCGGTAAATAACTCCTCTGTGTATAAACAAATGGCGCCTATTCGCCACAACCGTTGTACGGGAAACAGGAACGATTGTAGCCCAACAATTTAAACGTCGACGCCGAATTAGATTTATTTCGTCCCGGGATTTATTGCCGGTCCCGGTGGGATGGCACAACACTATGGATGCGGATATAAGTCAGTTTTACACGGAATCTGTTAGTTATTGTGGCTGGAAGTCATGTTTGTCAATAGTTGTCTATTTTTGGTCGGGCTGTTTGTGTTTGCCGTGGTGAGAATTTGCTAGAAATCTTAGATAAGCTATGTTGCTTTATGATTATACATTTATTTTACTATTCATGTACTAAATACACACAGAAAAATAACATGCAATACTCGAGTACAAGGGTATCGCTTACTTAACTCATCATCACCAACTGTTCACCCTTTTTGACCGAGCCGAGTAGCAATATTTTACATTGTGCGACTGCTATTTGACCTCCATAGCCCATTTAGTAGGTACGGATTTTAGATATTTAGCAAAAACCGTTTCAGTTTTAATTGATTTGTGGCTACTATAACATTACATCAAAATGAAAAACTGCCACAATGCTAGTTTTATCTGATCCTATCAATCCGTCACAAATAACACCATATTTTCACCATCAAACTCAATACATTATCCCAGTCCCAAAACAAGCATTTAAAAACGACAGGACAACTACAAGCAAGGCACGCAACCCTTGCTAGGAATCATTTGTCAGGCGAGCAATTCCAGTCCAGTAACAGGGCTGGTCCAAACGGGTCCCAATCGATTTGTTTCAGCGAGTATTGACAAATTGATAATCGATTGTGTCTTAGCAACGTACTGAGGATCAATGTGGGTGAGTGTGTTTTGTTTTGTTTAAGGCTTCTAGGTTTTGTGCCATTGTAATCGATTGATAGGTATGAGAGCCAAAGACAAAGGTGATATTCTATAAACGTTAGAGAAGTCATCTAGGTTTATTTATGGTTGATATTGGCTGTCAAAAAACTGATGTTATTTTTTCCGAAGATGAGATTTGCTTTTTCAAAATCTACAAGTATTTTTATAATCCATGTGTATTTTAATGAGAACAAAAACAAAATATGTAATTATCTGAATATTCCTAAACAAAATGTATAATTTTTAACAAATAGGTACTATACTGCAATAATATCAGTTTAAAAGATAGCTCCATTTATTTGATCGTCCGTGGCCACATGATTACATGTAAGTCACGTGCCGTCAACGCCGGGATCCCTTTAGCAAACAAATAGTGCGAATCCCGGGATTATCCCGGGATTAGGGTGACAATTTGAGCGGATAACACGGGATCGACTTGAGAGCCGCGACCCACGTCGGTAATTTGTTACAATTACTGAACAGAAGAGAATTGTTGTAAATTGCATTTGTTTTAACAATGTTTTTTCAAGATTAGTCAAGTCGGTGTCTTCGCATTTGATTTGTTGTTATTGACTTTTTTACTTTGAGAGATTTATTACAGAAATTTATGAAGCATTGTAAAACTTTCAAACTAAAAAAGCTTCATAGAAATAAACCTCCAAACCGTTTACAGCTAGACTAAACGAAACGTAGCTGCCACAATGTTAATTAAATATGAAAATAGCTTTTCCCAGCTCGTCTCGCAAAATTACCTCCAAGGTAACGACCAAGTGAGCTCCGAGCTCCGTCCTTCATTACTCGGGTCTATTTGCTGTAACTAAAACTAAAGCAATCAACAGTAAACTTCGGACTCGCCTATTTGAACATATCAAGCGCATAGTGGATCGACCGACGGGTTAAAGCGGACAAAATTCACTCGGCAAAGTGAAATTTCGTTAGCGCACGTTAAGGGCAATAGAGGGGGTAGCGAGGGGGTGGGTTGTCACTAGAGGGGCGTTTTCCATTTCACGCTCCGTTCACCGCTGATGACACCGCATTCCGGCGAGCAAATGGCTCGACAAATGAAGAGAGGGCGCAGTCGCGGACACGCCCTGCCACGTCATAACTGTCACTTGGGCTAAAGGGCGAGTTTGCTCCCGTTTTTAGAGAAAGCCTTTGTACTGACAAACTGATTCGATTTAGACCCGTTGCCCTTGTCTTATAGACGTCGAGAACCCCTTTAATTAACGCTGATACAGTTAAGTGTGTGTGTTGACTCGTAGGAAGCGAACAAATTACGGTATACGGATGTTTGCCCTTGTAACCAAACGCAGTGATAAACAATGGAAAGTAAAGTTAAGGAGCACTGTCATTATTCTAAATCTAAATGACGTAGAATTATTTCTTCAAGCCAATTATTCTTTTCGCTCTTAATTGTTGGCTGTAAGCCGTTTTTGTAACGTAAAAAACGGCTATCTAATCGTGGGTAATTATTTAAAAGAAAGGAAATTAATTTTATTTACAAGTCGTGCTGTTGGAACTATTAATGCGGCAGTTATATGAGTATTAAGTGTCGTTTATTGTATTAATTTGTATAATAGACCACCACTAATAGTTGTACGTAAAGGCATACAGGTGAAAGAAATGATTAATTTTGATTGTAATTGTTTTCTATTACTTTTATACAAAGAGTTATAAAAGTTCCATCAAAGTGAGGTAGCTTATGCGTCGTTATAACAAGAATGTCTAATAAAACATCCATTAACGTTCGGTATTTGTGACAATTGTTCCGTAACTGAGTATCGTCGTGTTTTCTTGTGTTCCACGATTGTTAAGCGTCGCTCGTGACAACTGTCGCCACCTTGCAACCGGTTGTGATAAAAACTTGACTTTTTGTCCACCTGATTGCGATGTGTAACACTGTGCGCGTGCCTGTGTTTGAGAACACGGAGGTACTAAATACTTATGGAGTACTTGGTTTATTGTAGGAATCCATTATGAGATCGTTAAGTATGTCTATGTATTGGTTCTCTTACTTCGTTACATAGAAATGTATGCTTATTACTTATGTTTAGGTGAGCGAAAGGAATGGCTTCCATTTTAAGCATGTTCAATTTTAACTTGCATCTTAGAGGAGTGCACAATATTTTATAATTTTAACCTAATGTGAACCTCATCTTATGTGATGAGACTATTGTCTAATTTGTAAAGATAAATATGAAACTTTACTTTTTAATAAAATACCATTATGTTCGAAAGCCTTCAGAGTTGAAGTAGACATTTCAGAATGGTTAAATATCTGTGCTAAATTGATTTATTTTTGGCAAAAAATACAATAGAATGTCAAATGTCAATCATTTGCCATTTTTGATCAAGTCATGGTTATGAACTTATGACCCGTACTCAAGCAAGTATAATTTAATTTTTATTGAGTGTTGCGATTAATGAAAATAAATCTTTAGGTATTACTTAGTTAATTAATTCTAAAAGTTATTACACATGTAAAGATTTTACGTTTGTAGACCATTTTCTTTTAATTTCCTTAAGAAAATGAGAGAAAATCGTAAAATGGTGAATGTTTCAGCAAGAGGGACGTTAAGTTGGTCGTAAGCAGTGGCCTGCAACTACATTTGAATTAACTATGCAAATACTTAGTTGCTGGTCGTAAAAATATAATATTGTAAGCTCTGTGTTGCCTATTTGGCTTAACTCTTTGCAAGTCTGTTAACCTCCAAAATCCGCCTAAAGGGGGAAGAAGGGGGGGAACTTTGAAAAATAACTTTTACTTTTCCGAGCCTCTTTTATACGAATCCATAAAAAAACAAAACACGGTTCTCATAGTTTCTGAGATACGTGCAGTTGACAATTTTGACTTTGTTTTGCCTTCTCGAAATTTAATTTGATTGTTAAACATAAAACAATCGTAAAGTATAAAGTAAATGAACCATTGTTGCTCCCGAATCAAAAAATCGTTTAATACATTAAATTCTATTTTAAAAATGAAATTACAAAGTAAAATCATATCATCTTTAAACAACATTTTTTTTAATGTTAAATCAGATTTTGCAAAAAACAAACAATATTTTCGTCCAAAATCCACATTTGAATTTGGAAATGTTACCTATTCCAATTATTTAGAACATAAAGCTTCGTTCAGACTGCTTTCGCAACCAGCCAACTACTGTATCCTTCCATTTTTATTTGATCTCTGATTCACGAGTACAATGGCCTTTATTTTCGTTGCAATAAAGTTTATTTCAGAGGTAGAATAGTCTTTAAGGACAGTATTATCTAAGGTGTAACTAATACATACCCATATTACCCATCGACAGTCAACAAATAAGTTTTTCTATTCGTGGAACAGGTGTACAATTGCTACCGTTCCGCTTTATTCACTGTGCTATGTAAAACCGCATTCCTTGGGTAGTGATCTTGTATTTTATTATGTGCGTCAGGAGTGTTCGATCTGGTACACTGCGGGGAGTACCTTGGACATAGTCTAGAGTAGGGAAACGCGGCTATGAAAGCTGCTAGAGGGGGCATTGTTAACGCTTTTATACAAATGTGAGTCAGTGGGAGTTGAAGTTTAATCTTCTTATTATACAATGTGCTGATCTGCAACCTAGTCAAATTCAATGACGTGATTATACTCATGATTCTCGACCCAAATCAACAATAAAATAGGTAGGTATTTTTTATTTTATTTTTCCTTTTTACTGAAATCCGTAAGTGTGAACTAGTTTCTTCAAGAGTAGTAGATTCAATTCACGCACACCAGCTGCTCATCGCTGTGTGCGTACGCGCGGACTGCGTAGTCGGGTGATTCTCTTTCATTTGTATTGAATTAAGGGTTTAATTCTGAAATACTGTAAAATTTCAACAATAAAAAAAAGCAGCCCTTATTAGTTTTGCCCGGTACTGTACTTTCAATTGATTATTTATGACTTTTGTGACAACCACCTGAAGTTTGACGAAAAAGCAAAAAAACAGCGTGTAAATTATAAAATTTTCGTGTCACAATGTTAGTTACCGTACTCCTCCGAAACGGCTCTACCGATTTTTACCAAATTTTATATGCGTATTCAGTAGGTCTGAGAATCGGCTACTATCTAATTTTTTTTTTAATTTATATGGCAAAACAACGTTTGCGGGATCAGCTAGTAACTTATATTAAGCAATGATGATGGATATAAGTTCGCCCTTTTACATGACACTGTAACAGAGTGGGTATTCCACCTCCTCTGTTGCTTCAACCTCTTTCCTTTAATTTGGATGTATAGATTTTTTTTTTGAATATTCATATTTCGAATTTCATTCTGACATTGCGTCATCTTCAACTCTTTTTCGGTCAGTACAATTTTATAAAACTGTTAGATTATGTTTATGTTATGTCACCTCTAAACGCCATGATTCCAAGGTCTGTATTTTCCTTTGACTGTGAGTACAGGTGCAGTTGGTCGTGGAACGCGGCGATATCATCTGTCATTTTGATGTGATTAGTGACGCTCGTGTTTTATAGTCTGTGCTCTGGATTCCGTAGTTTATTTATGTATTGAGGAGCATATAAATTAGTTCGGGGAAGTAGGTTTACATAGTCATGTTTTTCTTTTGGGTTTTGTTGTGACAATCGAAATGCGTCGTTTAGAAGAGGACTAAGGTCTTTTTTTGGTCCTTTTTTGTCTCATTCCTGTTATTTTACTTTTAGGTTTAAAGTTGTGTAGGTTTGTGAGGGTGATTTTCAACATAGAAATCAAACGCCGTCAAGTCATTTAAACCGCGTTCAATAACTCTCAGTGCTAAATGTTATGAAAAATATGTAGTTTTAATTCTGCGTCAAAAATAATTATAATATAATATTTTTCATAACATTTAATGTCATGGATTACCGCAAAGTAACGCCTGATTCCATAATTTAACTCTCAGTGTGTTGTGACAATACAGTTTCCTATGCAAACTAAGATTTTACCAATATTGCTGGCTATCATTCAGTGGAGGTTGGTTTCCGACCTCACATGTAAATAATTTTATTGACAGATTTAGCTATCTCCCCTTTAAGTTTATACAGATCGAAATCGGACACATTGTTTTTGCAAAATTACATCTTGATCGGTTCAGTAGTTTAGGCGTCAAAAAACTGCATCAAAATCCGTTCAGCCAAACGCGAGATAATCGCGGACAAACATACATACATATTACATACATGCATACATACAGGTCGAACTGAGAACCTAGTTTTTTTTTGAAGTCGGTTAAAAATAAGGTAAATTAATTCCATATTTCTAATATTATAATTAGGATAACAAAATAGTCTTTAATTTCCTCAAACACTCAATAAAACAGCAAGAAACTCCATTAATACCAACATAAAACATCGTCTGTAAACTGTAATTACATTTCAGTTTCAGTCCCGAGCTGAAAAATGTCCCTTCAGTGACATTTGTTATTACTGAAGCATAAAGAAGTGACGGTTCGTAAGTGGCGATAATAACGCTTCAGCTGTTTGATGTATGGAGTTAGAATGAATGAGTTTGTATGTAAGTAGGTTGGCTGAAGAAAAGTGTGTTACTGGCTGGTATATATCGCGGTTTGGCCTCAATTTTTTCCTTTTTTTATTTACACCTGATGCAAACTTTTGCAGAACCGATGGCTGATGGGGCCGTAAGGTTCTCGAATGGAGACCACGCACCGGCAAACGCAGTGTGATACGTTCACCTGAAAGGTGGACAGAAGATCTGATGAAAGTTATAGGATCGTGCTGGATGCAAGCCGCTTCCAACCGGCCCTATTGGAAATCTATGGGGGAGGCCTATGTTCAACAGTGGACGTCCTAAGGCTGATACAACGTATGGTCGTTGGGCTGATATGATGATGATGATGGTGATGATATAAACTTGAAAACTTGTGTATTTTATAATTATGATTAACTTAATAAAACAAAAATGTATTAAAAGATAATTATTTGATTTTTAATATGCGACGTCTTACCATTTCAGGCGAAAGTTTTTGGATTTGTTCTTATAAGATATTTCAGAGTCTGTAAAATTTGTTGTGGTTAACTTTTTACTTGTATTTAAGTGAAAGGTAAGATGGAGATTTTCTAATTATTTCACGGAATAAGTTCCTTTTACAGTATAGTCATCAAGTTTGACGTCACATATCATTAAAATCTCGTCGTTTACAGTTATGTATTTGTGTGTATTTAAATACAGATTGACACTAATTAAACGGGTCCGTTTTATGCCTGGGTAGTGTGCCAGAGATCTGAGATTTATAGGGCTGGTAGATTTGATGAAAATAATAAATATCTATGTTAAACTAAGGATATAACCAGGTTTAATAGATTGTTAGAAATAATAGTTACTTTTAATTAATAGATGCGAAAAATTAACGTCAGTTTAAGGGAAACTGGAAATTGGGAAGAAGCCTTTGCCCAGCAGTGGGCTGACGCACGCTAACAGTACCAGTACTGCCCGATTTAGCGCAACAATTTAAATTTTGCTATATATCTCGAAAATAGAGCATCCCTACACAGTGAAGAGTTAGTAAGTAAGATCTTATTCCTGGGTACCCGTCTGGATTTTGGAAGTTTATTATAGACATTTCAATAATGCAGTTTAGATTACTTTACTGGAGAAAGCAGAAATCCACAAGACATTGCAAGAGATTGAGGCAACGATGGTTTTTACAACTTAGTAGCCATACACCATCCTGCCTATCGTACGATCGATTTGACGCTTGCAATTGTTTCAAATTGGCAGTTCGTCCTTAAACACGATACTGCCTATCGTACGATTGATTTGACACAACTTCAAATCTGCAGCAGTGATGCCAACTCAGCAACTTTATAGCTAGATCTGGCTATTATTCGGTGACTGATAGCTACAAATTTATAAAATTGTAGCTGTCGTCACCGAATAATAGCCAAATGCATCACTGCTGCCGATTTGACGTTGTGTCAAATCGATTTGATGACCTATCAAATTGGCATGTCATGCCATCAAATTGGCATTTTTAAACAATTGCAATTTGAAACAATTGCAAGCGTCAAATCGATCGTCGATAGGCAGGATGGTGTATGGCTACTATAAGAAGTCTACAAAAACAAAACCATACCTAAATTCGTGAAATTTAGAAAAAAAAGCATAAAAACATATCAAATAATGGATGAAAGAGCCAACCCTAACATCCGTAGAATATTTGCCGCGATCATTTCACTAAGATAGCAAGATTTAGCTCCGAGATACACTTCTGAACAATCTGTTAATGTGGTATATTTTCAGATCGTCCATTTTGAATACGGGAATAAATTACTTGTTCCAAACGATTAATGGACGCGTGGGCAGGGAAGTAATTGGACATTGAACTGACAAACTAAATACAATATTAAGATTGTCAACTCTTGTATGTCTGTTCTCTGCTCATTTCTTTATTGGTGAACAATTTCAAGACAGACTAACGATCTTCAAATCATTGGGTCAGATTGTATATGGAAAGAACTAGTTGTGTTGTGGCGGGGTTTGGGAGATGCCTATGTCCAACAGTGGCCTACCTTGGGTAAGCTGGGCCTATAGCCAAACGGCAAACGATAATCGTTAACGCTCAACAATCGCTAATACATTTACAACTTAAAACACCACCGCATAAAGTTGAAAATCTAGTAATGTTTACTGAGCTTTTACGTTTGTTCGCTATCGCTCGGCAGTCTTTAATGGATTTTCAACTTTACAAGCTTGGAAATTAAGTTGAAAATATATAAAAGGTTCGTGCGTTTACATTTGTCAATTTCCGTTTGGCTGTAGGACCGAGTTGACTTTTTTGTTTTTTGGTCAATGGACAGTATTGTCAAATTTTTCTCAGTCGATGCTCTATGTGTGATTAAAATGGTGAAAAAAAAAACATTGTGAGAAAACAGTTGCAATATGGAGCGCGTGTCGAGTGGCTATAATGAGTTTAGAGACCTTAACGCAGGTGGTCAAATGCTTGTCCAAAGGCCTTCTGTGTGGTCCTTTATAAGTACACAACAAAGCTCTAACAATAAAATTAATGATAGAAGATAAAATCACATTCTATTTATTTAATAATTTCACTTACCGTCATAAAATGGATAATCCCTTCATTTCAACAAAATTGCTCATAATTGCCATGTACAATAACATAAAAAAAACTATTATTTTTTATGGAAACCTCAATAAACTCGGTGAGTATGATTGTTGGCTGTATAAATAGTCCCCTTTGCCATGTGGGTGTGACAAATATTATCTTTTTACAGTACATTGACTTGCACAAGTGTGTGTTTATTCACACTTGGAAAGTAAATCAGATGAAAACTGATTTTTTAGTGCCGGTCATCGGTATTTGATTGAGTCTGATGAAAATAAATGAGAAACTGTTTAGAGATACTAATTGATTTTGACAAGAGAGAACACAACTCTACATTATAAAAGAGACGCTGTTATAATATGTTAGCTGTGAAGATTTGCCTTAATAACTAGCGTATTAATAAATATTTTTTTATTTCGTTGGTAAAGATAAAAAGATATTTCCAAATTATTGATCAAGTGCTTCAAAATTCCTATACTTACCTACTAATTAATATTCTTATTATGTACCTACTTTATTTTGTGAAAGATAATAAATTATTAAAGCTTACAATAGATCTATCTCTAAGAAAATAATAAAAAAAAAACCACCATAGGACAGGCTGCAAATTATTTAAATTTCGAAACAAATAAAATAGCAGGCAGATTCTGGGCTATAGGCATAACATTACAATTATCTACTTATAGAAATCATACACGCAAGATGATATCCCAAAACTATCACCTCACACAAACTATTTTATAGGTTCAATAAATTTCCCATTCACTGAGTATTTTTGCAATAGATTCCCTGGATCATAAAGCTGTGGGTACACCGGCGCGTAAGCGCCGCTCGAACGCGCGCGGACAATCGCGGCCGCGTCAACACAATACAGGACCATTTTGTCATTTTCCAAACCACTAGGGTTTTATACGCACTTTTGTATGAAAGACGAAATTGTGATTGGTCCTTTGTTGGGTGTAATAGTTTTATGTTTGTTTTTAGTAGTTTTTTGTGAGATGTATTTGTGTTTAACTGTTTTTTTTTCTTTTGTAAATAAAATAAGGTGTTGGCAGTAGCTGAAAGGATTAGCTAAAATAGATTAGTGTTTCTGATTTCAATACAGGAACATTCAATTGGGGTTGTTTTATACTCGACTGGTTTTAAAAAGCTTGTAACAAGCAAGTTTAAATAAAAAGTTTGGAATTTTATAAACTATTTAAGGTACTATTAAATCTCCAAAATATGAAGTCACTTTCACATCCTTCCTGCAATTAACATGTCCATCAAAAGTCTCTACCAATCCGTCGTTGGACAACGTTGGCCCAACCTTGCCCATGCGTACTTACACATGCATGACAGATTAAGATCTGTCAGCACAACGTCGTGTTTGTGACCACACGCAACAGATGTCATAACTGATAACAATGCTGAGCATATACCGCTTGATAATTGAATGAGCATGTTTTAGATTCATTTCGTTTTATCTGTTTAAAAATAATTGTTGCTTATATAACATGAAACGATTGAACAATACATTAATGTGGTGCACTTTGAAATGCTATCATGACTTCTGCATGCGACGCCTACCTATGGCAAATGGCAGAACATGATGATATACCTACTGTTCAAGTGCGACATGCAATTCAATTAGCCTAGCTGTTGAATTATACCTATTAGTATTTTATATTAAAATAATGCTTGTGTTTTCCGGGACAGTAATTTATACACTAAGACAGATTTTTATAAAAAGGAATCCTTTATAAACCTCGCCATCTAAATAGAGTTTATAAACATACACAAAAAATATGTCAATTAAATTAACCGAAAAGCAGCAAAAAATCACATTACAACCGGTCCCCATGCCCAAACTTAACAAAATGCGCAATCGTGTTGAAGCGTATCGAATCACCCTTCCCTTGCTATAACATTAGCACAGATTAGGGGCTTCCACCAATGTTGTCTTTAGCTAAATGAGTTCTTGCTTATCACCCTGCACATTGCGCAGTACCCTTTACATCTTCGCATGTTTATTGAAGTTTTAGCAGCGTTGAAAAGCTTCGCAATCGTAAAGTGTGAATGATATTGCGAAATAATTTGGGGCTTTGTTCAGGAGTGCATAAAATTGAATTCTGTTCAATAAAAGTATTGACGCAAGTGTTAAGGTTACTGTTAATTAAATTCTCGCACTGTTTATGTTTAGATTAAGTGTTTTTTCTTGTATGTTTGTGATTAACAATAGAGTTGAGCCGTGAGTTTGTTTTAAATATCAGTGTTTATTATTTTTTTATGAATGTAGTAATTTTTATATCACACTGCAGTGTACGGGGTTATTAGACAAACATAAAGAGACGTCTTAATTAAGAAAACCAAACATAGAACTTGATGCCAAGTACTTTTCTTTCGGGCACGCCGCAATTGCGGCGGTAAGACCCCTCTTTGAGGAGTGGCTGGAGAGAAGTCATGGCGTCCTGACCTACCGCTTGACGCAGGTCCTCACCGGACACGGAAGTTTCGGGAGGTACCTGTGTCTGATGCGAAAGGAGGAGACGCCTGGGTGTCACCACTGCGAAGATCGCCCGGAGGACACGGTGGAGCATACGGTGCAAGACTGCCCAGCTTGGGCGGAGCACCGACGTGTCCTCACGGCTGCGATAGGCGGAGACCTCTCGCGCCCGGCATTGGTTGCGGCCATGCTGCGGGGCGAGACGGAGTAGGAAGCGGTCAGCTCCTTCTGCGAGGCAGTAATGCTCGTGAAGGAGGAGGCATGCCGCGAGCGAGAGAGGACAGCGTCCTCCCTCCGCCCCAGCCGCAGTGGTAGGCGCCCACGGCGACGGACGTCGCTTGATGATCTCCGGCCACCGTAGGCGCGGGCATGCGGGCAGCGAGTAAAGGGCAACTCGCTGCCCGACCAAGGACCATGCCCGGGTCGACGGCGCGTTGTGTCCCACGCGCGCCTCAAAGAGCGTCAGCATAATGACGGGGCCCCCCTCTCAGAGGGCCAAAGCCTGCCGGGGTCGCGGGATTATTCCCTTACCGTAACCCCGGAACATAACAGGCTATGAAGGACACCGTGGATTTTAGTCAGTAGAAGTCTGACAGTCCCTCCCGCCCTGCCCGGGGTTGGAGGACTCATTTGATGATTTTACCACGCTAAAAAAAAAAAAAAAAGTACTTTTCTTTATGGCTTTCTTTTCCTACATCATAAACTTATTCTCAACGAAAACCAAATAAGAATTAGTTCCGTGCACAATCAAAGTCTGGTCTACAATTAGGGTAGTTCCGTGCTGTTTCGCCGTCGAGACGGTCGCGTGCCGAGATATCGCGCGTCCGATCGCGCGTAAACCGCGCGGTCGCACGGCATCGCGACAAATCACTGGAATTACGAACTAGCCCTCATTAGCAGCTATATTTTAGAAAGAAACAACGGAACGAGGACGTGGCTGGTTGTCGTGTGTTCCTTACATCACAAAATATTGGTGGGTGGGTTATAAATAATGTGACTACTCGTGACAAATGGGTTGGCTAATTTAATTTATGAAAAATGTTCGTGTTAGCTTGGGAATTTACTTTGAACTTTTTTTTTCTGTTTCCTGTAAATATTTCAATGATGAGTGTGACTGCAGAGATGACTCTTTCAGAGTTATTCATTTGTAAGAGTTTACCAATGGTACCATCTCCATAAAATCAATTTAGAAGCTTTCACTTTCAAGGCTTCAGAAGTAGCCGACGACGTACACATGCGTATATTGGCTGATTAACGCAGCAGCGGCATGCGGCACAGCGGCAATAAACGGAACAACAACACATTGTGCGCCTCCCACTGTACACAAAACGACTTTTTCAACGTCCTACTCAAATATTAGGCCGGACACACACCGCCCGAAAGAAAAAACAGATAACGAGTTGCACTGCTACCGGTCAAAGCAGCCGCCCGTGCCGCCGACCAACTAGGGGCGGGGCGCGTCACGCATAAAACAAACTGAAGCGACGCGAACGACCGAGACAGAGCTACCCAACATCTACGCGTCAAACGAGACAGCGACAGCCCGGTGCTACACACCTAATTTAAAACTCGAAAATAAATTGATGGTGAGTTCAAAACAAACAGATATGGCTGACAAAAAAGGACGGCCGCATACGAAATCTTCATTAGCGAGAGAGCTAGAACAAGGGCGCCGGCGAACGCTCCTAATTTAAAAATATCGAAAGCAATCGCGACGGTGATTCGACATTAATACTGGTTTTATAAAATTCTCATTTCTTACTCATTCACCCGTGATGATTTTTCATAAAATGGAAACAAAACAGTATGACTGTGCTGAATCGCGATTGTAATGAATGAGCTGTGGTTATTAGCAAATTGAGGCCGTTAAAATGAAATTATCTCTCAGTAGCTTCGTTTCTAACGTAATTAATGGCGTAATAAATCTGTGGAAATCTAATAGAGGAGTAAATGAGCTTGTATCGTAGCGTCGAGGTATATCGATAAACTTTATTTTTACGATTTAACGACAGGAAAATGAAGCTAGATTGGCTAGGCATTTTATAAAGATCTGCTGCTTCCAGTCTACTTAGTATTACAGGAATACAAAAACCGAGGAAAGCACAGAAAAACACTGGCGTCTCAATTACAAAAAAGCTTGCATGGTAGAACTTTATAACCTTTTTTATGCATCGCACTTGAAACGTCAGAAAAAGTTGCAGATAACTTTTTCCCGCCCTTTTTTGCCGTGGATTGGCGCCAATATTTTGACAGACGCGCAACGAGCCAACACTAAACAGACGGCCGATGTTGCCATCATGTTATGAAATATTACTAAGTGGTAGTTCTGATAAGCAGCCTTTTTGCCGGGCCGCGTGTGTGTACTCCCTTGATCTTTATGTAATGGCCATTATTTGATTTATTAGACTATTATTGTGTAACGCAATTTGATTTATGTGCGGTAAGTGAGAAGTGTATCTAACAAAAATACATACAAAAAATATGTATACATGGATACTTAAAATGTAATTACGCCTTGGAACAAAGAGAGGTTACTCACTGTTGATGTATCTGTAATAAATCTGCATTAATACATCTATTACAAAATATACTTAACGAGTACCTATCAAATTAGGATTAAATATCATTATTTACTTGATGAATAAGCATAATTTCAAAGCATAATACTAGGTTGTTAATAAGACTTCAAGTTTGTATTGTTAAAAGCAAAATTTATTGTTTCGGACACTATAAAAACTGCTGGCAAATATAACACTAGTTTCCTAAAATAACGTATAAATTAATGGGGCCCGTACAAACATGGCCACCCACTGCATTTGCACAAAAAGTGCGGAAACAATATGTCAGAATGTCAAGACAATACATTTTATTGCACAAGTGTGTTGACTTTTGTTGTGAAACAAAAAAACCCAAGGGTCATGACCAAGAGACCACACAGTACGCATTACGCAGAACTTTTGGCTAACTATCCGTTTTTGTTGGTAAACAAAATTCGACACAGCAGTTTTTATTTTATAACTTTTTAGTAGTTTACTAGACACTTGGGTTGGGCCATCAGCCGTCTGCAAAATGGCTCAACTTGCTAAAAATAAAGAAAAACACATTCATTTTGCTTATAGTTAAACCTAAGCCAATAACGAATGTCCTACTATGTCAATGTATTATTTACATTGACATAGTAGGACAGGCTTTTGAAGAGCAGCCATAATTTTTCTTCTTCGACAATAGAAGGGACGCCAACTATTCTGCCAATGTCATGTGGTAACCGGCAACGTCCGTCAATTAGGTGGCCTAAAGAGAGTTATTACAGTGTGGGAACGAGATGGTGCTAGACGACTCACCAGCTCTGTCTCTTTCCCACAATTAAATTACTGTGGCTTTAAAGCGGGTTCCAGATAGGTCTAACGTGTAATTCACCACACGAGCGTTACCTGTAATGCTCGTAGTGCCTTCCACACCTAGAATTCGAGTTACATTACACGGTGGATTACATTACGCGTTACACCAGTCTGGACCCGGCGGGATAAGACGTCATGGTAGGCCACCTGAGGGGGTGAACGAGATGGCGCTAAGACGACTTGTATAGCTCTGTCACCTTCACTCGCCGGAATACGCCTGGTTTTAAGACGTTGTAATACCCCCTCTGTTCTTATAGACCACCTTCAACAACTGTCAATGTCAATATTTCAATAACAAAAATAACACTGACGCTTCAGTTACCTACATAAATCCCAACATAAAAAGCACAACACTCGCTTCATTCATATACCATACCATCATTCAAATCAATTCTAAAACTGGTATCGCACGAACTCACAAGAGGAACCGCGGTACAAAGCAAAGAGCATCGATAATAAAGAGCTATTCGCTGCGTTTAATGACGGCACATCTTGTTCTACCGGCAAATTGGTAACCCGACCCCGTGACCCGTGTGTGGCCGGAGAGGGGCCGGGAGATCTTAATGTGTAGTGTGCACGCTGCCTTATGATGGGCGCTGTGAATGGGAAGCTTTAGATTTTCTGTTTTGGATTACTAGGGGCTTAGAAGTGTGACTATAGCAGAATCATTCAATCACAGAGTTAATATAATCTCTCAAAATTTTAAGAATTTTATCCAAATTCATTATAACCAACTACCTACGAGTATAACAAACTATGATTCTACTAAAGTTATGGACTGTTTCATAAGAATACCT
Source organism: Agrotis clavis (assembly GCA_954870645.1). Lineage (NCBI taxonomy): Eukaryota > Metazoa > Arthropoda > Insecta > Lepidoptera > Noctuidae > Agrotis > Agrotis clavis. The sequence continues at coordinate 7,664,712 of OX940940.1, forward strand.
ACTATTACTTCCAAAATTCATTGAAAACAAAATAAAAAGCTTTTCTAAAGATTTCAGAGCTTACAAGACAGGAAAAAAAAAACACTATAAGAATTTCCAGATTATTTTTCTAACAGATAATTTTATATTCTAGAAATAATGATTCTAACAGAGAATTGTATTTTTTTTCTATCAAAACAAAAGGTAATATGGCAACCTCATATTATTCCTCATATCTTATTAATATTAAATGCCGGTGTGTATTGCATACATCAGGTACCTACTACCTACCCGTAAGAAAAGTCGGCATATCAATTAGAGCACACGTAATGAAGGAAGAAATTCCAGTAATGAGATACAACTTGATACTCCAGGAATACCAACCCTTGTGCTTGCCGCAATTTAAAAAAGTTAGCGGGTTGTAAGGAGTTTCGTTGTAATGAGAGGACCTTGGTACTGGTAACATAGATTCATTAAAAAAAGAAATACTAAAATGTTGTCTATGTTATTTTGTTTCTTAAAATATTGATAGGTGGTTTTGAAAAAAGAACAAGGTATGTCAAATGTTTCAAGCGATTTCTACGAAAATAATGTTCGTTCATTATTTCGCGGGAAAGTAAACGGAAAAGGACAATGGGCATTTAAGTAAACTTATGACATTATGATTAAATATTATTTATTTTATGAGTTTACTTTTAGTGAGCGATAATAAAAGCAACTACAAAACCGTAGCTTTTACCAACATTCTAATTTACACAAAGCCCTTCCCATCTAGTCAGTTAAATTCAAACTAAAACAATTCATAATGAACAACGGAACATAAACAGTATGAAATTGATCCTTTAACTGCTACACCCTTATAAATGAATCACGTGTATTATTCGTATCTCAAGCACATGTAATTTATGCAAAACTAGGTAACCTTTACAAACGGGAAACATCGTTAACTCGCATCTTTGCTAACGATTATTATACTATTGGCAGTAATTGGGTTTGTTACTGCGATCCCATATTATGTGTAGCAGGGTTACCAATGCGAAAAATGTGTTTTGAAATGGGAACCTTTTTTTTGATAAATCGTCATGTAGAATGTAGTCATTAATTTTATTTCCTAATTTACAGCATTTTTTATTCCAAGCAAGAAAAGACACATAGAAAAATGCAAGAGTATTTTTAGTTACAAAGTAATGAGGATTAATTAAAACAAGTAGCTGTCATTACCTTCATACTTAACAAGTTGCAATAAAAACAACAATAACAAACACCGTAAAAAACAAACTTTAAAACGTTAAACATTGTTTTTGTTAAAAAAGCAAATAAAAAAAACTAGTTCACGACAGCCCTTATTATCAAGCGTGCGTGTCAGAAGTCAGCCATCTTTACGATCAACTTATGTGACGTAAGCACGCGAAGTCGGGGAACTATACTTATTGGTACTGTTGGTTCAAGTTATCCATACATTGCTCTTTTAAAATAAAAGAGGCTCTTCAACGGTTATTATAGGCTAACAATGTATTTCGAAGTAAGACCAACATTAAAGATTGTATTGGATCTAATTTATTGATCTGTATTTCATACTCGTAGTTGCTTGGAACTTTGTAATTAAAATTATAATTTTTAGACATTCAGTTTTCCATAAAAGGGCTTGTAAAACGTCTTTTTACCAATTTAATTATGAATTAAATTATGCAAAGATATGCATCAACGGCCTACGCCTATATTATAGCAGTAATTAAATGAATTAATGAAGCAATTATCGATTTAACGTATATTTCGAACATTATTATGTGGATTCTAGTATTCGAAGTTTACCAGCTATTCAAGTAGGTAGGTAGGCATTTGTCTCTGTTATAATGTTTATAATTCAGTCGACAGACTGTCCATGTCCAGTGGTAATTGATTAGGCATGTTTCTTTCAAACTGATTCACCTTCAGGTCGAATTCAATTTGAATTTCAATTTTAGGTTCGTCTAACTAAATGAAGGACTTAGTCGTCAACTCGCCCGCAATTAACTCGCCCGTTCGGGCGAGTTGGCACCTTCTGATTTTATCTTTTTTTGTTGTCGTCAACTCGCCACTGAACGAAAAATGGTACAGTCATCTATAAAAGTGTTATAATAAATTCAATATAGAAACCTACTTTATAAGTATAAGGCGTTGTACGATTTGAAATAAAAGGAATGTAGTTTTTTAATAGGTATATTATGTATTATAATTTACATCACTTGCCAAACAAAAAAAAAACTGCTTATAATATGTTACCTACATTTTGAAGATTATCAACAATATCACGTTTTTTCTAGTGTCTTTTTCATAAATAACCTAGTATGTAACATGACTATACTAAACAAATATAACAAAGTAAAATCAACAATATCAAAATACATTTGGTTAATTATTACTTAATACTACTATAAAAAATCACAGTCTTAGGAACTATAAAATCACAGATCAGGGTTTGTTGTAAATGATTTTTATAACAAACGTGAACATATTACTTACTTATAAAAACAATTTGTTTTTTATTTCATTGACTTTTTGTCACCGACTTTCGAAAGAAAAGTTTTTTTGTAGGTTATTTTGAACTTTTTTGTGGTGGTTTTGAAGTCGGTTACATTTTTTTTTTAAGTTTTTTATTTTATCCTTTTTAGTTTCACTATTCAACCCAAATTATTGTCAAATACATAATTTTCTTACATGTGCACTAAAATTTTGTAATCCGTAGCACCGGTAATAACAACGCCCATGTATAAAAACATTAAAAACTAAAAATAAAAACTACTACACCAAACTAAATAAAAATTTTATAGGACCAAATGGCAGATATACTGTATCGAACAAAAAAAGAATCATCAAAATCGGACTAGAAACCTCGGAGTAATCGGTGTAGACAAAGTTGAAAACTTTTTAGGTTTTTGTTGATTTATGTTGATTTTTCAAAAAGTGCTAGTCCGATTTCGATAAAATTTAAATGGGACCATTCCGGAAGTATACCCTATCCAACAAAAAAAGAATTTTTCAAATCGGTTGTTAAACGACGGAGTTATGCCCGAACAAACATAAAAAAAATAATACAAACATCCGAATTGAGAACCTCCTCCTTTTGGAAGTCGGTTAAAAATCACAGACCAGGGTTTGTTGTAAATTTGTAATTTTTTTTTTTTAACAAACGTTAACATGTTACTTACTAATGAAAACAATCTACTGGTCCTCAGTTAATCAACTCTACAGTAATTAAGTGTCTTAAACATGTGAAGCAGGTTCAATTAAATTAAATGTTAAATTTATAGAAACACTTTTGTAGACGACTGTAAATTCGTCAGATTTTCGCTCAGTGGCGAGTTGACGACAACAAAAAAAGATAAAATCAGAAGGTGCCAACTCGCCCGAACGGGCGAGTTAATTGCGGGCGAGTTGACGACTAAGTCAAATGAAGTTAACTAATAGAGATACTACAAACAGCTATTGTATTGGGTTAGATTTATTAAAAAGACAAATATGGTAACATGATATTTCACTTTAACTTAAATATGGGCGAGCCAGACTGCGTGATTTTATAATACAATAAATTAAATGTATGCTTATTGAGTGAATCACACTATTGATCTTAGTAGTATCTATTCGAAGAATTATCGAGATAATATAAATTATATTTATTTACTGAATAAACACGGATGTCTTAATACTAGATTTTTATTGACATTATAGTTACATCATAACTGAATTGTCGTTGGTAATAGCCAAATATGTAAATAGTAAGTAGGTACGATTCAAAATACTCCATAAAAGTCAAATTATCTTGTATAAAATGTGGTCCCTAGTGCCTTGAATTAACTAAATCAACATTGATATTATCTAATTAATTGCTAACTTTGACACAGTTAGTCACACTTACAAGTAAATTAGTACACACAATTTAGTTTGAATGGTCTCGTGTATCGTAAAGCATGTTCAAATGACTTTAGCAAAAGACTACATCAGACATTCTATAACCGGACAATTAACTCCGTTTGGTTCAGGTCTAGACGCAGTTCATAATAAGTAGCCATTTTGTCGTTATCATAAGTACTGTTTAATACATGGTTGTATTGACTTGAGCTGCACACATATGCAGTTAAATGTCGTTACCCACGGCTAAGCACCTTTAAGCACAAAGATATTAATAGCTAATAATAATAGTGAAGAGAAAAATGGCTTATAAATTATAAAAAGATTTTCTACTATAGAATAGAACGTCAGCACTTAAGGTCTTAAGGAATGTAGAATTTTACTACAACGAAAATATTTATTGAAAAATTAAAATGTTTGACGGCTTTTGACGCGATTAATGCCCATCATCCTTTGTATTTATGATTTGACAACTCACAGTTCGCCACTATTCGATTGACTTAAAATATGTTTTTTGTATTGTCTCTTTTCGTAAGATACATCTCATATTTATGTAGTGAGGCATAGTGTTTGTATGTGTGATGTAAGTATAAAAATTCTAGGTTTGACTTTTTGGCTAACCCACGCTCTTTTTTGTCTAATTGAGTATAATTTTATTGTCCGTATAGCAAAATTATTGTTGTGTGGTCTACCAATAAATTAACTTGAATTCCATAATATTGATGTCAATGTCACAATAAAAAGTTTCATTGAGTTATCGGCAACTTACAAAAAATATTTTTGAATAAATTAAAACCTTCAATCAATTATCGAGCTTGCAAATTAAAAAATAAACGGTCCATTTTTGAAACTATCTTTCGTGGTTTTTATTACCGACCGTAACGCATCGAACCTTTTTGAGCTTTCAAAGTGTTGCTAGCGGGGTATTTTTAACTGGTAACACTAGCCAATATAGCGGAGGACTTAAGGCTAAATTACACACGACAAGTAAATTACCTTTACAATTACACGCTCCGTAACACGTAATTGGATAAAGAGGAGGTATATTTTATTGACCACCAGGCTTAAACTTCTTTAAGTAGGAAATTAATTTGAACTCCGAAGGAAACATAATATGTTTGAACTTATTATGATAATGTGGCGTCTTAATTGATCGATACTACTAATAATTACGAGTTTATTTTTAATTTCCTCGATGGAGGTTGTAAGTTTTAATAAGTTTAATAATTATGTTTAAGGAACTGGCGCGCTAGAATAGAGCGCTTTCATAATATCTCTGTTTACATAGATTACCTACTATTTGTTATCATTTTCAACCGACTTCAAAAATAAAAGTAGGTTCTCAGTTCGACCTGTATGTATGTATGTAAAAAGGGAAAAATAAAAAACTTTTTGAAAAAAAGGGAACCGACTTCAAAACCAAACACAAAAAAAAAACTATAAAATAACTTTTCTTTCGGAAGTCGGTGGCCATAAATGTCAATGATATAAAAAAAAACAAAGCCACCGACTTCCGAAAGAAAAGTTATTTTATAGTTTTTTTTTGTGTTTGGTTTTGAAGTCGGTTCCCTTTTTTTCAAAAAGTTTTCAAACACACTACATAAATGACAGACCATAGACATAGACACCATCAGGATAGGTCCTATGCTATCTATCTTATATGTGCTTACGTAAGCAGGGTAACTCACATACCATACCCCAAATTTTATACAGCAACGGTCCTTCGCAATTAAAGACTCTACCTCAATTAGAAAAGGTCCAAAATTAGTTCCAAATAGTGGCTCTAAGATAAACTTGGCGACTTCAACATAATAAGTCTATGTTTTGAATTCCTGATCTTACAACCTCATAAACGTAGGTTTAACTGAGCAGCCACTTAGCAATATTGTATCATGTTAATATATTTGACTTCCTGACATCGATTGCCTCCCGACCTGGCTCACAATTGTGCATAAACGGTTGACACGACTCATTACTTCTAAGTACACAAAATTACAGCTGGAATTATATTTATGCTGCCAGTTATCTATTAACAAATTAAATTATGTATTTGTACTTGAACGTTCAGGTTAAGTATTGTTTGTGTAGTTACCGTCAAAAACCAGTAAAATACCGACTTTGTATGAAAATATTTTAGTGTAACATATCTTCATTTGAGCTTTATTGATTAACGAACGATTAATCAGCGACAAACGTCATAAGGTAGGTAGTATGTGTCCTACCTGCATCTCCCGTTCTACCGCTGGGAAAGAAGACTGGCAGAATATGAGATCGACCCCAATCTAGAATCTTGTTGTGCAATATTTGCCCAGTGTTCTTTATGATTTTTTTTGGTTATCTATTATTTCATAGTGAAAATTACCTTAAGATTTTAAATAAATTAGCCTAAACCTTGACTCAGCATTAGAATAATCTAGGCTGGTGTAATAAAAACTAAGTACGGTAATTTTACTGAAATGTCGTTGGTCAATGTGAAATTGTTGATTGTGAAATAAGTCTATTCTTTACCACAAACTACGAAACTACAGGTTCTGTCAAACCATCTACTTAAATTACAAATGAGACAAGTAGAAGTCACATTAAGATAATTACATAATGGGGAAATAATTCGTTCAAACAAAACTCAAAGAAGATTTTTTAAAATATTCTACAAATGAACAGAAGAATTTACGCTAATCCGTGAGAGCGGCGGCTTTTGAACTTGCATGAAGAACTAAAATCCTCTTTAAGCAATTTACAATAAGAACTAGAATTATCTTCAACTGCTAATATTTGCTGTAACAAAGTTATTTGACGAGCTGGCTCATGCAAAAATCGCCTCTGCTGAATTGTTGTAAGGTTTCTGTTGTGTGTATATGTTAAATATGTAAGTTGTTAAGTGATCTAGTACACAGGAGATCATGATCGGCTGCCCGAGGCCGGCTCATTAAAGCGAACTAACGATGTAATTGGCACACACTTGCTGTAACCGCTAAACTACGAAACTGGATGATTGAGGAAAAGTTCAGTCGGTCGACGTGAATGCGATTCGCTTTATTTGATCTTTTTAAGAAATTAAATGATATTTTATTGTGAAACAATAATTACTTAACCGTTTTCAGTTGCTTCAGAGAAGTAGATGCTTAAATGTATTATCTATTAAAATATTATTAAAATCGATTTTATCTGTCTTACTTCAATTATATATAATACTAGAATACTAACAATTTACTTACTATTGCAGAAAGAAATGTCATTAATAATGCCAATTACAGGTACTTGTACCTATATGAGTGAAAATGTTTAGCTAGACTTTTTTTTACGGTAGTTATTGTGTTCATCTGATTTGCCACTTTATCAGTAACAGCACGTTACAGCAACTAGGCATGCTTAAAGAAACCGTCCACGCACAGCACTCACGCTAAAGCAGTTTAATTGCGGTCCCAGTGCTGTATAACGAGTCGATGTCGCTAGTGGCAGGACTGAGGTTTGAAAAGCTTTTTTTTATGTGAATGGAAAAACTTGGTGAATTAAAAAAAGTTCTTTAATTTGGTAGGTAATACATTTTTTTTACCACTGTCAAATCAATACGTCTTTATCTACGTTAAAAGCTCATTTCATTAATTATTGTCTTTTTTCCTTTTTTAAAATAAATGTTTTACTAATATGTCTCATTATGTTACAGTTAAATGTTCTTCATTTTACATACTGTTTTTTTTCAAAACCAGGACTTTCGCCATCCTCCCGATTTCGAACATTCCCCGCAGCACTAACAACTGGCAGTCACGCTAAACGGCCGCGTTATGTCGCTGAACAATGTCGTGTTGCCGGTGGCGCACCCTGCCGGCCGGGCTGGGAACTTGTTCGTTATACCAAATTACGTATACGTCATGTCACATAGCTCAATGACTGATCTGAGAATGAAGTGGGCACTTTGGTGTGATTCTGAGTTTTTGAGGTCACGATTATTATGATTGATTGCCGGGGTTTTTTGCTTAAAATATAAAAAAATACCGGTATTCTTTTGTAAGATGAATACAAAAACACCTTGTAAAAATAGTTGTAAAAATAGAGATAACTGGTACATTTTTAAGTTGTTATTTACGAAGCACGACATTTTTAATTAAGATAAAAACAGACTCATTTATATCAATAAAAAATGATAAAATTAGTGACCAAACATAAAACAAAAAAAAAAAAAATTGATCGACCAAAAAACTTTTTAGCATCTGAGCAAAATTTAAAAAAATCGAAATTACAAAAGAAAATCCTCAACATCGTCCTTTTCCTATTGTTTAGAGTGAGAAAAAATGACGGAATTAACAGCCCTAGCCCATCAAATATAAAATCACTGATCACACTTGACGCTAAAAAAACGTGAAAGCTGTAATGTAGGTAGATCTATATTCATATTTGTACATCGTAGGTAGGTCAGGCGCCGACCGCAGCAAGCAGTCCAAATATATTATCTCACGGAGCACACGTCTTTTATTGCGTCGTTCCATCTAACGGACATTATAGTGGCGACGAGGATAATTATCTATTTAGAATCGCGTGTGTGTTGTTAGAATCGCATATAGTCAGAATGTCGGTTGGAAAGCTGAGTGAGTTCGACGTAAAGACGGGACAGTGGTCTTCCTATGTGGATAGGTTAGAGATGTTCTTTCTCGTGAATAAAGTGACGGCGGAGTTAAAATTGCCTACTTTGATTTCTACAATCGGAGATGAAGCGTACGAGCTACTTGTTAATCTATCGAGCCCAAAGAAACCGTCGGAATTAAGCTACGATACAGCCATTGGTTTAATGAGTCAGCACCTTCATCCGACGCCATCTTCATTAACGGAAAGATATCGTTTCCGTCAGAAAAGACAAGGGGCAGACGAAAACGTGGCGACCTACGTCACCGAGTTAAAAAGATTAGCACGCTACTGCAAATTTGCAGGAAATTTAAACGAGAACTTACGTGACCAGTTTATATGTGGACTCAAGAGTGACGTCATCAGGCAACGACTGTTCGCGGAGGATGACTCAATAACATTTTTACAAGCCGTAAAGCTAGCGAACGCTTTGGAGGCGGCAGAAAGAGACGCCGCGGTGGTGGAAGACACGGCCACGTCTAATTCTACGGCGGAAGCGGCGCATTCAATCACATCAAGTAAGAGACAAAGCAGCGGTGCGAGTTACGGCAGGAACGGAGGCAACATACGTCCGCGCGGCAGCCGCGGGCACGGCGGCCCGGGCGGAGGCAGCGGCGGCGGTGGCGGCGAGCGCGTCGCGAGCCGCGGTGCGCGCGCGACAGGCGCGAGTGTGGCATCGGGTCGTGGCAACTACTGCACAGCTTGCGGAGCCACTAACCATGGTGTGGCAAGCTGTCGCTACAGGGAGTTTGTGTGCAGCAAGTGCCAGCGTACGGGGCACTTACGTCGAGTATGTCCGGAGAACGTCGAGCAGCCGTCGGCGTCGAGAGAGATAACTTCATATCGCCGCGGCCGGCGGAATGGAAAATTGTATTCCGCGGAGGCCGTAAGCGAGTCCGACGTGGAGGACATCGAGGAGAGTTTAAATCTCATCGGACTAAATAATTATAAGCCCGTAAGTGTACCCATTTTAGTAGATGATACCATGTTAAAAATGGAAATAGATACAGGAACGGCGATTTCATGTATTAATAATTGCACCTACGAGCGTTATTTTTCACATCTATGTCTTAGGAAAGATGACACATGTTTAAAATTTATTGATGGTACTAAAATAAAGCCATTAGGTATAATTTGTCCACGGGTCCGTTACCAGGGGCTGGAAAAACAGCTAGAATTGTTTGTCATAAAGAACGGAACAACATCTTTGATAGGTAGGCAGTGGTTGGCGGAGCTACAAATAAAAATACCCACACTTTCGTGTAAAGAGATAAGTAACCTGAATTGTGTGAAAATTAATGAAGGAATTGTGAATATTCTTGACAGGCATAAGGAGTTATTCAGCGGCGGACTGGGTCGGTACAAGGGGGGCAAGGCTACGTTGCGGGTGCGCCCGGGGGCAACGCCGGTGTTCCAGCGCGCGCGGCCCGTACCATACGCGCTGCGCGAGCGCATCGACGCGGAGCTCGACGCCATGCTGCGCGACGGTGTCATCGAGCCCGTCGACTGCTCCGACTGGGCTTCACCTTTAGTGCCAGTGACTAAAGCAGACGGTACGTTGCGAATTTGTGCAGACTATAAAGCGACTCTGAATCCCGCCTTGCTGATCGATCGATACCCACTTCCTAAGATTGAAGATGTGCTTGTAGGCCTGAATGGTGCACAGTTTTTTAGTAAAATTGACCTTTCTCGGGCGTACAACCAGGTAGAACTAGACGATTCAAAAAAATACACAGTTATTAATACACATCGAGGTCTTTTTCGGTATAATAGGTTTGTTTACGGTTTGTCGTCAAGTGTAGGTATTTTTCAACGCATAATGACCAATTTGTTGGGTAATATAAGGAATGTACAAGTATTTCTTGATGACGTCATAATTGGCGGGAAAAATAAAAGCGAACATTTATATGCACTGGAACAAGTCTTACAACGACTTTCTGATAGTGGGTTAAAACTAAAGAAAGAGAAATGTGTTTTCTTAGTTGACGAAGTAACTTATTTAGGTTATGTCGTTTCTAAAGATGGGGTCAAAGCGGATAAATCAAAGATTAAAGCTATAAGTAAACTAAAAGCTCCCAATAATATTAGTGAATTACGTTCCTTTATAGGTATGGTAAATTTTTTTTCAAAGTTTATCAAAAATTTTAGTTCAATGTTAGTACCTTTACATAAGTTATTACGAAAAAACGTAGACTGGAACTGGGATGAACATTGTGAGCGTGCGTTTACTCAGATAAAACAAGCTTTAATGGGTACCGAAGTATTAGCGCACTACGATCCCCACAAACCTCTAATTGTTACGTGTGACGCGAGCGCGCGGGGCGTGGGGGGCGTGCTGGCGCAGCCGGGGCCGAAGGGCGAGCGCCCGATAGCTTATGCGTCACGTTCACTCACTATCGCGGAGAAAAACTACTCGCAAATACATCGAGAAGCACTTGCGATTATATTCAGTATACAAAAATTTCATCAATATGTTTACGGCAGGAAATTTATTTTACGAACAGATCACAAACCGTTAGTTTCAATGTTAGGCCCTCAGACGGGAATACCTACCATGACGGCTAGTAGGATGCAAAGATGGGCAGTGATATTGTCAGCGTACAACTACGACATAGAATATATTCCCACCAATGAAAATTGCGCTGACGGCTTATCGCGTCTGCCAGAAAATAATAGTGTCAAAACGGTAAAAGAGGAATCTATTCCTGAGCAAACATACCTGCACTTCGCACAGGACGGATTACTGCTTAATTATACCGAAATTAAAAAACAAACGGAGAGAGATCCCTTATTGAGTAGAATTTTAAACTACTTACGCGATGGTTGGCCAGACAAATGTGAAATCGTGAACTTACAACCGTATTTTAATAGGAAAACGGAACTGTACGAAAAGTTAGGTTGTGTCATGTGGGGTCATCGTCTGGTGGTACCAGAAAAATGCCGGGATACAATTTTAAAAATCATCCATGAACCGCACATGGGCATCGTTAAGTCAAAGGCGTTAGCACGCAGCTACGTATGGTGGCCGGGCATCGACGAGGCGGTGGAGCGCGAGTGCCGCGCGTGCACCGTGTGCGCTGCGCACGCGGACGACCCGCCGCGCGCCGCGCCCCGCCCGTGGCCCTGGCCCGCCCGGCCGTGGTCCCGACTGCATCTTGACTTTATGGGCCCGATATGCGGGAAAACGTATTTAGTAGTAGTAGACGCAACATCCAAATGGTTGGAGGTTTTCCAAGTTCCCAGTACGGCTGCGAGTCATACGATGGCCAGGTTGCGCGAGCTGTGGAGTAGGTGGGGAGTCCCTAGGCAGATAGTTACTGATAATGGTCCGCCGTTCACTAGTAGTGAATTTAAACAATTCATGCAGAGTGACGGTGTCCAACATATATTCACAGCTCCCTATCATCCGTCATCCAATGGGGCCGCGGAAAATGCTGTTAAGACTTTAAAAAGAGTTATTAAAAAAGCCTATTTAGATAACAAAGGAGTAGAACAAGCTTTAAACACATTTTTATTATATTATAGAAATACAGAACACTGCACTACTGGAATAAGCCCATCTGTTGCACTTATTGGAAGACGGTTGCGAACCAAATTAGATATATTAAAACCCGATATACAGGCTAGGGTACAAAAAGCACAACAACGGCAGGTTGAAAGTGCGGGAGGTACGGAGAGGAGGGTGAGAGTAGGAGACGATATTTGGTATCGTCAATATCTAAAGGGGGAGAAATGGCTACCAGGAACTATTGTTAACACGTCTGGCCCATGCAACTATAGGGTACTTGACAGTAACGGTAAACAGGTGCATAAACATATCGATCAGCTTAAGCGTAGGGTGAGGAGTTCTCTTGTAGTCCCCACAGATTTGTCGCGTTCACCGGAAACATCAGCTCGTAAGGTAGCACCAATATCGCCTCTCAACGGACAGTCGGAGCGGCTGGGGGTCTCGTTGTCATCGTCGTCGTCGCCGGGGCGGGAGCCGCCGTTGTCACCGCCTCAGAGAGATGATCCCTCTGGCAATGATAAAGTGGTGGAAGAGTTCTCAACACCACCGTCCATGCCTGTACCGCCCCAGTCTCGCCCCATTAGGAAATGTAGACTAAATAAGGATGTTAATTTTAAGATTTAGTTAAGTCGTTGTACTAACTTTAAGATTTTGTTAAGGGGGGTTAAGTATGCATTAAGATTCTGTAAATGTTACAATTGAAACAATATGTTATAATAAACAACAGTATATTATGGAATTATTGTTGACTTTAACTTGTTGACTTACCCCGATGCCGTGAACGAGCCTTAGGCAATCAGTTGATGTTACTTAATTCATTTGGCTCATCATGTTGTTAGATTATAAGTTGTTGTTATAAAATCCCTATTAGTATTTATATAAGAGTACATAAGTGGTTGTAATTAGTTAAGTGGTTTATTGTTAATTAGTGGTGGAGGGATGTAATGTAGGTAGATCTATATTCATATTTGTACATCGTAGGTAGGTCAGGCGCCGACCGCAGCAAGCAGTCCAAATATATTATCTCACGGAGCACACGTCTTTTATTGCGTCGTTCCATCTAACGGACATTATAAAAGCCATAATTAAAATATTATATAATAGGTTCGCGAATCACCGACGATTAGTCACCAATTAAGTTAACACCAAACAAGCAATGCTCTATCACCATAATTAAAATATTAGCGTCGCGAGTATGGTTACCATCCAGTACGATTTGTCCGGACATGAAAAGCTAAGCTTTTCTCTATAAGCCCTTCGATGAGGCGGTTTTTTTTTCTTTTTGTGAATGGTATCTCGCAGGTCAACCTAGACGAGGTTGTGTGCTGATACTGGACTTTTCTGTGGATGCCATAGATTACTCTAAGGCCTCCAGCCAGGGGGCGGGTGGTGAGCGCTAGTAGTGTCGCTGTCAGTAGCTAAGTTTTTCACTAATAGCAAACTTTGCGCCGCGCTGTCACTGTGTTTATAGAGAATACCACTGTAGGTCAAACTCTGTCAATTATCCAGGTTTTTCGACATAATAGGCTAGTTGCCTAAAAATGTAATTAGTCCGTCTTTTAGATTATTCAAAAATAAGGGACATGTATTTTTTATTTGTAAATTAGACCAAAAATGAAATGAATTAGACCAAAAATGAAAATGAATGTTACCAGAAGAAGAATATTACCAGTGAAGGAAAACTCTAAGAGTTAATTTTTAGACAAATAGGTACGTTAGGTACGTAACATTACATTTAGACAAATAGTTAATAAGACATCTACAAAGCCAAGTGGTGGATCAACGGGCCACTATCGCTCACTCTGAGCGGGCCCGTGTCCCAGCAGTGGGACTATAGGTTGATTGAACTATTCTTTTAAGGAAAAAATATAAAACAAAACAAAATTAATAATATTTTTCCCCTTTATGACCCGACTTTTTAACAGGACTGTTCAAATATTTGGCTACCCTAGTCGCGAGTGAAACGCCATGGCATGTCCGCTTTCTAACTAACTATCTGATGGTGTAACTATATGCAATTATTGATAAAAACTATGCTAACGAGTCGAGCATTACATGTGTGGGATGGTCCTAATGTATGAAGATGTTGTGGTGTTAAATTGTGAAGAGAAAGTGTAGCATTTTTTTTAACATTTAATTTCAACTATTAAGTAAGCGAGAATCTAATCCGTATACATTGATGATATTCAGAATGGTCTCAGGATTTTATATTCTTAGAACTAGCAATGAAATCTGTTGAATAAATATTACACATTCTGGTCAAAGCTGACTGGGAAAAAGCCTGGATAGAGCGAGCTTACCCAGAAGAAACCTGTTAACTCTAACTTTAAAGATATTCGGGTTGTATGCGTTCGAGAACACTCACACAGGAAAAAAAAAGAGAAAACATTTTTTTTAAAGAAAGCTGGCCATTTATTATACACTCTAAACCTATGTAAATAATCTATACACATCTCTCTTAAATCAGGAGATCAGAACAAACGCCTCCTTGTGACAGTTTTTAAAACACTTTTCGCTCACTTATACACTGCTTTAGTATGTCAGTCCTTTCTGCTCAGGTCAAATTCATTTACACATCTCAATAACATATTAAAATCACGTCCAAGAACCCAGTAAATGATCTTTATAAATGTCAAACTTTCCTCCTTACGACCGAGTCCTACAAGAGTTCCCTTGCCGCGGGGCTTACAGCCACATTATCGTTTTTAAACTAGCCCCAATCATGAGGTAATGTGTTTTAAATATGACGAGCATAACACTGCGGCCTCTTTGATTTAAAAACGGGACACATACTTACTTTATAATGTCTTAAACGAGGTTTCTGAATTGAGAATTTTGAGGTTGAGGACTTTGTCAAATTCTCTCCTTTCCCTTGTCTTGTTTTTTGTGTCTATGTTTCGTTTAGCAATACTGAAGTTGAAAGATAAATATTAATTAACAATTAATTCTTTTCATATTCAAAATTACCTTGACCAAAAAAGTATCAGACTAGATTTTTACAATAACTTTAAGGTGACAATCTGACAAAAGGTGAGATTGTAAAATTCTTAACTCAACTTTTTTCAGATTCAGAAATCGTGTTTTAGTATTGATTGAGTTTTTAGATAATGAGGGGTACTTAGTACAACACAATTTTCTAAATATGTACTACCTATTCACTTATAATTTTGCGTTATTAAGAGTAGAATTGATCCTCAATTATTACGTAATCTTCTTAGTAGCACAGCAAAAAATTAAAAAAATTTCCACCCAAAAATGTTAACGAAATATAATATATGTATAAGTATTCATAATTATCATATTTCCACTTAATAACAAGACAGAAATAGAATCAAGACCATCGATCATAAGTGATTAGAGATAATTAGAAAAACCAACAGTATCGCATATTTTACGATATCGACTCTTGCTGGTAGATATTTGAATAAATTCCTTGTAAATTATCTAGTTGATTACTACATAGCATTTGCAAATCAGAGAATATTCGCAAAACTGTTTATATTGAAGTTTATATTAAGTCCAAGAACATTTAATTGCGCTTTTTTTTAGTTTTACTCTCTCTTAAAAATGATTTTCAAGTAAGAAGAGGATGACCTTGCCGACATATTGTTACGTAAAATTATTTTAACAAAAATATTTTGTGCAAGTAATTTTTCATAAATGTTTATTTTCCTAATTGTCTTGTTATTTTATTTTCATTCGACCATTTTTTATTAAAAAGCGTATAAGTATTAGAAAATCGTGACTGAATGAATCACAATCATCCTGTTCTTAGTTGGATCGCGTAGCACATTTCTACTCAACTTAGTACTTATTACTTCCATGCATGCTTATTATTTATTGAAATCTAATTATTCAAAATACTTTATAGCCAGAAGCAGCAATTATCGATCAACTAAAAACAGTAGCAGATTTGAAATAATTTAAACTAACAGCTGTCAAGTCTATGTATAATCTTTTAAAAATGCCGCCGAAAATAATCTCGTAACTTTTATATAATATAATCGTATTTATACGAGAAAACTGCGAGTAATTACATACCAATCCCGATCATAAAAACTAAAACTTTAACTCCGAATTATAAAATTAAAAAATAAATCTAAGTTTTTATCATCACATCATTTATTTTTAACAAAAAACTCAATCTCGTCGAATCTAGTTAATATTAAATAAGTAAGTAGCCATGATATGCCATAAAATGACGAGAAAAATGTCGTAAATAGTCGTATTAAATTTAAAGTTAATGAGACTGGCGGCATTTTTTGAAGTTTGAGTTGCAAAAGCGTCGAGATTCTTATAAGTATGCTAATTTAATTAATTTAATACGATGGCGATCGGATTTGACGCTCAAATTATTGACGGCCAGTTTTATATAAAATGTAGATATAATACTGGATTAATGTGGCTCTCGTAAATATTAAATCGTTTAGTTTTGGAGACGATGAACTTCATTAGTTCTTTGATTGTAATTAAGCTGTCTGGTAATTTCTAGTAGAAAACGACATCTTTAAAAAGTTACTAGATGTATATTTGGTGGCCTCCGTCCATCTACATCAGCTTTCGTGGCTTTATACCTGCCAATAAAGCTAAAGGTCACAGTTTACCAAAAAGGTGAAGTTGTAGCAAATAAACATTTAAGTCACAACAACCCCTGGGTTCAAACCAAAAACTCTACTAAAAATGTAAAGTTTAGCTAAATTGTTACACAGCTAAGGTATAGGGAACACAAGAGTGATAACTGCCTCAAAAAAACAAAACGTCTGCTAAAAAGCTTTAAAACAATGACATTAGAGTTCTAAAAAGCTTGCCAATATATTCAGAAAGTTCTATTCTAAGATTCTAACTATAAATTCGTCATTAGTCTTCATCTGATTGTTAACTAACATGACATCATCTGCCAGCCAGCTTCCGTGTCGCTAATCTCTGTCATTTCATCAAAATCTCTAAAGACATTAGTTACACTTACTGCTTGCTGGTTAAGCGTAGTTATTCGCATTCCGTGATTAGAACGTTGCGTATTGTGAAAACGTGAATTTTATAGACATTCACAGTACTTATAGAATTGTTTCTAGAATCTATAAGCTTTGATAAGAGAAAAATATTTTGAAGTAGGTAACTTCGACAAACTTTACCTGGATGGAAAGTTGCCTATGTTCTTTATGAAAATTAAACGGTGGTTTCATTTTTATCGATCGTTAAATTGTATAATGATCGTTATACTGTGGCAGTAGAATCAAAGTTTAGCCAGACAACCTTCGCATGCAGAAAAATCCTTAAAGACACAGCACATTTTATTTAACAAATTGCATCAATTTCTGCCAAAGTCATCTTTAAAACAGCATCACATTAAGTCATGAATTTAAAATGCCCTCAAAAGATCAGGTCTTTATTAGCGAGTTAAGATACGGACATTTTAATGCAAGGCGCATTCATTTCCGTGTCAACGTTGATTACGGCACAATCAGATGTCAGCTTCGATTTTAGACAGTTGTAAAAACGAAAGTGGGAGCCACATAGTCTCGGCGAGACTGCCCGACGGTCGGGTTAATCGCTGTTTAATAGCAGTCGGCATTTACAAAGAGCCGGGCGCTTCGCCACTGGCGTACGGAAGGAACAGGAATGCGTTTTGAAATATTCTAATTACTTAATACCGCCCTTGTGTTGCTCCGTGTTTTAGGTGTTAGTCATAATTACAAGTGTGGGTGTTCGTTTTTATCATAATCTTTAATTAATTGACACTTTTTTGTAACTTTTTGACCTAAAATCTCTCATTTAAAACCCATCGTGAAATCAACAACATTTTCGCACTCAAAGTTGTCTGTTTTCCATTTCTGAATAGAAGGTTGTGTCGACATCAATGGAAAGCCCCGGCTTGTGAGTGGGTGTCATGAATGGTCGACACAATGGTGTTATGGCAGCCGCCGCCTTGAGCAGAGAGCAATGAAGCCGCCAAGCGATGTCTCAACTCACGAGATGGATCTATAATGGATGGATGCTGACTTTATTGGAATGATAAGGGTTATAAAGTCGATGAGTTTTGGAGAAAGGACGATGAAGGACGTATTTTAATGTTGGTCTGTAAGAAATTCATTAAAATAATCTGTGAAAAGATGGGTTTTCATGTTGAAGTTCAGCTTGCTCATAATAGTTATTTGTTATGCAAGGCTGCAAAGTTGATTTTTGGCGCGAGTACTTGAATTGAAAACTGAGCGAGCGAAGGATTCTAAGATTGAACCGCGAGAGAAACGAGCGGTTCAAATATAGAATCCTGAGCGATGCGAAGTTTTCAAAGGTACGAGACGCAGAAAAACTTTGCTGCCGAGTGCAACACACAACTTTTCACCTCACACAAAAAGGAAATGTAGTGGGGGCGGCTCGCCTGCCAGTGTAGAAAAGTAGAAAACAATTGAATACAAGACGTGTTCGAATTTTAAACAACACTTTGTGCTCTAGAGCACAAAATTGAGTTTTACGCTCAGATTTTGAATGAGAAATAGAATCTTTCCGAGCGGGTGAGGTGAAAAATATTTATCTGGCAACATTAAGATTGTAACTAAGTGTCAATACAGTCATCCAACATCAGTAGACGTCTTAATAGCGTCACAAAACATTAATTGCGTTATATTGCTTTTAATTTGTGTCGATGACAATGGACAACTGTTATAAATGAATCGATACCGTGAATGGTCCCGCATAAAAGGTTCGTGCCGACGATGAGCCACAACTACTTCGAGCTACGTGTCGGCTTTAACGCGTATTAGTAAAATCGAAAGTTAACTACAATGCCGGTTAATTCGAAACACAACTATCCTGCACAAAACTAGGGAACTATGGAATCATTACAACCGGTTTTCCAATGCCGTAAATTAGACTTACATACTTTAATATTATCGAGACTGCATCTTTATTACAAAAATTATGTTCAATCTCAACCAGCAAAGTCCGGTAGCTATGAGTTGTGAGACATTTATTACGTTGCTTATAATTTTTTATTGTTAATGGGTTAATGGGACACGCAACTAATAAATTACTTACCGCAATAAGGATTAACGTACACTTCAAAACTGCCGCAAGTAACTCGAGCTAAGATTAGCGAATTCGTTCTACTTTTTATAGAATTGAAATCTCGTAAATCTATTCGATTTCATTTGGATTTTAATCGAGCATTTTTTTTTTAATTTCTCGCCAGGCAGAGGCACTAACACCCGCTGTTCGTCATAACGCTGTACGTGACCGCGGCTCTTCTTTGATATACATCCTTTTTTCTCTTAACATTTACACGTTTTTTTACTTTTTATTTTTGTTATTGGTTACAATATTATCTGGCGGCTACTGGTCGATGCAAAGGGCTGTTATAATTTAGTTTTATTTATGCAAAATAAAAGTGATACTGGCGAGATTTATTGTGGTGCGGGTGGGCCCTTTAGCTGTGAGTTTTAATATTATGTTCGTCTGTCATTTGTTTTTAGCATTTAGCTCTCATTCTTTTGTATTGGCTACATTGTAGACAAGATTGCATAGATTCGTTATTGGCGCTATGATTTTTACTTTTATTTATATTTTACTTTTGTAACTTTTATTTTAATATCTACGAAGTCCAGACAGATTGAAAAATAAATAAATTTTGAAATCTTTGACATTTTTATTTAGAAAAAAATAGTTATTTGTTATGCAAGGCTGCAAAGTTGATTTTTGTGCGCGAGTACTTGAATTGAAAACTGAGAGAGCGAAGGATTCTAAGATTGAACCGCGAGAGAAACGAGCGGTTCAAATATAGAATCCTGAGCGATGCGAAGTTTTCAAAAGTACGAGACGCAGAAAAACTTTGCTGCCGAGTGCAACACACAACTTTTCACCTCACACAGCGAGGAAATGGTAGGAGTAAGAGAAACAGCTTAAACAATTTACTAAATAAGTATTTATTTATTCATTTTAGAAATTAAAAGTAAAATTACTACAATTGTTAATATTGAAAGTTAAATGTTTTTTTTGGAACATTAATACTTGTGTTTGACACTTGTGTGTTATTATTACGTAAATTTGCGGAAAATTGCTCAAATTCATTGGATTCCATTGTGAATGTTGGAGACAGAGACATATATAAGGCGGTTCGAGACAATTTTCTCGAATTTTAAAAACTCAAACTTACCTACGACATCTACTACTTAACACTTATGTTCAGAAAAAAAAAATAGGTTGGTGCCATAGATATTTCTGTGGTTGGTGCACTGACATGCAGTGGGGGCGGCTCACCTGCCAGTGTAGAAAATAATTGAATACAAGACGTGTTCGATTTTTAAACAACACTTTGTGCTCTAGAGCACAAAATGGAGTTTTGCGCTCAGATTTTGAATGAGAAATAGAATCTTTCCGAGCGGGTGAGGTGAAAAGGAAATTAATGTAATCGATTCAATTGTGAATTATGAATGCACGTCCAGATCTAATAATTCTGTGACTAAAGTTTGTCTGTCTGTGTCTAGAAGTATTTCAATTTGCCGACGGCAAATCAACAGTGCGCGAAATTATTTCACACCAAGTCAAAAATAAACATTTTTAGTTTCTCTTTGATGTTTTATAAAGTTTTAGATTTCTTCTGCAAATATTACCCATAGCAACAGAATCTACTTAGATGTTCATTTCAGTATACCTACGTCTGTATCCTTCGGGCCGACCCGACCTTAGCTTAACTTCGACATTTTACAATAATACTAAGAACCGCCATGAAAAACAACAGTGCATAGTTAGAGCCAAGTTATTAGTCCGAGTTTTCGAAAATTTACATACTAGTTCGTTTCCCCGACTGCGCTGGCAATTGCCGTAGCCAATGCTCTACCATGGAAACAATTTGAATTTATTACGACAAAACCCGTGCTTTTCTAGGGAATTCTAATCCAAATTCAAAAGTTAACTTTGGTGTTTAGAAGTGCCAATAGCGACTTTGCCATTATTCTTTATGAAGCCGACGGGGATTTGAACTTAGAATTTTGGAATTGAAATATGACGAACTCCTTTTCGACAATATATTTTAAATTGGCCAGATAGGTACTTACAGGCAATTTTGAAGTGTCAAAAAATATAGGAAGCTACAGGTCACAATAGTAAGTAATTGTGAAATTATTCCTCTTTGTGTTGTTATTATAAGCGGATAAAGCTACTCGTAATAAATATCTTTGCCAACATTTGAAATCAGTTCATACATAGTACCTACAAGTTAATCTTAAGCATATAAAAAAATTAAGAGTTCTTAATCGAAGAAGTGTTACAACGAGTTCACTCACACCTCGGAAAATGTGTTACAAAGAGAAAATGACAGCACATTCCTTGCAGTTACTTATTTTGGTAAAATTAAGCAAGTGGCGAATTGTCGTTTGGCGTGGCGGTCTGAGGGGAAGGCCTATGTTCAGCAGTGGCTGGACGTCTTCCGGATGATGATGATGATGCGTAGTTCAAAAGTTCCTTTTTCGCCATTGAAATAATAAGTAGATATAGGATGTTTTTAACCATCCATCCTATTCACCCACCGGTCAGGCTAGTCGTAAAGGTGAAGGTGTACCAACAACGTAAACTAAACAACAAATGACTTCTAAAATATTCTCAAAATCTCACAATAACGTCTGTTTTGTTCAGGTATTAGAAGGTCCCGCAACTAATCGCCACACACGTATCTGATTCGTCTTGGTTGTGTAAAACAAGAAGATTGGATCGCACGAGAATCGAACCCGGGGTCGCGTCGCCCGCCGCCGACGGCCCATTCATAAAATCGGACATTAGTTACCAGTATAGCCTTTATGCGTTTGTAATTTGTAGAAATTGTTCGTTTCCGGGGTAAAGTGATATTTTCCGTAATTTATAAAGGAAATATTAAATTTTTATAACGATAATTTTGTTTATGGATGAGTTAAAAAAAGATAAAAGAGGATTTAACTTTATTTTAGTTAAAATGTTGTCGTAACCGATGTCAACTTGATCATAAACTTAATTGCTGAAGTAAGCATTTAATTAACTACCTACAACGTTGTTAAGAAAACCGGTCGAAAGTTCTCGATCTCAACAACAAACTCCAATTGACTCAAAACAGTAAATTCGCCTTGAAACACATCCCGCTAAAACGCAGTAATCCCTGCTCACCTCAAAACCTTAAACCTAACACCTCCAACGAACCAGGCATTTAAACCAAGAAGTATAAAACGAAATGGCACCGGCTGTCGGAAGGGGTGTCAGAGCGAGACGGCACATGCAACACGAGCGAGAGGCCCGACAGCGGCCGGCTCAAAGCAGGCGGCGAACGCCAAAGGCGGCGGCGAGCGCTAATTGGAGAGCGCGCGACTTCAAAGTGAGCCGCCCGCGAAGTTTATATTAGGCAGGTACACAGCCAGCTACGATTGATTAATTTCACCGCGAGATGGCGAGGCAATTAGTACGCCTTTGTTAGGGTCACTCGATACGGTTCGAGATGTGTTTCGGTGTTCGAATGTCGCTGCAGGAATCTTATTGGTGTGGGCGGAAGATTGGTGAGCACACTAGGCTGAAGTTAAAGAGATAGACGATTTGTGTGAAGGCTATAAGACTGAAATTGAAAGGATAGACGAAGATGTGTGTAGCAGAATGGATCTTATGACATAGCAGCGCCAAAGGTACACTGGTAAACTGGTTTGGTTTGGAGACTGAAAATAGTTGTGACTGATTAAATCCAGAAATGAATGGTTTTTGGAATAAAATTCGTATTTTAAACTTAGACGAGAAAACAAAGAAAAGCTGTGAGCAATAAGATACCTACTGCAACACGTAGAAATAATGTAGGTGGTGACAAAAACGTGAACAACACAAGTGCATAACAAGATTCCAATACACAAAGAGCAAAGCGCGACAAAACAGCAAACAATTTAACCAAGACACCAACGAAACTATGCAAAGAATCACAAAACGTTTACCGTGAACAAGCGTTCAATTCTTTACCGTTTACTAGAAAACGCGTGTAACCCCGCACTGGAGAACAAAGAGATCGCTTTCATTGTACCACCCTACGAAGCACCATTTACCAGGATCGCCGTTAACTGTTGACACTAAGCCCGATTTCCTACCAATTCGATCCAGCTTCTCTCATCTACTCCACAAACTTATCATTACCACCCATCAATACCTTAAAGACTGTAAGATAAAGTTTCAATTCGCTTGTTTCAACTGCTTTTGGTTTTTGTTCGGGTTTCCTTTCGGATCTTTTTGATAAGGCTTAAAAGGATCAGATTGGTAACAGACAGACGATTGAAGGTATAAATCATGATGATAGGTGTATGTAGGTTAATCAGATGGATGGGATTGTTCGCATTTAGTTTTGTTCTGCGAAAATGATGGGTTTAACTTTTTTGTTTGACGCGCGGTCTAAAGACGCTTTGAGATCGTGAAAGAAATCATGTTATAAATGAGGGTTCAAGGTTATTTTGCTTTGTAAGAAGGATTTATATGATCGTCATGACTGTCGTTAATCGATAATACTTTGGATTTAAACCCCTTGTCATCATCAAGGCGTCCTCATTTACAATCTATTGCACTCGGTTTTCCAAATTGTGGTTTTGCATTAGATTTACCGACTTCCACATCCACCAGCTTAAGTTTCTAATTCCATGTTCTACCTACTATTAATTAATTATTTAAGTCTTATAATTATCATTTTTCACTTTGTCAGTCACTTTTTAATTTAAAACGTCAACATAACAAAGTTTCAATCCGCATCTAAATGTTCATCATATACACGAAACATTTATATTCATATTATTTTCTACATTGCTGAAAAAGGACACCCATCGGCTAAATAAAAGTCTAGACCCATTAAAAACTCATAATGACCACAAAAATCCCACGATTACATAGGAATGTAGCCATGCGTCAGCTGAAGCGCTTCCAATGCATAATGAGAGGTTATGGTATCAAAATAAGTGAACATCAGGACGTTCCAGATAAGATCGGACCTCGGGCGTCGATGAAATGGCTCAATCTAACGAAGCTGCGCGTGAGGCTCGCGTCCTGATTGGACGAATTGAGTGTGCCTTTGATTTAGTGACTCTACACTACTAGTAGACACGTTTTCTGGAGTTTTGGAGTCGCTTTAGAAGGCTTTGTTTGGATTTCAGTGAGAGTTTTACTGAAATCTAAACAGATTTGGGTAGATTTGATATAATAGAAGCGTGGTCAAACAATTTACATGTGGCTTAAGATATCTATAGGAATTGGGGCATCCTCCACCCATATTGGTAGAGCAAATTGCAAAATATGAGAATACAAATAAAGTCCATTACAAGATGTGGTAAGTGATTTAAGAGAATAAGTTCATACGAAATCTCAACAACTATTTCTACCATTTTTCCTAATAAACTCTTAACATAATTAATTAGTAGAAACACATAAAACCTACCACAATGGCGGCAAGCTATGCAGTGTTACCAAAATATAAAATGTAGCGAATCTGATCTCAGATGGCTTGGGGATCCACGCCCGTGGCAAAACGGTCATTATAAAATTATTATAATCGATTTGGCTGAAACACGCGTTTGAACTATGTCCTATGATAGTATGTATCTGCTACTGTTGTTACGGGGATTTCGGATCTTTTGTCTAAATATTATTATGTATAACTTTTTTGTTTAGAATTTAGTGATTTTTAATTTAGTGTCATAGAAGGATCACACTGGAGAACTGAAAAAATAAATAAATAAAGGACTGTCTAAGCAGGACATCGTGGCTCTAGAATTCAAAGGGCTTGTGATGGAATAGGGTGCTATTTAATCAGAAAGAATCTGACTTTCTGCTTTTTCGCTACACCCAAAGCTGGGGGACTCATTTGAGTTTTTTAAATGCCAACAAAAAAGTTGTTGGATCGATTTGTATTGATGAATAGTACTTAGCATGTACAAGATTGAGTTATAAGAGCAATTCACAATAATATTGGACATAAAAAAGACTCTAAGTTATGGACTTATGGGTAGGTAGTTCTGAGTTATAGTGAAGTTTTTTATTTATTTTATTCAATTTTCACATGGAGTGTGTCCTAAAAACGTAACAAAATGCATTTGCGGCAAGATAAACAAGTACGATGTCAGAATAAAATGTCACCGTTCATCATTCCTTTAAAAAAAATCTGAACCTAAGTGGTAATCCGCACGAACATAAATATGACAAAACGCATGCCTTGACATTCGTTGACCAACAAAGTTACGAGTATGACGTCAAAAACAAAGCCTCATATAAGACGTCATTAACTTAAAGCGACAACTTTTGAAACAAATATTTATAAACTTAAACTGAAAAGCCTTCTAAGCACAGCTATAAATACTTGAACTTAGAATAACATAACATTGTGTTGAAAAGTTTAAAACAATGTGTACGGAACACTTTACCAATGCAATGGTCGTACTTAATCAATATTCATTATGGGACTCTGTAACGTCTCTATTTCTGTTTTAATGGCGTTTCAGAGCTGGTCAATGGTACTGTATAAATATAGGAATGGGTTTAATTTTATATTCTAAACTGAGAATTAAAATTTTGCTCCTAAGTTGTGGGTTACATACAGTCGAGAGGGTTAAGTAGCAATCTCGTAAACCGTTTTGTATTTCGAATTCGAGAGGATTGACTTTTCTACACGTTATGTCAATTTACCATGTTTTTCACTATTCTATCGTAGTTAATTCAGATAAAATAATTCCACGATTATTGAATCCAAACTTCTGTTGTATATTGCAATTTTATATTTAACTCTTACGTTTAGTTGCATATCCTGGCAATATTTCCATAAGATAATCTAGTTTTTGTTACATTGACCTGCATAAAGTGCCTTTTATGACTTTTGAAGGAGTACCACATACCGGTTATTTACCGAGAACCATAATAGCACATGCCATGTTCTAGATACCTAAATAGCCACCATTAAATCCATATGTGAGCGAACATCGAGCATTTCATAAAGCTCTACCCTGAAACCGGTCGATCCGCGCGTGGCGCCGCCGGTGGTCGATAACGTAACTAATCGGCGGCCATTACCGTCATTACATCTGCTGTTCCAAACGATAAGTATTTAAATTGTAACTCTGAACGAACATCAATAAAATTAGCTATCATTACTTGTTTTGCGAACGAATGATGTTTAAATTGAGCTAATATTAGGACGTTCAGAAATGTTCCTGAGGCAAACGCCAAAAGGTGTTTGAGATGTGTTTGTAATAGGCCACCCTGTAACTTTTGGTAGGTGGTCAAAATTTGTGTGCGTGAAGATATGCATATTTATGAAGAAATAAATACTGTGATACATTTCAATACCAATCTGTCGGCGGCGTAGCAAGCCGTAGTAGTTTCAGGGCCAGTTATTTGATCAATAGTTAAACTCACTATTGTTACATGACGTATAGTATTTAAAAAATAGTTTGATAACTCATCAAGCAACTCAAGGAGAGAAACGGTGAGATGCTGCAATTCTTTTGGAAACCATGGCTCTCCTTGTTAACCAGTACTGTATGTTACAGATGAAATAAATTGACATTCGAAATAGGTTAGCTACTATTTCTATAAACACGTATTTACAAATTCAATAGGTAAATACTATCTAAGCTTTTAAACAGCCTGTTAGGCGCTCCATAAGCTCAATATTATTCATAGAGATACAGCTTCGACAATCTTCTACTTTAAGATAGCTGAAACAGATCTACACCATAGTAATTATAGGATTGCTCTAGACACCAATACGAATCTACTAAGTCTAATCGAGTACTAAAGTGTATAACAAAACAATCAGTAGCTTTGATCCAACAATCAGCCATAAGTAAGCCATTGACAGCTTACTTATGGCAACATTTCTCAATTCAAATACACAATCAGGAGCAAGTCTAGCTCGCGAACTAAAACTGGGAGAACAATGCCTTCACTAGTTAGTTTCTCAATTCGCCTGACTATTAATATCCCTCTCTAAAAGCTAAAACGCACTGAAACAAAACACATATCGAACCAAACGACTACAGCCACCATGTTTAATTAAACCGACTGCTATTATTAACGCTGATTACCCGTAAGCCTGTTTTAATAGCAGGCATTCGATTAGTCAACGCAGGATTAGAACAACAATAGCTTATTTATAGCCAACGTTTGTAGCAAACGGTTATTGTATCGAGCAAATCGACTGTTTATTGTGATTTGTGCCACCAGTCATCATGCGAACATACTTAGTGCGCATGTCTGGGATATTGTTCTAGTGTGTGCTATGCGTAGGGCTGCCAGTATTCAGTGAGAGAAAATAAGGAAAGTTGTTATTTTTAATTTGGAGATATAAAGCATTTATTCATCATCATCAGCCTATAATGTTCCCACCGCTGGGACACGGTTTCCTCTCTGTGAGAGAGAGTGGGTCATAATCCACCACGCGGACCCAGTGCGGGTTGGTAGATGTCACATGTCTTCGAATTTTTGGTTCTAGGACATGCCGGTTTCCTCACGATGTTTTCCTTCACCGTTTTGAGAGCAGTGGTGATGAAATAAATTACACAAAGTAATGAGCCTTGCGAGGTTCGAACCCACGACCTACACTACTCGTAAGTCGGGACCGATACCACTAGGCCACCACTGCTCATCAAGCATTTGTTACTAAAATCTATCAATGTATGTTTCTTTAAACTTTTCCATCATGATGGTAAATACCCTCAGTGAATAATGTCAAGTATTTTAGTGTACTCTATTGCTTTGTCAGATTATAAAGCACGCCTCTTCGAGAAAGAGACATAATACTCTTTATAAGAAGAGTTGTGTGTTGTGTGGTACAATATTCTGTTTTAAAAGAATCCGGTTAGCAACCCTAGCTACACGGTTCGATTTTCAAATGGTTTTTTTCTTCTATTTGTTTTGATTATGATCGCGTTCATAATGAATGAACATTAATAAAGTTATTTAATATTATGAACTAAGTGAATTCTAGTTCTGATTTAGTTTTTATTGACAATCAGTCTTTTACATGTACACGTTCACCTTTGCAAAACAGTACTTAAGTCATAAAATCAATTTATTCAGCAGAACCTTTATTAATCAATGTTTAATGACAGGGCTGTTTCCAAGAAGTATAAATCGAGTATAAAATTATTATAATATTAAATTGTACTCTAAACAAAATTACTATGATGTCTTTGGCAAGTTGGATGTTCAACTAATTCACAAACTAATAGGCTGTCAAATATTTAAATTGCTCAGTGGCTTCCTCCTTTAAGATTGAATGCGGTTTGTGTTACAAAACGCAATGGCCCTACAACACTGTTCCAACTACCAACATTACCAACGATTTCTTAACACCGTGCTTTAAATTCTTCGTAATCTGAACACAAAACGACACGGTGTGTTAAAGTGTCGGATTTAGAAACGGGTTACGACTGAGCTTTGATTTCGCAAAACATTTTTGTTGTCATTCGAAAGTAGCACATTTCAAATGGACCATTAAGATAGGAATGGTTCAAGCAACATTAATGTACTCATAGTTTGATAACAATTTAATGTGATAAAATCTACTAATTTGATTAGGTACTGATACACATGACTTTATGAACACAATTAAGCGCTAAGCAAGTTTGGCATTTAAACTGAATAGTAAAAGCACAGGGTCGAATTTTCAGCGCCATATTGGTTAACCTAAAAACAAACACATAAAATAAACCGTACTCATTTAATACAACGAAACAATTTTTTAATTACGAACAACATAAACAAGAAAAAGCTTATCAATACTCGTGTTCTCATTAACAACTTTACATTATAGCGTTACGCTAACAACATTGCATGTCCGCCATTGTTCTAATTCGAACGGACCAATGGGAAGCCAGAGCGTCGCCACGTCATGACGTCACATGGAACATGTAAACATAATTCAATTAAGTGGATTGTGAACGGTCGCTTATCGGTGCTATCGTGTGTGAAAAATTGGCACTAATAGATTGCTTTATCAGTACCGTGACGATGGAAAGAGTGTAAACATACGCGGTATTGGACGTAAATTAAATTGTTTTGTGCGTAGATTTTCCTTTTACATGACGTAGCAGGGGAAACTTATAGTTACGATGTAGGTATTCCATTTCTTTTTATAGTTTTATATACTTAGTTTATTGTGTTGTGCAAAGTCTGCGAGTCGGTAATTTTTGTTTAATCAGAATGTTCTACATTTTTTTTTTAAATTACTAAAAACAGCTCATTTCTTTTCCCAATAATAATAACGTCTTCAGCCTATTATTAGTCAATGATTAAAAAAACTTAGGTCTGCAATCAAAACACAATGGGCAACAATAAAATTATTGTGCCTACACAACTTCGCACGCACCGAGGCTAATTATTCTATTGCGAAATAATTATTCCCTTCATACTTTCACACAAGTTTTCCGTAAACCCAAAAAGCCGCATACTGCAATAAACTAATTAAATAAATCGTGACTTCGATATTAAACATAATTAAAACAGCAAAAATCACGACAAAGAATCTCAAAAAAGAATTAAACGGCGATATCCACAGAATTGATTCATCTTTTGTTCGATAAGTCTTTTATCGTCCATTTTAAATGCTGTCAATAACGTTTGAGATGGTAATACAACCAATGAAGGAATTTTATTTCGTTCATATTTTTGTATGAAAATGGCGTTGCGTGTAAGATGGCAAGTCGTGACGGCGTTGTTCATACAAAACTTTTGGAAAGTGAAGACTTCGATTATAATGGTCTTTTGATCAAGCCAGGGTTCTTGTAAGTCCTTGTAAATGTTAATAACAGGATCACACTTACTGTTGTGGCTCAATTGTGTAATGAAAAGCAATTTTATATAATTTTAAATTAAAAGAGGTGGAAGCTTTTGTGCGTTGCATGGTAATTTTAATTTATTTAGTATTGTGTTTTAAATAATTATATTGAAATTGGGGGCCATGTGACGGTAATTTTATGCTAAACGTATCGTTGATGTGAATAAGAGACGATTAATGAATTACCTGGAAATGACACTATGGTATCCTTAAAGTAGTTTTTATAATAATTTTGCTATATGTAGAGGCAGCATGATTTATTTTTAGAAACCAATATAAATTAAGTAAAAATGCCTCTAGTTTATTTAAAAAGCCAGATCACTATATCACTATAATCTACGTCGCAATTTATTTCCGACTAATCTGCTACTTAGCATATTCTTCTAATTACTCTCTCTAACTTTTCAAAACAGTTATTAAACCATTGTTTAATTGTACAGTCAAAGACCTGTATATTACAGTCTTAATTAGCCTGTAAAAGTATAAAGTACCCAGCTCACACCAATCTGAAATCTTAAGAACTTAATTTCTTTTTCTAGCACCTTGTCTAGGCATTAAATCGAGATAAACATAAAGTAGCCATTCAACCTCTTGAACAATAAAAACGCACGTTCTTCTCATCCAATTAGATGTGCACTTTTTCGTGTAAATAGGCGGAGAGGCACAATACATTGCGCATACCCACGTATATTGTGCCTAGAGATGTGCCTGATGGCAATATTCCCACTGCCGGCAATATTCCCAATATTGCCACTGCCGGTAAAATACCAAAATTGCCGGCAACTTTGGCAATATTGCCAAAGTTGCCAGTCAAATAACACCAGTATATTTTATTATTACTGCAGGTGCAGTTTATGTAGATAATACGTTGCGGCATTAAGTCCGCCTTATAAAAACAACAAAGTTGTTACTCTAAACGGTGATTTACTGATTATGTAAGAATTACCGAAACAAATGCATTAAAATAATGTTATTTTTGTTGATTATTTGTAGTTTTGACAGAGATTTATACTTCCATATTGTATAGGTACTTATACTCGTTGTTTTTGCTATGTGATTTTGCATGAAATACTAGTAGCCCACTCAACGAACAGTTATAGAGGGAAATTCTTGGAACACGATTTTGGACTACGTTACTTTGTTTGATAGTTCAAACAAAGTAACGTAGTCCAAAATCGTGTTAGGAGGTGAATATAATTATCAAAAGTCCCCGCCACTAGCCCTTGAGCTGTGGGGGAGGGGGGTTTAAAGGTTCCATTTTTTGATTTTTCACTTATAACTCGGA
Source organism: Agrotis clavis (assembly GCA_954870645.1). Lineage (NCBI taxonomy): Eukaryota > Metazoa > Arthropoda > Insecta > Lepidoptera > Noctuidae > Agrotis > Agrotis clavis. Next base: position 7,695,792 of record OX940940.1, read on the forward strand.
AACCATGCCTCCTAGCGGCATGGTTTGTATGAATAAAACAAAGGCTGAATAAATTTCCTATAAGTTTTATTTAGTAACCATTTCGATATCTTGTATAGTTTTCAAAAAACCATATTTACCTTTTTGCATTCGGAAAGTCTTATTTAATATTGCCATAAATCCAGAAAGCAGCAGCAGTCTTTTCAGGCTCTCCCTGTAGTACCTACTCCTCCGTGTATTTTTGTGGGCAACTCACACTTGACCAAAAATTAATACCTACCTATACGAAAATTGTTTACAACAAAAAAGAACTAAAGTTTCCAAAGATAGTTTTTCCGCATCTCTTATGGGTGCGGATTTCCTCCTACATAGTACAGTCCTACCTAGTCTGTAAGTACCTAGTATAATTTAAATAAATCTCTAAGCTAATTTTTACTGCTCCCTCGGTGGGGGAAGACAAGACATATCAAGCTTGATGGTGGTCACCGAATTTAAGAACTACTTATACCTGGTGGACATTGAGAGATACCCGAAGGGGTCTCTCTCAATGTCCGTGGGCCTCCAGATAAAGATCTGGATTCCCATATCACCCCAAGATGCAGCATGCTGGCTCTGTTCATCGCAGGTGGTGAAGGGAGGGTCTGAATCAACTGCTACTGCTTTCTGGATCTATGGCGATATCAAATACAACTTTCCAAATTTACAAACTTTCAAAAGCGGATACCTTGAAAACTATGAAAACTCGAAAACTTACAAGATATTGAAATGCTTACTGAGTAAAACTTACGGAAAATTGATTTAGTTTTTTATTTTGTTCACACACGCTATGCTGCTAGAACGCATGGTTTTCCGAGATGTAAGCGAAACACCAAAAAATGGTACCTTCCACCCCCCCCCCCCCCCCAGAGCTCATGGTTTTGATATGTTCACCTCCTAACTAGTCCAAACAAAGTTACGTTGTAAAAAATGTGTTTCTAGAATTTCCCTCTATGCTTTGAGCATTCGTTGACTAGATTAAACTACAACATTAAAATATATTATTCGAATTTATGCCTTTTTATTCAATATTTATTCAATATACAATGATCGTCAATTCTTATCTTAAAATGTATGTGTAATTTCTTATATTCACAGTCGTGTGCGGCAACAATGGGCAATATTGCCGGTAAAATGCCGGGAATATTGCCAAAATTGCCGGCAATTTTGGCAATTTTACAAAAAAAAAAACTTTTTTTGTATATAATGTATACCATGATCTGTAAATGCTAATTTTGAGTGTGTTACATAGTTTTCGCACTCACTTTGACTTAAAATTAAACAATATTCCCAAATATTTCCACTCCCGGCAATATTGCCGGCAATATTTCCACCTATATTCCCACCTTGGGCAATATTGCCGGCAACGGCACATCTCTAATTGTGCCTATTTGCCCGTCTATCTTAGCTTGATCTTGGAGTCAACGACTCAAAACGGATGTTCGGGTTATAAATCATGTGAAATGCGTGCTTACGTATAAATTTTATGTATATTAATTATAATTTAGTATATAAGGTATAACCCTCGTTTGATATAAGTAATGTTGCCATTAAATTACTCTTTATATCAGCAAAATAGATGGTTATGTCTTATGACAAGCAGATCCATTGTTCCAAGAATTGCTGGAATTCTTGCACATAAATTGAGTACCTTAATGAGTATCGTTTGTAATTTATGCAGATTTTATTCATTGCATTACTGGTATACTTGATGTGCATTTCTGATTGATCATCAAATTCAAACAGCATTTGTAAGTACGGGGGTCCCTACCATGTCTTAAAGGGAGAGCAGTTCCGCTGTGGGAAAGGGAGAGAGCTATACAAGTCATTTAGCGCCATCTCATTTCGACAGTGGAATTACTACGACGCCATGTTAGGTCACCTGGTAAACATAATTGTTCTTACTGGATATTTAGCATTACTGTACTTCTGTGCAAGGAAATCGATATTACTGAATTACTGATTCTCGTTGCAAGAAAACAAGAATGTAACTGGGATAAATATTTGAAGACACGCTGGAATTATTTTAATCCATGATGTAAATTATTGTTTGAAAAATTTTTGACAAAATATTTTCACACATTGGAGTGAAAATATCTCCCGTTTAGATGCACATTTAAGAAAATAAAATAACAGTCAAAGAGCCTTGACAAACGACAATCAGTATTTACCAAAACTTTCAGGATCTCGCTAATGACAAATTGTCAATTCATACATTTTTGACATTTGTACCTACACGCTATCACTGATAGAATATTGCTTTTTAATTAGCCCTCAGGTAGCAGTAGCTACCTTTGAGCTACCTCTTTATTTAGCCCTAACCTAGCACCATAGACAATTAGCCACCTTGTAGACACAGGACAACATATCAATTTGACGTCACACGAAACTGACAGCAGAATTAGCACTAATATTACCGTGCAACTTACTACTACCATACCTTCTAGTAAAGTGTAAGGGACGCCACTGCTTCGGAATTTAACAATAGACGACTTATTGGCGGACAGTATTGATGCATGGAAGATTAAATGTCCTGTTCCTTGAGTTTCTCTTAGTAGCTGAGCGTATATATTATAATGGTAATGGTTAGAAAGGCTGGTGAGAGACGTAGCTCGTTCAGAAATCCAAGTCCTTGGAGAAAGGTATGGATTTTTTTTTTTTTTTTTTTTTAGCGTGGTAAAATCATCAAATGAGTCCTCCAACCCCGGGCAGGGCGGGAGGGACTGTCAGACTTTTACTGACTAAAATCCACGGTGTCCTTCAATAGCCCTTTCTGTTCCAGGGTCACGGTAAGGAAATAATCCCGCGACCCCGGCAGGCTTTGGCCCTCTGAGAGGGGGGCCCCGTCATTATGCTGACGCTCTTTGAGGCGCGCGTGGGACACAACGCGCCGTCGACCCGGGCATGGTCCTTGGTCGGGCAGCGAGTTGCCCTTTACTCGCTGCCCGCATGCCCGCGCCTACGGTGGCCGGAGATCATCTAGCGACGTCCGTCGCCGTGGGCGTCTACTACCGCGGATGGGGCGGAGGGAGGACTCTGTCCTCTCTCGCTCGCGGCCCGCCTCCTCCTTCACGAGCATTACTGCCTCGCAGAAGGAGCTGACCGCTTCCCACTCCGTCTCGCCCCGCAGCATGGCCGCGACCAATGCTGGGCGCGAGAGGTCTCCGCCTATCGCAGCCGTGAGGACACGTCGGTGCTCTGCCCAAGCTGGGCAGTCTTGCACCGTATGCTCCACCGTGTCCTCCGGGCGATCTTCGCAGTGGTGACACCCAGGCGTCTCCTCCTTTCGCATCAGACACAGGTACCTCCCGAAACTTCCGTGTCCAGTGAGGACCTGCGTCAAGCGGTAGGTCAGGACGCCATGACTTCTCTCCAGCCACTCCTCAAAGAGGGGTCTTACCGCCGCAATTGCGGCGTGCCCGGCCTTCGGTCGCGACAGTCGTTCCTTCCATACTGCCCTGAGATCGCGCCGGAGGTCTTCTCGCCGCGCCTCGACTTCACGAGGCAGCGGGGTCACGCCCCGGCGCTGCAAGGTATGGATTTAGCAATTAAAAGTTAGCATAGCAAGTATAAGAAAACTGGGTGATTTTTTAATTCTAGAATTAGTTTAGTTTCGATTTAATTTGTTTGTAAGTACTGCTAGTTATACTCATCTTCATAGGATGAGAAGTGGTGATCACTGTGGTAAATAGGTCGGTAGACAAAATTTTTTCAAAGAGAATTTAGAAACCAGGTGGCCTACCATGAACTCTTAACGCGATCCAGTTTAGGCTGTGGGAAAGAGATGGTGCTAGAAGAATTGTATTGGTAAGACCTCTGGTTCTTTGTGCGTAATGTTTTCTCGCCAAATTCGGTTTTACTATCATCTGAAAATATCTGGTAACGAAAAACCAATATGCATCTTTGGAATGTCTTCAGCTTGTATTATTTTGAATTCCTGAACGATACTTCTGAACCATTTTGTAGCAGCTGACCAGAGTCAAACAATTTAGTCATGTTGCCAACTTACCTACCTACTTCAAGCCAGTCGGTTGGTACTGCTGGGCAATATTTCAGCTAGGTTAAGGGCCACGCCTGTCGACCTACAAAACTGTAGTTTGAACTACAGGACTTTAGTTAGCAACAGCACTAATAGTTTTGTCTATTATTAGTAATTGAATATTTCATGATTTATTACCATAGCTTAGGACGTAAGTTTAAGACTTTACTTCAAAATATGATAATAGAAAACTGACTACTGAACGCCTAGTAGAAACCAGCATAAGTTGACCTTGCTTCCTATTGAAATTACGTACGGTTCTAGCTTAGCTCCAGGTTAGGTTAGGTTAGTGAGGTGGTTTAGCAACCACCCATTTGTGTATTTTGATTAAAATGTTTTTTTAATAGATTTTTAAACTGCAGACCATTAAATTTTTATAATTTACATACCAAATCAAACTTGCTATTGTGTACAATTTTGATCTTTATTAGGTAAGTATATAACAGGGCCATATAGAAAATTGGAGACCCTTGTGTTCGAATTAACACGTACCCATTTAAAAAGGGCACCACCCTTCGATGGCCCTACATAATAACAAAAAAACCAAACACCTTTTATATGAACAGGGGCCAATTAAAAAATGGCCACCTGACCCTATACTCATAGACCCTATTAGAAAACACACATAATGTAATTATTTTAAACCGTTAAAAGGTACAAAAAAAACTAATTCAATTGATTTTGGAATCGATTATGTTATCTAAATCAATATCTGTAAAAAAGTTAAGGTGGCCATGACTTTTGTCTAATGGAAACTGGCGCGAAAATTAATACGATGTATTAGTTGCTTCTTTCTTATATCTATGTTTAGTTTAAATACAGTAGTGAGAGATGGGTATGTAAGTACTCACTTAATGTTTTAAAAAATCGAGCTAGAGCGATTTCTTACAGTTTTTGTTTTGCCCATTACAACAAAGTACTTTTTGAGCTAAGTCTTAATTTTGCACTATGTTCATTTATTCATAGTTAAAAAAAATAGTGCTCTTTGATTAACATGATACTTTTCATACTTTATTATTATTCATAGAGTTATGTGAAAAGGTTTGTGGTAATATTGGTATCAGACCAGAATTGGCGTATTAGAAAATGCTTAGGTAGGTAATCAAATTGCATAAACACCATCTGTAACTACCTATTTTCAAATTTTAGAGCTTTTACATAAACGCTATTCATTTAATCGATCAATTCACTTCAAAGTGTCACCGCTGGGAGTTTTTATGGGAACTTAAAATGGCGACACTTTGACAATTGCAGCTTAGGTGTTACCTGACCAAAAATAGTCTGATAGGCCGACAAAGTGAATCGTCTATGACTAAAAGAGTACTCACTTGATTTCAAAGTGATGAGAGGTTGGCGTTGGACGCTTGGAAATAGACTTGAATTCATCAATTATGAGTTGATGACACATTTCGCTGTAAAATACTTAAGTCAAATAATAGAATCACCAATCAATTGACATACTTTTTATGAGATATCAATACGCATTCTCCCATATATTTTATTTATCGAAATCAAACGGTGACGTCATTAAATAAGTAGTTTATTCAATAATCTTCCCATTTGTTGATTACAGAGCTTTCTAAAAACTTTCTAAAGTAGTAAAGTTTTTTTGGTTTTAAGACCTAAAATAAAGATTAGAGACTTATTTTAGGTCTTCAAACCCAATAAACTTTAAACTTACCTACCTAACGCTCTGGGATGGTAAGCTTTATGTTATTTTTATGTGTTTGTTACCTTTATCCGTTGTGAGGTTACCAAGGTTTTGGAACGCGAAAATAACTGAAGGATGCTTTTTCATACCTAAAAATTTTAAGTATCTAATTTATAATCCGACTCATGTGTAATTTTGCAAAACCTATCGTCACACATTTTGGAAATTACGATTAGAAATGACTAAAATGTCAAGTCATTAGAATAGAATAAGAAAAGTCATTGCCAATAACTAAGAATCTAATAATATAATAGACCATTATTTTCTGGCAAAAATTAAGGGTGATCCAATTTTTTATTTGACATCTAACCCTAAACTGCAGTAGACTGGCCTCTGCAACCAGTTTCATCAAAATTAACCCTGCGTTCAGCCGGCGGTTTATTTACAAAAAGAGGCCTATAATTCGACACTCGGGGTGTCGGGGGTCTTTCAAATGTGGGGTTATTAAATAATGACCCGCTGCCGATCGCCACGCCGGTTGAATAGAATGTGCTTTTGTAATCATTGGGAATGCTTGTATGATAGAGTTGCGGTTTTGTATGACAGGGGGAGAGTAATTGAATTTATTTTCATGAATGGGAGCCTTTATTAACGTGTTTTGTACTTGTTTGTCATGTTTTAGGGATATTACAACTATTGTGGTTAGGATACATAGTAATCGCTTTCAAAGAGTTTTTTTTTTAATTTGCTGTTTGATTTTCTTCAAGATTGACATAATGCTTTTCGGTTGCTCATGTCCATAAAAAAGTTGTTAGTGTAAATGTTTTCATTACCTAGTCTTATCTGTTTTAATTTATTTAGTTCTATGTATTATTATGCAAAACAAGTAGGTAACTTTAATAAGCAAACTTAATGTCATATACAACGTGTAACGTTAATAGCGCAAAACCTCTCGTGGGGTAACTCAGCCCATGTTACTGAACAATGTTTGTTTTAAAACTTATGGAAATTCACAAAAAAAAAATGATTTTTCATACTGATGGGCCCGATCAATTTTCTCATTTTGTATGAAAAAGCAAAATATTTTTTTGCGAATTTCCAAAAGTCTTGGAACAAAAATTTTTCAGTAACATGGGCTGAGTTACCCCACGAGAGGTTTTGCGCTTTTAACGTTACACGTTGTATATGGCATTTTCTTTCAGTCATTTTCTCTGAAAACGTCTAAGTAACCAGTACCTACTCTTAAAAAAAATATCATACAAATGCAGTCGAACCTGCGCGTCACCAACAGAGATGGCGCTCAGATAGCGTAATTAAATTAACTGACAGGTCACCTGTCCCCCTCTGTCTCCATACGTGCGACAAGGACAGACGTGAGCACCTTGCTTCGCTGAGTATTAAAGGGTTAATTTAAAAGACACGATTACAGGTTAAGGTGTCGCTTGAAAATGTGTTAAGAGTGTAATGGCTTTTTCATGAAAAATAATGGTTAAAGCTTGATTCAGTCATTGAGCTTTTGTTATTTTAAGTATGTGCATTATTTTTTAAATATGATGCACAAACTAGAGTCAATAGCAAAAACATACAAAATAAAAAAAAAAGTAAAAATGTAACTTTTTTTAGCGAGGTAAATTCATCAAATGACTCCCAGGGCAGGGCAGAAGGGAATGTGAGACTTGGTAAAATCCACGGTGTCCTTCAATAGCCCTTTACGTTCCGGGGCCACGGTTACCCTATAGTCCAGCGACCATGTGTGATATTGTATTGTGGCATAGTTTGGGAGAAGCTTAGGTATATCCAGCAGTGGACTACAATAGGCTGAGTTGATTGAAGCCCAATAACGAACACAGCACGCTTAAGAATATCCTATTACCGTATTTAGGTATTAATAGATCCATAAACTGCCATAATTAAGTGACCATAAACAAAAGGAATTCCAATTAGAAATTGGAATGTCAAATTAACTATGTGCAGTTAAGTCCTAAAATAAAGCTTTAGGAACAACTGGATGAAGCAAAGGCGTTATGAGCTATTGCCAAGTGCCAGATTTACCATGGTAACGGCCAATAACATTATATTTAACACTGCTTGCTTTAATGAGAACTATGCTTTACTCAAATTAATATGTAGGACGTTAATCTGATCAGGTCTAAAATGATTTAGTAAATAAAAGAAGAAAATCAGTAGGTACATTTTTCGTCATTGAATCAGAATTAGATTTGACAAAATTGTCATTTTCAAATACATGTAGAGTCCCTGTCACGACCTACGGAAAATTCTAGGTGTACTTCATTTTTTGCATAAATGCAATTATTTGATGTAATGACAAAGACACTACCGATAGCGCCGCGTATAAAAAAGTCATGAGTTTTGGCGCGGACTCTTATACCTAGTTCCAAATGCAAACTTATGTCAGTTTTAATCATGAGCGCATTCGTCTTAGTGGCCATTTTTTCAATACAGTACCCATAACCTTATCACGAGTTTTCACTATTTTACTTTACAGCGTTTCTTGTATGAAAAAATGGAACAGCGCCTCTGGTGTGCAAAGAAGGAACTATTTTTTTTCTTGTTGTCAATTTGAAAATGTCAAAGTTCCAGTTTACTTTACGTCAGAATAACTGAAAACTCATGATAAGGCCTCAGTACCTAAACTCTTCTTCAATGGGGTTGGCAACTCAAAGCTAATCGTAGATGGCACTGCGATAGTTGGTCCCTACGTCAGATTACTGTCTATCTTGTACAAAAAACAAACAAGATTTATTGTTATAAAAATTGAGTTTAAATACAAAACAAATATGGAAAATTATTCGTCAATGCAAATGCATATACTAAAAGAAGAACTAAGACGCTGCGGTGCATCTAATAGAGGAAAAAAAAAGTGATTTAGTTGAGAGGTTAGAAATTTGATTCTACTACATTAAACACATTTACTTGTAGTTAAGATTTAAAATTGTAATTTTTAAGTAGATATTACATGTGCTAGCCTCTACAAAGAATAATAGTACTGCTTCTGACATTCTATATTGAGAAAAATGTCATCAAGTTTTGTGTTTGTCTTCTTCATCTAATTTTACATCTATTTTATAAATTGGAGCAGATAGGGGTACCTACTGTATTGATGATAAGAATTTTAACACCACAACTATCACAAATCTCGGTTCCGGTGATAATTCTTCGACCAGACGAACCATTCCATGATATAAAGAGCGATGCAGTACTTAACCTCCAATAGAAAAGTAGATATTATTTTGAAAGGTGTATTCGATTGTTTAGTTATGTTATAATCATAGAATTTCATTAATAAATTCAACTAACGGCCTGTCCCGGCTTCGCAAGGGTAGATATTTGTTTATTTTTTCCTTAGTGATAATACAATATTTTTGTTCTCACAGCAGTGACAGCAGCTACCCGTTATTTCTTGATAGAGTGAACTGTCGGAAATTTGTATGTTCCATCATTTTTACAGCCTATTACACAACATAATAGTCATTTTACATCAATAAATAGTTTTTTTCAAAAAAATCCTTTGATTTGACAGTTCTTTTGGGACCATCTTGTCACTTGTCACTTTGACACTTGCCTTCCCCATTGTTTTCCGTTCTCCAATTAATTTTCCAACCTAACGAAAATCGAATCATTGACACCCCATTGATTTTCAATTTAATAAACCCCACCATTCACAATAATAATCAATTAGTCAGCGATTTCGTTTAGAAACTGACATTATTCGTGTAAAAGCTTACTGTGCGCGCCCTTCGATGCCGGGTGCCTTTTGAGCTTATTTTTTACATATTTTTTTCATAATAGGGGTAATATAAACGTGTTGGGACCGACACCTTTGCGGACCCCACAAGCCGCGGCATAATTTGTGGGATAATAAAATATAATAATTCTCTGGGCCCGACTGTTAGTGTCGACGGAGTGAGATGATTCGATGACGTTTTTTATCTTGTCTATGATTGTAGAACGAGTTGTATTTATGTTTTAATTTGAAGTGTGTTGTGACGGAAATGGAACGCGGTGAGATTTGAATTAAGAACGTGAAGGGTTGTAAGAACTTTTTTTATGGGGAAGGTAATTGTACTACGTGATGTTCATTAAAAAGAACCTTTGATTCTTTAAGTTTTTTCTTAATATTTTTAGGCCAAACTAGAAATCTATACTGCCGGTATCCTTCTACAGTAAGTAATCGCTACAATGACAGGCAAACTTACAGGATGTTCAGTTTTTATCAATGTACTGGACAGCGTGTCTTCAAGCTCACCACGCTTGAGCTCCAACTCATCACGGTCTAAAAGCCATATCTATTCAGTACTCATACATAATTACAAGTACATACATAACATTAGTAGGTACAATCGTAAATATAGCAATCAGTAGTAGTTTAGATTGCATCGCTGTAATAACTTTAATGTTACATTATATACTAACATTTGTATTATGTACTGTATCTGGCTATTTACCACGGTAAATCTGCACATTATCATTATTTTGACCTTGTAGGGTAAGCGCAATCACTATGGTTTTCTGTAGTTACCTAGTTAATTACTCATTTTGCCGTTTGAAGGTAATTAGAAATAATTTTCGAAAATAAAATGGCTCCCTACGAACATTTATACCGGTTTCAATAATACCTACATGGTTGTTTTAATAGTTGACGTATGGTCTATAGTCTATGATATACTGTCATATTGGTATCATACGGTCAGCTCAGACCGAGATGTGACGCTGCGCGCACTTTTCAATAGAGTTATTCAAAATGTAACTCTATTTTAAAAGACAAAAGATACACCTTTCGCAACGCAGCTCGACGCCGCGCTGCGCAGCGCGGCGCCGCGCACGTCGTTCAAAATCTGACTTTGTTTACTACAAGAAAAGATACAAATTTGAAGTATCGTTGCGTCACGTCGCTTCGCGTCGCGTCTCGGTGTGAACTGACGCTTATTGAACAACTTTCTGTGCATATTTTCTGTCATGTTCTTTGTCATTAATTTTTATAAGAGCACGCTTCTGCCATCGTTATCATGTTACAAGTAACTAGTGTACGTATCCAATAATAAAGGCACAGTTTTCATTACCTTTTCTTAAATTATGATCCAACGTGATTCTCTCTTAATAAAAACCCTTTATTCCATCCTTGAGAGGAGACACTTCCACTTCCATATCCCCATAATTATAATGTATCTTTATGATACGCATTCACGTAACTCTCTAATAACAACGCAGGCATTACCCAAGTCTTCTAATGTCCCGTAGTGAACAGGGGATGTGTAAAAAAAATATGATTTCCGTTCTTAAACAAGAAATGACTTCCTCAATCAAGCGCTCAGTGCTGCCAATGACAAATGACCATTTGTTACATGTTAATCTCGTAACATATGGAGCATAGACAACTCCCGCCTTTTCTACTTCGAATTTCATTTTTTTCCCGCCTGTTAATCGTATGATGTCTTCTTTTGTGCCAGTACAATAGATTTTTTGCATGGTCCGTGTAAATTAGTGTATGGAGTTTTGGAAAAGGTTCGCTCGGTTGAATGATGTTTGATACTTTGGGGGTCTTTAAGAGCTCATTGATTTGTTCTGTTGCTGCATTATGTGGTTAATTCTCATAAATAGCGTTCGTTATAAGTGAATGGGCGTTAATTTAAAATGCATTTGGGGTAAATTAGATTATAAGGGGCTGTGAGTGTTGTAACTGTGAAGTTTTTTTGCTTTTTGGGATATTTCTATTGTTGCGTTAAGTTTGCAACGTCGTGCCTTTTAGGAAGATCTGTCACGATTATCTTGTACAGTGGCTAGTTGGATTTTTGACTTGATTGATCAATTGATCATATTCTTGTCACCTGCGAATTTAATAATACAAAACCCATATTTCTTCCATTACTACCCGCCAATTATATTACCTATTACAAAATCTATATACCCAAAACCATTGTATCTAACGTTACACAAAAATTTCACAACCAACCTCTGCAGATTCATCAATACCAGAGACAAATTAAAAAACAAAAAAGCTCACGCACTAATGACAGACCGCGCGGGCGCGTTCGGTTCAGGGATCATTCAATTACAGACGCCGCTCTGTAATCATAACACAATCATCTATTTCGGCATAACACTTGGTGTTTGGAATATCCGACATCTTTATCGATAACGATCGATAAATTTATATTGTATTGTTGAATGTTGATTGCGAGCGTGTGTGTGCGACATTGATTTTGTAATTTTGTTATGCGATTTGGCAAATATATGTGAAAATTTTAGATATGTTTGAAATTTTTTTGATAGCGTGTTAAATCACTAATATTTGTATTCTAAATTGAAATTGGTTGGATATTATGTGGGTAGGTTTATTTTAATAAAACAAAATAAGATCGTCTTTTTCTAAAATAAGGCCTCAAACGTTATAAGTACTGTATTTTTGTTTTTATTAATACGTTGTGTACGAAAATGTTATGAAAGAGTAGTTAATTTAATTATGAAATAAAATGTTGAAGTTTATATAAATGTAACATCTACTTAATTTTAATTTAATTAATATCAAATTTAATTTCAATGGTTCATCTTTTGGCCAAAGACAATAGACATAGGTTTTGGACATTTACCTTGTAAATTAATATTATGTATGTTACATTTGCATTCACAAATTAATATTCAGCGCAATTATTTTTGTAGAACAATTATTAAGTCATTAACTTCATGGCTAAATACCTTTAAAGGCGTTAATAATAGTGTCACAATAACATGTATTTAGGTTATTTCAAATAATAGTTATTTGACCTAAGTACACACATCAAAAGTGTCTAGGGATCAACATATATTTTTGCAATAACTTTTCTCCTGATTGATATTAATTAAAATGTTCTTTAAGGATTCATCAAATAAAGTGTTATCGTTTGTCACAGTAACGATAAACCAAGTCACCTTTGCATTCATAAAGAAATTTGCCATTTTCCTAATAAAGGGATTTTTGACATTTGAACCACTAACATTAAAGTTCGAAAAAAAGACTGAAATAACAGTTTTCTTTAAAATTTTATTGGGTAACTTAAACAATTAATAATCCGTGTTTCTACCGCGAACACTAACAACACAAGAACATCGGTTTGGCATACTCAAAATGAGTTCATCCAAATCACGCTGTGGAATGGCCGCCCATGTTCGTTGCAACAACAAAAAAAGGTCTTCTTGCGACTGGATACCCTCCATATTCGGCAGAGCTCTTCTCTGTAGCATATCCCATGCATGCTCAATCGGGTTCAAGTCTGGCGACTGAGCAGGCCAGGGCAGGACATTGATGTTAGCTGCGGCGAGAGTCTGTCTTACAACTCTTGCGGTGTGCGGTCGTGCATTATCATGCATTAACTGAAATAAGGGACCGATTTGCACTTGTAGAGGAACGATGACGTCTGATACAATCGTCTCAGCATAAATTTGAGCGTTGAGGTTGCCTCTGATCCAAATCAACTCAGTTCTTCCGCCGATCCAAATACCCGCCCATACCATGATGGTTCCACCACTATAAGGATGGACTTCCTGGCAGGATTTTAATCGCTGTTGGCGTCCAGGGGTTCTCCAGTGTCGTATACGTCTTGTATCCGGTCACATACCAAAACGAGACTCATCAGAAAAGCACACGAAACGCCATTGTTCTTCTGCCCAATTTCTGTGTTCAAGAGCCCATTGATATCGAATCCTACGATTGTGCATTGCTATAGGTGGTACCCGTAGCGGTCTTCGGGAATGAAGGTTCACTTCATGCAAGCGGTTTCTGACTGTTTGGTCGCTAATTAAGTTCCCTGAAGAGTGATGAAGCCTCACGGCTAACATCATGGCGGTTATTGTTGGAGCTCTTCGAGTTAAGATTTGAATGTATCGGACTTGTCTCCGTGTGGTGCAGCGATACCGTCCTCCATGGCGCTCAGCCACGGTACCAGTGCTTCGGTAACGTGTCCAAAGTCGACTGATAACACTCTGACTTGTATTCAGAGCTAAAGCCACAGTACGTTGCCGGGAACCAGCTTCTATCATTCCCACGGCTCTGAGCATTTCTTCCCTGCTTAAATGACGTCGCCGCTCCATAATAACGTTTGTTTTAATCAGTAGTAGGGAAACAGTAGCACTAATAATGTCTTCAATGCGTTGTATGTTTTTATAGGGAAAATATTGACAGCTGATTTTCATCTTTTACTCGAATTTGATTTACAGTTCCTGATTCAAATTATGAAATGCACCAAAAAGGATCCATATAAATTTATAAAATCATAAATTTATTACAAAGCCACATCTCAATCTCAAGAAATCCGCATAAAAATGCTTGATCCCTAGACACTTTTGATGTGTGTATTTAGATATTATTTTTAAACTGGAAAATTGTAATTGTAAACATAAACTGCCATTTTTTATGAATAACCGTCCGAAATCAAATACCCATGGCATGAACTAAGCGGCAAAAAGCTACCTATGTATAAGTACTATCAGAAAAATATATATATAAAAAAAAACAAAAATGAAATAATAAATGTTCATAAACAAAATAAAAAGTATAACTTTTTTTGATAAATATAACCATTAATTGTTGCTAAAAAGTTATGTCGATCCTTTTAATACTAGCTTTATGAATATGAAACATTTTGGAAATATCCTGTCTTCTTTACGTATGTAATTTTTCCTCAGATATCCGTTTGTTGCAGTCTACTTGTTTAAAGACACATTTGAAACCTTTTGAGGATAAAGAGTTAAAATAATTTTACTGTAATGGCAGCTCCACATTAGTGCCGTGAATCCCCGTGAACAGGCGCGAACGAGAGTGTGGATGGTTTTCGCGGAGTTCACGCGCGTTCGCGCCTGTTCCCCGATCAGTGTCGGTATTGTGCCCAGAATTCACGGCGAGAATTCGCGGCGTGAATTCATGGCACTAATGTGGAGCCACCATAAGAAAATCTACCACACACGAATATGAACGAACAATCACAACATTGAAATTGGTTCTTACAATTTAATCTAGGTATTCAGCTACCCCAAAGATAATAATCTCAAGCATCATGAAATGTCAATACACACATACAATATTGTCTATGGTAAATGACATGACATTTGACATGTAATAACAACGTAGGTAGCTACAGAAATACCTATATTTCGTTGTTTACCCAGAACGATGGCACACAACTATTTTACAATCATCAAATACGTATTAACTGAAATAGGGTTTGCTTATTGCTAATGACATTTCAATCAAAAACGAATAAATAAAACATTATTTAACCAAGGAGGTTTTTATTATTTTTAAATCTGATGCGTTTGTCTCTACCATAAAAATGCTGCTCTATGACTATTTGAAAATCGAAAGAAAATTTTAGGATTGCCGCGCGACTTAACGCAAGTTTCGCGCCAAGATAAGCGCCATTTTGTGTTGGATTTCAAAGCAGGCAGCTTTTCCTATGTGACCTTTCTTCTTTTTTTAATTTTCCAAAAAATTCTGATCCTACTTACATGCACTTTCTGTTCTAAATCCGTTACAAAAGGAAAAACCAATACTGTAGTCATTTTACTACTGCGTATTGGCCTGACTTGACACGCTAATAATACCTACTATGGCTAAAATGGCCAACGAACATTGTTTCAAACCATTTAATTCAGAAACTGCGTACTATAAGCCAATTTTAGTAGCAGTTGTCATAGAAGTGAAAGATATATTGCTTGGAAATAAGCAGCATGACTAGTGACTGCCCCGTCACGCCCAATATCAGCCCAATGGCTTCTAATTAGTGCAATTAATTCACATATAAACAATAGATTACTGTTGCAGCAGACCGTCTATTCAAGTCCGGGTGATGTAAAGCTCACAGCACACATACATATACAGATCAACATTATCCCACCCAAAGTCAATATGACTTCCATTTTCCAATTAATCACTGTTCTGATTCTGGATGCTGAGGGTACTAATTTTACTGTAGTGTGTAAATAAGACCTAATTTTCCAAAAAAAAAAGTGGAATTTTGTTGATGATTAGTTTGACGTCAACATCATCTGCATAGTTATTTGCCAGCTTTTTTGGGGACAACTTCCAGTCTAATCAAACCAGTTCTAAAAAGCCAATTTAACATTATTAAACCACGATCTCCTGGTATTCGTTTCAAAATTAAGCTGAACTTAAGTGCTTACAAGAAAGCGTATTTACATAATACCTATAGAGTTTCCTACAAAGAGATTCGAACAACTCAAGTGCAAGCGATGCGCGATGCTGATTCCGCGCAGAGCTTTCATCTGTGCGTTGACCTTTATAGAGTTGCTTGCCAAAATAGATCGAGGAACATATTTTAGTTTATTTGTAGACACGATTTATGTTTTATTTCGTTAAATATAAGTGAGTATGTCGTAATTAGTGGTTGTTTAATTATTATCTTTATTAATGAGGGAGAGAGATGAATGATATATCAATCTTCTAGTAATGGCCGTTAAGATGTAAGAGATTTGAGAACAGGTTTTTTTTTTCAGAATCATTGGCTGACATAATGTCGTCATTGTAGATTTTCACATTGATACCTTAGCTTATAATTTTTCCAGTACTGGGAGATAGACCTTTTCTCTTATTTCTCTTTAGGCCGTAACGTAACGGGGGTTTGTTGGTAAAGGAGGAAAACATATTATTAAGTAGTTATACTTAAGTACTCTTATTGTAACTATAGGCATGAAGGTGTTTTTTTTTTAATATATTTTTTAGACCAGAATTAAAACTGTAAAATATAATTTAGGGATAGGTATGAAGGGTGATAACGAAATCGTCTATATGAAACTCTTTAGCAATTTTCAAAAACCTTCACCGGAGTTCACCGGCGACCACTTAAACAGATGAAAGAATTTGGTCAAGGCATGCATAAAATCAGCCATTGCATGGATTAATCTTTTAGAACCCTTGTTTACCTATACCAATTGTAATTTCTACACCTATTAAATGTGTAAGAAAACCATCTAGAAAAGACGTAGCCGTAGCCGTGTCGCTGCAGTGCAGCACTGCGACAAAACACAAAATAAAAAAAAAGTTTAATCTACCTGTTTTCAAGCCAAAATGACTTTTCTTATTGGATGTCAAAGAAGAGTGGTCAAAGCTCATCCTATATAGTTGCAGGTTTATTTTAATTGAAGTCACGAGTAAAGCGGCACCATACAAAGTTGCAGAGCTTGTTAAACTCAACTCATTGAACGTCAAAGTAAACCGTCGACGCGACGTTTAGTTTATCTGGTAAGACTTGTTCCTATTAAAAATTTTAGTGTGGCCATCTGATCCTGTCCGTGGGGCAAATAAGTTCAAGAATCGCACAATAATAAATGAAACAGAGAGGTATTGAAGAAGGAAGGGGATGGCAAACAGCAGCTATAAAAAAAAATAGAGTGAAATATGGCCAAGGAAATTAATAAGGTAAAGAAAAATACTTACCTCCACTGTCAGGATTATTGGCCTCAAATGTCTTGCTCGTCATGTGGAATAACGCGTCCAAAGGAGTGTGTGGTGCCGCGGAGCCCTGCTGGGGGGCTCGCCGGGGCTCCGAGCAACAGTCTGACGCTGATGAGGACCTCTCAGAGGCGGAGTCGCAGCACTCCGCTGGCGCCATGTCCCGAGGTCGAAGGAGCCCCAAAGCTGCCAGCCTCCATCTCTCTCCATCCAGCAGCGCCGCTCCCGCCAGCCGCTGCAGCCGCTGCAGGCGCTCGAACCCACTCGCATCCCACGGACGCACTATACGCGGCGGAGTGCGCGGACTGTGCGACAAAATGTCCAAAATCGAGAAACTCTTCACACCATCTCCTCTCCTCTCCTCCGCCGGCTCCGAAGCCATCTTCAAGCGCTTCAGTGGCCTGAAGTAATCGTGGGGTGAAGGAGATCGCGACGGCGCCGGCGAAGGCCGACCAACACTGATATCGTCCTCAGAACAGCTGTGTCCCGACATCGACTCCTCCTCCATTTTCAGTTCACAGATCCATCACACAACAGTCACAAAAATTTTTTTCGGAACGTTCAGTTGATTGTGTTTATCTCACAGAACATCAAGCTAACACGAGATACGGCTGACGGCTCGACGCGCCTCGGTCAACTGACGTGGCGGGTGACAGCCCTGGCTCGGGCGGCGAACTGGGGCGTGTCCCATTAGGCACCGGCCAATGGGAGCGGGCCATTTTATTACGGGTGTGCTCTGATTGGTTGGGCCGGGCCGGCGAGGCGCGCCGGAGTGTCACACTTGCCTCTCCAATAAAACTTTTTAATCCGGACCTGGATTGGGGGGCGAGATTCGTTGTGTGATTAATTTAGGAGAGCGCGGGTGGACGCGGCGCCCGGCGGTGAGGCGGGGGGGTGGGGGAAAGGGGGTGGGGGGGGGGTGCACGCCAGTTAATTACCGGGATGAAGACGCGAGTCTAACTACTCGCTCCATTATTTAGCGTCGATAAGGCCGACGTTTGTCACTGGAGAAATTGCCACTTTCCTTCATTTATAGTTCATCGGTTAATTGTCTAAACTCGGTGTTATTGGACCTGCAACTGCTCATTGGAGGGAATTTTACAGGTGTTCCATCAAATTGTAGTTTAATTTTCCTTGTGATGTTTCGACCGGCCTGGTATTAAACGACTTCACACTGTTATTGACTTGACAATTAAAACTATTGATGTGTGATTATGAGATATTGCTTTTTTATTTTCCACTTTAAGGCTTTCTGTAGCTCTATCATTAGGTGGAATTCCACCTAATGATAGAGCAAGTGTTTAATTAAACACTTGCCCACATTAAAAATTAAACCATCCTCTGTTCATGTTTTTGTTCACAAAGTAGGTAGTACTACTATTGACATTATCTGTGGTAGTACCTACATATAAGCTACCTAAATGAAAGTATAGTTTATTTACTTCTTTATCTATTGCTAGAAAAAAACAACTGCAACGTAATAAACAAGTGGTAAAAAACAGAATTAGATGGACCTCCCAAACCTTTTTATTACACTGTGGACTTAGGTAGAACGGCATTTCAAATACGTATAATAACCACTACAGATGCTACCAAGCACAGCATTAATTTGAGAGACCTATAAAAAACATTACATACTTTTTTTGACAATGACAGTTGACATAAAGAATGAAGTATCCGCGCCACCACTCATGACTTGTTGACGCGGCGCTAGTGACATAAATGTCATTACAAAAAATCACATTTAATAAAAAAAAGCAGTACCACGGATTTTCGTCATAAATGGTGGCGCGGTCTAAATCTATACTTCTAAGTATCCATTGTCATAAAAATAAATAACGTTGCTCCTCTCACTTCAAACATCTCCTGTATCGTGGATTTGTTTAAAAACATTTTAAACAAACATTATACAAAAAGTGAGACCCGGAACAGCCTGTATACTCTATCACGCCAGAATTGCTGAAGGAATCTGGATTTAATTATTTAATCTGGCAGTTAAATAGGTAATAATTAAGAGACTCTTTAGAGTAGGTAATACTTAGAAGTACCGTTATACGCTGCATTTTATCATTTTTCGTTTTAAAAAGTTTGCCTAGTTTTTTTTTTGTTTTCCTACCGTGGTGGTACTACCTAAGTATCGTTTATCTAGACAACATATTTCATATTTTTTCAAAATCATTGAGACGCTTTCAGTTGTTTCCGAAAAAGACTGTGGGTTGATTTTTTTGGTCTTCTGAAACTTTTGCTTCTCTAGCTACATGAGAAACGATGTTTTCAAGAAGGAAAAATATCCCAAGATAAGAAGATAGATATGCTATCGTTTTTCGTATTAGCTTACCTTTTATTTCAGTATAACGTTCCCATGTCACTATTTTCAACTTAAATAATTATAAAAAATCACTTATCCAGTGCCAATCATGCTGTCAATTTATTAATCATATAAGCTCTATACAATATACCTTCTACCTCCAACTAAAAACACACTTACACTTATAAAATTCAAATTCCCCGTGGCACCGTTATTAAGGCAGCCATTTTGTATGTTTACTTTCCTCTACGTCACGCTTCGTGGCTTCCGGGGTTCGAGGTGACTGATGTGGAAAAATTAATCTAATTTGACATTGAGTTTAGTTAAAATGGGGGCACTGACATGGCACCCATGTTGCCTTATTGCACGGAGGGTGGGCTTTAGTACTTATTCTTTTTTTTTTTTGAGGGTAGGTAGGTATTTAAATATGGCACGTAATGGATACCTATTCTTATTTTAAATGTAGATTGTTGAGCAATAATTTCAAATTGACTTTTCAATTTATAGACTTTATTTACTAATTAGGTACTTGACTTATTACTGAGATAGTACTTTTTTACACACATACATAGACTCACGCCTTCTTTCCATGGGGGTAGATAGAAACATTACGAATTACTTTGTGTAATTTATGTATTTCATCACCGCTGCTCTCAAAACGGTGAAGGAAAACATCGTGAGGAAACCGCCATGTCCTAGAATCAAAAATTCGAAGACATGTGATAAGTATCTGTCAACCCGCACTGGGCCCGCGTGGTGGATTATGGCCCACTCCCTCTCACAAGAGAGGAGGCCTGTGTCCCAGCAGTGGGAACATTATAAGCTGATGATGATGATGATGAGATAGAAACTACAGAGCGCCACCTGCTATATTCCTTACACACTCCTTTCGCCTCATCCACATTCATACATCTGGTCATACATGCACGCACGTCGATTGCAAGTACTACGCACCTGACCTTTCTGAAGCACTTCACCAATAAGGTCAGTGTAGATCTTCCTAGGGTGTCCCCCCTGGCGTTTCCACTCACCGCTGCCTTATAAACTTTTGTTAGTCGCCTTTCACTCATCCTCTCGACTTGACCAAACCATCAAGCATACCCTTTCCAATACTAGGGATGTCGATCTGAGATCGATTAATCGAAGAATCGATTTTTGGAGCCAAAAAGATCGATATTTTAAATCGATATGTAGTACTGAATCGATTCAGTGAATCGATACTTTACCCCTGAAAATTGACATTCGATTTTATTTTATTTTTTTGTTAAAAACCAAAATAGTAGGTATTTACAGTTAATTAAATGTACCCGTATTAAAAGAGTGCTTCAAAAACTAGCGATGAGCAATACCTCCTATTGAATCCCAGTAGACTTGACAGACTGTTGTTTTTAAAAAGTTTATATATGAAGCAGTGGGAACATATGAGCTATATCTATTTCCTTAACTTTGTAAATGAACACATTTAAAAATTAATGTTTGTTCTATACCTGATGATCTGATGTTTCGTTATGGTAATAATAAAAATACTTTTATCATTGGATTACTTACCTGATTTTACTGAAAAAAGATCGTTAAATTAAAATATTTATCTTCTTTTTAATAAAATAGATTAATATTAGGTACATTATTTATGAAATAGATTTTTATGAAACAATAACTTGAAAAAAGATCGATTTTTCAGAGATCGATCTTTTTGGCCTCGATTTTTTTGTGGATCGATTCATTAGGTCACGATTCGAATCGATTCAAAAATCTTTCTCTCTACTTTATTTTACCGTGGTAACATTATCAAATGAGTCCTCAAGCCCTGGGTGGACCGAAAAGTACTCTCAGGTAGCCCGATTACACAGTCCCGCCACTACTGAGAAAGTATAAAGACATACAATTTACCTACAATGACCACAAAAAAAACTGACTTGGCCACTAACACTATCATTAGAATTTAAAACGGGATATATTGCGCTGTTACAGGTGCCCCTTGATTCGTGATATTGACACAACTACCACTGCTTCTCTCTGCATCATTCAAACATTCACTCATTATTTTATTAATTAAATGTGAGTTAACAAATGTTGCTGTGTTAATAAAATGAATGTGGATGAAGTAGGAGAGAGGGTTGTTCTAGATTGTAAGGGTTAAAGAAGGTGGTATTTTGCAGTTTTCACCTACTCACACGGGAAAAGTCTGTAAGTGTATGAAAATATTATGTGACAACCATTAGTCTATTAGGTAATTTGTTAAATTGTGGATTGTGTTATAGTCTCATTTATTTTTCAACTCCAGCACCGTTATATTCAATTACTAGCTTCTGCCAGCGACTTCCTACGCGGTTCCTGTTGCTTATGCCAGCGACGTGGGGTCGTCAAAATCGAAGATCTGAAACGTCTGATGTCGAATTCTTAGAGCCTGGGGACGGGAAAACAACGGGACGCGCATGACGATTCCAGACGTTGCATATCTTTCATTTTTGTAAGTCAACAGGAAATGCCCATCAGACTAAACAACTCTTGCTAAGACGTTATTCCTATATAATATATGTTATAGTGTAGCTAGGCTCTTGGAGTTCCACATCAGGTGTTCCGGATCTTCAGTTTTTATACGACAACAGGGAGTGCTCACAGGCTGAACAACTCTTGCTAAGACGTCATTACTGTACCTACCTATATGTAATAGTGTAGCTGGGCTCTTGGAGTTCCGCATCAGGTGTTCCATATCTTCAAATTTATTTTCTCAGCAGAAAATGCTCATCACGTGGAACAATTTTTGCTATGGCGCTATTTTTGTATCTCTTATAGTTTAGCTGATCTATTGCAGTTCTGCATCAGGTGTTCAAGTTTCCAAGATAAATTATCCTTTATGTTGCCCAGACTTAATAGCTATACAACAAAAAAAAAACAACAATCAAATCCGTCCAGTAGTTCCGAAGATTAGCGTGCATGGAGTAACTTCTGCTGTTTTCCTAACATTTCCCTTCACTGCTCTGCTCCTATTGATTGTAGCGTGATGAAAAGTATACTATAACCAGCTCAGGAGTATGAAAAATAATTGTACCAAGTTTCTTAAAGATCCGTTGAGTAGTTTTTGTTTCTATAACGGTTAAACAGACAGACAGACAGACAATAATTTTATTAATTGCATTTTTGGCATCAGTATCGGTCTCTAATCACCCCCTGATAGTTATTTTGGAAATACATTTCATGTACAGAATTGACCTCCCTACAGATTTATTATAAGTATAGATAGAAGATAGAAGATATAGATAGATAGATTGTGTCCCAACATAAACCTTTTTATATTATTCCTCCCCGCCATACAAAACCGAACACGTCATAAAATCAACCATTATTTTAATATCTCAATAAACATAACAGACAAACAAAAAACAATCAATAAAACTAATATTTCAACAGTTTAATCCATGTTATTAGTTCCGATGTTATTTCCCATAAAGCCGACCGGAACCAACGCCATATTGTGCGCTTTCCCGCGCAGCCATCGACCAATCAGCGTCGATTTCCGTCGCCATAGACAAACTGAGCAATTATTGATAATATTTTTTTTTCTATTATTCCATTTATACCATTTCGTGACATTATTATTTTGTCCATTATTTATTGTATTAGTTTCGTTTTAGATTGAATTAGATTTTCGTAATAGATAGGTTTACTATATAGAGTTATTATGTGGTAAATGCCTTTTATGTTGTGCGAGTTAATCAAAATAAGTACTTGCCTATATGTATCTACTTAAGTACATTAATGATATTGATATTTTCATTCAATGAAGTAATGAATAAATAAAACATCGTTTTTATTGCGTCATGTTAAATTGAGTTTACTTAAAACATCAACACGGCAGATAAAAATCAAGATATCTACTCTATCAATAACATATTAGAAAAATAAAAGAGCAATAAAGTTTACGTAGCAAACTGCGTAGTTTACGTAGCAAATTTCGTAGCGTGGTACATCGAGTTTCGCGTAACGACTTGTGTAGCATGTAGCGTAGCGCTTAGCGTAGTAAGTTACGTAGCACTCTGCGTAGCGTGCTACAAAGATCTGTAGCTGCAATAACAACAGTATTGATGATTTTACTATTTTTCTATGGCAATTTCAATAGTATTCTGACAGTAAGGACGTATTTACATTATGAAAGAACACAGTTTCTGTCAATTTGCCCCACAAATAAAAACAAAACACTAAAGAAACATCTATGCCTCGTATACCAGAAAGAAAACTACAAGAGCATTTGCAATGTTTTTTACGAAAATTTATCTTTATATTTATTTATCCATAGATGAACGATTCGGTATTGAAATACCTTCCAAGAAGTGAATTTTTTTTTTTAATATTGTATCCTTGGTAGGTACTGAAAAAAATATAAAAATATAATGAGGTCCTTGTTTTGATTAAAAATTCGAAGTATTTACTTTACTTTTGCACTGGGCGGTTCGTAAAGTTGAACCTGAACTTCAGTTGAACAGGCTTTCAAGGTGCTATACACAGTTACTGTTGTTGCGGGACTATCTTAACAGGAAACCGTGACCCTGGAACGTAAAGGGATATTATCGGAATACCGTGGATTTTAGTCAGTACAAGTCTGACAGTCCCTTCCATCACTCCCTAGGTAGGTATTATCAAATGAGTTCTCATTTGATAATTTTATCATGATAAAAAAGGGGTATAAAGGGTGTCAGACGACATCTACTCCACCGAAAGCGGGAGAACTCCCATGATGGCTTTACTACAAAAAAAAAGAGCCATTGAAGACTACCAAGGAAGGTAGGTACGTGAAAGTGCCAAAATTAACAAAAAGAGAAGTGTGCATAACACTTAGCGCTGTAACAGAGTGGGTATCCCAATTCCATCCATCTGAGAAAAAGTTGACACTGCTACAGCACTTTTTTAC
This sequence comes from Agrotis clavis, assembly GCA_954870645.1. Classification (NCBI taxonomy): domain Eukaryota; kingdom Metazoa; phylum Arthropoda; class Insecta; order Lepidoptera; family Noctuidae; genus Agrotis; species Agrotis clavis. The sequence continues at coordinate 7,720,175 of OX940940.1, forward strand.
CAATAGAAAATGAATACCTAACATACACAAAGCCTCCACCCGAGTACTCAGCATCTAAATAACAGGATATCCTGCTATCCCAAGCCTGTCTCATACAAAACAATTTCTCCTCACCACGCCCACTTCCCTGGCCGACTCGATCTGCAACTGTTACTCATCGTAATGTCCACAAATTGCATCCGTTTGTGTCGCTGGCCAGTTCTTACTTCCATCTCATAAATGGACATTAGAAACTCTTTGGTTGTTATTATATAGCGTTTACAGGGTTTAAAGAGGGGTGAAGGAGTTCCGTGTTTGTGATTTATGATATCTCTAGGTGTTGCCAGTAGCTTCGTCCGGTACAAAGGAAGATAAAACACGGAATTAAAATGTCGCATGTGTTAATTCTAGGTTCAAATTTCATAGAAATCCGTTTGGCAGTTTATGCGTGAAAGAGTTACAATCATCCTCACAAACATTCGCATGTATAATATTAGCGATTATAGTGATATCATTGCCATCATATTTGTACACTTTTTCTAGCTAGAAAGCCAAACGTTAAGTAAATTGAAATCCTAAAATAATCTCTAAACATTATCCGGTCACGTTCAAGTGCAATGTACTGAGCTGAAGAAAAAGATTTTTAAATGCTGTTCAGTAAGATTATCTACGATTCGTCAATGTTTATTTTTAGCATTTTTCTGGAAAACATTCGAATGCTGCCTTTGATGAAATGTTGGACTTTAGAGTTATAAAGTATCAAAGATTAGTTAGTTATTCCAAGCTAGGAATTTCTCCTGTATCGTTTAAAATATGGGTATTACATGATTTGCTTATTCAACACTTCTTTATAACTATACTCATCATAATGTGCATGATGTTTTGATTGCTATATAGAAAGCATTCGCATGTACGAGTAGGTATACTTAACGACTGTCATTTGCTTTATAAATAGGTATATACGATACGTGACTAAGTACTTTTTATTTCGAGTTTTAACTTATACTTAAATTTATTTTTGTGAATTATGTAATTGTTCTAAGTTATTATAATATATACTTACCTACATAACGTATACCTGAAAGATGCGGCCAGAGTAACTTATATAGTTCTTTTACTTAATGATAATATGTATATCTATACCTAATATTGATCTAGTGGGTCTGAAGGTATTTCCTTCAATTTGTAAGTACTTGGATAGTTTTTTTTTATTAGTAATAATACGAAATGTTAATATGCGACAGACTCTATTGACCACCCTATGTGTAAACCACGAATTATCCAGTAAAAAAAAAGAAAACACGGAAGTCAAAACCTCAATCAACCTTAATTCAAAAGCGCCAAAAAGAGCATCTGCGGTTGCCATTTATATTCCAAATAACACAAACTAACAATTATAAAGAAACCCCCAATTTTAATAAATGACATCTCTATCGCCACCCTGTAGTTACAACTTACCAACTTATTTATAAAGTCAATGGCGGCGCTGCTTGTCAAGAGAAACGTCAAAGTGCTGTCAAATCCGGTACATTTTACGTTAGTTCTTGTTTTAGCCGCAAGCTTTAATAATTTTGTCGGGTTATATTGTAGGTGGCGAACTATTTGGTTGGAATTGATAACGGAAGCTTACCCCCGGCTGTGTTGTAACGTTGTATGTCATTAAGGGTTTCTAGTACCCGTAGACACGACATTTTGGATCGCGTTGCTGTGGGTATGTTAGATCCTATGGAGAAGAAATGTTTCGAAAAATTTAATAGCTATACCTTGCTAATTGCATGACTTTTCCACTGAAATAGTTTACGAATTCGGTTATTGAACGGAAATTCTGTTTTGGAGACAAATAAAATATCCTTTTCTTGTCTCGCCATTATCTTTCATCATGTCAAATGCCAATCTTGTAAATTATCTTTCTTTCAATTAAAACAACCACTTTTCAAACATTTTACAATCTGCTTTTGAATGACGAAAGACCTATTCTGCGCAACTATAAATAAAACTAATTGTCTGAATTTATTAAAACTTAGACTTTTAAAACGTCCTGAAATTCAATACACTTCATCATTATTATTTTTGCCTTTAATGAATGTATTAAAAGATATGAACCTACATTTTTCGTCCATGTTTGAACCGTTGAACTAATCACACAGTCGAAACCAGCCGTCCTAAACGGGAACACATTAAAATAGTCAGTAATTTCGGGTGCGGTCATTATAACACATCTTAATTTAGTTTCAACACATAAATTGTAATAAGTAGACAAGGGACCAATGCGGGTGGCCTTAAGATGACCAGCCATTACTACACAATAGAAAATGATGATTGACTTGATGTAAAACGAACTAACTATATTTAAATTTGGAAGATTTTGAACTAATTGGGTCGAATATCAATAAATTACTTAAAAAATAAACTTTTGTCGCTGTATTTTTATCTCTATATTAGTCTATGTATGATTGCTGACACCCCCCTATTAATTATAGTTCAGCATTGTTACTTCAAATTGCGTTTCGAATCACGATAAAGTGGTTTCTATTAAGACAGATTCGATTTGCAAAGAAAATTATAAATCAACTGCGGAGTTGTGTAGGTGGGGATTAGAAAATAAGTAGTTTTAGAGCTCTCTCTTAATATTAAAGATACCTACTTGTATAAAGAATTGGAAATTTTATAGCTCAATTAATATTTCTCTATAGATATTTTAATATTATTTCACAATTGATATATTTTTCCCAACTATATTGGGGTAGGTAGGCTTCCAATCTAATCAAATGTGATTCCAGTATTTTTAATGAATGACTGCCCCTTTTTTATCGTAGTAAAATAATCAAATGAGTCCTCCTACCCAGATCGGGACGAGGACTGTCAGACTAGTACTGACTAAAATCCACAGTGTCCTTTAAAAGCCCTTAACATTCTAGACTCATGGTTACCTGTCTCAGTTCGTCTCGCGACCCCGGCAGTCTTTGGCCCTTGAGATGCTCCTTGCTAGACTAACTGCCAATTTTTTTGGACTTCAGACTATCTGTAAAGACTGTCAAAGATCTTCAAATGACAGACGGGACCAGCAGTTTAACGTGATTTTCGAGACACGGAGAAAACTTGGTATGTAATGTAATGGTCACCCATCAACAGACCGACCTAGCTAAGGGCGGCATATCCTTGCGGCTGTCATTAATTCATTAATTAATTATAACCATAGAGCTGTCAACCTTTAAAAAAAGGTGTCTATGGAGACACTTTTTTTCTAAAACAACGGAAACAAACAGCTCTAGGGGTGTATTATGATCATTGTCCCTATTTCTAAATCGGTCCAATTAGGTCATTACCTACACGTCTATATTTGTTCGAGTCGTAACGCGATGTGTGGCCAGTAATCGATTATTATAAGTGCTGGCTGGTGGAGCAGGAAATAAATGTGTTTTTTAATGTGGGTTTGAAATTGGAAGGCTCGTTTTTTTTTTTTGGGAAAGTGTGATGTTCGGCAGTCAGTTTTAGCATAGAGTTCCATATAAAATCACTGTTATTTAAAGTGCTTTTGATTTAAAGTAATAAAATAACGTTAAAAGTCTTGCCAATATTGATAAAACATAATTCACTTTAAATCGAAATACGGTTTAAGGTAACATTTGTAATAGGCATAAATGACTGGACAAACCTATGGAATGCATAATGTTTTACGAGTAACAAAACAAATTGTCTTAATTACTCGCCATTCAGCCTAAATAATTACCTGCGTCAAATTATGAACTATAATTTAACCAATCATAACTACTAGTTAATCGCGTACCTACATCATCTGCCTAGCCTTTTCCCAACTATAATGGGGTCGGCTTCCAGTCGAACCAGATGCAGCTGGATATCAGTATTTTACATGGAGCGACTACCTATCGGACCTCCACAACCTAGTAACTGTGTATAAACGAAACCCCGGTTGTCAGACTTTAGAGCTTCTGACTAATAATAACGACCGTCAAAGATCTACAAATGACAGCCGGGACCAACGGCTTTACGTGCTTTCCGAGATACAGAAGAAACTCGCTATGACAGATGGTCACCCAGCCACAGACCAACCTCGGCAAGCACGGCTTAACTCGGAATACCGGCCTTTGCGGTTTTAATTATTTAGCCACGAGCTCCTCTAATCTATCTATCTTCTTCTTCTATTACTTATAATAAATCTGTAGAGAAGTCAATAATTCTGTACATGAAATATATTTCCAAAATAACTATCAGGGGGTGATTAGGGATCGATACTGATGCCAAAAATGCAATTAATAAAATTATTGTCTGTCTGTCTGTCTGTATAACCGTTATAGAAACAAAAACTCTCGACGGATTTTGGCGAAACTTGGTACAATTATTTTTCATACTCCTGCGCTGGTTATAGTATACTTTTCATCACGCTACAATCAATAGGAGCAGAGCAGTGAAGGGAAATGTTAGGAAAACGGGAGAAGTTAATCCATACACGCTAATCTTCGGAACTACTGGACGGATTTGATTGTTATTTGTTTTTTTTTTTTGTGTAGCTATTAAGTCTGGGCAACATATAGGCTATAATTTTTCTTGGAAACTTGAACACCTGATGCAGATCTGCAATAGATCAGCTAAACTATAAGAGATACAAAAATAGCGCCACAGCAAAAATTGTTCCGCGTGATGAGCATTTTCTGCTGAGAAAATAAATTTGAAGATATGGAACACCTGATGTGGAACTCCAAGAGCCCAGCTACACTATTACATATACAGTAATGACGTCTTAGCAAGAGTTGTTCAGCCTGATGAGCACTCCCATGTTGTCGTATAAAAACTGAAGATCTGGAACACATGATGTGGAACTACAAGAGCCCAGCTACACTATTACATATATAGGAATGACGTCTTAGCAAGAGTTGTTTAGTCTGATGGGCATTTCCTGTTGACTTACAAAAATGAAAGATCTGGAACGTCTGGAATCGTCATGCGCGTCCCGTTGTTTTCCCGTCCCCAGGCTCTAAGAATTCGACATCAGACGTTTCAGATCTTCGATTTTGACGACTCCATTGTCGCTGGCATAAGCAACAGGATCCGCGTACGAAGTCGCTGGCAGAAGCTAGTATATAATAATATTATAAGTACATAATACCTCATAAATATCATTTCAGTTTTCGAAACGGTACTCAAATCAAATCATTTTCCCTTCAATACCATGCTTACTAAATCGTAGTAAACACAGCATGAAATACATTGATATTATGGCAAACAGACGGTAGCTTCGACTACCTACAGGCGAATTACACAGAATTGCATTCAATCGAGTGTTTGCACAGAACTGATTGCTTTTACTGTTGCGATTCGAGGTTCTATGGATTGAAAAGGTCCTATTTGGAATAAACCATTTTGTTTTATTTGGAATAGTCTGTATGAACATCAAGTTATAATAGCTATTAGTATTATGCCTTTCAAGTAAGAATAGGACGACCTTGATCATAATATAGATAGGAAAAGGCTAGGTAGATCTTGAAATATTGTACTTTTCAGAAGAAAACTTTCATTATTTCGGCAGTGGTCAGCATTTGCTGAGATTCAGCGAATGTCCTCAGAATTTTCTAAGTTTTTTTCAATTATTAACTTTGGTTTGCCTGCCTGTTAAACATAGAGCTCAATTAGCAATCACTATTTTAATTTCATCGAAAGCCGTTTAGTAGATTTTGTGTCAAAGAGTATCCAACATCTTTCCATCCAGCTTCTAATCTTTCGCATTTATGTACAGTACGAATTAGATACTTCTATCGTTATCTATTTGGATAAAGACATTACGGTATTACCTAGTTCCGACATGGACAAGCAATAATAACTAAAGAAAAAGCGTGTCATTTCTAAACTTTCTTGACCAGTCAATAAGAAATATTTCACGCAATTACTTAGCGACTGTCAAATCAAGCGGAACAACCACTTTTTTGACAGTTTTCAGCGTTTTTTCCGTGTTTATGGCCAGAATGAAGTGGCACTCAAGTCTTAAACGATTTCTTTTTTTTGTCTTTCGGCTCAATTGGCGATGAATTTAAATATTGAACTTCGAAAATTGTTTCGTAGTTGAAGGAGTCAAGGAAAATACCGACCAATTGCGAATCGGACTCGTACAAGAACAGTTCCGCAACATCTATACTCTATGTATAGTTTAAAAATCAGGTACTGTTCATTAGTCTCGCTAGAACTCGAGAACGGCTAGACTGATTTGACTTATTTTGGTTTTGAATTATTTTTGGAAGTCCAGGGAAGGTTTAAAAGGTTAGTAAACATGATAAGAACATGATTCTGAGGCGGAACCAAGTTTGCCAGGTCAGCTACTTATCTACTATATAAAAATAAGTCGGGTTTTCCTTCCTGACGCTATAACTCCAGAACGCACGAACCGATTTCCACGGTTTTGCATTCGTTGGAAAGGTCTCGGGCTCCGTGAGGCTTATAGCAAAGAAAATTCGGGAAAAATTTCAACAGAAAAACAGAAATGTTACCTACATAAAACGAAGTCATCTGGAGGCGAAACGGAGTTCGCCGGGTTTGCTAGTCAGCTATAAAAAGGTCAAAATCAATCAATCTTTTGTATGGGAGCCTCCTTGAATATTTATTTTATTCTGTTTATAGTATTTGTTGTTATATTAATACGCGAACGCGCCACGGTCGAGAGATTTCCTCTCATTCCGTTCGAAAGCGTCGTTACAGAGGTTGTTTTTTTTTTTTCTTTTTCCGTCCTGTCGGCGCCGGCGGCAACAGGAAAACATCATCTGTGAAAAATTCAACAGTCTAACTAGACTTTCACTGTTCATGAGATAAAGCTTTATGACAGATAGACTAACAGATAGACGTATGGAGAGAGGAGTGTTAGTAATAGGCTAACATTCACCTAATTAGTAAGTAAATAGGGTCCCGATCACCTAGGTAATGAGCATCAAGACTTCGACTTTGAGACACTCGCTATACAACCGGGTGCACTCATTGGTCAAATCAAATACTGTGCTATTTGATTTGACCACTCCTGTTCAACTCCCATTTACACACTGTCGTTTTCTACGAATGGTTTTACACGCACAACTTTTTTACACCAATGTGTAAAACCATTATCATTCTGATAATGGTTTTACACATTGGTGTAAAAAAGTTACATAATTGCCTAACAAAACCACACTTCCCAAATTACCCAAACACTAAGGCCGAGATAAATAGTCGTAGCTAAGCAACGTCTAAGCCAAAGTCTGTGCTTAGCGAAGCTTAGCGAAGCTAAGCATCGCAACGACTATTTATCTCGGCCTTACCCTTTTAGCTCAATTGTCATCGATACTCAGTAACACAATAATCAGATCGATCGTCAATCCTCGTCAACGTTCGTGAATGGTCGGACGAGATCGTGTGACATCGGGTGACATCGGCGTTGACGCGTCAAGCCGCTACAAAGCGCTGAGCCGCGGCGACGTGGCTAATCATTTGTATTGTTGTTCTGCAGATGTTCGGGGCTTGTAGGGTGACACTGATTGCAGAAGGATGAAGATTTTTTTTTAGTTTATTGGGATGTGTTTTTAACGGTGAATAAGTATTGAATGCAATCAGGTAAGCGAGGCTTTTCATGAGTTGAGCGAGAGGTAAACTCGAATTATTCTATACACTATTTTTGAATTGAACAAAAGTTCGGTTGTATTCCTAAACCAACACAATTGTTCTCACAGCCAATACCTTTTTGCGTTCCGATATCCTTCGTTCCATTTAACTTCTTATCTATTGCCAAATGTCTCATGCTTTTAGTGGTTGTTTGACAAACAATCATTCATCTTATCATCAGAACAAATATTGAGATTAAAAAATTAGAAGGGACTTGATGAGAACCTTCAAATAAAAGGACTTTATGATAGAGATCGTCTTATAACTGTAGGAATTATTTGCTCGAAACTTCTCCATAAAGCTCTCAATCAATCAATCAGAATTTGAATGAAATGTGAACGTAAGTACAGCGATAAGTCTACATGTCATCTCGCAGCATCATTTTCAGAATGAAACTTCAAGAAAGCAACAAACATATAACACTGTCTACTTCTATTTTTACTGTTAAACTGGTATAATGCTTCATAATGCCTTGTGGCATTAAGTTACTCCGTGTAAAACTACTTCATCATCATCAGCCTTTAGTATTACCACTGCTGGAACTCAGGCCTCCTCTCTGTTAGAGGGAGGAAAATTATTAACTTACGCGCAACGTTAATTTATGCGTCGAAATATCGTGAACTCAAACCAATACAAATAATCTCGGAAGATATCTCGTAAGTGACATTTTAAAGTAAACCGTGATAGTTTGAAACAGTGTTTCCTTAATTACGATATTTATGAATTTATCCCGCAGATTAATTTTATTTTAAAACGCATGCGACGCGCACCGAAACACGTTCAAACGAGGATAAAAGATTCAGCTTCTGAGTGTGAGTTGCGATAGCAACTTGATAAGGCGTCCGGAGTACTTATCCAGAAGACGCGGGTTCAAACCCCACTCGCAGCTGAATTTTTATTTCCAAAGAAAATCTTTATCCCGCAAATTCCACCCAAACGCCTTGCCACCCTACAATAACAATATGTGTCCGTATAATTATGCGTGACCGATGTACTTCAGTTATTGAGCGTCCCCATTATCCGTCCGTGATAGATAGACTCCGGAGGACATCATGAATGCCTAATTGACGACACTATTACATTTATGATGGAGATATTAATGTGTGATGAGAATGGTGATGATTGAGTGATGAAGGATCTGTGGGGAATGTTTGAGGGGATGATTTAATAAGTTACTTAGTTATTATTATGAAAATTTACATCAGTAATGAGGAGTTTGAAGTAGAAATAGATAGGGGTAGTAGTTATTAAAATGGATTATGGTATCTTTATGTAACGAAATTGAGTTTTTCATTAGGAGAAAAAATCAATGACTATTTTGTACTTTTTCTCGAAAAGCTACACAATTACTTCTTGAATTTATTTCAGGTAATATTCGACAATTCTGTACAAGAAAATTCACTTAAAAAGTTAAAACATTTTGTGTGGTCTATCATATATCTACATGTTCAGCAGTGGACGTCTCCGGCTGATGATGATGATGATGATCATGTATCTATTATTTACATCTACAATACACCGAATTTTGCCTATTATACTGCTATGGGTCGTATTGACACCATGGGGTCTAAAATCGCTACTTGCTAAATTGTTCTTTTTAAATTATATTCTACTCTCGACCATGAGCAATAGAATATAATATTCTATGTTACGAATTTTGATTGTGATGAAATTCGCAGACACTAAAGCTACTATTGAGAAACTCCTGACGAAAAAGCCAATAACACCCGACCTGAGAATTGAACTCCGGAAGTAATGCTCAGATTAAGCGCTTTTAACAGCTAGAATCATCCAAGTTATTAAAAGGACCACCCATATTCCAGAAACGGTAGTAAGTCCAAATGAAAATGTGTCACCGTCGTAACTGCCAGTAAAGCTGATCATAAAACATTAATACAAGATGGCCGCCCTCCTCAGCAGCTGATTAAAAATGCGTAGCTGTGACATTATCACGCGGTACTAAACAGGTATTAATAAAGGTGATAAAATCAGAAGACAATGGCTTTGTAATTAAAATTTAAAACAGCTATAAATGTTCGACCTTCGAAGGATCTTGCGATCGTTGTTTTAAAACATCTGACGGTTTTCTAGAAAGGTTATGCAGAGGTGACATTAGAACATCTTTTCGCTCGTTATGTTTAAGTTGATGTAACAAAGGACGTGCATTTTTCGGATTCTTGCTATTCTTACCTACGGTGCTCAAACTAGTTCCTAACCGAGACATTTTCAAACTTAAGGTTTGCCCAAGAACTAAGGAGCGTAGCGTGCTATGTGGCCTACCCACTGCCACTTCAACTTGCTAATTCACTGGGCTATGTCGGCACCTTTGCTTCGTCTATGGATCTCCTCATTTTTGATTCGACCACGCTGAACTGATGGCCGATGAGGCCGTAAGCTTCTCGAACGAAGACCACGCACCGGCAAGCGCAGCGTTGGACGTCCACCCAGGATCACGCTGGATGCAAGGCGCTTCCAACCGGGTGGCTATTGGAAGTCTATAGGCTATATAGACTGCTGCTAGATGCTATAGGCCTCCCCCTATGTTCAGCAGTGGACGTCTTACGATGTTTCTGTTCAATAGACCTCCCAAAAGTTCCCACGAACAATCCGCCACTGCACCGGAGACCACACTGCCTCCTCAAGGATTATGAATAGCTAATTTTATGACAGATGTTTGGATGTTAATGTCTCATTATATTCATAGGCAGTCCTCAGTAGTTATGAGCTGCGGGTAAAATTAATATGGAGGTTATCTACTGGGCATTTGATGGCATTCTTTGAAGTTTTAGAAAGCATTAATACCTACTATACTACATGGTTTGTGCTTCTGTAAAATCGCAGTTAGATTTTTTTATAGCTCAGTATTGCAAGAGGCATACAATTAGTGATGAAAATTTTAATAAAACTTTATTCCGTTGGATCCCACTTTTGAATCCCATTTTAACATTTTTCCTGCTGGATCCCAAAAAACATTATTAGGTGTTCCCGTTGGATCCCATATTTGAAAATAACAAGAGAATGACGTTAAATGTAAAAAATCACAAAAAAAAGTGCAGGAAGCAATTTTCCTGTTATACGTGATTCTGATTATTCCTGTAAATAAAATAGACACAAATCTTATCTTTTTTACTTAATAGACTTTAAATGTGGCTGTACTAAGCTATCATTTCAAAATACTGTTCGCATGACGTGTCCAACAACCTACCTACTTCAAAAAAAAAACTGCGTATTTTACGATGCATCCACTATAGCGCATTTTTCAAAGGCGCTCGCTAATTTTCACAAGGGAACATGAAAACGAGGCAGGGTAGCAAACATATTTATCTTTAAGTCAACAACTGCATTTTGTGCACCTATATCAAAATGGACCACCTTTTAGCGCCTCCGTATTTAGTCACAGCATCCTTTTTTAATGAATCACAAACCTTTTTGGTGAAGCCAAAGTTTGTGACCATTGAGTGCCATTGACCAAGTCTTGACGAAGTTTCGGCGTCCATTTGTGCTTATACAAACGAATTTTACCATACTGTTGTATACTCCCACAGCAGTGGATACCGAAGTATGGTTGACTTCAAAGTGCTAAAAGGAAATAATAAGGTTCAATTTCGCCTAAACGACTGCAAAGTTAACTTTGTCGGTACGATCATCTGTCATTAACGGATGTCACATTATGCCTCGTTTTTGGACCACAAAAGACTCGAACTCCTTTCTAAGCAGTTGTATTATATTGAACAACTCTTTCTGAAGCTTTTTTTCATCAGTTTGAAATCCATTGCTGGTTTTACTTGATAATAAATCCACTGTTGTGAGCAAAGTAAGCAATGTATAGGTTTTTAACAGAGTTGTCATAGATATTTGTTGGTGCACTTGAAAATAGACGATCAATAATGCTGTCTGCCGGTTTGAGGTGTAAATTGACATTTATAAAATGTAGTTTAATCGATGTTCGGTCTATGAAAAAAAATTTTTTTTTGGATTTCGGTTCGTTTTGGTAGCACATTGTCACATTGTTAGTTGAGTATTTAAGAATATTCTTCCCTTTTCTGAGATCCTACAGTGAATTCTACGTATTTCACTGTACTTTTATATAATGTAAGTTGTACGACAAAAGTGCCTCTTCGAACGAATGACGGGCCCCGCCCCCCCCTATAGAGGGCCAAAGCTGCCGGGGTCGCGGGACTTATCCCTTTACCGTGACCATGGAACGTAAAGGGCTATTGAAGGACACCGTGGATTTTAGTCAGTACGAGTTTGACAGTCCTTCCCGCCCTGATCTGGGTGGGAGGACTCATTTGATGATTTCACCACATTAAAAAAGTGTATTTGGAACAACTTTGTTTTGCAGCTTTTCAAAAAAAAACGATAGCTACAAAAATAATTAAAAAAAAAAACCGGCCAAGTGCGTGTCGGGCCACGCACAGTGTAGGGTTCCGTAGTTGCCCATCAAAATACTTATGCGAACTAACGAAACTGATTCGCTGAATTTTCAAAATCGGTCCAAGCGTCTTTGAGAAATCGGGGAAAATACATTTAAAAAAAAGATAACGACGAATTGAGAACCTCCTCCTTTTTTTGAAGTTAGTTAAAAATAGTTGACAATAAAAACCTACCTATCCCCAAAACATACGGGCACCTATTATAGCTGTAAAAATAAAGTAGACAAACTTACATTTGCAGTTGAAGAACATGTTCTCCGATACATTTTGTTTAGGAATATAATATAAATATGTTATCTAAGTACGTTTTATAACTTGGTCGACTATTACTCGTAAACTTGTAAAGCCTATTTAGTCATGATAATGTTCTTTTAAACTTCGTTATATATACTACTATTGTGAATTTTTTCACACCCTCAAACATAACCGTTTAGCTGGTAGAGGGGGGGGGACACTCGAGTCGAGCAAAAATTAGCACTTTAAAGCTTAATATTTCACAAACGAATCTTTTTATCAAAAAATTGTTAATAGAAACTATCAATATTTTTGAAAGGCCTATTTAATGATACCCCACAATAAGGGGTACGCGAGAAAAAAAAAACATCCCCACTTTACGTGTAGGTACAGGAGGTACCCTAAAAAAAAATATTTTACGAGATTTTATTTTACCACTTTTTCGGCACAACAAATCCGTATATTTACACCAAAGTACAGTTTTCTAGTACTGGGCGTCTCTGAGCTAAGCTGCGGACAGACGGACGGACGGACGGACGGACGGACGGACGGACATGGCGAAACTATAAGGGTTCCTTGTTGACTACGGAACCCTAAAAAACACTTAAGGACCACTAAATGAACCCATTAGTAAGGGTTCGCAAATCACACTAATATTCTAATTAAACGCAATAAACTTTTTATGAATATCTGAAAACCTATACCTGTAGTCTTAGACAAATTGCTATTCGATATTTTATCAGTCATGGCGACAACTACCAAAAATCTTAATCTGTTAATCCTGTTTAAAAGTAATTCTGTAAAAACAAAAAGTTTCTTTTAGAAAATCATCACCAAGAGTAAAGTAAAACTAACTTTCCACCTCCTATGTTTGTGTGTGCTAAAATGGTCATTTGGAAAAAAAAACTGACGAAATAATACAAATATGCTCACATTTAAAACTAACATAGCATTACGTTACGAGTTTTCAGTTATTCTGACGTAAAGTAAACTGGAACACACATTTTCACTTGACACAAGGACAAAATTAGTTCCTTCTTCCCACACCAGAGGCGCTGTTCCATTTTTCCATACAAAAAAGCTGTAAATACCGGAAAGACGCTGTAAAGTAAAATAGTGAAAACTCATGATAATGGCCTCAGTTAAGTTTAAGTCCTATGTAATAGGTTGTTCAAGGCCTATCACTATCAACTGGGCAGAAGGTCCAGAATCCATGCCTACCTACCTGAGGAATTTCTGATGGAAAAGTCCAATTAGATACACTTTGACCTGGTAATCAAACTTAGGGCGTCTTGCTCAGCAGTAATGCTTGCTTTCTTAAAGGTGCGTTCAGACCATGTAACAATGTTATATAACATTGTTATATAACACTACAAATGTTTGTAAAATGTTATATAACAATGTTATATAACATGTTATGTTACATAGTCTGTACGCACCGTTAGACTAAAGAGGTGAAAAAACTTTTACCTTACGTAAAAATATTAAACGGCAGATAAGAGATATTAATTGTCGTATATAAAGCGTCCATCTTTTTTTTAACGGAGAAGAAATCTACACTCCTATTTTCCTTTTTTTTCTAATTCCAATCCAAACCCAAGAACCTATAGAACACTGCCAAATACTACCCAGCATCCTAATCAAGAGCAATAAACTGATCCGCTTCTGATTCAAGCGGCCGAAGTTGGTGTCTTAAGGCCGCCGATTAGTGGCCTCTGTCGTTCCTCTCATTACTGAGAGCCCTAATTGCACCGCCGCGGAGCCTCAAACGTGCCGACCGCTTTCATCTCGCCGACGGTGTGTGGGCCAAATTGTGGGAGTGGGCGGGTGCGGGCAAATAGGCGGTAGCGGGGCGATTTTATTGATAGTTAAAGCTCTTGAATACTTTTTTGATGTGATGCCCTTTATTCAAAAATATTTTTTAGTCATTAAGAGTTAACGCGTCATCTATTTTTGAAGCCTCTATTTTTAGAAATGACAGAATTAATTTTAACGCAGATTAGCACATAAAAGCTGGATACAGGTAGATCTAAAAAATATTAGAAAACATTTTAGAAATGCCTCAAAAAAAAATGAAAACTTCAATTCGGTCAAATTAATTGGAATACTATATATTTTTCAAAAATGTTGTCTACTAACTGATTAGGACTGTATCCTCGTAAAATATCTAAGAAATTAAAATTTTGAATGACTTTTTCTTTGGCGTGTGCTCTTAACGAAAAGCTATAAAATGTTTCAAAACTCTGGCGTAACTTAAAAATTGTACAATGTAAAATCGAGTTAAAGTTAATCGCTTTCTGTGGTTTAAATTTTAATACACCACAGAAAGTTAACATTAACGAACAGATTAACCTTAAAAGTAAACATTATCAAACCCGGAACCTTCTTTCAAGAAATTGATTAAAATAATAGTTAGTTAAAATATATCAATAAAGAATTAGCAAAAACATATATTGCTACCTATTGATCCACAAAAAACCAGATTAACTATCAACTATATATGTTTTCTAATTAAAATAAAAACCGAATACACATTTTATTATTAGGTAGGTATATCCTAATTGATAATATGGCAATTATTAAAACCATCTAGCTGACACTAATGAAGCTTGCAAAAACTATATCATCGTTTGAAATTGTTAATTTGGTTCATCAATATTCATAATAGGAAAGTGTTGTTGTATAAAAAATAATAACACGCTATCGCTTCCTCTTATGTCGCATTGCCTCTCTTTTCACACAACGCTCTTCGCCCAAAATTATAACGCTGTTGGTAAAAGGATACGCTTAATGTAACTTTAAAGTTTCGACTTTGAGACCTTGATATAAGAGCTATATGAATTGCATTGATGAAATTGTAAATGATTTTCTTAAGTTGGTATTACTGTAATTGTTTTTATTCATTTATTGCCCCATAGACAATCTGTAAGGTGGGCTTTATAGCCTGTCTATTAGCAACCAAGGAGTTATCATCGCCTCATAGTGGATTTGTACTAATTTTATTATATTCTTAACTTTATTGTCATGGACAATGTTTTTAATAAGAACGGATGCATCGTGATATTAATTAATTTTTTAGCAGCCCTCCGCTATTTAAAAAATGTCTACTGACGTAGCAATCAAGATGGCGTCGATAAAAAATGACAGCAAATTAATAGATTGATTGATTAGCAAGAGACTGTTTTGAATAAAATATTGGCTTGTAAAAGTGGTGGCTACTAGATTCCGTTTTTGGGACTGAGTATTTACCTACATCGTTTGTTAAGTCTAACCAATTTTTTTTTTATGTGTTATGGGTTTGCTCTTGACCTTAGTCTAGGTCAGGAATGACTAAGACAAGGTCGACGGTGGAGCGAGCTTACCCAGAAGAAGCCTGTTCACTCTAACTTTGAAGAGATTAGGGTTGTATGCGTTCAGAAACACAGACGCGGGCAGAGAGTTCCATTCCTTCGCTCCTTCCTTTTATTGGTAAATAACCTCTCACTAGGATATTATTTAATTTTGTAATTGGAATCCAGTTCATCATCGTTTTTTGCTTTAGTTTCCATAATTATTCTGTTGCTCACTTAGTACATTAAGTAAGAAATGGAGTTTAAAGTCTTATTTGTTTTGCATTTTGCAAATTGACCTTACAACTCTCTTTTACCTTGCTACTTCTTCTTACCTACATTTGGGATTATAAAAGCAAATGCTTTATGAAGATAGGTACCTACTTCATTATTTTAAATTCTGTTTAAAAATTTCCATTACATCAAAAAGAAAACAACAACAAGAATCTATCTTCATAATTCGCCACGCATCTTTTTAAAATAGACTAAAAATAATTGATTTCTAGACTTATCATCTTTAATAACGATTTCATAGAACACATTCAAATTTTTTCAAAGTAATCTTCATGCAGACCACCACGATGCTTTAAATTAGGAAATCGTGATATGATACCAACATTACGGCAAATGGGTACATGGATCGAGCATTTACGTTCTAAGAGTATAAACGTAGGCGTACTGAGAGAAAGCTGTCTGTCTGTATGTATGTCTGTTTCTTTGCATCAATTTATCGTATTATTGTCGGGAAATTAGATGTTTGGGTTAACAATTTTGAAGGTATTGAGGATGTTTGATTTGGCATTGCGTAATGTTGGACTGTGTGTGAAAAGATAGGAAAATTCAAAGGATCCTTGAAAAATATATTTGGTGTATTCTGAAATTTCTGGTCAATAAAATGCCAAAGATCGATAAAAATACAGATCCATTACATTGTTTTATGGTTAATTAACACAAAAATAAAGATTGATTAGAGTAATTTAATTTCAAACAACAGGTAAGCGTATGTAACAGAATCAATCAATCAATCAACGCATCCTTTCGTTGTCCAATGGTGGACATATGGCTCTCCCAGGCTGCGTCACATTAAACAGAATAAAACTTCTAAATAATCACAGATTTAATAAAGAATATATACCAAAAAAAGAATGTAAGTAGGTACTTAAGGCTCAGGTCTTGTAAAATTCACTCGCGCCGAATTATTTGCGTAACTTTGTTTGTGATTTTTGAACAAAATAGTGCAATAGCTTGAAATATTATTATTGCACATAAATAACCATAATATAAGTAACAGCTAGTTATTTTTTTTAAGTTGATTTAAGTGGATAATATACGGTAAATCAAGCGTTCAAATCAGCTCTTTCCTGCCCAACGTCATTTCGAGTTACGTTGGTGCACTCAATCTGAGACAATGAAGAATTAATTTAAAAATCTGAGCAGCGCATAATGACCACAATATC
The DNA here is from genome assembly GCA_954870645.1 of Agrotis clavis. Classification (NCBI taxonomy): domain Eukaryota; kingdom Metazoa; phylum Arthropoda; class Insecta; order Lepidoptera; family Noctuidae; genus Agrotis; species Agrotis clavis. The sequence goes on from OX940940.1 coordinate 7,737,245, forward strand.
CTCGTCTTCAAACTGCGCTGATTAGTTTTTTATATTTATCTTTCATTTTCTAAATTAAGATGGCAGAATATTATCAAAATTCTCGGATTTTATCTCTCAATAAATAGTTATTTTCATAAGAACTATGCATCGTAGGTATGTAATATTTAGATTATTTTGATGTCGACAGATCAATAAAGCAAATACAAAAAAAAAATTGTACCTAAAGCACTTTTTTTCAACAATAAAAAATATCTCAAATAACCTCTCAAAAAGTGTTTATAAACGAGAATTGCAAGAGAAATTCCTTAGTGGCCGGTGGACGGCCGGAGCGATCGGACGTGAGGTCCACGACGAATTTTTATTGGTCCCTCTCGCTCGCACCTTCTCTCGCTCTAACGGTGATTACGCGCAGTTACGCATCTCAGGTTGCTCTACTTGATTAAATTAAAATATATTTTTAACCGACGGAAAAAAAGGAGGAGGTTCTCAATTCGACATGTATATATATATATATTTTATTTATGACCATTCATTACTTTTTCTTACGTGGTCCAATTTCAAAAATTCATTTTTTTTTTTGTTGTACGTACGTAGTTTTGATATTTAAATGGGACCAACTTTCAGATACACTATATCTGAAAGTTGGTCCCATTTAAATATCAAAACTAAACGCGGCCTATATGGGTAGAAAAAAAGGAATTAATTGTCAATTTTCCTACAGAATTTTCAGTTGTGAACCGATTCTGTTGAAATAAAGTTAACATAATGTAGTCCTGAGGACATTATAATTATACTATATAGCAGAGATATGGAGAAGTAACTAAACAGGTTCGAGCGAATTCCGACCTTAATGACTTTTAAAAATTTAGTTTGTTTTTTCTCACATTCACGTTTGCTAACATTGCTCCTTCATTAAAATCCGGTTTTTGCATAAATGTCAGTAAGGTCGAAAATCGTTTGAACCTGTTTTTTAAATTGCTTAACGATAGCAAGTTAAAAAAAACAGCTTCAAGCGATTTTCGACCTTATTGACATTTAAAATTTAGTTTGTTTTCTCACATTCACGTTTGCTAACATTGCTCCTTCATTAAAATCCGGTTTTTGAATAAATGTCAGTAAGGTCGAAAATCGTTTGAACCTGTTTTTTAAATTGCTTAACGATAGCAAGTTAAAAAAACAGCTTCAAGCGATTTTCGACCTTATTAACATTTAAAATTTGGTTTGTTTTTTCTCACATTCACGTTCGCTAACATTGCTCCTTCATTAAAATACGGTTTTTGCATAAATGTCAATAAGGTCGAAAATCGTTTGAACCTGTTTTTTAAATTGCTTAACGATAGCAAGTTATTGTATCACATTCACGTTCGCTAACATTGCTCCTTCATTAAAATCCAGCAATGAACAAAAGCGTTGGTTACTCTGTCTCCAGGTGGTAATGGACTGTGCCTATGACAAGGAGTGCAGTCCTTGGATGTTACTGTGGTACCCCGGCCAGGGCTCCCAGGGTCTGTCAGACTTGTACTGACTAAAATCCACGGTGTCCTTCAAATAACCCTTTCATGTTCCGGGGTCACGGTAATGAGATAAGTACCGCGACGCCAGCAGGCTTTAGCCCTCTAGAGGGGGACCCCGTCATCATGCTGACGCTATTTGAGGCGCTCGTAGAACACAACGCGCCGTCGACCCGGGCATGGCCCCGGACTTTTTATACCCGACTGCGCCAGGAGGGTTATGTTTTTCGAGTGTATGTATGTATGTATATTTCTTTGTGTTGCTCTGCAGCCTAAACGGCTTGATGGAGTTTAACTTGAGAGGTGTCGTTAGATTCGTCTTAAACGTGAGAGTGTCACTGGGTACATAAAACTGGCCAAGTGCGAGTCGAACTCGCGTGCAAAGGGTTCCTAACTAAAAATATTTTTTTAAGATCTCTCACACTCTATCAAGTGGGGTGTCAAATCAAAGGATTTTAAAAATGGTTTACCAAAATGTATATATAACATATGTTTCAATTTAATTTGGACTGATAAATGCTAACAAAAACTAAAAAAAAAGTAAAATAAAATAAATTTAAAAAAAAAAACAAAAAACCCAACTGCGTAAAAAAACTAAAAAGAAAGTAACAAGCCCAGTAGTTTAGAATTCACTCATTCACACTCACAGTCGGGGCCCCTTGGGAAGAATTGATTGGTATAATTTGAATGGGCCCCGACTGTGAGTGTGAATGAGTCAATTCTAAACTACTGGGCTTGTTTCTTTCTTTTTAGTTTTTTTACGCAGTTGGGTTTTTTGTTTTTTTAAATATTTATTTTATTTATCATGGTAAAATCATCAAATGAGTCCTCCCACCCCAGGTTAAGCGGAAGGGACTGTCAGACTTGTACTGACTTAAATTCACGGTGTTCTTCAATAGCCTTTTACGTTCTCGGTTTACAAAGGGTATACAAAGCGCCGTCGACTCGGACATGGTCCATGGTCGGACAGCGAGTCGCCCATTACGCGCTTACGATGGCCAGAGATGACCATGACCGAGTCACCGTGGGCGTCTACCACTGTGGCTGGGATGTAAGGTTTACGCTGTCCTCTCTCTCACGCGTCCCGCCTCTTCCTTCGCCAGCATCACTGCTGCACTGACCTTTTTTTAGGTTTAATTAGTTAAACACGATTGTTATTATTATTATTAAAACACTTGTGTGATACTCGTATTATTACAAACCAAGTCATATTAAAACTACTTATTAAGCAACAATTTCTATAACTCCTTTTAAATAATCCTTAGTAGAGCAATGTTCTTACCGCATCAAAATTGTTTTATAATAATTCAGTAGGCAGGATGTATGCGGGGGGTTGCGGGAAGGGAGCCCGAAATTTGACGTACGATCGACTGGCCGAACGCGATTCAATTTTGTCAAAAGAAGACGGAAGCCTTAACTACCAACTGTTTTACGTTATAATAATAATCGGCTATTTTTAAAGAGGTAAAATCAACAAATGAGGCCTCGAACCCAGGGCGAGACGAGACTGTTAGACTCGAACTGACTAAAATCCAGAGACTCGAACTGACTAAAATTCAGACTCGTAGTGACACTAGTGACTAAAATTCACGGTGTATTTCAAAAAAATGTGTTGTTGATAGGGCGCGTTGCTATATTATCTACCCACTTACACATACTTAGTATTTAACTTTTGAACAACTCTATAAGAATCTTAAGTACTTATGAAAGTAACCATCATTATAGCTGTGAAACAAGCGCCAATTTGCTATAATAAAGAACAAAGTGCAACCTTCATAGAAACCGTATGTAATTCATTATAACTTGCTTTATGATATCCGCCTACTGGGTGGTATACTACACAAACTAGGACACACTAGTGTACCAACTTCGGAAGAAAATTCATTGTTTAGCAAATTAATTAAGTATTTCGTATCAGCATCACCGTCTGTAAAATATTAAGAAGTAAACAATAAGTTAGTATGAACGTGCAGACGTGAGCACACCAACCGGGTTTTTGTACATTTGCCACATTTTTTAAACCTTATACTTTAATTTTTACTGAAGGCGGGGGGCACCAGCACCTCTCATGATCCTGTTCTTCTAGTACCTTCTGTTGAGATTCCACATTGTTTCCTCGTTCTCTGTAGTTTTGTGCTGGATTTTATAATTTAATTGTTGTGATATACGTGCGTGCGGAAAAAAGAATAGGGCGAATTTACACTAAACAAAATTCAAAAACTGTGGCTAATTTACACGTACTTTTTTTCGTGGCGGATTAACTTTGTGGCAAATTTACAACCCCATAAACCTACCCCAATCTGTCAAATTTTCCCAATTGAACATAGCCCTCTTTCTTTTGTGTAAAAGTGGAAAATCTATTGAAGAAAATTTGACAGATTAGGGTCGCATGATGTGATTGCGTCCGTACAATCAAAATCTTGATCTCCTTCATTCAGATCTAATTAAAACATCTAATTCCAAAGCTTAAACACAAATAAAAGAGCATCGTAACCTTTACCACAATAAATCACAATGAAAGCCGAGAATTAGAGGTGGCATTACAAACATAGAGGTTTCCCATAGACACCATAGAGTACGGGCACAATAGCGCCCCTCTAATTGTACCATAGAGTAGACCACACACCGTTGGATGATAGATGTTGTATTAACACGTACCTTGAGATGGGATTCTTATTAATGAGAACATATTTCATTATTTATTAAGTTTAGTATCGTATAAAGTAGAAAGAATTCGAAAGATAAGTTTATTGAATGGTTGGTGCGTGCCACAGATAAAATATTGAAAGATGACAGTTTAGATCTGTTTCAATTTAAGATTTTTGGACATCACCGCTTTCTAAACGATAATGTAAAACAAAAAAAAAGGGTGTGGTCGATGATTTTTCATTGACATTAAAACCTAGAAAAGTCATTTTAATTTTTCATACTATTTTTTGACTTCGTTGTAAAAAAAATATAATGCATTAAGAAAAAATGTTTCAGTATTATTGAAGCAGTTCCTAACATTATTATTGAGTAAATCTTAATACTCATTAAGATTAACACAGAATATACAACGTCAGATATTTTCATTTAGGTAATACTTACCTATTAATTCGGTGGTTATAATTACTCCATCGACAAACCGCAAGAACATCTTTTTAAATTAAAAATTTCAAATTAATCTCTTGGTGGTCGCTACCGAATCTTTCAAAACAATTTAATGTGTTAAAAAAGTAGTTAGACAAACATTATAAAAGGAAAAATACCACCAACCTAGCTAACGTTACACCAAATTAAATAGCATAAAAAAAAACAAATAAAACCATAACACGGTACCAAAGAATTGATTTCAAAACGATCTAATAGTTAATAGCGAAATTGCTGGCGTATGGCTAAATAACTTAATGTGATGCGGGACCAAAATATCTACAACTTTGAATGTGTATTAAAACTCCCCCTGTATATTATATACCACGTTAACTTTTCACTTACACAAGCAAAATTCATCTTTATTCTTATAATGTTAAGGTATATGTAAAGTGTACGTGTTAAAGTTGTAAGAGCACATATAAAGGGGCATGGCAGATCTTGTTGTAATGGTTTGTACTGCCAAAGCGTTCCCATTAAGGTTGTCTATTACGGCAATGATATTATCCACAATTTCGAATCATATCAGTAATAATACATTTATGCGTTACTCTGGTATTATATGATGAGCATTTACTGTTTATACTTGTATATAACGTGGCTATATTTGTATAAGTGTGCTTTTTGGGAGTTTTCCGGGTTCCGTATTTTCAGTATAATATTTCAGGAGAGGGAAAAAAGCAGTTTTTTAGGCTAAATTATTGACCAGATAAGTTCACACTATCTACGAAGTGAGCATCTATTCTCACTTTCTCAGTGAATTAAATTGAATCTCAGTGCGATGTCAGCAAGAAAACTAAATTTAAAATGGATTGTACCGATCTTATGTACGGCTAGCTAATTTATTTACTACGAGTACTAGCTTTTCCTTTCAGCCAATAAAAGTAATATTAAGTTTACTTTTAAATTGCTGAAAGAAAAATTTTTTTTACAAGGAATTCCTTTTATCATGGTCTCTAACAAAATCATGTAATTTCAATGCATTTTCCAATTTACAACAATTAAATAATTAATACAAGTTAAAGCTCGAATTAAAAGGTGTTTGACCCCTCAAACAGCTCATGGTTTTTTTTTGAAATTATTACTTCGCCCGCGATTTTATTTGCGAGGATTCCATATTTTCCCTTATGATTTTCAATTACCCACCCCTTTAAGGTTGGAAAAAAAACTACAATTGGTGAAAAATCTACAAGTACCTATTCGAAGTTTCACAGTTAATCATTTTTTTTATTTAAATGCATTTACATACAAACCTCAATCCTATTTTTAACCCCAATAAAGAATAGGTTTCCTAAAACCCACAATTACGTCCTTTATGGAACGTTTGTGCTTATTTTCTTTTTTTTTTAGCTGTTCGATAATATCAATCAGCTAGTCAGTTTCTTCTTTAAACAGATTTTATAATGAAAACCAAAGCCAACAGCTCGTTTTCCCCAATCTCCTTAGGGAACCCTTATCCCACCGCCGCGAGTTACGAATACTCTATAATGTTTTATTGCCATGTGCACTTAAGTGGTCAAAGATGCCTAATTTAATTAGATATGTATTAACGTACACGTGGGTGGCGCGGGCGCATCGCTGGCCGCCGTGGTACCAGGAAATAAGAAACAGAAAGAGATATCTCATTTATTAAGAGGTTTTCTTTGTTGCTCAATTAATAGTAGGAGGAAGCTTTTGTTATTGCTGCAATACTGAAACCAATAAATGAATATAAAACGTAAAAATATACCTACATAAAGTGTTGTTACAGAACAATGTATTATACTCTGTCTTATACTCAAACAAAGTAATATGGAATCTTTAATTCACTGGGGTGGGGACCTGGTGATCTGTACTACAGGGTTTTAACCTACTTCGGACAACAGTACCCTTAGCACGAATTTTCACTCTTTTACTTTACAGCGTCTTTCCAGTATTTACACCGTTTCTTGTATGGAAAAATGGAACAGCGCCTCTGGTGTGCGAAGAAGGAACTAATTTTTTCTTTGAAAATTGTCAATTTGAAATTGTCAAAGTTCCAGTTTACTTTACGTCTCAAATACTGAAAACTCGTGCTAAGGGTACAGCTCTTCACATAATTATACTGGACTGTAAAATATGTACAATTAGTTTAAAAGTTACTCTGTAATGTATGGAAGTAGTCTGTTGTGTGAGGAGAAATAAATGATGTAGGTATTATTAAATGATGTTTCGTTTTATCTGTACTAACATTATGAAGCTGTAGAGTTTGAGTTGAGTTTCGTTGAACGCGATAATCTCAGTAACTACTAGTTCCAATTGTAAAACTCTTTTTGTGTTGGAAAGCCCATTTATCTAGGAAGGCTATCAATAGGAACCGAGCAGTCGAGGTGAAAACACGGGGAACAACTAGTGTCATGATATAGGGCATGCGGACAGCGAGTAACGGGCAACTCGCTGTCCGAACATGGACCATGCCCGGGTCGACGGCGTGTCGTGTTCCACGCGCGCCTCAAAGAGCGTCAGCAAAATGACGGGGCCCCCTCTCAGAGGGCCAAAGCCTGCCGGGGTCGCTGGACTTATTTCCTTACCGTGAACATAAAGGGCTATTAAAGGACACCGTGGGTTTTAGTCAGTACAAGTCTGACAGTCCCTCCCGCCCTGCCCGTGGTCTCATTTGATGATTTTAGCACGCTAAAAAAAAATTGTCATGGTATAACAGTAATAAATTAAAAATGTAGATACCAAAATTACCAAATAGACAATTTTATCATGATAACAGTATCTATTTGTCAAAAGAAGGCTACTATATAATAAAGATACTAATAATAGGTATTCTGTATTAATCTTCAATGCGACAGGCAAATAGGTTTTATTGAAAAAAAATAGGGATATGAAGAAAGATACTTGTCAATGTTTTTAGATTGAAAAAAGATTTTAAACACTAATTTTTTAACAGAAATTAGACCTCTCATCTTTAGCATAATTTTTATATAAAACAAGCAGCTTAACTTTTTAATGTAAGTATGAATAACGACGCTAATATAAGCACTATTAACAATTAGCAAAGAACCTACCACACAATAAAAACCCACATAATGACCATTAATTACTGATAATAACCACTGACGTCAACCGCCATAACCCATACCCAATTTACATATTTAACACGAACCGTGCAATTTTTCACAAGGTTTTGTAATTTTTATCAGCGAGTCACTTACTAATAAATTTCAATAATCAATGATCTTGTTTATAACTGCAAAGTCATTAACTGAGTGGACTAAACGACATGTGAGAACAGGGCCGTCGTTTCCATGGGGCGCTCTGGGCATATGCCCAGGGCCCACAGCTCTTGAGCCCCTGAGTTCCTGAAAACATAATAAAGGATTACAAAAACTATTGGATACTAACCTTTGATGATGATGATGATGATGGGACTCCCTTTTCCGCACTTAGACTCCCATTCGGTCCGTTGTGCGTGGGGATTCTGGCTAACAGAGCCAGCCTAGCTCCGCCCAAAAGCACAGAAGCCTCCTGGGAGCTTCACAGGCTTCGCGGAGCGACCTCACTGTTCCGAGGATTTCTTCACGTTGAGAGGCCACGGCCACGCATTCCAGGATAACGTGGGCGGCTGATTCCTCGGCGTCAAGGCATCCCCTGCAAAGGGGACTGTCTGTGGCACCTATGTTAAAAAGATACTAACCTTTGTAGAGATAACGCTAAGAAGAAGAAATTGGATGTGACATGTATCCATCACTCATTATAATTACGTTTGGTGAGAACGTTGTTCCACGCCATGTTCCAAAAAACCACATGCGCAAATTGCACAACCAGTCTTATCCACTGATATAAGAGCATTCCGTACGGGGCAGAGAGTCCAAATACGTGATTACAGTGGTAAGAAAAAGTGGGAATTCGGCACAGTGGTCAAACGCTTGGGTCAGCTACATTATGAGGTTTTAACGGATTCAGGTGCAACATGGAGAAGGCATGTTGACCAAATGTTAGGCACCTCGATAGATAGAGCTGTAACGCAGTAGTTAAGGGCGGAGACCTATTGGATACTAACCTTTGTAGAGATAACGCTAAGAAGAAGAAATTGGATTGTGACATGTATCCATCACTCATTATAATTATTGAATAAAAACCGGCCAAGTGCGTGTCGGGCCACGCACAGTGTAGGGTTCCGTAGTTGCCTATCAAAATACTTATGCGAACTAATTAAACTGATTCGCTGAATTTAATTTTAAAAAGAAGAATTTTCAAAATCGGTCCAGGCGTCTTTGAGAAATCGGGGAAAATACATAAAAAAAAGATTAGGACGAATTGAGAACCTCCTTCGTTTTTCGAAGTTAGTTAAAAATAGTTGACAATAAAAACCTACCCATCCCCAAAACATACCCACCTATTATAGCTGTAAAAATAAAGTTGACAAACTTACATTTGCAGTTGAAGAACAAGTTCTGCGATACATTTTGTTTAGGAAAATATATTGTCCAAGTACGTTTTATAAGTTGGTCGACTATTACTCGTAAACTTGTAAAGCCTACTTAGTCATGATAATTTTCCTTAAAATTTCGTTATAATATATACTACTATTGTGAATTTTTTCACACCCCCAAACATAACCGTTTAGCTGGTAGAGGGGGGGGACACTCGAGTCGAGCAAAAATTAGCACTTTAAAGCTTAATATTTCACAAACGAATCTTTCTATCAAAAAATTGTTAATGAAAACTATCAATATTTTTTAAAGACCTATTTAATGATACCCCACACTAAGGGGTACGCGAGAAAAAAAAAACATCCCCACTTTACGTGTACAGGAGGTACCCTAAAAAAAATATTTTACTAGATTTTATTTTACCACTTTTTCGGCACAACAAATCCGTATATTCACACCAAATTACAGCTTTCTAGTACTGGGCGTCTCTGAGCTAAGCTGCGGACAGACGGACGGACGGACGGACGGACGGACATGGCGAAACTATAAGGGTTCCTTGTTGACTACGGAACCCTAAAAATGGTTTAATTCATATAACTATACTATTTTCTTGCATACAATAAAAACAAACGAAATTATTCTTAGGGTTCTAAAAATTTAGTTTTTTATCCTATACTAGCTGTTCTCCACGGTATCACCCGCTGCTCACCTACTACTGGCCGAAGCGTGATGTTTATTGTATTCCTCGATCAATAGACTATACAACACAAAAATAAATTTCCAATTCGAACTAGTAGTTCCTGAGATTACTACGTTCAACCAAACAAACACTTTAGCTTTATAATATTAGTATAGATGCAATATCGAACCAGAAGCAGCTAAATGTCAGTATTTTACATGGAGCTACTGCGGTGACTTCCACAACCCAGTAACTGGGTTATACGATACCCCTTGATCATTCTTGCTCTCAGGCTTTTGATTTTGTGACAAACGTAACTGAGGCGGTCTGCTAGTGCTATTAATTATCCACATTAATGGAGCCCCTAGCCCCTAGTCCTAAAGTGCCCTTCAACAGTTACAAACCGGCCCTGTGTAAGAAGGGGGAAGGGAGTGAAGGGAGGGGACATTGGGGGGGAGGTAGTTAATTGCCATTCAGTATTAGCACTAACTGGAAGCGATGTAGATAAGGATGAAGTATTGCTCGTCCGTCTGTCTGTTCCTGTGATCCTGTGCCAAAGAGTACTGAGGACGGAAAAAATAATGTTATCAGTTGCATTTTTGTGATTGATGACCTTATAATGTTGCGAAAAACATAACATTTTGGGATCTGCAAAAACCATAGATGGGTAATTTTTTGTTGGCACGCAGAATATCCTATAACAATATATTCTTCTTGGATTTGCAAAGGAATTTAATGGTAACATAGGCCATCCATCTTTTAACCCTTTTGTTTCTTTTACGATTCAAACAGCTCTAAATTTCGATGGCCTTTCTTTAATTATATTAAAATCTAATCAGTAAATTGATCAATTTCTGTAGGAAGACTCGACTCATAAAAGTGTGGAATTCTTCTGCAGGATGTCTAGAAACACATTAAATTTTAATATCTACCAAATTCTTCCGCTCCCTTGCAAACCGTACATCCAGACACATCACTAACCTTAACCCATGCATGACTACGTCACTACGCAGTCTGATTTAAATACCCACAAGTCCAGCAGATGTCGCCAGCCTGCGATTATCCTTACGATAATCATACGACTAATCGCACAGTCGACATAATTGTTTTGTACTTAGTCGTCGGATGATATCTCGAACAGTTAGCCTCTAGATTGGTCTTGATCAGTGGCTCCCAAAGTTGCCAGATACAAAAACTAAACTGCCACCTTAAAAAAAAACTCGGCAAATTCAGGACTCACCTCTTCGTCCCGTACGGTCTAGTGGCTGGGATACCTGGCTTTCACTCAGGAACCTCGGGTTCAATTCCCGGTACGGGAAAATCTTTCATTCAGATCCAGCCTGTCCCTTGGTATCCTCCCTCAGTGACGCCCTAAGCCGAGGTTCGAATTCCACAGGCGGTGCTCTTAGAGTGTGGTCACTCAATTTCTATTTAGTTACTCAAATACCTAAAACGCAATGAATTGTTCGGTTTATTTCGGTAACTACATATTAAGTCTTATAGCCATGGCCAAAACCTACACGGGACATTTCCATCGTCCTAATTTTTAGGGTCCATTCAATATTCACTCGCGGGCTTTAGGAAATGCTGATCTAGATTATGAGGACTGATTAGATAGTAGCTACTGACTTTGCTTTGAGCTCGTTTTAGTAACTTGGTTGGTACTTAATATGGTAATGTGTGTCTGTTTAAAACTGTAGCCGACAGGTCTTAATTGCGTATTTAATCGAGTTGAATCAGCACTGAAATTAGAAATGAAATCGTTAGTAGAAACCAAGGCAGCAACTTGCTTTGGTACTGTATCTGTAACGAACAGATGTATCGTAATCATAGATATCGTGATGTTTTTGCCTGAATTTCTTTTTACTAAGAGACTGGAGAGATTTCTTAAAACACATTGCACAGAGTTTATTAAAAAAAAAAAACCAAATGTAAAAGCACTGTATTCTCATCATAGCCATGGTTGACAACAAAGGACTGCCTTAAACATAAAGTTTGCCTGCCTATTATATTTTGGATAGGAACTTTTTGTAAGCACTTTCGAGAACAAAATTAAAGTTAAGTTAAAATGCGTACAATTCGGGACCCTTCGGCCTTCCCTTACTCTAAAGTGTGAGGCAGTCAGTACATCCGACTGCATCACGTTGCGACCACATAGCAAACTACAGTATTCTACGTACACATACCTGACCGCTGGAGCAGTCAAACAATTTCCGGCGGTAGGTGCGGCCAAGCAGTCGCCACAGGCATAAACAGAATGCTCATTCAGTTCGTATCTTGCTGTCCAAAGAAAGGTAAACATAAATTTACTAGGGGCTAAGTAGCTTCAATGACCCCGGAACGTAAAGGGCTATTGAAGGACACCGTGGATTTTAGTCAGTACAAGTCTGACAGTCCCCCCTGCACTACCCTGGGTGGGAGGACTCATTTGATGATTTTACCACGTTAAAAAAAACCTCTAAGCGTCCAGGTTCCAACGAAGTCCTCAATAAACTAGGATAACTACACTAAACGGTATGAGGAAGCTGTCAGAATCAATTACTAGCCTACTAACATGCAGAGAGCACTTTACATATCAGATGTGTTCAATTGAAGCGCTTCGAGTTCGTTCTAATTAGTCATTAGAGTTAATTACTCGCATCGCCTGCTAGCGGTGACGATTGACATACGAATGAATCTGATACAGATTTATTGCAGGAGTTTGGATAGATTTGATTCCTCTTCTGCATGGCGTATCGATGGCGAAAATCACTGATATTTGGGTCCATCAGGTTAGACTGTAAGCCGATTCCAACATTGTTGGGTAAAGTCTAAAGGCTAAGCAGCACTTTGTAGTGGTCTACCTTCATTCCACCAATTCTTTTGTCTTCGGAAAAAAGGCCATTTTTGAAGTTCTACCCACATAAACTATTTATGGCAAGCGGAGAACCATGAGTTTCCCGTTGTAGTAGGTATATTAGTATCCTTTGTTTACACGGTTTAATCTCTATTTCACTGGCTCTCCTTCACACCAAGCATCTGACTGCATTGCATTGACAGGCCTGTTGGTCTAGTGGTTAGTGACCCTGACTGCTATGCCGGAGGTCGTGGGTTCGATTCTCACCCAGGACAAATGTTTGAGTGATGAGCACGATCGTTTTTTCTGTGTCTGGGTGTAATATTATCTATAATATTTATGTATTTAGAAATATATAAGTATGTTTATCAGTTGTCTAGTACCCATAACACAAGCTTTGCTTAGCTTGGGACTAGATGGCGTTGTGTGATAGTTATGGTATATTATATTCAATGCACACACCCTCACGTCATTTCGTAACGACTGGCAGGTGGCGCTAGTGACAGATACTTTTTTTTTATCGTGTTAAAATCATCAAATGAGTCCTCCCACCCAGGGTGGGACGGGAGGGACTGTCAGACTTGACTGACTAAAATCCACGGTGATCCTTCAATAGCCCTTTACGTACCAGAGCCACGGTTACCTGGTAAGACAGTCCCGCGACCCTAGTGACAAATCATCATCATCAGCCTATAATGTTCCCACTGCTGGGACACAGGCCTCCTCTCTGTGAGAGGGAGTGGGCCATAATCCACCACGCGGGCCAGTGCGGTTGGTACCTAGATGTCACATGTCTTCGAATTTTTGGTTCTAGGACATGCCGGTTTCCTCACGATGTTTTCCTTCACCGTTTTGAGAGCAGTGGTGATGAAATAAATTAGGTACACAAAGTAATGCGCCTGGCGGGGTTCGAACCCACGACCTACAACTCGTAAGTCGGGACCGATACCACTGGGCCACCACTGCTCTCCTGTGATAGACTAGGGGCATATTTGTCCAACTTTAAAAGTAGTTGGACCACAGCATCTTTTGAGAGTTCCGTGGTCCAATACACTACACCCATCACTACCTATACTGACCATAAGTCGGTTCGACGCAGTAGGTAAGAACCTCGGTAGCTCGGTTAGAAAGAGCGTCAGATGTACTAAATCGGAAGGTCGCAGGTTCGAATCCTGCTCGCGGTTCGTTTTTTTCTTTCCAAAGAAAAGCTTTGAAATTCGATACGCATGCGTTAATGCGTATCATATTTATAAAATACATAAGTCGGTAGTTGCTACTGCTAATCGCACCCAGAAGCAACCTTTTGAAACGGATAACTTTTACGTCGTTGAGGCAAGGGCGTTTTTATAATGCAAGTGTTCTAATTTGAAGTGTGGTATACTGTAGGTAGGTACAGTACTACTCAGTGACTTTATAAACATGAAACATCAAACTAATACCAAGTCAAAATCCCGACTACTGAAGTTCGTCCTTACACGATGCTCATTAGCTGAAAATTGCACGATTAATAACAGCGGGTGTAGCGACGAGGCGACGCGGGCGCACCGTGACCGAGCCGTAATTACTGCGGTGACCACACTGGATGGGTGGGACAGGATATAACTATTTAACTTGTGAGAGCTTGCATTGAATTTCTGAACCTATATAATGATTAGTACGTAGGCATTAGGCAGGTTAGATATCGCTTTACGTGATATGAGGAGGGTGAGAAGTGTTTTGATAACGCGAATTGTAATAATTATTCACGTGTCGATACCAAGAACCAATAAAACTATAGAAATGAAGATCGATGCTATTCTCTTACTAAGGATACCACAGCCTTGTATGCTAAAAACTGCTGGTTTTTTGCATATCCCAACACTGGGTCTGCGCTTCGCAGCATTGCAGGAGTCTTTCACGAATTGTGATGAGAATGTCATCCGTCCTTAGAGGGTTGGGTAATTTCAAGTAGAAAATATATCCTGCATACCAAAGAATAAGAAGAATGGAATTGATTGAACTTCGCTGTCATCAGTTCAGAGTTTGACACCATACGTAATCATCAGTCAGCCACCTTTGGCTGACTGATTCTTTGTCCATATTTGTTTCTTATTAGTTCTGTATTAGAAACAATTTAGAGGGCTAGAGAATCTTAGCTGGACATTCAACGAAAATAATGATATACTAGAACGGTCTATTCGGTATCTGATGCTGACATTCGCTCTTTGCATAGTACACATTTTATTATTGTTTTTCGACTTTTTAAACTTTGCTCATTTTTGCATGTAGGTAGGTAGTTTTTAACCGACTTCAAAAAGAAGGAGGTTATCAATTCGACTGTAAGTTTTTTTTTTTGTGTGTTTGTTACCCGATTACTCCGCCAATTATTGTGGACCGATTATTAAAATTATTTTTTTGTTCGAAAGGAGATACTTAAGGAGTGGTCCCATTGTCTCCATGTCAGGATCTGATGCTTGGATCCTGGAGAAATCGAGGGCAACCCTCAAATTTTATAGGCCCACACATCGTTTTTCTCAAATTTTATGAAGTACCTAATTTAAGTATTTGCGTATGGTAATCATCATCTCATGTAGCTGAGCTGATGATGGAAGGTACAACTCCTCTAGTAAGGACTTAAATTGGCATCGACTGATTTGGTAAATTATGTTTGTGTTCGCATATCTCCGGAACTACAAGTCCGATTTAAGTAATTCTTTTTTTTGTTGTACTAGGTATCGTTCAACTTAGGGAATACTGCAAGTTTCATCAAAATCGGTTCAGTAGTTTTCGAGATAGGGAATGAATGTAAGAGATTTTTTTAACGATGTTATTACCGGTGTTACGGATTACAAAATTCTAGTGCTCATGTAAAAAAATTATGTGTAGGTACTCGTATTTGACAAGTGGTTGAATATATAAACTAAAAAGAGTAAAATAAAAACTTTTTCAAAAAAAAAATGTAACCACCTTCAAAAACAACCACAAAAAAGGGTAAAATAACCTTCAAAACTTTTCTTTCGGAAGTCGGTGGCAAAAAGACAATGAAATTAATAAAAAAAAAGTCACCGACTTCCGAAAGAAAAGTTTTGAAGGTTATTTTACCCTTTTTTGTGGTTGTTTTTGAAGGCGGTTACATTTTTTTTTGAAAAAGTTTTTTGCCAACTTTCGTTGTTTGTCGAGTTATTTTATTTTCTCGTTGAAAGTCGATTAACAAATTTTTATTCCTGTAGAATCTTGATATGACGACTGTTTGTACAGTCGACAATAAAATTGCAAAATTTTTCACTCTACAAGATAATATTAACCGAATTCTGGATCCAATATGGCTCCCCTAGCAATAATGGGCGCTCATTTGTTGTTTTAATTTAGCTCTAAATACACGCATGTGTTACTGTCACTCATAAATAGATATTAATTAGGTGGGGACCGCTTCTTTTCGTTACTATTTTGCTTAATTAACTATAAGTGTTGCTTTAGTTTGAAGTTTTGTGTTTATTTGTTGACTTCGAATTTGGAAGTCATTTTGTAAAGAAAACTCTGTAAACCTAATACGGTTACGTAAGACAAGCTATGTAGTCTGTGCGTAAGACGATTATGTAAATATTATAATAATTATTTACATGTTAAAATAATTATAAGAAATTATTAGTTAATTACTTACTTTGATCTTTTAGAGAAGGAATATTTTTGAGCCTCAATGCCTCGTTTCGACTGAAATCGGGCAATACCAAATGCAATACAAAAATTCGCATACAGAAAAAAAAAAAAAGAAATGTAGGTAGTCTTCTTTTTACAAGTAATACCTATCTACACAAGTACTTAATCTTGCTGTTCATTAGATCATAACTGATCCATCACAGTGGAGAACATCTATGATGATTCAACCTATCCAGTTTGATAGTATTTAATCAATGATGACTAGATACGAGCGCCACTGGCTATAGTCCAAGAGCTACTGAACCACAGAACATATATACCCCTAAAGGGGAAGAATGACGACTCCATACTAATTTTGTGAGGAAAATTTTCCTTACCGACCAGCGCCATCTATGTTTAGCCCACGAAAACATGGCAGTAGAATCGGGCGGGAATTTCAAATACTACAAGTACTTTACAGGTTCTTTGTTTTGCATTTTATGCACAAGTACATTGCGCTTCTCGATAGTTTCTTTCAAATTACTATCGAGAAACACAATGTACTTGTGCATAAAATGCTGAAAGATAATAAGTAAGGAGCAGTTTAGTAAAACAAACGATTTCATTTGACTTCTTTATTCATATAAGCTACAATGACATATTGTACTAAGGTTCGGAAACCGATGTAAAGTGATGCTGGCATCTTTAGAAGGTGAAGTTCCACACATAGCACAGATTCTAGTGTTTTCTTCCTACGAACTCATCGGGAATAAGGCACAAAAACAAACAAGAGTCACTGTCTCAACACCGGGTCTATATCTCACAAATACGCACTTAATTTCACCAAAACACAGACACAGAGGAGCAAGCTCGACTCACATTAACAATATTGTATGTAGAATTAAATGCAACTGTTTTATTTATTACAAATAAACACAAGAACAAGATCTAAATAATAGTGCGCAAGCGATGGCAGACATTTTTTCCTATGACGTCAAATAGCCAATAGACAATATGGCGTTCCAGTGTTGTCATGTTGTCATATTATTATCTCCTTTTTGTTTTGTGTATTCATCAATTTTAAATGTTAAAAATTTCATAACAAACATTTTCTCGCATCAGAATAAGAGCAAAAATAAATTTAAAGGATAACAATACTTTAAAATCAATTAATAAGCCTATTATTAGATTGAATGTGAAATAGTATTTTTGTTGGCAACATTATGTAATTCATCTCTTTTACTCTAATGTTGATGTCTCTTTCTTGTTTTCTAGCCCACCTACTTCTTGTTCGTAGAACAAAGTCGACACCCCCGTACTGAACCCTGCGACTAACGGTCTTCCTGTAAGGTTAGAAATTTGTACACGTAATATTTATAGTATGCTAAGAGCAATAGTGACGACCTGGCAGGCGTCAGCCGTGCACATCATTAGACAATTTAATTTTCAAAGTGTAAAAAAAATTGAAAAAAAAAACTTGTTCCTGTAAGCTTAAAAATTTAACAACCGTCAATTAGGTAGATGGGTAGTCAGTTTTGCGACTTCATTCAACATGTCAAGAGAAATCTCAATGTGCTTGACCTACCTACCTAAGCTAGTCTTTGTGGGATATTATTTAACCGTACTATGTCTACGGACATGTTGGCATTTTTAAGAATAAAATCAATATGTTTTTTAATAATAAACAAGGACAGACTCAAAGTCATGAAGTCAGTTGAAATGTGTCATATTATAGGTACAGCGCCATCTTTTACCGAGTAGCAAAACTAATATTAAAAGTAAAATGCTGCCATCTAGCGTGGTATGGTTAAACTTTTATGTCTACTTGCTTGACACTTGACAGATTCATTTCGTTTGCGTTTGACAGCAAAGACCCATTTCTCGGAACTGTTATGCTACTGAATTGAAAAGTAGATGTTTTCTGAAAGCAATATGTAAATAAATCATGAACTTTATTCGCGCACACTAGCGACATTACAGTTTACATCTGCACTTTAACAAAAAGCCGGGTAATATTAGAGTCTATTCATGTCATGATTGTCAAGACTGACGACGAGTCGCGTCGCGACGTCATCACGTCAAATTCGCTGTTGAAACTGGTTGTGGTTTACAGAGCGGGAATGGTATGAAGACATACCTGTGCGAAGTGAAGTGGTCAATCAGGTGATAGTAATATATTTACGAGTATCAACACAATGCCGCCAAGTAGCTTACGGGTCGTGTACGCGTTCGCCAGAGAAATGCATCCGAAAACGAGTGATGTTTTCATTGAATACGGCACAGCCGGATTCCGCACAAAGTGAGTAATTTTTTTTAAACATTTTTTTTTAAATTTCCTTTTGTGTATTTACCAAATAAGGTCATAGAATAAGTAAATAAGCACATTACGGCTGCACCTTTCTCTCATGTCCGTTGAGTTTGTCACGTAAGCATATTGTCGCATAAGTTGAAGTAATAGTAACGAATTGTGAGTCATCTGCAATATCGTTTACTAACGAATTCATAACGGGAAGTCGCTGACACTGCCGGCTGTGATTATGGTCAATGACTCGTGGTAATATATAGGTAAAACAATAGACATGCTGTGATTCATTGTACCCATAAATTTTAGGTGAGTGCAACGTTCATTGCAAGTATTACTCAATGATTATGAGGAAAACGGTAATGTAAAAGACCTATAAATAATTATACTGACTATAATAAACAAAGGCCAATGTTAAAAAAGTTTTCACATAACTTTACAACAATGTATCTCTCAGTGGGGGGTCTGAACCATATTGTAGCTTTGCTCTCAATCTGGTGGCAAAGTGTCTGCTCTATAGTTTAATTATCTTAGACGTAGTTATATCTAATAAGAGTTCACAGGTCGTTTCTACAATCATTTATTTTGTTGTTTGACATAAATGACCCCTTTCCATTCTGTTAGATTTAAATTATGATTATATGTTCATACTGGCTTATGAAGCAATAACCAGAATTATAAGTTCCTAAAAAAAATTTTTAAAAAACCTATTAGTTATTACTAACTGTCCCTGTCAATGACGATATAATACTAGACTCCGCATGCAAGATATAAGGAACAAAAACTATTCTGTCAACTCGCTGTGGTACTACGTAAGCGAGGGGGGCGGGTTACTGCGTTGTGATTGACTAACTCAAGGTCTGTTCTGTCTCAACGTATGTTTTCGGCTCACAGGATTGGTCGAAATGAGATGGATATAAGACTTTTTTGCCTAATGTGTTGACAGACATCGGTCGCCTGTTATTAGGAGTCTAGTATTATATTGTCGTTGGTCCCTGTGGATTCATCCACTACTCGACTACTATTCGTTGTAGCATGATGTTATATCCTTTCTTGATAAATAGACTATCCAGAAAAAAAAAATTTTGTGCAGACATTCCTACACAATGAACACAGAATATTTTAGCAAATAATTTCATAAATTTTTGGCAGAATAAATAGCTATCTGACTCACACTGGCGACACTATTGATAATAATATCATTGATTTTTATTTGTCTCTAGCATAGTTTTGTAACTTCCACAAAAGTATTGCAACTATTTGAAAGTTTCGAGGCCATTGATAATGGTAACGGTTGTTTTGAACAAGTGCAATATTTTACACATTTTATTGCTCTAGTTTTAGTGTTACCATTTACTTTTCTACATTCTTTAGAAGATTTATTATTATTAGTTACAAAATTAATTGTTGAATGAAATTACTCCTTACTACTAATATACAGGTTGTTTCTTTTAAATTGGCCAAAAGGGAGAAATCCGAATCCATAAGAGATATGGGAAAACTTTCTTAGAAACCTATATTTCAGAGGAAGGATGAATTGCTGTTGTTTTTAATAAATCAAGTTAATTAACAGATAATATTTAATAGACAGGAAGTAGGAAATTAT
This sequence comes from Agrotis clavis, assembly GCA_954870645.1. Taxonomy (NCBI): domain Eukaryota; kingdom Metazoa; phylum Arthropoda; class Insecta; order Lepidoptera; family Noctuidae; genus Agrotis; species Agrotis clavis. The sequence continues at coordinate 7,757,311 of OX940940.1, forward strand.
TAAATCAATCAACTTGGCTTATCTCTGATTAAATCCGGAACAGAAAATGAGGAATGCTTTTATCTTACTACTAATTTTTTTAACGTAGTAGGTAGTTATTATTTATTATTGGGACAACAAAATAAAAAAAAACTTCGTTAAAACTACAAATAAATTTAGAAATTAAACTATAAAAACCTAGTCATGCATTTGACAGCTAATCTATGTGAAATTCCTTACCCACCCACAATGGTTATGCTATGGGTGTCACTATTAATTAAAGAGGTCACCAGTTCATTGTATGCATTCCTGCCAGCTAAACTATTTAAGTGAGCCCATTCCCACCATTTGTAATATAAAGAAGGGGGAACTTTGAAGACACAATTGGCACAGTGGCTGAGTTTATCTGCTGCACAGCATGTCACGGGTTTGATTCCTACACGGATTAAATTTAATTGAACTACAGGTTGTGTGTTGAGGTTTTTTTAATGATGTAGATTGTAGATTTAACACCCAGTCAGTTTTTTTACTTTGTCTTAGTTATCTGCTGTGAAAAATGGTGAAGAAAAATAATGGTTGCAATTGGCATGAGCTAAGAACCAAAAGTAAGGTATAAATGTCATCTAGATGTCACTGGGTGGTGGCTTACAGGCCCACACAAAGATTAAGCCGAATTCGTTTTGGGTTGGGGAAAACATGAACTGCATCTGAACTCGTACTGACTAAAGACCACCATGTTCCTTCAGTTACCCTTTCCATTACATGGTACCCTGTTTAAGAGCGCTTATTCTGTAAGTTGGCAACGTCGCAAATAGTTGCCAAATATTAACAAGTTTTGTTCGTTTGTGAGAAGTGGAAAGAGTGGATGGAGGCCTTTGCCCAGCAGTGGGACACTATGGGCTGAAATAAAAAAAAAAACAAAAAAGTTTTGATTAATTTTACAAATTTTCTGTATGAAAATAAGAAATATGGCTCTGTAGTGCACTTAAAAGTTGATTAGGGAATGCAATAATTAATATCATAACACCGAATATATAGTTTTAGACGTAAAAAAGCATTTGGAAACTTTCCAAATGCCTTTTATACACCTGAAACGGTTACAACATCAAATTCAGTTTTAATTGCATTTCTATATCAATTTTCTAGTACACTACAGAGCCATATTTCTTATTTCCATACAGTAACATTGCCAAATTAATTAATACTTGTAAATATTTGACAGCTATTAGCGACGTTGCCAACTTTGTGGTTATACGCCCTTAAATAATCCTGTGACCTCCTCAGTACTGGGCCCCAGTGTCCCAAAATAATAGGCTTTGCGTTTTTCAACCATTTTGATTTTAATGAAGAAAACTGCCCTCTAGATCAAGCTTTCAGACTATATAGGAAATCGTTTCCAAAATTCATCAAAACCTAGATTCAGTCTAAAACAATTTGCATACAAGTGTGCGAAATAGGAATGTATTTATATCTCAGCTAACATACACCAGATTGCACAAACAAATTCAGCAATGCAAATGTCTAAAATAATAAAAATCCCACTTTGATCCATACCTTTTCCAATATATTACTTCTGGCCGTTTTCCAACCACTTACAAGATGTATATTGACTTTATTATTTTGTTATCATAACATGCCTACTTTATTATAAATGTTATATTTTGATAGAATAACATTTGTTTCGATAACATTGTGAAGTATTTTTGAATTTGATGTAGAATCGAAAAATACTATGTAACTGTTATATTTTGAATGCCAACACGTTCTTGTAAGTTCTACTCGTATATTTATTTGAAAAGTGGTAATTTTGTCTCTTCACACCTATATTATGTACTACCTACTCCAAAAGTATTTTAAATGATTTTTCTGTTGTAGTTCTTGCTGGAACTACAATAGAAAATTCATAATATAATAATTTGGTAAGTTCACTTATAAGATTACAAAAAAAACAGAAAAAAAATAGTAATCTAAACTCTTTTCGTAACAAGTTCAGCATGCCACAACCACAAGCTAATGAGCAATTACTTAACAAAGCGGAACAATATGGAATACTAATTAATACAATGTTGATTACAGAAAAAAGTTTTATAATGCAAATACCATGCTATGAACGTAATATTCGAGCATAACATCATGCCTTTAATACCGGAGGGAACAGGCAGAGGCGTATCTAATCTACCACATACATTGACAAGTGATGTATACGTCCGTAGCCCCGGAATGCAAACGGCTACCGAAGGAACGGTATGGACTTTAAGGCAGTAATGGTCAGAAAGAGTCCCGCTCCTCTCGGCTTAGGAGGACTCATTTGATGATTTTGACACTGCAAAAAAAAAAGAAACTACGAGGTTCCTGATAGAAAAACTCAATGACACAACCTTTGAATTAAACCCAGAACCTCATGTTTAGCAGTAGCACTTGAAGACGGGGCCCCCCTTAGAGGGCCAAAGCCTGCCGGGCTCGCGGGAGTAACGAGTAACCGTGGCCCCGGAACGTAAAGGGCTATTGTAGGACACCGTGGATTTTAGTCAGTACAAGTCTGTCTATCCCTTCCGCCCTGCCCTGGGTGGGTGGATTCATTCGCCGATTTTACCACATGAAAAAGGGCTTATGGTTATGACCACTACACCAAAGATGCAGAAAAAAATTTCCATCTTTCGTAGTCATAATTATCCATTAAACATTTACTTACTGCTTATCATTAAAATTTTATGAACAGAAATATCGTATGGATTTGTAATGGGGAGATAATGTACAACACTATGTATAGGCAACCGCAATGGTTACACTGATTGATTACGCAGATGTTATCTCATTAATTTAAGACTGTTTACGCATGAGGAGTATGCTTGAATGAGCATAATATGATGTTTAGGCAGAGTTTACATTGAGGGCAAAGAGCGGAGCGGAAAACGAAAACTTTAAAGCGCTTACATTACCTAGTGTTTCACGCTTCGACCAATCTAAGGTGTGTTGTTGATCGATTCACTGCATAATATGCTGGCAGAATACTGTCGTTTATAAAACAATTCAGTTTTGAGGGATAGGTACGTTATGAAGCGGTGTCTACTGCGAAGCAGTCACGCTAGCGATGGAGGAGGCTGGCGTCATGAGGGACATGACATCGTCCAAGTCGCGACCCAGCCGCTGCGAGAGACTTCCAGGGCTACAGACGTCACGACTTCACGAGACGATTTCCGACCACCGTAGGCGCGAGCATATGGACAGCGAATATTGGGTGACTCGCTGTCCGATCGTGGACCATGCCCAGGTCCACGACGCATCATGTTACGCGTACGAGTCAGTAGTACAGTCGTAGAGTCCCTTTTGTCCCGCACTGGACAGGAGAACTTATTTATTATTTGATCACAAAAGAAAACGACGATAAGTTATGTGCCCCAAAAGAGCAATCACCTGTAGTTTTTACTCTATTACCTAACAAGTCGATATATTAACGAAGTATACCTTCGGATGCAGCTCTAGATTTAAACTACCCATGCAAATGAGGTTAACTTATTCTCTAGAATTATTATTTACTATCGATCCGCCCCGGCTTTGCGCGGGTGACGGAGAAATTCCGGATTTTCCAGTGGGTTTTCCAAAAATTTTGTTTCTTACGAATACAATCATTTTCCTTACGATTACAAACACCAAAAACAGATAGTTTCTGAGTTTAATCCTCTTCAAATGTCGCGACGAGGTGGGCATAACTAAGGGCCTCTTGCGTTAGCCCAGGATCGGAATAGTTGAAAGTCATAGGGAGTCTTTGCCTTTGCCCAGCAGTGGGATGACTCAGGCAGATAGTAACAGTAAACTAAAAAACTACTTAACCTGTTATAAAACTCTTTCACTAGAAAGTCACATTATCTGTAACCAACGACGATAAATAGACTCCTAATAACAGGCGACCGATGTCTGCCAACACATTAGGCAAAAAGTCTTATATCCGTCTCATTTCGACCAATCCTGTGAGCCGTAAACATACGTTGGGACAGAACAGACCTTGAGTTAGCCAATCACAACGCAGTACCCCGTCCCCCTCGCTTACGTGTTACCTCAGCGAGTTGGCAGAATAGTTTTGTTCGTTATATCGTGCAATGCGTAGTCTAGTATTATATCGTCGTTGTCTGTAACGTATGCTAGATTTTCTTTTCAACTGGTCGTTAGTGTACTTAGTTATTTACAAAGATGGTCGTGACGTGGGTTTACTTAGTAAACAGCAATTATCAATTAACCTGCAGACAATTTCCGCCCTTATGCAAACGGGATACAATTTCAATTAGTCATATTTGAACGCGCATAAAACAAATGCGTTCAGGTAGACGCGCCTTGCCCTATCAGTACAGTAATTGGAAGTATTGATCGCCTCTATATTGGTGCAGTTCGTGCAATGAAACAACGGATATAAGTACATAAGCTTTATGGGAAATTGTATGGCTATCTAAATGTGCTTAGTGGGTAAAGTTATCTCCATGATATTGGTAGTGATAATAACATAACATCACGCGTGTAATCTGTATAGGAATAAGTAACCCACCGCACTATTCCCAAATCTATGCAACTCCTGAACACCAGAATCAACAGTGGCAACCACCAGATAAGCGGCGAGACAATGAAGCTCGACGTGTCCCGGGGAATGAATTTAACTGTTCTGGATCTTGTAACGAAACTAATCAGAAAAGAATAGTGGAGTAGAAAAATACGTAGGTTTTTCCACTTCCCTCCAAATCGAGTAGAACAACAGAACATCGCAATATGCTGAATTTATCAGTCTATTCCGTCAAATCCTAACTTTTACCGCGAATGAATTTTGTTACCTTTTCTCCTAAACCAATGAATCGATCATCCTGTTTGGCATATGTAATGGATACGTTGTCAGGTGTACAGATTCTACGGATAGTATACCACCGTTTATCCCTATAAAAAGTACTGTTCCCAATAAATTTTCCCTCAAATGATAATTAATAATCGATGGTGTCACGTGTCGCCGAATTGAATACAGCGAGGCGAGCGAGCCGCAAGCAAAAGCTGGTTTTGATAAAACTTTTGGTTTTCTTTAAAACAACCATTGTTTTCGCCATTCTCCAAGTTCCAGTTATTATAGATGGATGCTGTCCATCTTCATGACATCCCATGTTTTAACCACGACTTGCGACACTACGGGAAGCGTTGCGCTATTCTTAGCTACGATCTCACGGCACTGGCATAATCTACATACCAATGTCTGCTATTTGTTCGTACCTGCTTGGTATTTATTTATTTGTGTGGTTAAATGTGAGTAAGGCTTGTTTATAGGTGATTCGCTTAGTCATGTCCAATCTTACTACTATTTATTACAAAGGCGAAAGATTCTGAGAGCGGATATTTGATACTCTTTTACACAAAAACTGCTGAATGGATTAGGTGAAATGATAACCAAGATTATCAGATACTTTTGATCCAAATGCGAAGTTCCCGTGGGAATTGGGATGGACATCATCGAACTTCACGCGGGCAATGGCACGGGCATAAGATAGTTTTATATAGGCAGACCTGGGAAGTCTGGATCAAATTGAACAGGGTCATAGGAGAGGTCATTTCCAATATTTTAGCTTCTGTGATGTACGGTGCTATTTTTTATGGTTCAAAAGTTAAGATCACTTTTCGTGTTCAGGTAGGCAACAAATGCTAGGAGATTGCAATTTTTGCATGATCTCTGTCTACTCTTCGAAGCAATAAAGATTTTGTTAGTAACATTGCACGAATACCTACAGCTTAGATTCTTCCGCCACAGCACATTGAAGCGTAATAAAAAGATTACATTAATTGTTATGACTAAAGATAACAAAGTGACACAAAAAATCGATACAAACGGCGCGAAACGCAATGTTTTTATCAATATAACTGTGATAGTCGATAACAGGCTAACAGACAAAGACAATGCCTTCTATGAAATGGTGTCAAACCGTTTATTTGACGAAGTATGATTCTTGGTGACGAAAACTGATCCTTGGTGACAAGGGTGGAAACAATTACTTATTCCTTTTGTTGAGTAAATGGGTATAGAAACGAACTGGGCCGTCTGGCTTTTATTTTCATTAACTTCCTGTCGAAGTCAAGGGCTAGATAGTTTTTCCTTTGTTAAAAGTCAAAGTCAAATCAGTTATTTAAATAAGGCCATCGAACAGACTTTTGAACGTCGAATAATATTAAAGGAAATGGGATGGGATAGGATTGATTCTACACCCATTCGCAACGGTAGGTTTGTATGAAGAAGAATGGGCAAGAAACTCTAAAATGTTCCGCTTACGTGCACTGATGCACTGTGCAGGGGTTTTTGAGAACAAAAACCTAAAATGGATCAAGCTCACCCAGAAAGAATTCTGGGTGAGCTTGATCCATTTTAGGCCTCATTTTTGTTTGTGGTCTAGATTTAAAATCCAAATAAAAAAAACTGTAGGATGAAAATTAATTAAACAAGTTGGTTATAATTTAATAAATTAAAAAATAATATATGTAGCTAAGTTAGTAGACATGTTCTAAATTAGAATGAACTAAAGGATGTTTTGAATGCTAAAGTTAGAAAAGCTAGAGCATAATGTCTGAATCTAAAGTCCATAATTCATTTCTGAAGATCCTACTAGCAACAAATTTTCAAGTTTCCAGGCACAAAACTTATTCCACGCTCAGTAAAACTTTCTTAGAAGTCAGGGATCACGTTCGACAAGTAAATAGCCTATCCCTTAGTAGTTCAGCCTATTACATTTATCCACGACTTTAGGAGTACCCAGAAAATGGTCCACTACCGTGTGTGTATTTAAACGGTTATTTTGATTGTTTCAGAGCCAATCTATTGGAACATGTGGTCTACCGCATGGGTCTGCTGGCTGTCATACGATCCAGGGTCTTGAATGGTAAGTGTAAGATTTTATTTAAACGGTAGAGTTTGTTCACTGTTGTATTTAAATACAACATGGTGTCAGAAGTGGGATCCGAATCCACGCCCTCAAAGAGGACCAGATTTTATTAAAACGGTAGAGTTTTTTCACTGTTGTATATAAATACAATATGGTGTCAGAAGTGGGATCCGAATCCACGCCCTCATAGAGGACCAGATTTTCTTAAAACGGTAGAGTTTGTTCACTGTTGTATTTAAATACAACATGGTGTCAGAAGTGGGATCCGAATCCACGCCCTCAAAGAGGACCAGATTTTATTAAAACGGTAGAGTTTTTTCTCTGTTGTATATAAATACAATATGGTGTCAGAAGTGGGATCCGAATCCACGCCCTCATAGAGGACCAGATTTTATTAAAACGGTAGAGTTTGTTCACTGTTGTATATAAATACAATATGGTGTCAGAAGTGGGATCCGAATCCACGCCCTCATAGAGGACCAGATTTTATTAAAACGGTAGAGTTTGTAGACACAACCACGAAAAAGGCAGTTGTACCTACGCTACTAATTGTTTGTCATTGGGGGCAGATCGTGGTGAATGTAGCCTGGAACGAAGTTTTATGTGGCTTTACCTAGCAGTGGCTGATGATAGACTAAGGTTGATGGTGACGGTGAATGCAACTTGTAGTTCGGTCAGTCCCATTATCTTACTGTTTTCTGATGAAATTATAGGAAGAACAGATTATTATTTTATTCAACCTCAGATTATGGTTGTTGACAAGAATCCGGAACCTAATTTGCAACATTTTGTTCTCAAAGACCTCTGGTTTTAAATCGGGTTATTTTACGAAAATCTAACTTTTAAAAGCTTTTCGAACAGGGCGGGAGGGACTGTAAGACTTCTACTGACTAAAATCCACGGTGTCCTTCAATAGCCCTTTCTGTTCCGGGGTCACGGTAAGGAAATAATCCCGCGACCCCGGCAGGCATTGGCCCTCTGACCCGGCCCCGTCATTATGCTGACGCTCTTTGAGGCGCGCGTGGGACACAACGCGCCGTCGACCCGGGCATGGTCCATGGTCGGGCAGCGAGTTGCCATTTACTCGCTGCCCGCATGCCCGCGCCTACGGTGGCCGGAGATCGTCTCGCGACGTCCGTCGCCGTGGGCGTCCACCACTGCGGGTGGGGCGGAGGGAGGACACTGTCCTCTCTCGCACGCGGCCCGCCTCCTCCTTCGCGAGCATTACTGCTTCGCAGAAGGAGGCGACCGCTTCCCACTCCGTCTCGCCCCGCAGCATGGCCGCGACCAATGCTGGGCGCGAGAGGTCTCCGCCTATCGCAGCCGTGAGGACACGTCGGAGCTCTGCCCAAGCGGGGCAGTCTTGCACCGTATGCTCCACCGTGTCCTCCGGGCGATCTTCTTAATGATAAATGATAAATGATAAATGATCTTTATTTAGCAAATTGGTTTTGGCAAACTCTTTTACACGTCAAAAAGACACTATTTTTAAACTAGATGAGGCCGGTGTTTCGTACCTGACTACTCTGAGAAGAAACATCCGAAACAAACTCAGAGGTCACAGTCTCTTTTAAAGTCCAGACAATTGTGTATTGGTAAAGTTATATGAGAACCATGCAGGTGTCTGAAGTGGTCTTTTGAAGAAAGAACCACTCAGATTTGAGTGGGCCTGTCCAGTCAGTGTAAGCATGTGTCAGTTACCGTGCAGCTCAACTCATAACATAAGGAGCTCAACGATACGACGATCAATACCAAAGAAAGGACATTTGGGTAGGCCGCATAAATAACTCAAACCGTCAGACAATTTAAATAAAAACGTAAAAAAAAATAGAATAATATTATGTAACCCACACATGTCCTCACATTCACAAATTCGTAAAAAAACAAAATAAATTAAAAAAGACAAAATTAAAATTACAAAGTAATTCATGTCACAAAATAAAAAGTACCTATAAAAAAAGACACAAAAAGAACAAAAACAAAATAAAAAGTATATACAAAAAGAGAATGACATAGAAAATGTCAAAATACAAAAAAAATATAAATAAATTACAAAGTAATCATGTCAAAATAAAAAGCTTCGCAGTGGTGACACCCAGGCGTTTCCTCCTTTCGCATCAGACACAGGTACCTCCCGAAACTTCCGTGTCCGGTGAGGACCTGCGTCAAGCGGTAGGTCAGAACGCCATGGCTTCTCTCCAGCCACTCTTCAAAGAGGGGTCTTATCGCCGCAGTTGCGGCGTGCCCGGCCTTCGGTCGCGACAGTCGTCCCCTCCATACTGCCCTGAGATCGCGCCGGAGCTCCTCCCGCCGCGCCTCGACTTCTCGAGGCAGCGGGGTCACGCCCCGGCGCTGCGCCTCCACGCGCCACTCATAGACGCGCTGGAGAGCAGTCGCCTCCAGATCCCAGGGCAACTTTTTCACCCTAATGCACCTCTCAACATTACCTAAAGAAAGCTATCTGAAGCCAACGAGTTAAAATAATTTCCAACCATAACAATAGTTCTCTGTTATAAGCTTAGCATAAAGGGTGCCATTCTAAGTACTTCTCCGGTACTGAATAATGCACCAGTTAACCTTGGTTTATAAACTGTACGCACGCTGCCGTTGATAAATATTGAACGTTAAAATTCCAATGTTCGCTATTTAATAGCTTATGCTGTCGCACTACGGACAAAGACCTCTCCCTCTTCGATGTTTTTCCGTCTACTGAGATTTTGAGCTCATTCGATGAACAGAAGTTAACCCTTTCCCGCAATTCCTGAGCTTCAGAAGCATTTTCCTTTCTGATTCATGACATGATGTTGATGATTCCCGGCAAAGACGGTTCCGTCCTCTATTTTTTTCTGTATCGCAATTCTGGACTCATCGTTTAAAAAGGGATCCAGCTATGCCATTTCCTTCAATTTTGGGACCGACTCGAGTGCGACAGATCATCTCATCAGCCCAAGATTCCCGTTAGTTAGATTTAATAATTCTTCAGATTTGTGAGCAGGGTACTCGAAACCACTTTTGAAATCAAGTCCGAAAACTCTGGTGACTAATCATAGGTTATCAACCGCGTATCGGTCATTCATTACCCTAAAAGATAACTGTCGCGATCTTCAAACGCCTCAACAACATTTAGGTCTACAAATTAGTGCGTAGAACAATTTGTCTGTCTTTAGTCTCGGCGCTAATTAGGAGTCAACAATCGTAGGTAGGTATGCATTAGCATTGCAAGCAGTTGCGAGTACACTCAATACTGATCTACATAATACGCCTTGAAATGCATTAGTAACTGTCGCACCTCATTGTTGGAACTGCATAATGGGGCGCAAATTTCGTGCCCTAGATTCTATACTTATAGGATGAGCTAATTTGGTATTAGAAGTATACACGTTAACATATTATAGATGAAGACCATAACAACCCGCATTGCGCCCGCGTGGTGGTTTATGGCCTACTCCCTCTCACTCAGAGGAGGTTTGTGTCCCAGCAGTAGGAAAATATATAGGCTGATGATGAGATGAAGACCATAGGATCGCGGATGCAAGCGCTTCCAACCTGTTCTATTGGAAATCTATGGTGTAGGCCTCTGTTCAGCAGTGGACGTCCTGCGGCTGATATGATGATGATTACATTACCATACAGCTGATCACGTAGGTTAACGTCTTTATTATTCTATTCTTTATACCCTTTTGAGGATCTCGCAGCATTCCTTCTTCTTCTATACTTCGTTATCACTCAATAGTCGCGTCCCTTTCTACCCACATCTTCTTTCACATAGTTCATTCATCGTTTCTTTTATTTAGCTGACACAGTAACCATATGATTTAAAAATAAACGTTTCGAAAGAGCGTTATTCAAATCACAATGTGAATGCTGCTTATAACTGGCGCAGACCTTTGACATTTTTTACAAGGTCGTCTCGAGAAACAAGTAATGGTAATATCTTGAGTTGATATCGTTCCGATCTTATTAAAGCCTTATAAAAGAGTCTTCAATATCAATGTACGTATAAATGTCAGGCCTGGATTTGTAGGATAATAGGTTTTATTGTTGGGTAATACATTTCTTAATAGAATTTCGGGGTTTAACACCACATTTTTTGCGTAATGAATTTTCGACACACGGCTCAGCGCTAATACCTATTGGGATCAATACCTAATCCAATAACCAGTGCGCGATAGAAAATCGTTCATGCATGCGAGACCTAAGTTGAAAGGAATCTTTTAACCCTAGAAAGATAGTCTGCGTAAAATTTACGCATGCGTTTTCGAAATATAGCTCTGTCTTTCTAAATAGCGCGAATCCATAGCTGTGCGTTTAGGACATCTCATTAGTCGCTGGGAGCTACCGTAAAGTGCCAGTGTCAATAAGGTATGTGTAACCGATTTTGAAATATAACGACCACGTGCGTCAAAATTACGCATGATTATCTTTTAAGTGACTTTTAAGATTTTGACTTGTTTATTCTTTTTATTTATTTTTATCTTTCTATAACTGTATTTCATTACTTATATTATTAGTTTGCTTTTATAGATATTGAAGCAAAAATATAACATAATGGGGTAGTAGAAACTTGGACGAAGACCATGTCCTGGCCAGCCGTATGCAAAGCGACGACGAGCTTCTCTGTGAGGATACCGACTGTGAAGCAGCGGACCATGAAAGTGAAGATGACGTGCACAGCGATACAGATGAAGTTTTTATAGATGAGTTACAAGAAGAACAGCCCCTTTCCCCTTTTATAATGAGGCGAAGGGCAAATTCGTCCTGAAAAAAATGTAGAGAAACCAGTGTGTCGTAAGCCTTACGTTGAAATTGCCAAAGTTGTTTGTAACAGATTTTTACACATCTATAATGTTTCTAATATATATAAGATATTCTAATTGTTGATTTTGTGCTATAAAAACGCTGATTATCATAGAAAAAAATAAATAAAGACTAAGTGTTAAAAAAATTGATCAATTATAGCAAAAGGTTAAAGTTTTTTTTTTTAATTAATAAATAAATCATTATGAATAAATTATCTGCAGTATTAATTATTCTAATATATGTGTTAATATATATAACATACGATTTTATTGAAATATATTAATAAACCTCAATCTACAGCTAATTAAAACACATGCGTCAATTTTACGCATGACTATCTTCTCCGTACTACACAATATGATTATCTTTCTAGGGTTAAAAACGATATTATTTTTGTCAGTTGAGATATCTGCATCTGCACCTAAATACACTCCTTATTTCCTTTTTATGAACGTCTCAATGAATTTAGATCTGAGACTGTACCAAGAATTCGTTCAGAAATCCAGGTAACACAGTGAATAAACCAGAAATAGGGCTTCACAAAATAATTTACTCTCACGTTTGACGTTCCGATCCGTTGACGCGCAAATCCGCATATCGCCGGCCATCAGCAAACTGGGCCACATATTAACATCACAAGAAATAGGCTAACTGTTGAGAGATATACGTGGGATTCCAGAATAGTGACAACTACATTCAAATTTCGCGAAAATCGGAGAAATACCGGATGCTATCTAATTGGGAGTTTATTTTCGGTGTCTTTAGGTAGAAATTTGAACGAAAACATTGAGAACACAGGATTCCATAAGAGTGACAGCTTCATTGAAGTTCCGGGATAATTAAAGGAATACCGGATGCTATTGAGACTTTATGATGTTAGTATCGAAAGAAAATATTGAGTACACATAGAATTTTAGAAGTAACAGCTTCATTCATTCGCGAAAATCAGAGGAATAGTGGATGCTCGAATTGAGACTTTGTTGTTAGTGTTTTAAAGTGTAAAATTGAACGAAAACACAGGCAGTTAATTTGCAGGCGATTGAAAATGTACCATTTGATTTTTGTTCGACAAAGCATTTGTGATACCTGTACCTACTGTTGGTGTAGATGAATGTGTGACTCTTAATTAAAAAACTTCGAAAAACTCATATAAGTAGGTATCTTCTTTATTGTTACCTACTCAAATACTATTTGAACTCGACACAAATGAAATTTTCATCACTAAAAATACGGTCTATAATTCAATGTCAAGTGATATTTTCTTCAATATTTCTATCAAAAGGTCTACCAGAAAATCACCAAGCTCTTCCAAATTCCTCAAACTTACTCGCCAGTCTGATTTGTGCTTTAATTTACAGAAAATAGGGTTTATAATTAAATGTCAGCAACTCTCTCCTAAGGCTTTCATGTTTTATTTCAGGACGCACAATCGGCATGATGATAACTGCCTCGCACAACCTTGAACCAGACAATGGAGTAAAACTGGTGGATCCTGATGGTGAGATGTTGCAGGAGAATTGGGAGGCCATTGCCACCAAGCTCGCTAATGTCAGGTAAGATTTAGAGAAGTAGACCTTCTTTCAAATAGTAGGAATTAACTTTTTAGTTTAAAGAGTTTTAGCAACTTCTGATAAAAATTACTGTAGCACAATGATGGGGCCCCCTTTAGAGGGCCAAAGCCTGCCGGGGTCGTGGGACTTAAGAATTACCGTGACCCCGAAACGTAAAGGGTTATTGAAGGACACCGTGGATTTTAGTCAGTACAATTCTGACAGTCCTTCCCACTCTGCCCTTGGAGGGAAGAATCATTTGATTTAAAAAAAAGTTCTATATTTCCGCGTGATAAGCAACACGTGGCACTTTCTAAATACGTAACGCGCGGCCCTTAAACATATGGGCCCTTCCGCTTCATTAGCATATGCCACCACGTTTTGAGTGGCCCCTCTCTCAGCCCCGTAGGGTTATTTTCTTATTTTTAGGACATTTAAAAACGTGGGTTTTTAGATTTTTTTAAATCTATTAATTGCCAACCGAGCACAGTTGCCACTGGGAAATACCAAGTCTGCACTACTGACGATTAGGATCAATTTACCTTTTTTACTTCGTTCGAGCAGTGCACGCCCCGATTTAGATCCAAGAAAATTCGGTGATAAATCTAAAATGGTTATAGCTGGAAATCGACGAATTGATCTCGTTGCGCAACCGATTGTAAGAATAGGTTTTCAGTGCGGAAGATTACGAATTCCGGTCGGTTGGACTCATCACTGAAAAGTTTACCAACATTTTGCCAATTATTTTAAGTCCCATGCAAAAATAAAGGTCGCTGGAAGACGCTGGATGCAGGTCGCTTCCAACCGGTATATGTGGAGATCTAAAGGGGAGGCCTATGTTCAGCAGTCAAAGACATTAAACTATATATGAGCAATAGACGGGACATCACGAAGAAATTTGTGATCCAAAAGTTTTTACCAATAAGTAAAAAGTCGCTCAGTCTAGTTCGAGACGTTCCGCCTGACAGTTCGTGTGAACGTGCGACAAAATGTAAACTTTGATAGACGATTATAAGAAAATTTGCCTAGTTTCGCTTTGTCAAACTGCAAATCTAGGTATGGTAAAACAAGTGGACTTGAAACCAATTTATTTTCGTAAATATTTTTTATTTTTACCTAGTATTTAAGATGTTTTTCAATATTTTCTGATATTGTTCTAGAACATTTGCATTTTTGAAATAAACGCCATCTTTTGCTCAGTAGCTGTGGTAGCTGTACGTATTTTGCTAAGGAATTAGAGTTGTCTGTTTATCGATATGAACTATCGATATTTATTAAGTCGAAGACTCTTGTCGAAGAGTAATTAAAAATTTCTTATACTTACTTGTTTATGATTTAATGGACTGTCTCGTTGGTTGCCAGTTCATGTAAGGCTCATTATATGGGGAAAAATAAAACCAAGACGGTGGAAGTAGGTAATACAAAAGACTTTTTCATAAATTAATAATCTAAGATCGTATTAATAACTTATAATATAATTTTATTTCCGTTCTGCCCTTACACACTTTTTTAACTTATTAAAAATATTTAAATCCTAGTTAACTTTATCGATGTTATTGTATCGATAATTTATGTCATTCTTTAATGTTGCACCCCTATCATAAGGTGCTCGGCAGTGTCATCTATTGCGCAATAGCTGAAATATATTCTGATGAATTATTTTAATACGTGGTTTTGCTATACACCGCTAGATAGCGCTACTAACGCACGGCATCAACAATTTTGTATGACAATATTCCCAATGCCCGCTCTATAGTTCTTTTAAATCTCTTTGTCAGCAGTGAACGTCCTATGGCTGAGATGATGATGATGATGTAAAAAGGAGGCGAGCCTATTGCTATCAACTTACTTTACTGGGTCTAAATCAATGACAGTGCCCGACCTGGCAATCGAATTCGGAACCTTATGCACAGAAGTCACGGTTGCGACAACTAGACAAAAGATAAGAGTCTAACAATTAATTAATTAAATTAATATTTTATTGGAATTAAAACACGCATTGTAATAAAATTACGTAAGATAATAGCTGCATTATTTGTTAAACGTTTGCTTTATTACCATTCATTCAATTACTGATTTCCTTCTGAACAAAGTCAGAATCTAATTTCTGAAGAAAACTAGATACCTCAATAGATAGCGAATCAAGAATGCATTCTAGGTACCGTGGAATGGGGTTTCATTGATCAATTTAAAAATTCAAATGGCCGTATTTTCTAAAATACAAACGTACCGAAGACGAAAAAAAAATTGGAATATCGGTTTTTACTATACAATCGATACAATGAATTAGATTCTTTTTTAAATAAATAATATGTCGATGAAAAATATAAATGTGAGTGATCAATGTTAAACCGTAAGTGGGGTTACTTTGATACCCCCTAATATTTTCACGGCAAATGAAAGTAAACCCTTTAAACGTTATTATTTCGAAAGAACAAAAAAAATCGGTTAAGTGCAAAAAAAGATATAAATTTTTTTGAAGTTTCGGGGTGACATTGATCAAGGCAATAAAAATACTTTTTGAAAAATCACCTTTATTTTAACGTCTCATTGAGATATATTAATTGTAAAAACATAATTAGGAACATTAATCAGTTAACATCTTAAATGTTAAATAAAAATAGAAAAATAATCACTACTAGCTACTGCTCGTTCTAACACGTCTTCATTATAATTTCGATAGGCGTGAGCGCCTAAACGCTTCATATATGTTCTTGGCATAGCGCTGAAAGTAAAAAAAAAAGCATATAAAGCAGCCATCATTGCAAATATATTGATAATTTGTGTTAAAAATGTCATGGGCTGAGATTGATCAATGACCAAAGTAACCCCATGCCTGTGATCAATGACACCCCGTATAGAAAATAAACCACCACTGAATGAAATTTTTGAGGTTAGAATACAAAAACAACTTCTTTCTCAAGCTAATTAAACACATAACAACATAACTATCATTTTATTATAGCAACTTTCAAATCCAATCTGGTACCCTGGAAGTTATTTTAACCCCTAAAATACTTTAAACACAATACTCACAGTTTTTTATGAAAATCTCCGGTAGCGATCTGTTTGTATGTGCAGCGCTTGGGCAATGTCAAAGAGTGACATTCAGTGCTGCCAACGCAAAAGACGAAATCTTTCGGTTGCGTTCAGAAATTAAACAATTCGTGTTTAAAAAAAATATAAAGTTTTTATCAATGTTACCCCGTGAATCAAACTAACCCCATTCCACGGTACAATTGTAGGCCATTGTAGCCCACGTACAACACCCACGGTATCAAGTTTGTGTGCGATTCCTTATTTCGAATAAACTAGTTAATTACCTGTTATATGTTCTTCCTGATGACCTAATTGGTTTGAATGTGCTTTTAGATCTCACTGATTCTTTGATTTAGTTACAATACTTGTAGTGGTTTTTTTGTCATGGTAAAATCATCAAATGAGTCCTGGATGGGAGGACAGGGCAAGAGGGACTGTCAGACTTGTAATGACTAAAATCCACGGTGTCCTTCAATAGCCCTTTACGTTCCGGGGTCACCGTAGCTCGTTAGTCCCGCGACCGTCATCATGACGTCTAGACTGCCATTCTGACAAATACTATTAGGCATTAAGTCCGCCGTACCTTTTTGTGTTGTATAAAGTGTTAAATAAATAAATAAATATTATTATACATGAGGTCCTAGGATCGATCTGCTTTAGGTAATTCAATTGCGATGTGAAATTACACTTTTTTTAATTTTATTGTTGATATTTCAGTGACAATGATTTGGAATCAACTGTTCAAGAAATCATCGCTGCTGAGAAGGCTGATATGGCGCTCAAAGCCAGTGTGTTCATCGGGATGGACACCAGGTAACTATCATCATTTATGTATGTAGAATACACATAAAAGAAAATGAGGTGTTTCTTTTGTTTGTTTCACTGCAGATCGTGGGATACATACATGAGACGTAAATATATTCCGTAAAATTAAAAAGTGTAAATGTGAGATGATTTCTTCTTTGCTTGATTGTAAACTGAAAATATTTGAAGGAACTTTCAAAGTATCCAAATAGAAATTTAAATATTTGACCAGCAGTCTTTGATTTTGTCCACCACTGCTGTCAAAACTGTGAAGGAAAATATCTTGAGGATATCGGCATGTCCTTAGAACCGAAATTCTAAGACATGTGACATCTACCAAGCCGCACTGGGCCCGCGTGGTTGATTATGGCCCTCTCTCTCTCAACAAGGGGAGGCCTGTGTCCCAGCAGTGGGAACATTATAGGCTGATGATGATGATGATTGCTTAAGTGACTGCCTTTATGACATTTTCAACTAGTTTTAATTACTACTACATACTTTCGGAAGACTAGTTCATAAATACTCTTCTTTATTTTCCAGATACACAAGTCCTCGCCTAGCAGCGGCTGCAGCCAACGGCGTGATAGCCCTGAAGGGAACTCCCAAGGAGTTCGGTATCGTCACCACGCCGATGCTGCACTTCTTCGTCAAATGCCGCAATGATAACACGTATGGAACTCCTACTGAAGAGGGTTAGTAAAATGTCTTTTAATGATGAAAAAAATTCAAGGAGAAAAGAGTTTAACTGCCCAAAAAAGTTAACTGCTCAGAATAAGTATACCAAAATACTGAGCATGGTATTTTTCACTAAGAATTACTGAGTAATTTGTCTTGCCTCTTATTTAATAAATAGGCATTTTTTAGAAGGCACGGTTTGCTCACTGGCCGAGCGATTGACTGCTTCGCTATGTGTCGCGTGTTTGATTCGGTCACGGAAGAAAATAGTATTTGTACAAGTAAGGGTCTGGGCGTTTTTGTAGTTAGTTTAAATGTAATGTAAATGTACCTACGGTACACGAGAATATCTTACTGTTTTAACACAACATAAAAAATAAGGAAAGTAGTTTAATAACGTGGATTAATACACATAGGATTGTTATACCGGTTAGACATCCCTTTAGTAAAATAACGAACTTTAGGCACAAGATAGTGGTTCATAATAAAGAGTACATTGACCCATTTTTTCTATAAAGAAAAACTAAGATTGTATGAATTTATTTCCATTCGCAATCAAAATAATTATAATTAATGCAGGTGTTTATTTAGCAATTGAGGTCAGTTGGCACATTGACCGATAGTCTGTATAGATAGCCAGTGATAGTGACCGTACCTATGTTCACTGTTGTTTCTCAATGAATCGAATTGAACCCGCGCCAATGTTCGCAATGCTGTGGTATTTACTACTGCACTGTTAATAGACTGTTGATTAATGATAGTTAATTTGTTAGAGTAAAATAATTACAACATGCAAGAATACAATATGCAGATGTATTCCAATTCAAATTCATTTATTTCATAATACAAATAAATGATTCTATTCTATTCTAAAATGTTATGTGGCGGAGAAGTTTCACGTTTTGCTAAAAAAGTAACCAATATAATTTGAGCTTCGTTAATTACTGTGTCTATGTAATCTGAATTATCTTACTAATATCCTTTATTCGTTTCTTTACTTATTACAAACATTTTAAATATTTTTACAAAAAAAAAAACATAACAAGAAAAAAGACATGTAAATATTTAATAAATAATAGTGGCGTACCTTTTCAGTTTTAAAGGCTAATGTAACAAGTGGATGAAGCACGACCTGGATGCTTTTTTTTTTAACGTGGTAAAATCATCAAATGAGACCTCCCACCCCGGGCAGGGCGGGAGTTACTGTCGGACTTGTACTGACTAAAATCCACGTTGTCCTTCAATAGCCCTTTATGTTCCGGGGTCACGGTGATGGAATAAGTCCCGCGACCACGACCTGGATGCTTAGGATATTTCTTATCCTGGTAGAACATTCCGTGGGATAATTTCCGACCGACTATTTTATAAATCATCATCATAAAATTCCAGGTTATTACGAAAAAATCGTGGGCGCATTCAAAAACATGCGCAAGCGACTGCATCTACACGGAGACTACAACCCTCGGCTGTACGTCGACGGGGCCAATGGAGTCGGCGGCAAGAAGTTGAAGGCTGTCAAGAAGAACTTGGATGAACTGGAACTGCACTTGTTTAACTTAGGAGGAGTGGGGGAGAAACTTAATTTGGGAGTAAGTGTTTTGTACAAGCGAAAATCAATTTTAAAAGCAAGTGAATACAGTTACGTATGGTTTGTGTGGACGGAATTTAATACCGTATCTGCTTAATAGTGAACCAAGGATAAGCAAGGTTTGTCGGAGTCAATCATATCAAATAAATAAATAAAAAACAAGAATAAAACCACATCAGTCTTGGTTTTTGTCATTTTATAGTTCAAAAATCAGACGGAATTACTATTCTCTCCCAGGGAGGGTTATCCATGGTCGCGGGATTTTGTAAACAGGATACCGTTTATAACACCTTTTATAAAATCGTGGTCCTGGAATGCAAAGAGCTACCGAAGGAGGCTGTTCGCATTCCGAGGTTGAACCGCAGAGTGAAATTTTAGTCAGTAAGAGCTAATTAAGTCTGAACGGCGGCTTCCACTCCCAGAACGAAGTACTCCTGGTACTGATTTGATGATTTTACCATCTAAAAAAGGGGAATTTCCATTAGGTTATGGAGTTCACATAAAATCACTCTATGTAAAAATACTGATTCGGCTTCATCCTTTCGAACACGACAAAATAAGAAGAAAAGAAAACATGAACTAACTAACAAACCATTTGTATTCTTCCAGTGTGGAGCTGACCACGTGAAAGTAACTCAAAGTCCTCCAAAGGGTATCACACACCCGCCGTACCAACGTGTAGCGTCTGTCGATGGTGACGGTGACAGACTCGTGTACTACTACCTTGATGAACAGTAAGTATTACATACGTTTCTATTATAATTATAAAAAAAAATACTTGTGGCACTCAGAGACTGCCGCGCCAAAGCTATTGCATAGCATTTAAAAAAAAACAAGAAAAAGTTATCGCCAACCGCGAATATTTTACGAGAATATCATTTATTTAAAATGTTTGTGGTGCACTACTGTAATAAAGAACTGCTTTGTTGTAGGAGAATTTAGAAAGTAGGTTTCATTGTGTGAAAACCTTTTGTAGCTGACCGTTTAGAATCAGTAAGAAAAAGTAAATTGTCTTTATGGCGGATGTTTTTATGATTGTCGAAGTCTCCCGAACGGAAACGACGTTAGACAAGCCAAGTGTTAGGTTATTTTCGTTAGGGAATTTCTTGATTCGGTCGCCGCACATAAAAGACATGCAATAGCTTAAAAACTCATAAATTTAACTTCCAATTATGTATTACGAGCACATACCTCAAAATCTGACCATTTGTCTTTTACAAAAGTCCATTTTGCGAATTAGGCTTTTATAAAATTTTCCATTTTGAGAACTTGTCCTTTTGTGATCAGGTGGCCATTTAGCCAATTAGGCTTTTTGCGCCTAAACCGATTAGTTTTATAGCAAACTTGTATTCACTAGATTCAATTGTTCATATCCTATCAGAAAAGTATGAATTCTAAGTGGTGACTACCATTAATGGGGAAGGCCGGTCAAAGCTAATTGCAGATGGCGCGACCATAGGTAATTCCTAATCCAACCAATGAGGTAGTACTATTTTAAAGTACCTATAAGATTTGAACCAATGACTATGCTTGGAACAAGCTATACTAGCGCCATTAGTTTCCCAGTTGCCATCCCTTTTTCCAACAATAAGCACTTAATGAGAGAGAGGTGGAACAGTTTCGAAAAATCATAGAAGTTCGATTTGTCCAAAACTAGTCAGTCTGGACCCTAAATTGTCGAGGTTAAAATTGTTGCAACCAGAGGTCGGAATAGGTAGAGCTGTTTTATGTACCTACTTACCATAGGTTAGAATAATATGGATATTCCCCGAGTCCCGGGATTTGGAGTGAGACAACAAGTTACTGTTGTTAAAGAATTGAATTCTAGTGTCGCAGAAAGAGACAAACACAGGAGCGTCACTTTAGCGACAGAAACAAAGACAAAGAGAAGTTGACAAAAAGAATGAAATTCAATAAAATCTCGTAGTATCAGTCGGTATTCCGTGGAATATCCATATTAACATCAATGTTTGCGGTCAGTGGACCTAAATAGCTCTATTCCGATCTATAATTGTAACCCATTTCAAGGAATACACATTACAAATCACCCTGTATCCGATGTATTCCCTGTACCCTTCTTTCTGCCTCTCATTCTCTACCACTCTTACCTTCCAGACAGAAGATGTACCTCCTAGACGGGGACCGCATCGCCGTGCTGATAGCATCGTACATCCAGGAGTTAATACAAGGATGTAGCGCGACAGACATCAGTGTGGGCATCATACAGACTGCGTACGCTAACGGAGCATCCACTAAGTACATCACGGACACACTGGTGAGTACCTTGTTATTGTTACCATTGTTGAACTCCAGAGCTAGTTGGCGAATCATCATTTCAGCCTATAGCAGTCCACTGCTGGATATAACTGGATATAAGCCTCTCTTAGGGAACGCCATAGTAAACAATATCCTTTTTTTTTCACCCATTCATTGCCAGATACCTTCTTAAGGTCATCGGTCTATCTTCCCGGGGGCGTCTCACCCTACGTTCACCTACACGCGGAGTTGGCGAATGTCACATATATTTTTTGAGTACCTTGTTATTGTTACCATTGTTGAACTCCAGAGCTAGTTGGCGAATCATCATTTCAGCCTATAGCAGTCCACTGCTGGATATAAGCCTCTCTTAGGGAACGCCATAGTAAACAATATCCTTTTTTTTTCACCCATTCACTGCCAGATACCTTCTTAAGGTCATCGGTCCATCTTGCCGAAGAGCGTCTCACCCTACGTTCACCTACACGCGGAGTTGGCGAATGTCACATATATTTTTTACTGATTGGCGTCCGGAACCTGCCGCAGACCGCAGTGACAATGTAAAATGAGAACGCTTTAGTTAGATGGCAAAATTGTCGCTGTTCACCTTTTTACAGAAAAACCAGTATTTTTGTAGGTACCTACAAGCAACAACGCCTTCTGTAAAGAAAAATATCAAGTGTTTTTATTAATTTTCTTTTTCTATGGGAATTTTTCTTCACGACTAAGCAGCGCTTGCCGAGGTTGGTCTGTGGATGGGCGACAATTTATCATTGCGGGGTAACCTCCGTGTCTCGGAATGCATGTAAAGCTGTTGGTCCCAGCGATCAGTTGTTAATAAAAAAGTAGGCAGTCGGCAGATGATGATGATTAAGCGAATTGTGTCATAATACATTTTTTTACACTCAATTTATTATGTTGGTATTATTTCCAGAACGTCCCGGTCCAGATGGTAAAGACAGGCGTGAAGCACCTACACTCAGCCGCCAAGTCGTACGACATCGGCGTGTACTTCGAGGCCAACGGACATGGCACTGTACTCTACAGCACTAAAGCTAAGAACACTATCGCCAGAATCTCACAGGAAGGGTGAGTTAATATTCTTCAACCATCTTTTTTTATTGTGGTAAAATCATCAAATGAGTCTTCTACCCAGGGCGGGAGGGGAGCTCTCAGACTCGTACTGACTAAAATTCACCTTCAAAAGCCCTTTACGTTCCAGGGTCACGGTAATTCAATAAGTCCGACCCCGACAGGCTTTGGCCCTCTAGAGGGCCCCGTCATTACGTTGACGCTCTTTGAAGCGCGTGTGGAACACAACGCGCCGCCGACCCGGGCATGGTCCATGGTCGGGCGGCGAGACGCGCGCGGGCTGTGTGGATGCTCAAAATTACAATCAATTTACCTTCTTTTTTATCATTCCAGAGAACCCGCCCAACGCAAATCAGCCCAGTTGTTCTTGGACTTCATAGAGATGACGAACGAGACTGTAGGCGACGCCATCTCCGACCTGTTCCTGGTGGAGAGCGTGCTGTGTGCGCGCGGCTGGAGCGCGCTGCAGTGGCAGGACATGTACTGCGACCTGCCGTGCAGGCAGCGCAAGGTTACTGTGCAGGTCAGAGGTCAATTAGTCGTATTAGTAAATTTATAACAAATTCTAATCATCAGAATAAAAATGTATTAGCTAATAGGCTCAAAAATTAGATTATCAAAAAATATTTGACCCGATTTTTTTCTTTGTTTCGTTAATCAAAATTGACGGAGATACAACGCTTCTAAAAATCTCAAAAAAGATGTTTCTATGCAAACAGGTCGGACAAAAAAAATTGTATAGAAATAACTTATAGAATAAGCCATTTGGGGAAAGGCCTCCGCTTCTTCCATTCACACCTCCAAACAACGACTATATATTACTAGACTACGCATTGCACGATCTAACGAACAAAACTATTCTGCCAACTCGCTGAGGTACTACGTAAGCCAATCACAACGCAGTACCCCGTCCCCCTCGACGGGGTACTGCGTTGTGATTGGCTAACTCAAGGTCTGTTCTGTCTCAACGTATGTTTACGGCTCACAGGATTGGTCGAAATGAGACGGATATAAGACTTTTTTGCCTAATGTGTTGGCAGACATCGGTCGCCTGTTATTAGGAGTCTAGTATTATATCGCCGTTGCCTCCAAACCTCCTCATAAACCGATATTATTTGATTAGTCGCTTTTTTTGCAACCGATTCGTGGACCAGAGTCATAATCGGCGCGTCCCTACTATAGTCACCGCCAAATAAGTCTGGAATACAGGTCATTGGTCCTAATAATGCATCGTTTGAATTTCAAAATAAACTGAGGTCTAATGGCAACGTCAAGAGACGATTCTTACCACAGTTTGTTTTGATCGTGTTACGACACTTTCTTTACATTTTTTCAGATGGTTTTTAAATAGGTATTGGAATACATTGGTACACTGGGGTCAACGAATTTTATTCCAGACTTATCTGGCGGAGACTATAAATACCTTTTTTAACACCCTTGCTCGTAAAGCTGATGTAATTCCACCAGTTTTAAATATGTAAAGCGGGTCATAAAAACGCGTGTGTTATCAAAGCAAATAGTTAAGTTATAGTCCATACAAATTCCATAACAGTATTATTAATGATTAAACGAACTTACCAAGTGAAGTTCGATCATAATTATACGAAGGCTTTGTCCGAATAGATTAGCATAAGAGATTACATGTAGTAGACATACGGTGTCGCCATCTGCACTGTGTTTGAGAGTTTTTTTTTTTTTTTTTTTTTCTTCGTCCGACAACCCCAGCCAGCGAACTTCATTTACTTCAGAGCACCCGGTTGATATTTGAATGTTGAATCTGGGGAGTTGGGAGGGTGGGATGCTAATCTATTCGGACAAAGCCTTCGTATAATTATGATCGAACTTCACTTGGTAAGTTCGTTTAATCATTAATTATACTCAGCTTTGTCCTCTAGATTAGCATAAGAGATTACATGTAGATGTTGAGAGTTTCATATGAAAATATCAACAAAAGTTAAACACAGTTTTGTAGAAAACAAATAAGGATCATTTATTTCCTTCAACACAAAAAGCTAAATTTAGTTACTTTCAGCTCATCATTCATAAAAAATTTAATTTGTAATCATCAATCAGTATTTAAAAAAATATTTCTAGCAAAAGAATCATCACTCACATTAGATATAATCTTATTATAAAATTTACCAAATGTTTTAGAATTATCGCTCCAGCCTGCTGTTTTTCGGATTACGTCCAAGCTTACTCCAAGTTGATGTGCCTTAGAAGTAGAGGCGTGTCTAGTGCTATGTGCAGTAAATAATCACATCAATCCCACTACTACCTAAAGTAGATTTTATCCATCTGCTCAGTGTTTGCAGAGTGATAGAATTATGCGGTTTCTTTAAATTTACAGAGGTTATCACTTCTTATAGATCTTGTTAGTGAAATTTAAGATTGCAATGCAAGAGCAGGGCATATTTCTGACCATTCCCAGAAAAAAGGCAGTATTAATATTGGTTGTGATGATCCTAGACAGGACGTTTTTATTAAGTTTGGGATTTTAATTCGAATTTCGTTATTAAATACTTCTACATTTTTAATATTAATTTTAGAAAATGTCTGGACTCTATGTGCGGTTGCCAGTGCAAGCAAAGTTATTAATTTCTTAGATATTAATATAATATAATAATAATTCTCTAAGTTAAGTGTCTCGTTTGGGTACCAGTTAGCTAAAAAGTTAAGGACTATAGAAGTGTCCCAAGTAATGTTATACTTAGGTAGTGGAGGTCGCAATCTAACAATTCCTTTGAACAACCGTTTAATACAGTCATCTTTACATAATTCTTAGTCAAGAATCAGGGCGAGAGCTGATCTACAACTATTTAATGTTCCATAATGAGCACCTGAGCTGTACAATACTGTTAGGAAATTTATGACATTTGGAACCGAGGCCAAACATAAATCAACATTGTTTATTTTACAAAATTCGAACCATTTTTTGAGGCATGAATCATATTGTTTCAGTGAGTTTTCTGACAGTGAGGCTGTCATGAGAGGTATAGAATCTGGTGGCACATTTCTTTTCAGAAATGACGTCCTGATAATATTCCGGCAACCAGGGTAATTTTCTAATACACCTTCCAATTGCTGGAATGAGAAATAATTAAGTTTTTACTTGAATGGAATATGAGAGGTTCAGTTATGATGACAAACTGTTAAATAATGGGTACAACAGCTGCATGGTACTATCATAATGCTCTTAGCCTTATCATTGACAATTTTTCTTAATGTCTTTAGTATAGATAGCTATTGGGGGGAAACAGTAGAAATACATATCAGACCATGAGATAGTGAATGCATCGCGTACATACGCATCAGGGTCTTTGTGCCAAGATGCGTATTTTAAGCATTTTTTATTGACTCTACTGGCAAATAAGTCTATTTCTGGAATACCATAATTTCGTATGATCTTATGCGGAATGTGACAATTCCCACTCTATACCCGGGTGGACACGTCGCGATTCTGCATCGGCGATATGGTTATCTATCGAGCTAATATAAGACGCAAATACTACTATATTACGTTCCTCACACCACTGCCACAGTTCTCTAGTAATACTCGTGAGGTGAGGAGATTGAACACCTCCCATACGGTTGATGTATGAAATAGCGGTGGTATTATCAATCCGTAATAGTATTTCGCAGTCGTGATACGACTTGGTAAAGCTAAAAAGGCAGCTAGGATTTTTAGATAATTTTATATGTCGTGACTTTTCACTATAGGTCCACAATCCGCTCGCACGCTCATCCCCACAGGCTGCCCCCCCCCATCCCGTAGTTGAGGCATCACTATAGATTACTAAAATATACTTGTTTTTATTTTAATAATTGGACTTTTCATTGCCACCATTTGAGGCATTTGAGGTCTGGCATGACAGATTGTGGAATAATAGTCTTATAATTGTCATAGTTGACATTGTCTTTTATGTTCAGAAATTTACAACGCTCAAGTTCCTTGGTATAGAGGGGTAATATGTGTTCTGTGGTATAGAGCCAGCCGTATTTAACGGCTGGGCATGCAGAGGTTAGCAAACCCACTAACCTTGCGAATTCCCTGACTTTACAACGATCTAAAAATAGAAATTTATTAATTTCAATTTTTATCAGGTTCAGGCATGAATCGAAAGAATTTGAGATAAGTAAATTATCATCTAAATAAATAGTTGATAAATGTCCGCAAGATCTAAGAAAACCGATCACTGGTTTCATGATCTTCGTGAAAACGAAAGGAGCAGTATTCCGTCCAAAGGGCAAGACCGTCTATTTCCAAATTCAAACCGAAGGTACTTTTTAAAATTATCAACAAACTTATTTAGTGCCTTTAGATTTAATATAAATCTTGATTTGCCGTTTGATTTTGGAACTAAAAATGTAGGGGACAAGAATAAATTGCTCGGCGTAGGCTTTACATTCTGCGATGGCTCCTATACTAAGCAGATTTTCAATTGTTCTTTCAAATTGAGCTTTCTCAGAGACGGAGTAGAATCTTTTTGTAGGGATAATGGTCTGGTTAACAGGCCTTGAAAATGGAATTTAATACCCATCAATCATCTATCCATGATAGGATGTTTTTATCACCCGTCAAAAGTGACTACTGCTACTACTACTAGCCTACCGGCGTATTTTTCCGAGTCTATCGGCGGCTGCTGCGCGGCTGCTGCGCTCTTGAATGCAGGCTCCTTCGTCCTCTGGTTCCACCTCGGCCTGTGATTCAGGGGAGGACCACGCCCGTTTAAACTCTGATGTGGTTTATTTTTATTCTTCCCCGGTTTTTTGCTCGGCGGATACGGGGTAAATTTTAGGTCAGCTCCAGACTTTGTGATAGCTTTGGC
Organism: Agrotis clavis; assembly: GCA_954870645.1. NCBI lineage: Eukaryota > Metazoa > Arthropoda > Insecta > Lepidoptera > Noctuidae > Agrotis > Agrotis clavis. The sequence goes on from OX940940.1 coordinate 7,784,819, forward strand.
TGCTCTTAATGCTTCCGACAGATTTTCGCTGGAAAGGAATTTGTCTATTTTTGTAGCTTGCAGCTGATCTTTTAGGTCTTTTTTCAGATTGTACAGAACAAAGCTCCTGTGCGTGACAGAGTCTGAATATTGCCTATCACACAAAGTTTTGATAGCGTCCATGAGTAGTTTAATTAACGCCGTATGAGCGCTTTAGCTAAACATGATGTCGAGGAGGAAGTTTGTCTTTGTTTGAGTTCGATGCCCTTGTCTCTTTTGTAGACAGTCTCTGAGGTAGCAGCTTTGACCTCAGGATTGAGAACGGGGGCATCAATTGAAGTACAATTTGCTGGAGGCAAATATTTTTCCAAGTTCCGTGCGCTCTTCCTGAGATAAGCCTGTAGTGGCTATGTGCTGCAGGCGTATCGCAAGATCAGATTGAATATTTATACCATACGTCTTAGTCCTAGATGGGTCCTCCCCTAATATTTCCATGAGCTCGTCGTCCAGCTCCAATGATGCAGGTGACGCATCTGCTTGCAATGGTGGCGTAGACACCGGCAGTGGCACTGCGGCGCTGGTGGACGGCTGAGGTTCTGCGTTACTTATCGACGGTTGCAGATTGGTGACGGCGCCTGCCGTTGTTGTAGGCATGTCTGAAATGGACATTGAACCATTTTAGGTATATATTTTAGATAGCGTGACAGCCCCATAAGCTGGCCGCATTACCCTACTAGGTTTTAGGTAAGTAGTTTGATAGTAAAGTAACAGTCCCACAGACTGCTCGCAGTACTATAAAATATCGCAAAGTGACATTCCCAAAAAATGCCCGCATTGCTTTCATTATCCCACTAAACGTGGCTACCGAATTTAGGTAGGTAGTATAATAATAAAGTAACAGTCCCACAGACTGCTCGCAGTACCATATAATATCGCAAAGTGACATTCCCAAAAAATGCCCGCATTGCTTTCATTATCCCACTAAACGTGGCTACCGAATTTTGGTAGGTAGTATAATAGTAAAGTAACAGTCCCACAGACTGCTCGCAGTACCATATAATATCGCAAAGTGACATTCCCAAAAAATGCCCGCATTGCTTTCATTATCCCACTAAACGTGGCTACCGAATTTAGGTAGGTAGTATAATAGTAAAGTAACAGTCCCACAGACTGCTCGCAGTACCATATAATATCGCAAAGTGACATTCCCAAAAAATGCCCGCATTGCTTTCATTATCCCACTAAACGTGGCTACCGAATTTAAGTAGGTAGTATAATAGTAAAGTAACAGTCCCACAGACTGCTCGCAGTACCATATCGCAAAGTGACATTCCCAAAAAATGCCCGCATTGCTTTCATTATCCCACTAAACGTGGCTACCGAATTTAGGTAGGTAGTATAATAGTAAAGTAACAGTCCCACAGACTGCTCGCAGTACCATATCGCAAAGTGACATTCCCAAAAAATGCCCGCATTGCTTTCATTATCCCACTAAACGTGGCTACCGAATTTAGGTAGGTAGTATAATAGTAAAGTAACAGTCCCACAGACTGCTCGCAGTACCATATAATATAGCAAAGTGACATTCCCAAAAAATGCCCGCATTGCACTCGTCATGTTTGACCCTGGTTCAATAATCACATTTTAGCGAAGTGACAATCCCATAGATTGCCCGCAGCACTAGTTTATACGAGAAAATATGTTCGTAAAGCGTTAATAAGTAATAACCCCTCAGGTTACCCGCAATATTAATTTTTTGAACATGTGGGTAGATGTAATTTTTTACCTTCTATGCATAGACGCTCGGGCTGCGGCGGCGCCGCTGTACCGCACCTTGGTGATCTTGACCTTGAACGTGAGCGCGATGATGTAGAACTTGAAGAAGTCGAAGATGAGTCTGACGATACTCGCCGTCCTGTTGACCTATGTCGATCTCTGCGTCGAGCACGCATTAGTTTACGCTCTAACTTTTTGAATTTATTTGCAATATCTTCGTAATTCTCTTCCACTATTCGAGAACGTTTAACCATGGTTAGAACGAAACGCTTGCACGACACAAAATTATATTTTTTACAGAAAGTGTGCGTTATGGCGAAGCACTGAATGTGTAATGAAGTTCGCTGGCTGGGGTTGTCGGACGAAGAAAAAAAAAAAAAAAAAAAACTCTCAAACACAGTGCAGATGGCGACACCGTATGTCTACTACATGTAATCTCTTATGCTAATCTAGAGGACAAAGCTGAGTATAATTTGCCATTTCAAATATGGAACTGATCGCCGCCGCCGCCGCACGACTCCAGCAAGTGAACAGCGCACTGTTAAAATGGCGGGAAAGCAACAGTGTGCAAGTGTGCAATCACAGATAGAATTTATTTAAAATTAAAAAAAAAAAACAGTTTATTCGGTAATTTAAAAACTTGGCTGCATGCTCTAGCGTCTTTGCCAACATTTTCACAAATTTTCTTTTCTTTGTACTTTTATGAAGATGAGCAATATATGTATTACGATTACCAGTACCATTATAATGGTAATGGTTTAGTACGTATCATTTTAATAATTGTAATTTCACTAACTGTTTCAATAATAAATATTTTTTTTTCTGTTTCCTCGCAAATGTGTTAAAAAATCTTTACGCACTAATATCGTAATGTACTATTTTTTAACAGAACCGAGGTGTAGTAAAAACAACAGACGCCGAGCGGATATGCTCCGAGCCGGAAGGACTACAGACTCGCATCAATGAGCTGGTGGCCAAGTATCCCAGTGGACGAGCCTTCGCCAGACCCTCGGGTACTGAGGATATTGTGAGGGTGTATGCTGAGGCTGAGACACGGGAGGTCAGTATCTATAGCCATTGAAATAAGGATGAAAATCGAAGGTCTTTAAAACGTTAGGTCTTTAAAGGTCTTTAAAGTGTTATTAGTTCCTTTTTCAATGCCTCTGCGTTTAAAACATTTAAAATCCCATACTTATTCTTTAATCCGCCATAATTGAAATGCACGGAAATACAAGGTTCTCGAATGAAGATCATGTACCGGCAAACCCATTATAGGGCGTCTACCTTAAAAGTTGGATGGACAATCTGATGAAGACCACAGGATCGCGCTAGATGCAAGCGGCTTCCAACCGGTCTTATTGAAAATCTATGGGGGAGGCCTATGTTGAAGACATCCTATGGTAATGAGGATGATGAATCGAATTGCTAAAAACTTATTTGATGGAAGACTTGATGATGATGATGATAGGACTCCCTTTTCCGCACTTAGACTCCCATTTGGTCCGTTGTGCGTGGGGATTCTGGCTAACAGAGCCAGCCTAGCTCCGCCCAGAAGCACAGAAGCCTCCTGGGAGCTTCACAGGCTTCGCGGAGCGACCTCACTGTTCCGAGGATTTCTTCACGTTGAGAGGCCACGGCCACGCATTCCAGGATAACGTGGGCGGCTGATTCCTCGGCGTCAAGCCATCCCCTGCAAAGGGGACTGTCTGTGGCACCTATGTTAAAAAGATGTTTATTGAGTGTGTTATGGCCCGTAATTGTTCCTATAATTATTCTAAGGTTATTCCTGCTCATGCTGAGGAGTTTTTTGGTTAATCGCGGGTGTACCATCGGCAGAGCCAATTTCGACTGTCTACAGTCTGTTGCCCGTGACCATCTGTTGTTATGGAGTTCCGTCGATCTTTGGCGAATCCACGCACGAAATTGTGAGAAAGGCAGTGGGAGAAGAGGGTATGGGCCTAGCACCTTCATATCAGAGCCTCTCTTCGCAAGTTCATCTGCTGCATCATTACCCAAAGATCCGCTGTGTCCTTTGATCCACTGGAGAGTAATCCGATTGAACATCGACAAACTCTCCAGAGCTTGGTGGCACTCGAGAATTAATTTATTGTTAGTTTGTTTGTTTTCTAAAGCTTTGAGCACAGATAGACTGTCAGATACGAATTTAATGCCGTAGTCTCGGATGCCTAAGCGCTTTACTGCTGTTGCGGCTTGTGTTAAAGCAACACATTCGCATTGAAAGATCGAACTGTGTGTGCCTAGCGGTATGTGTATGTTAATATTGAGATCAAGGGAGTGTATGCCAGCACCTGACCCGTTTTGTGTTTTTGAGCCGTCTGTGTAGATTCGCACTTCATTGGCTCCTGACTGGTCCCTTTCCTCCTGAACTGTTTGTATGATATAGTTTTTGTTGAACATCGGTTGGTTGGGTATTCTATCACACGGGGCAGCGATGAGAGGCTGGTACTCAATCGCCCGGTCCAGGATTTTAGCGTGTGGACTGGTAAGGTTTTTGCCCCATATGCCCAGATGCATTAGCCTGATGGCAGCCAACGCCGCCTCCTGCTGTATGTACAGGTCAAGGGGAGTTAATTGAAGGGCTATCTCCATGGCTGCTGTTGGGGTGGTTCTCATGCAGCCAGTGGTAGCCGAACAGGCCAGTCGTTGGAAGCGTTGTAGTTTGGTAATGGTGGTCGAGAGTTCAGTTCTCGTCCACCAGACTAGAGCACCATAAGCCAACATTGGCCTGATCAGCGTTTTGTAGATCCACAGAGTAATCCTTGGAGAGAGCCCCCATGTTTTTCCTAACATTTTTTTACATTGATATAGTGTAATTGTGCTTTTATTAAGTTTGTAGTCAAGATGCTTGTTCCAGAGCAGTTTGCTATCCAGGATCACCCCCAAGTACTTGACTTCGTCCTTGAGCGTTAGTTCTGTGTTTAAGAGTTTTGGAAGCCTATGAGGTCCAAGACTTCTCTTGTTAGTGAACATTATTATTTCCGTTTTTAAGGGGTTAACCGATAGTTCGTACTTCGTGCACCAACACTCGATTATTTTGAAGGCCTTTCTCATGAGATCGCATAAGACGCCCTCAAATTTCCCCGAGATTAGAATTGCTATATCGTCCGCGTATCCCACCGAGTACAGACCGCTGGCGTTGAGCTCTGCAATGAGCTCATTTACCACTAAGTTCCACAGCAGTGGTGACAGCACCCCACCCTGTGGGCAGCCCCTACTCACGATACCTCGTGTGGTGGTGTTCACGGTAAATTGAATAGCACGGTATTTTAACATGTTGTTTATCCATTCTACGAGTGTTCGCGCAACACCGTGTGTGGCAAGTGCCTGTTTGATGCTGACGAAGTTGGTTTTGTCAAAAGCACCTTCTATATCAATGAAAGCGCCTAGGGTTGAGTTTTTGTCTTTAAGAGCATTTCCTATGCGTGAGACCACGCTATGGAGTGCTGATTCTGTTGATTTGCCTGCACAGTAGGCGTGTTGATTAGGATGTAGGGGTCTTTGTACCGAAATTTGGGTCCTAATCTTCCTATCTCCCAGCCTCTCCAGAGTCTTCAAGAGGAATGAGGAGAGGCTTATAGGTCTAAAGGATTTGGGTTGGGTGTAGTCGCCCCTACCTGGTTTCGGTATAAAGATTATTTTTACTTCCCGCCATTTCAAGGGGATGTAGCGATGGGCCAGGCAGGCTCTGAAAACCTTCACAAGGTAGTCAGCCAGTAAACCTTGGCTCCACCTGAGCAGAGCCGGGAAAATACCGTCTAGTCCTGCTGCCTTGAAAGGTAGGAAGGTGTTAATTGCCCACGTTACTTTGTCTTTGTCGATTACCTCTAACGCCACCTCCCAATCCATTTCGCTCGCAGCCCTCTCTCTGTGTGAATCCCAGCTTTGCTGGGTGGCAATCTGGCATCCTGGGAAGTGGGTGGTTAGAAGTAGTTCGCTTGTCTCAGCATCATTTGTTGTGTATGTGTTATCTGGCTTTTTCAGGCATCCTATTGAGTGGTCTGTCTCTTGAGCAAGACAGGTTTTGACCCTCATTGCCTGGTTGTTACTTTCAATGTTAGTACAGAACCGCCTCCAGCTGTTCTTCCCTCTGAGGCGTATTAGTTTTTTATATGTTTTACGAGCTGTTGTATAGCGGTCCCAGTCTACTGGCGATCGTGTGTTCCTAGCTCTGTTGAACAGTCTTCTCAGCTTGTGTCGGTGTCTTTCCAGTTCAGGACTCCACCAGGAATGTCGAGCTCCCTGCCTAGGTACCGTGAGGGGACAAGACTGTTCATAGCTAGATAGAAGGATGGATGTGATTTTGTTTACATGTTCGTCTAAATTGGTTACTGGTATTTTAGCCGGAAGGGCGGGTAATCTACCTAGTTCAGCCTCGACGAGTTTAGTGAACCTGGCTTGGTCTGTATTACGAGGAACCCTTCTTGGTTGTGGTTTGGTAAGGTTGAAGTTAATGGTATAGCGAATCCATCTATGGTCAGAGCATGATAGCTCAGTGGACACATGCCAGTCCTGTATGGAGTTTGAAATGCCTATGGTTGCTACAGTTAAGTCTATAATTGTTTGTGATCTTGCGTTTATGAAGGTAGGTTCGGAGCCCTTATTGAGTAAAACAAGATTGTTACTAAGAATGAAATCAAGCATTTCCTCACCTCGGGTGTTGGTTTTGACATTACCCCAGAGCGTGTGATGCGCGTTGGAGTCCGTCGCGATGATTAGTTCCAGTTTCTCCTTTCCACAGTACTCAACCAGCGAGACGAGCTCTGGCAGAGGCACGTCTGCATCGCCTGGCAGGTATGCCGAGGCTAGTACAATGTCCGGGAGTTTCTGTTCCGTTCTAAAAAGTCTGACTGCTGTCAGGTCCCTTGAACAGAATTCATTAATTAACAGGTTAGGTACATGTTTTGGAATAAATATGCAGGTGCGCGGGTTATTAGCGGAGGTGTCTAGCAGTAACTTACCCCCGATGCTGCTCAAACCGCATATTCTGCCGCCCCTTATCCACGGCTCTTGGATGAGGGCGATGGCCTTTTCTTGTTGGTTCTCCAACACTCTGCGCAAGGTAGCCGTCGCAGATTGGCTGTGCTGGAGATTGGTTTGTAGGATCTTAGTCCCGCAAAGGAGGGGAGCAGAGGCTGCTGTCCTCGCCCTCACTTCTCTCCTCTGACGGAAAGCACTCCTCGTCCGAAGTCAGACCGGACGAGGGTGGATCCCTCGTTGAACCCGCTGCTGAGAGAACCTCCAGCGCTGCCATGGAGGTCGCCAGCTCCATCGCCTCCCCAACAGTCTCCGTCGCAATAGGCGACAGGGAACGCTCCGGAAGCGGCAGAGCAGGCCCCCTCTCAAGCGCGCTCGAGGCTGTTTCTATAGTTGGTCCTGATGTTGGATCGGCGTCCTTCTCCCTGGTACCACCCTCCTCCAGGAAGCGGATGTATATACTACCCATGAGGTAGTATACTCGCCGTTGCTGGTCCTTTATAGTTTTAACCATGGCCTCCGGCACACGGAAGTATAGACAGGTACCCGGGGGCTCCTGCCTAGCTCTTTCGTGTGTCAGGGTCCAGGTGTTTATTTTAAGGTTTGGGTTCTGCCTCGATGGAAGACTTGCTGTCTACATACAGCGCAAGAAGTTAAGAAATGGCAAATTGACGTGTGGCGCGCATGGGTTGTTTTTTTTCTTTTAATCGTTGGCCACACTAGGAATTTCTCCTATATCGTAGGTGCGTTTGATCACACAAATATTTGCTCCGTGCGGGAATCGAACCCGGGACACGTTGCGCAAGCAGTCCAATCGCTCTGCCACTGCTCTAATTTGGTTCTCAAGCTTCAAAACCTCCAAGTAAACATACGAGTATACATCCTCTTTCTAATTTAGAAACTCTTTGGTCCACAGCAAGCCGATCTGTTAGCAGCAGAAGTTACACAGGCAGTGTACGACCTGGCGGGTGGAGTGGGACCTAGACCGGAGCTCCCGGGGACTACGCCCACAGAAACTTAACTCCACGGCAGTCATATCAGCAGACGAGAACAAAATGTTAATATAAGTTGTACATGGATCTTGGGACGCGTGGCTTAACTTGGAACCAAGTTATCTGCCCAACTATTTAGGAATCAGTTGAATCGGATGCAGCTGATTATCAGTATTTTATATGGAGCTACTGCCTGTCTGAACTCCCGACCGGTAACTGGGTAATATGATACCTCTCAGGGCGCTTCTTCATGGCGCGATTCAGGTGATTTCCAATTTCTTCTAACTAAAAATAAAAATCGTCCTTGCTACTTCGATATAATGATGCAATTCGACTGACTTACGTCGTCGCGGCGAGCGTGTTTTGTTTTTCATTTACCCGTAGATAACCGCACGTTTGATGTCATAATATGTCGTAGTAGTAAGGATGATTTTCACTTGTAGCGTCATCGGTAAGCTCCCTTAGTTTAAGCTTCGCTGCAAGCGAAATTGAACTTTCTCGATTCAAACCGCGGCGACTATTCGCTGCGAATAGCCTGTCATATACGCGAATATTCGCGGCGAGTAGGCATTCACAGCGATTAGTCGCTGTGTGACCGAAGCTTATAAGACTGTTGTCGGACTTTCGAGTTTCTGACTAATCAGAAACACCTATCTTGTATTTTCAAGATGATCGCATGTTACATTCAAGCGCCAAAAGATCCATGTAGCATTGTACATCTACTAATATTATGCGAAAATCACTCTTATTCATTTTTATTTTTAAGTTTTTGTCTAAAGATCTTTTTTTATTAAAAAGCCAAAAAATCTTTTTGAATATTATTTCATAGACATTGGTTTCAAAAATATTTTCCATGAAATATTTTTTTGCTACAACATTTAAAATATTTTCATACAAATCTAAAAATTATAAATTATGACACATAATTATTCTACAATGTCGTTTTTTTATTTTCTACGAGTTTATTGTTTTAAAATAAGTATATAATTAAAAAAAATATTATATTCATTGAAATTATAACAAATCGATCTTTAGACAAAAAACCATTGACTTATAGGAATTATCAATTAATCAAAAAACTTATCATTAAAAAAATCGCTGTGCGATGATAATATTCCCTTTAAACAAATTAATCGACAAATATATAAATAATAATTATATACACAATTAATTTTATTAATTTAGCTGTTAGTTTTAATTTCTCATTTCGGTACAACGCACTACTAGTCCCATTGGTTTATTTTGGTGCGTATTATTTTGGACCAATGTTTTATACTTATTTTTTTTTATTTGCAAAGAATCTTTTTTTATCACCCGGGTTTACTAGGCGACAAATGTTCAACGTTATAAGTAACAGTAAATTTTGACAAAGTAATTTTCTCGCTTTTAATTTTTTTGAAGTGTGATAAATTAATCTTTATTAAAAATAAATAAGACTAGTATGATAAACTCAGCACATAGTTCGGTATCGCATTGTTTCTGTCACTTTTACACAAATTTCAAAATACAAGAGAAAACTAAATTCTCAAAAAGTTTTTTTTTTATTGTTGGTTTCCTGTAGGTAAAGTTCGTTATGATAATTACAACAATCCTCTAAAAATGTATGCAGAACCAAAGCATGTGCTAAGTAGATCAAGACTTGTAAATCACAACCTTATGCCGACCAAACAAGATCCAGTTTACCGTCAAGTTACCAGCGCGCTTGAAGCGACGTGCGGTATGGCTATCAGTCTGCATGACAAGTCTACATCTGATAGCCATACACCGTCGAGTTTACCGCAAGCCGCTTCGTGCGCAAACTTGACGGTAAACTGGATCATGTGCAGCTGGAACTAGATAATGTCAGAGCAGGGGGGGTATTACAACGTCTTAAAACCAGGCTTGTTCTAGTGAGTGAACGAGATGGCGCTAGACGACTTATATAGCTCTGTCACTCACTCGCCGGAACAAGCCTGGTTTTAAGACGTTGTAATACGCCCCCAGGTAGCCTACCATGACGTCTTAAAACGAGAGGAATTTCAGTGTGGGAACGAGATGGCGCTAGACGACTTGTATAGCTGTCTCTTTTCCACAGTGGAACTACTCTCGCTTTATAGGTGCGTACAGACTACATAACATAACATGTTATACAACATTGCCATCTAACATGTTTCATATAATGTGGACGCTGAATGTTATGTAACATGTTATTGATATGTACAACAATGTTATATAACTTAGTCACGGTTAGCACTTAAGAAGGACATGCGGCAATGGTTATATAACATTGTTATATTGCAATGTTGAATAACAAGGTTACATAATGTAGACGTGTTATAAAACACAAGTTATATAACATGTTACATAGTCTGTACGCACCTTAAGACGCCTCTTAGTCTTTAATCTACAAACATTTGTTGTCTAGTAAATACGAGGCTTTTGAAGACTTTAATATTTAGGCTCTCTTGCTCATAACAGAGTACCTAGGTGCTACTGAAAAATGTTGAGAAAATATATATTTAAAAAAATTGATTCTGCTCATATTATTCCTTATACTAATTTTGGACTGACTAACACATTAAAAGGAGCTTTATATTACAAAAAAAGCAAAGCTTATATTAAAAAATCACAAATTCACGCAAATATCTCCTTTTAATGTGTGTTAGTAGAATTAAATAAAAATTGTTAATATTCTACAAAATTAGCGTTGTTAAATAACAAAGCTCATTAAGAACTTATTGATAAGACTCTGTCCAATATTAAATGTAGTAGAATGTCCACGCATGCATTTTCATTGTTCCCTACACTGCCCTAGATCCATAGATATAGAGCATGGACCGAGCATTATCTACCTAAAGTTGCCATACTCTCTAAAAAGAGAAAAAAAAATATAAGATCATCTATCTCTTTTTTTTTTTTGAGATGTGTTTTAGTTTTGTCTCTAGTCTAGGTCAAAGCTGACAGAGACAAAGCCTGCGATGGAGGAAGCTTACCCAGAAGAAGCCTGTTCACTTTAACTCTGAAGAGATTCGAGTCTCTTCAGATAATGCCTATGGTAATATAAAGGAAAGAGAAAGATGATCCTTTATAATGTATTTATCTTTTTATGGAGAGTTTGAGGTAATTTATTCGTTATTTGACTAGAAAAGGCTCAGTCCATGCTGCAAGTCTATGTTTAAAACTGCCAAAAATTCAGAACTCAATCTTTGGACCCTCTAATTCCTCGTTTTCCCTAAAATACTTCATTAAATTTTGTGCTATTAGAATTTCAACTCAAGAGTAATAAATATATTACAGTGAAGACGAGCATTCAACTTATTATTACATTCATTATTACTGTAACATTAATGTGTAAATTTTTAAACTTGCAACTGTGATCAAGCGTACCATTGGGATAAAGACATTAAAATTATGCGAATAAGGTTGATTTTCAAATGCAATGCTACTAAAACTGAGTTCACCCATGATCTTGCAGGGTTCAAATTGAGTAATATGAGTTTTTGGCCGCTTGCTTAGAGTTAAGAGCGAAAAGTTCACAAGTACAGAAGACGTTGATAATTATATCAACCTTCCTTATTGTCTCATATTTTTTTATAATCAAACATGACTCTTTCGTGAAAAGTCGAAAATCTATTCAAGTTTGACAGATTGGGTTGGTTGGTGTGCTAGCGTCTGTACATAGGTACTACATAATATTTGTTGGTTTAATATTAGCTCAAAATAAAATTTGTACGGCAAACATTTTGTAATTTTACACAATTTAACTAAAATGTAATCTAGTTCTATAAACTTTTAAATTAAAGACAGAATCAACTACCCTTTATTTTACTGCCAAAGATGCGTAGAGGCAACAAATATTTCGCCTGTTTGACAAAAAGATAACACTTTTATAATAAAAAGTAGAAAGATTGAAATTAATACTTCTAATAGGGATATTTACAATTATTTTGCAAAGTTTGTTGACTGTTATTATTTAGACTGGATTTAAAAATATTATCGACGCCGACGGTAGAAATATAAAATATTACCTACCTATAGTTAGGGACATTACACACGCTGTTAGGTTTATAACCTTCAGTTAAAGGGTAGAAAGCTCAAAATCCATCGGCATGCTTAACCCTTATAAAATTTCTAATTTCTACCGTGGAAAAATAATTATTTGTATAGACGCCAGCAGGACAACCTACCCGAATCTGTCAAATTTTACCAATGGAAAATTAACCTTCCAGTATTGTGATAAGGTTGAAAATTTATTAAATAAATTTGACAGGTTGTGGTAGGTTGATGTGCTGGCATCTATCTGTACAACTAGCAAAAATCATTCTAAACTAATAGTTTAACAAGTAGAAAATATTTTAGAGATGCAATATTATATCTATTTCGCTGTTAAAAAATATTTAGTTTTGAAAGATGTTGATATAATAAATAAATAGAATAATGAGGGTTATGAAAGAAAACTACCATTTGGAATTGTGATTTGGAGGACTGATAGAGAAAAGAAAAAAAAAAAAAAAAGGTTGCACTCCAGGAGTGCCGGTAGAAGTGAAAACTTTTTTGTTACTATGTTTTATTTTAAAACTGGAGTAGTACAGATATGAAATTAACTAATTTGAATGACGTCTTACTCATTTTCGATCAGGGTCACGTGACCCTGACGCGAGTTTTAAATTTTTTACCCATTACAGAAAAAGTGTACAACGCCGCTAAAGAAGTTTTCACTTCAAAAACAATCTATCAATATTTTTGTGAGAATGTATCTTATTAAAACAAAGCATTATTGTCCTGTACTATGAGTAATTGTAAAAATATTTCGTCATATAATTCTGCAAACTTCTGATTAGATTTTGTTTAAAGCTTGCATCTAGAAAAAAATATGCAGAAGGACAATTCTGATAGATCTTGTGATGTCAATAAATAGGTACTCATGATAAATAAATATTATTTTAGTTTTTTTTTTGGTGGTAAAGTCAATATTTGGTATAAAGTAACATTGCAAGTATCAAATATTGAAATCTCTAGATCCCCCTACCTACACCTATAGGTACGTAATATCTGTATTAACCCATGTTGCAAAAATGTTGTACATTCATCAACTTGATTAAAACACTGCCATTTCATAAAACTTTCAAAAGAATGACAGTTGTGATAAGCATTTATGTCCCTTTTAGACCAAGCAAGAAACTTGCATGAAAGTTTGACTACCTTGCGTTATTTGTTTGATCAACTGAATTCATTTTTCATCGATAGTCCGCAATGTAATGCAACTCGCATGCAATTTCTGCATTTTATAAATGAGGCTTAGGCCCGAAATACACATACCAGTGCCTTGCGCAAAAGTAAGAAAGTACCTACATTGCATGCTATAGTACCATTTACCAATCACAAGATATAAAAATGCAAGCTACTTGCATATCTTTGTGCATGTTACTGGCACGTGTATAATGGGCCTTAGACTTTTCATAGTCGATTTGTAAACTCAGACTCAACATTGATAACAAAACCAATTTTGTAAACATTTGTCCTTCTGCATCTAATCTATAAAGTAACACAAATTCACCGGAATTGAAACCGCTCAATAATTCTCGATAGTGTTATCTCGATTCTTGAAACTTTTTTTATATTTTGCACTAAACATTTTATCGTTTTTCTAGTAATTGTATTTTGCAATCAATCTGCATATTTTTGTACTGTAGGTATAATTATTTCTTTATATTCATTTTGCATTGTGATTAGATATAAAATAGACTTGATAAAGTATTCAATATTGGACGTAGCGCGAATATATTATAGCCACTAAAGGAAGTATAACACTGCCCCAAGGTCGCGGGACTTCCGGGTCCGCGTTCCCCGGAACGTAAAGGGCTATTGAAGGACACTGTGGATTTTAGGCAGGACCTACAAGTATACCCTGTGTTCCCAGACATTTTATGAAATTACCACGTAAAAAAAAGCCCTGCCCCAAAGAACGCCAACAATTCCAGTCCTGAGCAGTGAGCATCCATCTGCTGCCAGCCACATTCTTCAAATCATCATCTGTCGCACCGCAGGTCGTCCCACAATACGTTTGCCCATACGCGGTCTTCACTCTACCACATGTCTGCTCCATCGACCGTCTGCCCGTCTGCAGACATGACCAACTTCCACTTCAGCATGCTGATGCTGATTCTACGCGCAATGTCGATGACTTTAGTTCTCTGATGAATGACCCGGTTACAAATTCTATGCATCAGAGAAAGGCCAAGCCAAGATTTTAAACTTTAACATAAAATGAGAAGGTTCGTTTTCGATTGGGAAAATTTGGCAGTTTGGGGTAGGTTATGTTGTTATCTTTCATTGATAAGGCTTTCAGCTAATTACGAAAATTCTTGTAAATGCACAGGTCTCGAATCTTCTTTCGATAGCGATTGTGATAACGGCAAAAATATAATATGGAAAATGGGAAATCCCACAATTTACCGAATCCGAAACGTAAAGGGCTATTGAAGGATCACCATTACTCAGTACAAGTCTGATAGTCCCTCCCGTCCCGCCCTGGCTGGGAGGAATTATTTGAATATTTTACCACAAAAAACTAAGCTAAGACCTAGCTCTAGACAGCGTACACCTAATTGTAAAAAATCGATAAGTAGGGTAAAGTACCCAACTGCTGACCTCCCACCAACTATTGACCGCATAACAGTTTTTATAAAAAATAATAATAAATCTTCTTGCAGTGTTGCATAAAGAATACAGAAAATGAAATATAATTTATCTTGTAATACTTATATTGGCGTCACAGAAAATTTAAATAAAGCAATATTGCGTCCGTAAACCTATGATAACAAAATACCCTCCTAAAATCATCAAGAAATTTAACAATTTGCTAAGCTGACGGTTGTTTTCAATGTCATTTTATTTCAGTTTTACACTATAGATTCCTTTCAGTTTGGTATTTTTTGGTTATTTAAGACTGACACAATGCTTTTCCACATGATTTTCAAGTTTTAATGAGCGTTAACTTGTTAAAATGATGAGGTCAATATCTGGTACACTCAAATGTATGAATAACCATTTTTTTAACATGGCATGTCAATAGCTGGTAATTAACCAAATGTACGAGAATACCAGTTACTGACACCACGGTGTGTACGTATAGTTCATTTTTAATGGTGAGGTAGCTTAACTTTAATGCATCTGTATTAAGCCCATGGGCGTTGGCACCCCTAAAGGTGTGTATCTGCATAATCACAAACATAAAAAATACCTTACGTAGTAACCTGACTACCTAGCATAATTTGAGTGAGGTACTTAAATTTTCGGTCTACTGTCACATTCTGGATCCTCCTGAATATTTTACGCTGCTTTCACATTTGGGCGACAGTCGCGCGACAGACGCTGCTTATGCGCGGCTGTTCATATAAAATGTGAAGAAATGTGCTTCTGCCGCGCTACTGTCGCGCTGCTAACGCCCTAATGTGAAAGCGGCGTTAGACTTTTAGACTTACTAATATTATAGGAAAAGTGAACGGCTGAATGGATTTTGACACAATTTGGCAAGCAGATTATTTTAAAACCTGGTTAAGTGGGTGTACCTGGACGCAGGATACTTTTATGTCGGTATATGATCCCGTGGGACAATTGCAGAATATAACACGAGCAATGCCTCAGCCACAGGTTGGTTTAATGCATAAAATGACAAAATATACCCTAACCTGCATGTTTGAACAAACTGACTTAAATCATTTCCGAGGCAAAGTGTGAGCTAGTTTTTTATTTGTATCTATGTTCTCTTCATTTGTGAGGTCTTTTACATAAGTTTAAGAAGTTAAAACCGTCTTATGTAATTAGGAAAATATTAATTCAAAGGTTTTTAAACTCACTTTGTAGAACTCAAGCCGTGTTATTTCAATTTATATTTTGCCGTCGAGTATTTTTATATCTGCTGCATAATACAGAACAGTGAAATAACTACTAATAATGAAGAAAAATTGGACAAAACGTGATAAAAACTACAACAAAAAGTGATAAAAACTACAAAATTTCAAAAATAAGTGCAAGAATATTATTGACGGCGCACAGTGTTTCAGGATTGCTTGGGAGCGGACATGTTTTAACTAATAGCATATATCGATGTAGTAAGACCTAATAACAAAAACTGCAAAAGAAACCCTATGTCAATTATTCATAGTTTTCGAGAAATAAAATGCTAAAGTTGCTAGTTCAGAGTATGTGTCAAATAGTAAAAATGTGTTTTATTCTTGAAGAGTCAAAACTAAAAGTAATATTTAATAACCTCGTTTTAACACATAAAATGATACGTTATTTAAGCTTTACAACAGCTATGAAATGTAAGTAATTACGAAGAAATTAGCAAAAAAACGAATTTTCGTGTTTATTTTTTATTATGATAATGACATCATTTCCGCGCCAAATTTTCTCCTTAAGGGTAAGTTGACCTTTTGTTCTTGCTGTATAAAAAAAATTAGCCGTATAACCCGCAGTCTGAAGAAGTAATTAATTTTTTATGAAAACACTTAACGCCTATATTTTTAGAAATAGTAAAAGTACTGTGCGATTTAGTTTGCTATTAAAAGTAAGACAGGCGTACAATTTAACTTAGACGATCAAACAAATATGATTATACCTAATCTTTAAAATAGAATAAATGAGAATTTTAGCTAACGTACCGTACAATTAAGCTAAGACGATAAAACAAATATAGAATTTTCTGCCTTACTTTTAATAGCAAACTAAATCACACAGTACTTTTGCTATCTCTAAAAATATAGGCGTTAAGTGTTTTCATAAAAAAATTATAACTTCTTCAGACTGCGGGTTATATGGCTAATTTTTTTTATACAGCAAGAACAAAAGGTCAACTTACCCTTAAGGAGAAAATTTGGCGCGGAAATGATGTCATTATCATAATAAAAAATAAACACGAAAATTCGTTTTTTTGCTAATTTCTTCGTAATTACTTACATTTGGTAGCTGTTGTAAAGCTTAAATAACATATAATTTTATGTGTTAAAACGAGGTTATTAAATATTACTTTTAGTTTTGACTCTTCAAGAAAAAAACACATTTTTACTATTCGACACATACTCTGAACTAGCAACTTTAGCATTTTTTTTCTCGAAAACTATGAATAATTGACATAGGGTTTCTTTTGCAGTTTTTGTTATTAGGTCTTACTACATCGATATATGCTATTAGTTAAAACATGTCCGCTCCCAAGCAATCCTGAAACACTGTGCGGCGTTTGAAGACTGAAGACCTAAATAGTGTGAAAAAATAAAATGAGAAGGGCTATAAGACTAGCTTTGTTTGTTTTTTATCAAATAAAACCTCGTATCACATTCATAATAAATAATATTTGAGTTTATTCTTATACTACAGGAGGTCAAAAAATTGGTCATTTGCATAATGAAAATTTGGTACAAGCATGTTGATAACTGGTCAAATGGCCTGTTCTTGCTAAACTCGAGAAAAAAAAACACTTTTTACCTTTGTATGACTGGAAATAATGTTTTAGTTACATTCTCCAATGTTTATTTTATCTTCCGAAAACATTCATTTCCACTTGCAACTCGTACATTAGTTTATTTTGCGAAAGAAGCAAGGAAAACCGCTTAAGGGGTCAATAGTTGGGTGTTTTACCCTACCTATCTACTTACTTCCTTGGTCATGAACTAATTTTCAGTTCCCATTCATTTTTAAACGCCTCGGTTGAAGTTCAGTTTAAAATTAAACCGGCGACCGTGCCAACTGGTTTATTTTAAATTGTAACTGTTGTTTATCAAGTGCACATTATTAAGAACAACTATTGCTGTTGCTCGCGGTTTCGCTTCACCCTTTATATACCTAGGTACCTACTATAAATAGCATAAAACCGTCTTCAGATAGGGTATTAATTACCTAAAAGCACAGCGGCTCTCAAACCTAAGAACATGTGAAAGAACTGTGGATTTTTAGTCAGTAAGAGTTTCATAGTCCCTTCTACTCCATCCACCTCCGGGAGGACTTACTTGATGATTTTCACACCTTATAAAAAGGTCCCATCTTGTGCATCTATCTCTGTACATGTAAAATTAATCAAAATCGGTCCACTGGTATATGCGTGAACGCTTATCAAACAAAAACAACACTAGCATTTACAATAAATTATCAACAATAAGAGGGTAGATGACAAATAGCAAAAATATTCGCGGTACGTCCAATATTTAAAAAAATCTACCTAAATAGACACTTGAAAGTCACCGAATGAATTGTTTATATCCAAAAAAGTGTTTGTGTGATAAAAAAATTAAGTACCTAAATCATTCAATGGAAAAATGTGTACATGGTCTGATAAACGTAGAGATAAGAGGATGTATCGTAAGATTGACAGTTAGATAATAGAGAATGTACTGATATCGGTATTTATGGCGTAAGTATGTGAGGTTTGATAACGCAGGTGGTCCTGTATTCGTTAAGTCGAGATTATCTTTTTTTTTTAATAGCCTAGTTTGTGTCCCACTGCTGGGCAAAGCCTACCCTTTTTCCTTCCAAAGCTCTCTATTTTGGGCTATTTCTGACCACGTCTGCCCCGCGAACATGTTCGTTCGAGAATACCCGAATATTATATATCTATGGTGAAAGGGACATCGACCCTCAAAACATTGGTCGAGACCCGCGAAGGTGTTTCAACCTGGCCAGCATAACATAATTTTACTATTGGCTATAAAACAACATTCTTCATGTCGCACTAGAGTAATGTGGAGCGACAGTGTGTCGCACAACAGTGCATTCGAACTATAGTGCGTCGCAGTATAGTTTCATCGCACAAGCGTCAATCGCACATCAGTTTATTGATCTCACATAGACACGGAGTAAACTCTATTCTCGAAAGACTCAGAGCCAAGCCGAGGCAGCGCTGAAGCTTCCGTTTGCCTTTAATGAATTTTCAACTTTATACTCAAGATTATAAAGTTACAAATACCAGCTCGTCTTAGAGTGAATAGCAGTAATGAATCTGAATTAACGTTAAGGTTCCACATTGATGTCCCTTACACCCCCAACTTGACCAGTTTGGATTAGAGTTATCTTTTCAAAAAAGTATAATAAAGATTGATAATGTATAAAATACCTGTGTGGATTATTAATACCCATCCTTTATTGTCATTTAGTAGAAGCTTTTAAGCTTATAATTCCATAGTAGATATAATTTTAGCTAGGTAAACATTCCTTGTTTCATACTAATTACGCAATGCTTGCAAATAAAATGGTTGCTAATTTGAATTGAAATGAAAACAATTTTATTTGGTCTTTATCCCAGTTTATCAGTTAGTAAAGAATGTTAGTAGGTAAACAGACTATCTTCTACCAATTCAGAAATCTCAGATGATACCTAAATTAAGATTTAACTTGAATGCCATCCATGATAAAGTTCAAATTCCAATTGCAAAATTTTACTTTGGTCCTTGATCCGAGTTTGGTCCTTAAAAAAACCAAAAAGTTGAGTAAGTGGGTAGAATAAGAATTAGAATGATAGTAGGTACCTACGTTGTCTAAGATTCTGAATTTAAGTGAAGGTAGGTACAGGTGTGTTCTGGTGCACATACCTACAAAGATCTCATACATCTTAGCTTTTTCTAAGATAGACTTCGTCTAGCCGAATGCGGTGTGTGCTGAGTGCAATGTAAAGCTAGGCGCGTAGGTTTGTTTTGAAAAATATGTAGGTAATTATAAAGAGCAACACTAAAAATGTTGGGCGCGTGTTGAGTTTTTCTGAGTAGGTAAATATTTTAGCGGACACCCCAAAATATAGGAGGTAACCAGCCCTTTTTGGGCCCAAATATGGCTGTATGGCAGTGCGCCCTGGTCAGGCCAATTTATTATAGGTACCCCTATTTTCTTCATTGGTGGTACCTAGCAGGCGCGGTCGCAGCCTGAAATTTTGGGGGGGGTCACTCACTACACTAATAAAAAATAGGTATCTGGAATAAAATAAACATTATTGCACAAGACCAATGACATTTTAGTAAACAGATATGTTATGAGCGCGCAAAACGTGAAGACCAGAAAATGTCCTACGTCGGACAATTGCTTTTAGTCTGTGTCTCGCACGACTACGAGTAACACGTTGCGCGCTGCTACGTAATTGTCATCAAAAATGCCATCGTGTGTATTTATGAAGTGTACCAATCATGATATAAAAATTAATAAAACACACGGGATCTCATACCACACGTAAGTAAGCAATATACTTCGATTTATTAATATATTTCAATTATTTTCGTAATATTCTGATGTCGTAAGAACGACAAGGCGATGCCGACGTGCGGGGCGGTGCGGGGGGATTGATGACGCGTGGGTGGCGTGGCGCTGTTTGTTTATCTAGCTGTCACTTTTTGTCTTATTGCGTTTTATCAAGCTATCCTTTTTACTTGTAGTGAAATGTAATGTTTGAATAAAAAAGTCCGCGTTCGGCGCGGAACAGTTTTTGCTGTTGTTTTGTAAGCGTATAACATATCTGTACATTAGAATATCATTGCACAAGACATATTGCATATTGCACAAGATGTCAGCAAACTATAAGTTTATCTTCGTTAAGGGATAGTTAGAAATTTCCTTTTATTCAATGATATTATAAAGTCATAGATATGTTATCACGTACAAAAACAACGGAAAAAAGTGTTCCGAGCACACATACACACTTTTTATTTACACACATTACATTTCACGACAAGTAAAAAGGATAGCTTGATAAAACCAATAAGAAAAAAAGTGACAGCTAGATAAACAAACAGCGCCACGCGTCATCAATCCCCCCGCACGTCAGCGTCTCCTCTCACTCGCACCCGTGCTCGCACCCGTGCTCGCACTCTTTCTTTTACGACGCCATATTTATAGAAACGTAATGTTTTATTTGTGAAAATATTAAAGATAAATAGTATATTTACGAATGTTATGTGGTTCCTTGACTTTTAGAAGTCTTGCATGTTTAATTTGTACAATATCTCATCACACACGACGGCATTTTCGGTAGTTTTGAGTCACTTTTACTTTTGATTCAGTCTGTGGTACGTGAAGTGCCGCTGGCAACGTCGCACTGAGATCAAGATGTGTGAATCAGCCTCATTTGAGCGCATACGTTATTGAGCGCGTATGACGTATCTACACCTTTTTTACTTATAATATCATTGCTTTTATTATTTGTCAAATTTTTGAGATTTTTCAATGTGACCTTAGATTTTGGGGGGGGTCATGTCCCCTGTGACCCCCCCCTTGGGACCGCGCCTGGTACCTAGTGATAAATATTTCTACGGTTCAAGTAGTGCCTACTACGAAAACATCATAATATTTGTGATAAAATTCCGGAAGAATACTGTCATGTCATGAGATAAAGATGTTTTGGTCGTTTTATCATTGTTCAATTGAACGGAATGGGTACTTGTTACTAGCTGTTCTGATTTGTTGTTTTCCCAGCCATTTGTATAAAGACGCTCCCTCACCGCGAGCATTCACCTGTAATGTATCGTTACAGATTCGAACATTTCATCAGTGAGGGAAGACAATCGAGCATCACAATGCGCACCTCGTATCAAATCTATACATACTAAATGTACGCGAATGCTCGTCAGTCAGGGAGGTAGTGTTAAGGTAGTGTTACATATAATGTAATTAATGCTCAAAGTCGAATCTATAATGTTACATTACACGCGAATGCTCCCGGTGAGCGAATAGAAACACTAGGCTTGTTTTTGCACAAAAAACGTATTCTAGGTGCGTCACCAAGAGAAACAATAGCAATAGTAAGTTGATCGCTGACAAGTCTAACTGTATAGATCCTTTTCA
Organism: Agrotis clavis; assembly: GCA_954870645.1. NCBI lineage: Eukaryota > Metazoa > Arthropoda > Insecta > Lepidoptera > Noctuidae > Agrotis > Agrotis clavis. The sequence continues at coordinate 7,806,358 of OX940940.1, forward strand.
AACAAAACATTCGCTTTTAGTTACTAGCTCTAATCGCTAATAATCGCCCACAGTGGGCCATGTCTCATAGGGACCATTTTCAGAGGAAATCTTTTTATGTCAGTGGATTAAAGACTGTATTAATATTGCTTTTAAATACAAAATTGGACTTTCATCTATCCTTGAGCATGTGCAAAGACAATTTCTGGGTCGAATTTTATACATATTTAAAAGGATATTAATATAATACTGTCGTCAAAATACATAGCGCAAAAAGGACAAAAAGTTACTGTTAGCATAAATCTGCTGAATGCTGTTTTGCCTATATTTGTTCAAATCTTATGTGTGCGATTGTTGAGTGAATATTTAGTTTATGCTGATGTTATAATTCAATAAATCATTAATTACTACTACTCCGTTTTTTCCTAGTTGTGATTTATTACCTGCCCACTTTATTATTTTTCAGAAATAATAAACATACATAACAAATTAACTTTTTATTAACAATAAAACATCAATACTAGGTACTTCGGGGAAACGAAACCTATTTCTATAAATTTCGTACATAACAGTGCAATCATTTACTTTTTTTTATAAATCAATTCTGGCATCACAATGTAAAAATTAAGTTTCGCTTTCCTATGAATATATCTAAAATGGTGCAATCTTTATAGTAGATTTATATCTAACTATTACAATGCGATTAATAATAATGTTTAGAGATCAGACAATTAAATCAATAATGCTCCTTTTTAATAATAAATGAAAATATTTTTAAAAGAATAAGTATGAAAAATTATGGAATTTTCATATTTCATTTCACTTTAATCTTAAAATGATATGAAACACAATATCATACATAGTAAAAGAATAAGAAGAAAAAAAATAAGAAATACATAATCGAAAAAAATTACAAATAAAAATACTAATAATTATTTACGTTGTCGTAATTTGTAGAATGTAAAATTGTAATTGTATTTTATTTTAGAGCCTCAAATATATATGACTTGTCTATTTAAATAAAATAAAGCCTTATCTTAGCCATAGTCTGTATTGTGATGACGAAGAGGAGTCCACCATGGAATTGTGAAAACAATGTTAACACTTTCACTGTCCGCGCAGCAGACACAATACCTAAACAATAGTCATGGATCACATGTGATTCATCGGACAGGGAAGGGGTTAAGTATTATAATATTATAGCTGTCATGACAGGACAATGGCCAATTGCTATTCTAACTTATACAATAAGCAAACAGTGTTCGTGTTTCAAAACATTCTGGCCAACTTTAAAAATATTTTGCAATGGAAACTTAATAGTTATGAACAGTAAAAGGTTTTCAATCATGAAAATAATTTTACTACAGTTGATTTGCTCGCTTTCTAGTTAAATATTTTTTTGAATTTAGACTTTCAAATTACGTATTGGAGACAGAATAACATTGAATGAAGAAGAGGGTAGAACCTAAAACTTACATAAATTTTGACTTAGCCATAGAATTCTAGAAAGTCTTACAACATTCATATAATCGTTAATATACAGAATTTTTCAAATACTCAACATGATCACTGCTAACAATTATATTTTTTATAATTTATTATTATCAACACTGAAATAGATGCCAATATTATTATTTTCAGGTTATTATTAACTACATACATATTTTTAGACAGTTACTAAAAATGTCTATCATCAGTCTGATGTGTCTTGCTAATGGAATTTTCTACCTACATAAATACAATTTTATAATGGGTATTGGGTAACCTTATTTAGGAATAGTTTTATATGCATACCTACGGCACATGTCTATGAAAACTGCTAATCTTAATGGTAACTAATGTTTCAGTGATATCTTTATTATAATACCACAATTTATAAGTTTACAAACGTGACTATTATTATTGTGAATGAATATTCATTAGTTTACCCACAAATACTGACATTTAACACCAAGAAGACATTCAAATATTTCCCATTCACATCCAAGATTTAGAAACAAGAAATTTTTTCAATAAAATATTTTATGGCCAGGAACTTAACATTTCATTTTAAAATCCTCAAATAGCTACCTAATAATTATTAAATTTGTACCTAACCAAGAATTGGTCCTAAATATGGTGCTTGATCACAGTAGAAACATTTTGGCACTTCAGTTTCTTGCAATTCCACTAAATTGGAACTTATCTCATTAGAAACAAAGTAGTAACGACATCGTCTCGGACCAATACCTTCGATTAATGTGTCATAAGGAGGTGAGAGGATGTCGAAGAATGCTGCCGGCGTCTCAAGGGCTTCAATCTCATGATAGTTGGATATTGTTGGTGTAAGGATGCAAGTACCTGAGTTTTCTGAACAAATTTTGTGACAGGTGACTTCGGCGAACAGTTTTCGCCGCTTGTGGGTACCGTGGGCCAGTCGAGCTGCTTCCTTCTTCGCGCGAGCTTGGAACTCGACAGGATCAACAGCTTCCTTGACAGGATACTCGGAAAAACTCCTAATTTTCACTGCACCAGATATCACTTTAAGAAGCCCGTGCATGTGCGGGTGATCGTGGAGCGGCATTTTGAAACCCGGTTTTAAAACAAAAATACTCATATTTATTTGGTTGTTTTGAAACACTTCTATATACGTACATGGAGCCTTGTTGGGATGCCTCCAGAGCGATTCGTCTTTCAAATTATTGTCGTAGCCCAAGTCTTCAGCTTTGAGGCGATCCATCATAGACTTCAGCTTGCTCATGTTAGCCTTTAGTTCACTTTTGTGGCTGTCATCGAAAGTGTGAAGAGAGTGCCGGTAAATGGACACGATTGGAGGTACATTGATGAGTTCCATGGTTGACTTCTCATGATCTCCTATATCCATATGAAATCTGACTGAATTTATACACAAGAATTTAGATCTTCTCGTGAATGTAGAAAATAATCTCGACGATAACAAAGCGCAACTGTCAACAAACGTCATTTTGCACATTTTGTTTTTATTTTTTAAAGATTACGTTTCATTTCTCCGAGTTTTGTTTGAATTCTACAGTTCTTTTTAAGAAAAAGAATTATTATTATGAAAAATCCATTCAAATATAATTGTTTATAATGAGATAATGAATATTCCACGTGTTAAAAAAATGTGCATTCATTTCTGAACAATAAGTTAAATGCGATACTCGAATCCACTCGAATCTCCACAGTTTTAAGGAAAACGTGTAACAGCGTCATCTAGTGTCGAATAGCTAAACCATTTATTAGTGCTCTGTTCAGCCAAACTTGTTTTCTTCCCGTGACTGATATTTTGGCTTGGTTGGTGACGTTGAATTTCATGTAAGTAAATAATAGATGGCGCAAGTAGTACTGGGACGCACTAGATGCAAAGCATGTGCATTGTGCAAAGTAATTAGGGGGCTGGCTGAAAATTAGTTTTCTGATAAAATTGTTTATTCAGTCATCCATTTTTCGTCGTCTAATGTGAAAATCTAAACTAAGCAGACCAACATTCGAAAATTACTCGTAAATAGAATGCCTATTTATTTACCTATTTTTGTGGAGGTTCAGACTACCCTCTAACAAAGTTTCAGTACGTTTATTGAATTCATTTTGTAGCGAAAAACGACACCTATGACCCCCAACTGAAAAATAAACCGAAAATATCACCTAAAACGAGCGTTACATCACTACCTTCCAACATAACGTCAGTATCAAAATAAGGTGTGGGTACTCAGACAACAATAAAGATCGTTAACTCGTGATCGGTTTTATGTGTGGTCTGTTCAACCGCGGGTGGTGTACCAATAATACCACTTAAATAAATACCAGTCCATTGTAACTGTTACTCCGATTTTATTGAGTTTCCAATGTGCCTGTGTTTCATCCATCCCCGATTAACAGCCACCATAGACTGTAAACATAGATAAATTAATCAGTACGCGAATAGAAGCTGCTATTGTGGCGGAAAAATATTAGTTTTACTTGTTTTAATGTCTTATAAATAAATGTTTCTCTGTTTTATTGAGATGTTTAGACTGATTTCCTAATCATTTTCGTTTTGATGTGCTTTTTTTGGTTAAGATAACTTTTGTGTGTGATTTTATTAGTTTATGGAACAGCGACTTTTGGAACGAGTAAGTAATTTTATTTTTATTAGTTTTATGAACCGGTTGTGAAACAGCAACTCTCATTTCTACAGTCTCTAAAGCTTATGTTGGTAGCAGATTAAATGCTGCAACTTATCTAATTTTACAGCACAAAATAATTATGTAGGGTCCAAACCAGTTTATATAAGATCAAATGGGACAACCTTTTTCCTCAGCAACAGATACTGTATCTCACCAGTAACATCTAGGCTAGGTAAGTACTACCTACCAGTTCACCACAGGGGTGTAAGGCCCCGAGTAACTTGAAACTCAGAAAAGTGAAGTTAAAAAAAAATTGTTGCAATTCTATCCTGGTTCAGAAACCTCCTATTTATGAGCTTGAAAGATATAAAATGTTTTAGCTCGCTTCGCTCTTTTCTTCAGTTCCATAAAAGAGCTACGATCAGGATTTTCATTTTTCTAGCTCTCTGGTCAGATCTCTCGAAAGATCTCTCAGTCGCATCAATAGCATCATTAAGCTTTAACATTGGTCTTAGTGCTATTATTTTTGCAGCAAAACTTGACTGCTTTTTTGGCTTTTAGAAGGGCCCATTAGAACTTTTATATAGGTCTCTCTCAGCTAATCTAGCAACGCCACTGTTGGCCATCCGACCCATACTTTCAAGTACACCCAATTTTCCACTGAAACCAAAGTACCTACCCAGCTACCGTGCTCTGCGCTTCGTCGGTTTGTTTGTCAGCTGCGCCCACGTTGGGTGGCCTTCCACGAACTCTTTATTTGGGCTCGCAAGGTACGGAACCATCGAGGTGCGATAGCTTGTGTAATTGTACTGTGGTTGTAATGGCTCTTGTTTTGCGTTGCAGGTTTGTGTTGGCGTATTTGGGAAGACTGGTAAGTTCTTTGATCATTGTAAAGTAGCTAATGAAGTAGGCTAGTCTCGTGTTGCAATTAGCCTAGATTAATTTAGAGGAGCCTGTTTGTTTTGCATAGGGTATCGCAATTAACTTTGAGATATAATTTTTTTTTCGTAGCCGGGCTGGTCCCACTTGTGATCAAATTCTAACTCCGGTTCTTCTATTTTTTGCGATCGCTGGCTTTTTTCCAGTTTGGTGTTAAATGTTCTATTTCATCTTGAGTTTTTGTTAGGCCTCCAAAAAGCGTTTAAAGTCACAGTAAAGAAGACTAGAATATTTTTTCTTCAATGAAGATCTAAAGTTGATTCGAGACTGTCGTCTTGAATTTTTATAAAACACGTTAGCTGCCCGTCCCGGCTTCGCACGGGTGGACATGATGATTTTCGTCACAACACCAAAGATATCATCTCTTCTGACGGCGTTGCAACCAGAAAGAGATAATGTTAGCTAAAGAGGATATAGACATACGAGTGTAGCCTAAGTACTTAGTTGCGTAAGCGCAAGTTTTGCCAAATTAGGCTGATAACAACTTCGGAACGTGTTATCGGATGGGTTGGCAGTTAGCACAACCTGTCAGTAATAAATACTACCTAGAAAATGATCTATTCTCCAGAATTTCCTTCAACATCGCCATAAAACCAGCGAATGTTTTACGAATAAAAATCATATTTTAATAGGTTATTTTTTACGTGCTCTGTGTAATGCTAATGAACCGGAAGTGCTGCCATTAATGCCGTGATGAGCGTTCACTTGTCGTAAAACGGAACGTTCATTAAAAAGAACGAGGTTATGAAGTAAAAATAGTTGGAATGTGCGATAGACTGGTAGATATCTATGGTTGCAATGGGGGTGTAATTTCAATAGTAAAGGCAGTAAGTTCCTGCCGGAAAGCGGTAACCGCTAGAGTGAACCCGCACCAGTGTCATACAAGCTGTAGAACGAGAGAACGTGTGAGTTTAGTCACGTTTAGTCATTCAAGTTATGTGTGTCCGTCAGCTTCTCCCTGAAAGAGGAAGTCCATGAGGACTTAAAAACGTTAAAAATAAATCTTTAAATTCCCACGAAGAAGTTTGTGTACAAAAATGTAAAAGCGGAAAAAACAAAAAGGAAAACTGGTTAAAAATAACAGGTACAGTTTCCAAGTAGATACTAATACTATATACCCATGCACTTATCGTCTATTCCATAATTTATCTGCACAACACTTGTAGACCTGACAACCTATGAACTGGCGACCACGAAACGGAAGACGTAACGTAGGCAGGCCTCCCACTAGGTGGACCGACGAGATCGTGAGAGTCGCGGGCACCGATGGATGCAAGTGGCGGATTGTCGTTCGGCGTGGTAGAAGGGATAGGGAATTTGTTCAACAGTAGGTAGATATCTTCCGGCTGATGATGATGATGATGCGTGTGTCCATACGAACTTAAGGCCGAGACTCCACCAAAGCTGTGCGAGTCGAGACGTGTTTTGAACAACCAATAGAATTGCGTTGCGGCACGGGTTGCGGAGTGGAGCTGTGTCAATAACGCAATTCTATTGGTTGTTCAAAACACGTCTCGACTCGCACAGCTTTGGTGGAGTCTCGGCCTAAGCGGCGGCACTTAGTACTGCCTACGCTGCGTTTTCTGGTTCGTGGTCGCCACTCGAGAACTTTTCTTTCTCGCTCGTTCCAGATTTTATCCCGCTAAGAAACTCCGAGCGTAACTTTTTCTGTGGCTCTTTGAGAGACTCTTAAGAGCTTCACACACAGCAGCTATAATGTAAAGATGTACATTATAGCACGATACATCTCATAACATCTTTTCATAGAGATCCGAAGATGTAAAAATATACATTATAGCTGCAGTGTGTGGTCTCCTGACGATTTCTATGGAAATATGTAATGAGAAGTATCGTGCTATAATGTACATCTTTACATTAAAGCTGCTGTGTGTGAAGCCCTAGTCTCTCTAAAAGGCCAGCAGTTAAAGACAGCATCTCAGAGCCATAAGTCATCACTGGCAACACCCACTGTGCGGCATTTAAATTACGATGGCATGGTTGGCGCGGTCCCTCGATTGTCTTGTCTAGGTAACCGTGACCCCGGAACATAACGGGCTATTGAAGGATCACTATGGATTTTAGTCAGAACGAGTCTGTAAATCCCTCGGCTCCCGTCCCGTCCGGAGTCTGGACAAACACAACACAAAATATAAAAATAAATCGGTTTGCTCACCGGCGAGTGATCAACTGATGCGCTCCTTGTCGCGGGTTCGATCTCTGCGCGAAACAAACATTTGCATGACCTACAATTATTTGTTCCGGGTCTGTGTGTTTGTGAGTTTTAATGTTTAACGCACTCACGGTACAGGAATAATCCCTAGTAATATTAATTGGGGTAACATTAAAAAAACAATCAGTAGGTAGTTTCACCGATTTCCAGTGCTTCAGAAAGGCCGTAGTACTCGTAATAATAATAATAATAATATTCCACAACTATCACACAACGCCATCTAGTCCCAAGCTAACCAGAGCTTGTGTTATGGGTACTAGACAACTGATAAACATACTTATATATTTCTAAATACATACATATTATAGATAAATTCCACCCAGACACAGAACAAATGATCGTGCTCATCACACAAACATTTGTCCTGGGTGGGAATCGAACCCACGACCTCCGGCATAGCAGTCAGGGTCACTAACCACTAGACCAACAGGCCAGTCAAGTAATCGACTGTGTGTGTATGGACCCACATGTATGACCTATATACAACTTGTAACGTTAAATGCGCAAAACCTCTCGTGGGGTAACTCAGCCCATGTTACTGAGCAATGTTTGTTCTAAAACTTTTGGAAATTAACAAAAAGAATTTCGATTTTCCAAAAGTCTTAGAACAAAAATTGTTCAGTAACATGGGCTGAGTTACCCCACGAGAGGTTTTGCTCATTTAACGTTACACGTTGTATATGTATGAATGTGGATAAGGCGAAAGGCGTATGGTAAGGATTGTAGCAGATCGCGCTCTGTAGTTTCTACCTACCCCCATGGGAGGAAGGCGTGACTTTATATGTAGTTCCACTGATGTTCTGATTGCACACTGTTTCTGCTTTCCCAGGCAAAGCCAATCTAGGTAATCCAAATAAAGTCTAGCACTAATTAACAATGATTCACGGGCTATATACAGCCGTTAAGCATAATATCAGTGACGTTCACCGTCGGTAGTAAAAGCTATCATTGCGCCAATCGCACGTATTTACATTTAAAATAATTTATTTTAGTACGAGCACATCTGTAATTAGATGTATGGGGCTCCGGTTACTAGTTTTGGGATTGTTAGAGAGGGAACCAGGATTATTTTTAAAGGATATTGTAACTTAATAACAAGGGGATTTTTTTGTACAATAAATGTGACAAGGAAAGAAAGAAAGAAAGAAAGAAAAAACGTTTATTGGCACACGCCACAAGTGCACACAGTATCACAAAATACACAAAGCACACAATGAAACAAAGAAAGAAAAAAGAACTTAAAACTAAACAATTTGTAAAAATGACATATTATATTATACTGTGTGACTCACGGCTGCGCCAAATAGGCCCATTTCAGCATAATGTCGGACAACTGGTGCCCGACGCTGATTTTCAAATGAACCTAAATGGTGAGCGCACGAATGTCAATGCCAGTTTAAAATAAGAAAAAAAAAAACATATAAATGTAGTATATGAGTGATAATATACCTATATATATACATGTATAAATACTGTGGAAAAATTATGATAATAATAGTGAATAGCACAGGCGGTACATCAACTACAATAATAATATAAATAAAAAATTATAATACTGATATTAACCGGTTTCCGGTACCTAAACTATAAAGTCCGAGGCAGTCACAGTGTGCTGCATGCAGCCTCCTGTGACGCACGAACTAACGGTCGTTGCACATTTTAAATAATAATATACTATATTTCGTTGTTTCGTGTGCGGGTATTTTAATAAATATGTACATGATGATATCATTAGACACAATAACGAGCAATGAGCATAGATTCCTTAAGTTATGTTTACAACGCTGACGTGAGTGATAAAAAGTAATAATAATAAGCATCCTCTGCTTGCAGGTAAGTTTACTAATTTTATAATAACAAAATTGAGTAGTAGTCGTAGGTACACGAGAGTCAGGGCTGAAAATTGATGTTCATCTACACTTAAGGTTGAAAAGAGAGGTCGACAGCATTTGATTGTTCCGTCGGACTCAAGCTTAGAAACGCGAAATTGACACATTATATGAGTGACACATTTATGTTTACCATGTCCAATTTCCGTTGTGCGGCAGTTAGGTACTGTCGCAAGCGGCTTTTGAATGCATTAATCGAGTTAGAAGATCGAATGGGTGGTGGTAGATTATTCCAAATCTTTGACGCCGCGTATCGAAAACTACCCCTGAAAGCCGCTGTACGATGAGACCGAGACGCAAGCTGCTGCGAGCATTGCCTTCTATTACCTTCGCGTGTACTCCCGATCCAACTAAGTTTGTTGTACAGGTAGTCTGGTTTTTTATATTTTATAACACCAAACAGAAGGCACGCCAAGTGCAGCTTGCGTCTCGATTTCATTTTGAGTGTATAGTGTTTATTTAGGAAAGGGGTTACATGTGTCTTGGGTGGAATTTTATAACAGAAACGAGCACAAGCATTTTGTACTCGTTGGATGAGCCGCTCGGTTCGGGCCAGCAGGCGCGGGCCGTAAACTGTGTCCGCGTAGTTAAGTCTGGACAACACTAGTGTCTCAACAAGCTGTTCACGTAACGTTTCTGATAGGTACGGTCTCATTTTATAAAGAACTTTTAGGCGGTAAAAACAGTTTCGAACCGAATCGGCTACATGGTTTTCAAAGCGGAGGTCTCTGTCCATAATGAGTCCAAGATTCCGTGCCTCGTAAACTCTGTCAATTTGTACGCCCATCAGTTCCAGACCAAACTTCGCGGGTAACTTAAGAAGTTGTTGTTTTGTGCCAATTACCAAGTATTTAGTTTTGATGGGTTCAGTGACAAACAGTTTTCCTCAGACCAGACAGCGATTCTGTGAAGGTCTTCATTTAGGTCCCTAATAGCACTATCATATTCATCCGGTTTAAAAGACAGATATAGTTGTACGTCGTCGGCGTAAATATGATATTTGCACTTCCGGATGCATTTGACGATGTCTGCACAGTATAAAATAAAAAGAATCGGTCCTAATATGGATCCTTGCGGAACGCCTCTTACTATCGTTGTGAAAGTAGACGTCAGAACTGTTCCATCGCCCAGCTGTTGGGGTTGCCATCAAGGGTTGCCATCTTTAACATTTAGAAACCAGGACAAGACGCGTAAAAACTCCGGATTTTAGAATCCAGAACGAGAGTCGAAGAGTCGAAGTACGCACCGTGGAAACTGCGTCGGGATGGGTGGGGGGCCGATAAAGGCTTGGGCACACCAAAAGTGCGTCTACGTTAGAAAATAATGTCGTTATGTGTGCATGTGTTGCGGGCGGACCCAGCAGACTTTAAATTTATAAACCCGGACTACAAATGAAGCCCTTCCCGGACGCTCCCCGTATGGGCTCTAAACTAGGACAAATCCGGGGAAACCCGGACGGATGGCAACCCTAAATGTGACAAGCAAATGACCCGCGTGATGAGAAGTGGTAGTCATAGCCAATGGACGCTAAGCACCAGAGGTGTCGCTTGCACGTTGGAACCTTGCTACTTTTACACGCACTTTTAGATGGTGTGAAGAAAGAAGATAGTAATTCCTTCGACTTTTTTCGAAATATCCCTTGTACTGACCAAAATCCACGTTGTCCTTCTATAGCCCTTTACGTTCCCGCGTCACGATTACCTGATGAGACAGTCCCGCGACCCCGGAACCGCGTGGGTAACATGTGAATAACTTAGATAGAGTAGATACACAATATGTTATTAATACTTTATGTAATTTTCATTTAATCATAGTTTTTTTTAATCCATCCCGTAATAGATTACAATACTCTCCTAATAGGTACTTCATCGACTGCTTACTTAATAGTGTTCTAAAATGATTTTTGGGATCACAAAATCAAAAATCAAAGCGTTTATTTCAAGCACACGTACTTACTCCCATTTGGATTGGAGACAGGACAAAATCATTTGTCGCACCAGCGTGATGTCGACCTTCAGTATATCGCACAAGCGTGCATTCGAACTTTGGTGTGTTGCAGTACAGTTGTGTCGCATAAGCGTTCATCGCACTTCCGTTTGTCGCACTAGCGTAGTACAATCCAGTTACAGGCACTTTTGAATGTTTACAAAAAACAAAAAAAAAAACAGTTCAAAAATAATTATGGTGCTTCAGTCCCATTAATTGTGGAAGTACCGTTAGGTGCATATAAAAGAGACCCGGGTTAGCACGTATTCTACATATTAGACCGTAGTTCGTATTTGTATGGAAAATGAAAAAGCTCTTCCTGTGTAAAACAAGGGATTAATTTAATCTATCAAATTAACGTCAGAAAACTAAAACGTAAACATTTGTGCCTGAGCCTGCGATATCACAGATTACAGATTTTTCTTGTGATGTGGTATGGTGGATAACACCATCCACATTCATCACGGGACGAGGACAGTTATCGGGAGTGAGGTCCACGCGGACACCGATTAGTTACGACATTAGTCACGCACGAGTTACTAACTAATAATATCATTATGAAACCGGATTTAATTAGAATAATTTAATTATGGGAATATAAGTGATAGAAGATGTCATGTATTAAAGTAAATAAAAATATCTGGTTGACCGAGCTTCGCTCGGTTTTTAAAATATCTCTATCTTGGGAACCTAGCTTTTCTCGAACCTGGGACCTTGACAAATCGATTCCTTGAGCCGAAAAACCCCTAATCTGTAACTTTCATGAAAATCCTTGGAGCCGTTTCCGAGATCCTGATTAAATACACCGTGACTTTTTAGTCGTCTTACAAAAGTGGTCCACTTAATGTATCCGACCTAAAATACCTCTAGGCGAGTTTTTTTTTAAAGCGTAATAAAAATTTTTATTTTTAATAAATAGGTAAGATTAGAAATATGAAACACCCTGTTAAAATGTTTAGGTATCAACCTGTAGAGTATACCTACTCAGTGCAATAGTCGGGCAGATCATTCCATTCCAATTTTCTATGAGACAAGGGTGTTTCTAACTACGCCTTGCGTCATATTATCAAATTAAAATTTTATTTTAAAATTTTTCAAATCTCTTAAATACCTATTTTTTTTATTATAAACGAGTTCTAGTCATTGGATACATGAACTGGGCTGCTTTTGTAAGACGACTAAAAAGTCACGGTGTTTATATATATATACAAGAATTGCTCGTTTAAAGATGTTTTAAAGTAAAATGGTATGGATAGGAAAATATGAACCACGACGACACGGTTGGCGCAGTGACTGACCGATATACTGCTGTGCAGTGTATCACGGTTCGATTAATGCACGCAACAAATATTTGTATGATCTGCAAGTAGTTGTCCCGGGTCTGGGTGTTTGTGAGTTTCTATGTTTGTAAACGCAACGCACCACGATTAAGGAAAAATATCCTAGTGTGGGGCAAAGTATAAAAAAGGCGTATGTATTTATCTTTTTCTCCGCAAGTCGAAAATCACACATTCATTCATTCATCCTCCCCTGAATGATGAAGGTCTTCTGCCGCGTGCACCACTCGGCAGCTCCATGCTGCCTCCAATAGCCTTTTTCGCATAATGGCTGCTACACACCTTACGATAAATCGTTACGATTAGTCGGTACAGATAAACTGCAACGATAAATCGACAAGTGTGTATGAGAAAAACTGTACAGTTTTTCCGATTTTATAATGGCTGCTACACACCTTACGATAAATCGTTACGATCAGTTGGTACAGATAAAACTGCACAGTTTCGGCAGTGCCCACACACCTTCAGACAGGTACTAGAAAACTGTACGATTATTCATTAGTTGAGCCGTGGCTTCGACTGACGATGCGTTGGCAGTTGTTGGTTTATAAGGCAAAAACTGAACAAGTGGCCACAAGGTGTGTAGCAGCCATAATGGCTGCTACACACCTTACGATAAATCGTTACGATTAGTCGGTACAGATAAACTGCAACGATAAATCGACAAGTGTGTATGAGAAAAACTGTACAGTTTGTCCGATTTTATAAGACTGTACAGTTGAACGGAACAGTTTGAAATTTTGGATAGATAAATCGGAATCGGATGAAACTGTATCGATAAATCGTAACGTGTGTGGCCACTTGTTCAGTTTTTGCCTTATAAACCAACAACTGCCAACGCATCGTCAGTCGAAGCCATGGCTCAACTAATGAATAATCGTACAGTTTTCTAGTACCTGTCTGAAGGTGTGTGGGCACTGCCGAAACTGTGCAGTTTTATCTGTACCAACTAATCGTAACGATTTATCGTAAGGTGTGTAGCAGCCATAAGACTGTACAGTTGAACGGAGCAGTATGAAATTTTGGATAGATAAATCGGAATCGGATGAAACTGTATCGATAAATCGTAACGTGTGTGGCCACTTGTTCAGTTTTTGCCTTATAAACCAACAACTGCCAACGCATCGTCAGTCGAAGCCATGGCTCAACTATTGATTAATCGTACAGTTTTCTAGTACCTGTCTGAAGGTGTGTGGGCACTACCGAAACTGTGCAGTTTTATCTGTACCAACTAATCGTAACGATTTATAAGCACCACCTACGTGTTCCCTTTCATCGGCTCCATAAAGTTCATAGCTCATTTGTAGGGCTCGGCATAGTTTTTTATAATAAACTGCCTTCATCTTTGTTAGACTTGCCTTTTAATGCCTTTAAATCTAAGATCAAATCCATCCTTTGTTCTAAGGCATATTATTCGTTAAATGACTACCTAAACGATAAGAGCAGTTGGTCGCTCGGTTGAAATTATGACTGCGTTCATGCTCTTTCTCCAGTTCTTTTTTTTTTTTTCCGACAGGTTATATGAGTTCATATAATTGTTTTTTATTTTTTTTTGACTTAGTTAAGTCATTTAGTCTTATTTCTATGTACATTTTGTTGTTTTGTGTGTTTTTTTTTTTTTATGTATGTGTTTGTTTTTATATTATGTTGATTAGTTTTTTTGATTTTAATGTTTTATTTAATGTTCTAACAAACAGTTTTGCACTATGAAAAACTAGCGACCACGACTTTTAATCTTATTTTAGTAGTGTATTTGACTTAGGAACCGGCGGCAAGTTGTCATGCTCCCTTAGTTGACATTGCTTGCGGTAGCGTCGAGGGTCGGGTTGCCTCCTACCCACTTACATGGCGTGGGGGAGTAGCTGATCTTTGCGTTATACTCGTGAACGGGTGCTGCTTGTGGTGTCTGGTCGACTTGCTGATCTTTGGTTTTGTTATATGTAATTTAATTTATTTTCTAGTTGTTTTTTACTATGATGGATGGTCCTAGTTTATCTTTATGTGCCTTCTAGTCACGATTGAGGTGTAATCTCGGATTGATGTACAATGTGAATGTTCTAATAAATTGTATAAATCTTGGTTCTTCTAACCGTACAGACAGATGTGTTGCTGGGGAGTTTGTTCCGCCACTTCTTCTTCCCAGCCAAAACACTAGGAAGTGTCGAAGGGGGGGCGCTTTGGGGGACTGTCTTTTGTAAAATTTGACCTTCAAAAAGTGCTGATAAATCAGCCTAATTTGAATAAATGACTTTTGATTTTGATTTTGATTTTGATTTTGATTTATCGTAAGGTGTGTAGCAGCCATAACGTTCAAGAGGTTCTCTAAAAAGATAATTAAAAGACAGTTTCCTGATATTTTGAGCCCACGGTCACAACACATTCGGTTTATTTTTATTTTTATTGGTACGATAAAATGAAAGTTACATTTGGTAGCTGATAATGTTATTATAATTTTTGAAATTCGCCGTTTTTAGCTAATTTTGCAAACTGTTCACCAACGCTGTTCACATAATTATGTACAGACTGCACATCAACCTACCTTAATAAGTCAGATTTCTTTTATAGATTTTTAAACTTATCACAATGGCGGAAGGTAGATTTTCGATTGGTGAAATTTGACAGTTTGGTTTAGGTTGACCTGCTGGCGTCTGTAGGTACATTGTCGAAGGGGTGTGAATCGTAGAAAATGTCATTCTATTTTTTCTGCCGTGATATGCCTGACGTGTATAGTCAGTTAAAGAAATTAGCTGACACCCTCTTGCATAAATGATTGATTTTTTGAATAAGAATCCATACAATGTTATTCATCTGTTATATATTTTTTTACTTCGCTCAAATAACTCTACGTTTATGATTTTACTCTACCCAAATCCAAATATCCCTCAAAATGAACATCATAATCAACAAAACAATAACAACATTTAAGGAAACAGCAGACGTTTCATTTCGCAAATTATCAAACAATACAACGTATAATTACGACTACAAAGCGCACCTAATAGACATGAAAGTCAAAGAGTTCCTTTCATCATTACTGGCAGCTTTTGATAATAATTGGTACTCCTGACGCGAATATAAAGGTAAAGAAATAAAGAAAAAAGAACGTCGTGTGCCAAGTTTTTGAGATGACGTGTAAAGGTATACAGAAGTATTGTTTGTATGATTGTTACCCCTTGGCCATGAATCACGCGTTCAAAAAGCGGAGAGTGTGGAAAAAATATCGCGCTGGTAATACTCAATGGATAGAGAAGAGGTTTCTTTTTATGTGGTAAAATCTATAAATGGCCGGAATGGTTGGAGCGGACGGGGTTGTCACACTCATATTGACTATAATAATATGCATTTTATTTCAGACGTAACACATCCATAATTTGTTAATAATAAAATGTACCTTATAAAACTATGTTAATAAACATGTAATTTTCTACGGTAGCTCTTTGCGTTTGATTGCCCACGGAGTCTTTTTAAGACGGTCACATTTTGGTAATATAACCACATTAAAAAAGGGCCTCATGCTCAGATGACAAGATTACGAATACTAGAACCACGAGACTGTAGCAAAAACGGTTGGCGTAAGAGTCATTGCAAAGCATTTTACAAATTTTCTCACGCACAAATAACAAGTGCCTGGCCCTTTCCATCATCGGACTACAAGACGTACGGCAATGCGCCATCGATAATGGCGGACATCCCTCCGGTACGTACACAGCTAAGGAGAGGAATTCCCTGCATCTGTATTTCCCGAGTCCCGACTGCTATAACCTTGGGGTCTTCAAGTCAAGAGTGAACAGGATACTTCTGGGCAAGCGTGCTTCATCGTCGACCACATCTTCGCTTACCATCAGGCGAGATAGTGGTCAAACGCGAACCTATCATTAAATAAATAAATAAATAAACACATTACCCTCCTTTGCGTCGCGCAGTCGGGTAAAAAAGTGGCGTAGGTACGCGCTCGTCGCTTGACGAAAGTCGGTATTTATTTATTAAGGTTTTCCAACAAGATTTTTTCGTATGTCGCATCACCTGAGGTCGTGGCGTTTGAGGCGTTTTTGAGATGATGCGTGACGTGTAAAGGTTTACAGAAGCATTGTTGATGGTTATTACAGGTGTTTGAGATGAAATGTAAGAAATTAGTGCGGTTTATGAGTGTGGCGGTAATTTCAGTTGTTTGAAATGTGCTGCGTGCTTGAGTCGATCTTTTATGAACGGATAGCTTCTGTTGAATGGAAAATTACAGGTTATTTTTAAAATAAAGGCGTTGGTAAAACTATGCTTTCTATAAATATTAATCAAATTATTAAATTAGTAGTTCTATTATACAAGAAACTTAAAGTACATACTTGTACCTACTATTTTGTTAAACTTAATAAATTGGATGAATCTTAATTCCATAATTTTCAAAGGATGCAAGAATTTTCATGTAATTTTTCATGTAAGAAATTCGTCGATGATTATACTCCTTTCTAACAATAATTTTCTCATTTATTTTTAGCTCCTCCAAATTCACACTATTCTTACCCAGAGCATTTCTTTTAATCTCCCAAAATAATGCGAACTATATTAACATTTAACTGTTTACATTGTAAATATTTACTCTTCAATTCCGGATCCGTCTGACAATCTTGAGTCCGGTAGTCGTTTCGCTCGGACAATCAAGCCGTCAGGGAGGGACCACAGAATAAGAAATAACAGAAGGATAACTTACTTACGTCATGTGTTAAAATAACACCACCGACAAAGGTTAGGCAAGCAAAGCATATACAGGGTGAATTTTTCAACAGGGCGTGGATGCCATGGCTATGTATATCCGAAGCTATGAGGAATATCGAAAAACGTTGAAAAGAGTCTCGAGGCCGATTTTAACAAAAACTAAAACTGCATCATTGGATTTTAGAAAAAATCAATCATCCTGGCCATGAATTGAACCTACTGATTTTTGAATTATTCCTCATAGTTTCGGATATAGCCATCCACGCCCAGTCGAAAAATTCACCATGTATGGTACCTAAGTCTTAAGCCTCATTTATACGATGCAAGAAATTGTATGCAAGTTTGACCATATTACGTACTATTAATGGAAAATGAATTCAGTTTATCAAACAAATACCGCAATGTAGTCAAATTTGCATACAAGTTCTTGCAGCGTATAAGTTTATGGGCAGGTTAAACAGACTCCTACTGAATTAAGCATTTTGTAGAAAATGTTTCATCTTCTTTCATATGACATAAGTTTAAGTAAATAAAAAGACGTAGACAATGAGCATGAGATCAGCAAAACATAATGCACATATTCCATAATCTGTCCTTTTCACAACTATTTTGGAATTTCGCGGTTTCCAGTTTAATTGAACGCAGCTGAAAGGTACTTTACTAAAAAGTGCCGCTTATCTGATCTTTACAACCTACCGTAACAGGGCAAAAAGAGACTACTTATTTATTAATATATTAGATTAAGCACTTCATGTACCCATAACATTTGTGATGAGAAATAAATCAAATTCTTATTCTTATTAATTTGGGAGCATACCGTCATTATTCTATAAATCAAACAAAAAAAGCTAAATACTTAGTTGTGTCTTCTTCATAGTCTTAACACAGTACATGGAAGCGATTAGCAGCATTCTTTATTTGAACACTGGATAGTTTAAACATACCGTCTGGAACTTCTGTCTCAATTTATTCTGTGTCCGGACACTCCGGACAGGCACAAAGCGAGTATCCACCGCCCGGCTCCGCCTGTTTGTGTTACACAACGCATTAACCGCGTCGACTTCGTACACATAATACTAAGAACACTAAATTACGCCTTTGTATTCATAGGTTAGTTTTCGACAGAGGCTTCAGTTTACATGGAGAAAATTGTGTTGTTTCTTTTTATGCTGTAACGATGTGTAGACGTAGAGTTATAGGCACCAGAGTGCCTAGACTGAGTGAAAAGTGTGCCTAGATAGAGACGCGCATATTAGAAATAAGGATGTTTGTGTGATGAATAAAATGTGTATCTCTGGTTTTATTGATATTAATATCGACTTTATTGTCAAGTTTTAGATATCAGGATGGTTAATGTTATTTATTTACTGTATGTAAGGTATCTCTAAGGACTTTTGTCCAGGAATGGGTTTATAAAGAAAAGCACAAAATCAAGACTAGGTATTTATTACCAAGCTACCTCCGTTCGCAAACCCTAGGTCCTCGTGGAGAAGAACGGAGAAAGAAACTCCACGGCAACATAAATTTTATCAGTATACACATTTATAAAACATACAATATTCTCATCATAATAAATATCAAAATAACTTACATTTTCATTGTAGAACATTATTACACAAATTAAAACTTTCAGCAACACTTTCTTGGATTCTCAAGTATTATAATATCACATTAATTAAATAGAACAACACTCAGAGCACAGCTTTTTCTTATAAAACGATTGGATAATAATGACCACGAATTTGACGGTACATCTGTTTTTATAAACATAGAATTGTACCACTTCCAACAAAATTGCCGCCATTATTGACGAATCACAGATTGTCATACATTTTAGCTAAATAACTTATAAAATAAGCAATAATAAACAAATCTTATGTAGTAGAACCTTTTTAAAACTTGATTACTTAATTTAGAAATTTAGTTTTGATTTATTTGCAACCTTTATTAATTTCGATACAATATTTGACTATCAACTGATTTCGTTCGGAAATCAGATCATTGTTGTTTTAAATATATTACTATTTTTAATTACATAAGGGCTATGTATCATAAATAAATCTAACACGGCCATTCTGAAAAAAAAACTTCGTTCTCGAAGTTTATACCTTTTTGATAAAACATTAGTTAATTTATCTTAATACACATGATTTAACATAAACACAGTACATGATTTAACATTAACATACATTGTACATCTTCACACATGTATACACAGTACATGATTTAACATCAACACAGTTTTATACTATCTGAATAGCCACAGGTAAATCCACAGGCTCAGTCTAAGTCATAGGTTACAGTCTCAGTCATGGCCACAGGCACTGGCAACAGGACGGTACTGGCACAGTATCAGCCATGGGCACAGTCATCAGTCTAAGTCATAGGTTACAGTCTCAGTCATGGCCACAGGCACTGGCAACAGGACGGTACTGGCACAGTATCAGCCATGGGCACAGTCATAACGATATTAATAAATAAATAAATTATTTTCAAATAGTCTCTGGCCTTGACATATCAGTCCTATCACCTGCTGCGCGTGAATTTCAGAAAGATATCAGGGCAGTGACCGACCAGCAGTACATATACATAATATTCATACAATAGTCTCTGGCCTTGACATATCAGTCCTATCACCTGCTGCGCGTGAATTTCAGAAAGATATCAGGGCAGTGACCGACCAGCAGTTCATATACATAATATTCATACAATAGTCTCTGGCCTTGACATATCAGTCCTATCACCTGCTGCGCGTGAATTTCAGAAAGATATCAGGGCAGTGACCGACCAGCAGTTCATATACATAATATTCATACAATAGTCTCTGGCCTTGACATATCAGTCCTATCACCTGCTGCGCGTGAATTTCAGAAAGATATCAGGGCAGTGACCGACCAGCAGTACATATACATAATATTCATACAATAGTCTCTGGCCTTGACATATCAGTCCTATCACCTGCTGCGCGTGAATTTCAGAAAGATATCAGGGCAGTGACCGACCAGCAGTTCATATACATAATATTCATACAATAGTCTCTGGCCTTGACATATCAGTCCTATCACCTGCTGCGCGTGAATTTCAGAAAGATATCAGGGCAGTGACCGACCAGCAGTTCATATACATAATATTCAGTTCATAACGTCAATAGTCAGTTCATAATGTCAATAGTCAGTTTATAATGTCAATAGTCAGTTCATAATGTCAACCTTATTGGGCAGACCAAAACACCCCGCCGTCGCACTATGGGACGAACCTGTGCATTTCATCTCAAAAATCTGTAACTTTTTAGTTTCTTGATATTTTGCATTGAAATTTTGTGTACGTATGCCTGAATAGTTATGCTATTGGATAAATAAAACACTGATACTTTAAAAAATATATTTACTAAGGAAAAAAAAAACAAAAACAAAATTTTGAAATTTTTCATACAAAAAATTAAATTAAATTCTTATATGAATTATTTGCTTATGTTACATTAAAATAAAATTATTAAGAAGTTAATAAAAAGATTATGAGGTAATTTTAAACTAAAAAAATCAATAATCTACTCATCACTCGTCAATATTAAAAGGTCTTTAGCTTCGTCAAGTCGTTCTTTTGGTATCATAGTACTGGTTTTATTTATGCTAGATATATAGGGATCAGAAGTATAAAACAGTATGTGCAGAACGTCTTCCATTGTGGCTGACCTGGAACACTTTCTATCGTGATTTAACCGATATTTCTTATAGTCTTTATTACGAGCTTCTTGAGCATCTTTCGATAATTGGTCTATTGGTAAAACTGCAAAATGTTCTACTATTTTGGCACCAATGTATAAGAATTTTGTGGACTGAAGATGGCATATAGTACCAGTTATATTTACTCACGTATAACTGTGCAGTCCCCAGCGCATAGAACATGTAGAACAAACTAAAACAAAGTTATCACAATTCGCATATGGGCTTAGTGTTCTAAAATCTAACACAAAAACTCACTGTGCTCTCTCTGCATACTACGCGTATGCTTACGCTTGGCTACGCTATGGTATCATCTTGTGGGGACACAGTGTAGATGCTAAGGATTTATTTATTGCCCAAAAGAAATGTCTTCGAATAATTTTTAATATTAAACCTCGAGATAGTTGCAAACCCCATTTTATAGGCGAAAAAATACTAACCTTACCCTCCATTTAAATATTAGAAATAGCCACTTTCGTTAAAAAAAACATAAATCTATTTAATTTCGACAAGAACGAGCGCCGCAAAACAAAATTACTCCTACCAGCACCTAGAATACAAATGTATAAAAATAGCCCAGAGTACCGAAGCATTCAAGTATATAACAAATTGCCTGAAAGCATAAGATCCACCAAATCACTACGTTCATTTAAATTTAAGCTAAAATCTTTACTGATAGAAAAATGTTATTATAGCATCCAAGATTTCATGACAGATAAACCTTGAGTATTTACACAATTTTGATTATTTTTATTTTAAAATTAATTGTTACTGTAATTAGTTTTGTTTTGAATTATTTTAAATTTTTAATTAATATTCACGATTTTATTATAATCATTATGTTTGAGTACTTTTCATTCTGATCTATTATTATTGATTCTGACATTTTTACTGTTTTATTATTTATTTGTTTTTAACGCTAGATATAGTTACAATTGATTAATTTATTTATAGAGTAAGGATAATACCTAGTTTTAAGTTATTTGCTGCGCCCTAACAGGGTAATGTATTCACTAGTTTTAAGCTACGCTTGTAACGATGTGTACATTGTGCAATAAATAAATAAATAAATAAAAATCATAGTCACCAAACTTGACTGCGTTTACAGAAAATCCCGATGACATGGTTTGCAGAATGATATAACCTTTTAATATATTAGGTGATGGGGATAATCAAACTGCACTGTTTAAGGTTAACTTCACTTGAGACTTTTATTTTAACCTTGATATTATATTCGTCCCGTTTGTGTGCTAGGAACTAGTCACATTACTTCTGAATATAATATCTAATCTCTTGATCAACTCTTCATCGATACCTGTAATTTCTGCAGAACATTGATAGTTTTGGAAAAATCTCCTTGCCGTATTTCCGTCATTGCTATTTCCAGAACCTAAAAAGCGTGGTAAAATGATCAAATAAGTCCTCCCACCCCAGGCAGGGGGACTGTCAGACTCGTACTGACTAAAATCCACGGTGTCCTTCAATAGCCCTTTATGTTCCGGGGTCACGGTAATGAGATAAGATAAGTCCCGCGACCATTTCCAGAAACTTGACGAGGTTTATCAATGTGTAAACCAAGTAATGCCCGGAAACGAGTTTGAACGTACTTCTTTTTTTCTTCTTGTTCTCTGGAGTCGATGCAGACCACTTTTTAAATCCTAGATTATAAGAAATATGCAGAATCATTTCCATACATCTTATCCACGCATGTTCACCGCAAAAAAAATATCATGAGAAAAAATGATTTGGTCGATATTTCGGCTTCTAGCTCGAAATGGCGCAGTAATGACGCAGGTTTTTTTTATTTCCCTGTAACACTGAATAAGTAAGGTATCTTAAAATGTCATTAACTCAACACCGGGAGCCACCGATAACAACAAAACCTCCACTTAAAAATTAGAAAGACGTAAAATTTCCTTATGACGTTTAAAAATTAAATAAAAAAGCAGAAAAAAATATATGTCACAAAAACATAACGCAGTCGTAAACTAGAGATCTTGAGCAATTCAAAAATGTATAATACTAATATATTCCCTTGAAGGACATAGAAAGTATCTGAAATTGAACTTCTATAACGAGTAGTCTAGTTAATATGAAATTTTCAAAGTATGAAGTTTGAATGTAATTTTATGCAAGTAAAACATTTTTTAATTTTTTTTTTCCTTTGGTTTTGGATAGTTCTATTATGTATGAATGTAAAACAATCAAAACAGTTTCAGTAACACGGCTTTTGTCTCAACCATTTTTGAGACGGAAAATACTGTTTGGTCCCATAGTGCGTCGGTGAAGCTCAATCACCCGCAGTCAGTGAATGTCATTACCACAACTAAGGTTTTAATTCATACATAATACATACAATTGTCATTATCAATCATCTTTAAACTAATTATAATAAACCTTCACCAATGTAAAATATAATACATTAACGATGACAAAATAACATCATCATCTTACATCACTTAATCTCTAGATTAAACTTAGATTGTTTCTCTTTTTTTTTTAATTTGTATTTAGATTATCAAGGACAACAAACAATAATGTCATCTATCACTTAGTTATTTTTCATTTTCTTTTGCATATTATTCTGTATGTCCTCAACCCTGTACCTGTATACTAATACATGTCGGATCCGGTCAATAGTACGGACAGCAAACGAATCGTAAGCGCGCCATTTTGAGTATCACGTGGTCTGCGCGCGCTTATACAGAGTCGTGATGTTTCATCGGGGCTGCGAGGAGCGCATTCAATGCCCGACCGCAGCAGTGTGAAGACATCCCGAAACTGTACTCGATTCGTTGTGCCCAGTATAAGTGTAGTGAGTGATTAAATTAAATTGTGTTTGATTTAACTTGTGATTTAAAATTAAAATAACCAAGTGAACCGCACCCAGTGTATTTTCATTGCTCGAGACCCAAACTGCCCACATGATGCCTGAATCTGACGGAACAATACCGGTGGCTCCGACATCAGAAGTGGGATCAAATCGTGCTAATGAAATTACACGCGGGAACAGTGACAATAACAATCAGTGGAAGTTAGTTACTTTTTGAAATGCAAAACCAGCAAACTTTGAAAACGCAGCCAGTGAAAAACAAGTTTTTATTGCCGGAATTCGACCCCGACAAACCGGATTCCGATGCGCGGTCGTGGTGCGCCACCACCGACTTGTGTTTTAACGGATGTGCAGTGGAGGGATGCCAGCTTATTTTGACGCTGAGCAAGGCGCTAAAGGTGAAGAATCAACCTGGCTATCTCAAATAGCCTACAAAGGAATTTAAGAAGTAAGGCGATGGATACGAAGGGAAGACCTACAGTATCAAGTCAAGTGACGCAGCAGCCGGCATCGAAGACCTTGGTGTGCATCAAATGTGGCAAGCCAGGTCACATAGCCGTGCGCTGTACGAGCAGTAGTGGCGGCAGTGGCAACGGACCAGTCCAAGGCGCGGCGCGACGCGTCGATGTCTGCATCGTGCAACCACCATCAGACACGTTACAACACAGGTGAATCGTTTCATTTTTACTTACGCCTCTGGTGCCTTGTGTTCTTTATGTTGACTATCGCTGGTTAAGCGTTAGTGAGTAATATCGCTGGTTAAGCTTTTTTTATTATTACTGTCTAAGTGATAGGATTTGTAACGCTGGTTAAGCGCTACAATGTTACGAACTGGTTAGTAGTGATGCATAGTGCTGGTTAAGTGCTGTGGATTTGGGGGGAATGCCTGAGGTTCAAGTACCATTTTGAAGTAGAGATGTTGAGTTGAATGATAGTGTGGAATCTTAGGTCGGCTGGTCGGACCGTACCAGTAGCTATTTCGTAGCCGTAATCCGTATCTTATTGACATCTCGGTGTCCATAGAAGCGCGGTGTGCGGATGGCACTGGCGGAGGTCGTGTATTGTGCGTTCATGGTGAACGGTGTGAAACA
This sequence comes from Agrotis clavis, assembly GCA_954870645.1. NCBI lineage: Eukaryota > Metazoa > Arthropoda > Insecta > Lepidoptera > Noctuidae > Agrotis > Agrotis clavis. The sequence goes on from OX940940.1 coordinate 7,831,180, forward strand.
AACAGAGGTTTGTTAGTGGGGCTAGTGTTAGCCACAGGCCACGAATTTGATTCCTGCTGTTTTGATTACAATATTGCTGCATTGTGATAATACAATTGCAAAGGTACTTGAATGCTCTGGGATTTCCGATCAGTCTTAATTAGATCCAAAGTTTAAGGGTCTGTTTAGAGTGATAAAGATTTTGAGATGGTGACCGTTACACATTGAAACCCTTGAATTCTAAGTGTCATGACAGTGTCACAAACATTCCAACGGGTCATGTACCAGTCGAAGTTACCATAGATTCTGATTAAGTTGTGGTGAGAGGTCGAGTAAAACGGTCTATTGGCCGTCTTGTTTTCGACTGTACCAGTAGCCATTTCGTAGCCGTAATCCGTATCTTATTGACATCCCGGTGTCCATGGAAGCGCGGTGCGCGGGTGGCTCTGGCGGAGGTCGGGGTCTTGAGAGACCATAGTGTGTAGTCAGCGGGTGATGCACTCGGGCGATCCACGTGGTGGATGCGCACAGAAGTTCTGATCCATGCATTGGATGTGTGAAAGCAATGTGATTGCTGGTCGGCTAGAGAGCCGTGGCGTTAGAAGTTTTACTCGAAAGTTGAAGGTCACTGGAAAATCGGTAGTTTTTTTGCAATAGAGTTGTGAAAGTAGATTCGAACGACTGTGGTACATGGCCCGGGGTAGTTGTTGGTGGCCCGGGGTGGTTGTTAGTGGCCTAGGGTAGTGATTGATGTATTTTCAATTGGCTATTCCCAATGTTTGATTTAGTTAAAGAGTATTGGTTTTAATGGTACAGTAGAGTTGAAATTTCCTTATTTTCACCAAAGAACTGAATATAGAGTTTGGTCAGGAATGACCGAGTGGAACAGTATTCTGTCGTGGACTATTTTGTGTTTCAGAGTGATTATTACACGAGGACGAGTGAAAAGAGTTGAAGGAGGCCTACATCAAGATGGTAGAAAGAGGCTGAAGAAGAAGAAGATCACACGAGGACGTGTTAATCGCAGGATGGCCGTGTCGGATCCGGTCAATAGTACGGACAGCAAACGAATCGTAAGCGCGCCATTTTGAGTATCACGTGGTCTGCGCGCGCTTATACAGAGTCGTGATGTTTCATCGGGGCTGCGAGGAGCGCATTCAATGCCCGACCGCAGCAGTGTGAAGACATCCCGAAACTGTACTCGATTCGTTGTGCCCAGTATAAGTGTAGTGAGTGATTAAATTAAATTGTGTTTGATTTAACTTGTGATTTAAAATTAAAATAACCAAGTGAACCGCACCCAGTGTATTTTCATTGCTCGAGACCCAAACTGCCCACATGATGCCTGAATCTGACGGAACAATACCGGTGGCTCCGACATACATATTATTTCCCTTTTTTTGTACATGAATCATGGATTTGCATTTTAATTTCCAAAGAAATTTTCGGCTCGGCTATTCTGACAATTATTATTATTTTGGTCTTAAACTTTCGTTTCCTCAGGTTTATTTATACCTGGTATTTATAGAATCTCACGGGTGTGAACCAAGGCGAAATTCTAATTATCTGTTTGTAAAGGTGAATTATTTTGTACTGCAGTAAATTTATTATTATCTAATATTATTATTGGAATAGTTTTGTCACGTCGAGACCTTTTCAAAATCACAACTTTAATCTACGTGGTGCAATGCTTTACTTTTAATTTTTAGACTTAGCTCAATAATGAAATCTTTCCATCAAATTGTAATTTTCATAATTATCAGTCAAGATCTTATAATATAACATTAATAAAACTTTCAATTAATTATTTTATTAATGTCAGAATGACATTATATTCATAATCAAAACGTCTTTTTATTTTTAGCAGATTGAAAAAAATAAACTAATGTTTACAAATATATGTTTACTAATAGCAAAAAAAAAGTTTTTTTTTTTTTTGTTTATAAATTAATGTATTTTTTCTTATGAAAATGACCTTTAGTTTAAGATCTGGTCATTGAACGGAGGATCTACAACTACTTTGCTTTCTACGATAAGTATAAATTATGTACACCTCCAGGAAAACTATCTATCTGTATTTTGCAAATGAAAAACAGAATCAATAAAGAAAAACCTCATTAGTCTTAATCTTTATCAATTGTTCCTTTTACTCAATAATGTAACAACTTGTTACCGTTTTTTTTTGTAACCTGTTATCAGTTTTTCATAATTTTTTACTTTTAAATTATATCCCTCCCCCTTTTTTTTTTAGGTTCGTTAAATTATTAACGAAGCTCAACTTTCAAAAACAATTATAAAATAAGTTTCATGGTATAAATCTATGATCTTTTCGACTCAATTTTAGTTAGATTACAACATAATAAAACAAGAGCCTCTACTGTAGTGCAGAAGTTCCCGTTTCGTTATCCTCGGCATGGCTTCGCTCCTTTTCAGCAGCGTCGCAGTCCCGCTGTTCTAGATGGCAGCACGTCTTCATCGCCCTTCTAAAGACGATTCGTCCACCCGTCACAGCTTTCAGCAGGGATGTGCAGATTGATAGCTCCAACGTTGATTATGAAAAACAAAATAAAAGTTCATTAGAATTAATAAATAGGTTAGGGCACAATCCCGCTTCTGATGTTAGATTATATAGATGGTGTGTGTGATGAATAAAATGTGTATCTCTGGTTTTATTGATATTAATATCGACTTTATTGTCAAGTTTTAGATATCAGGATGGTTAATGTTATTTATTTACTGTATGTAAGGTATCTCTAAGGACTTTTGTCCAGGAATGGGTTTATAAAGAAAAGCACAAAATCAAGACTAGGTATTTATTACCAAGCTACCTCCGTTCGCAAACCCTAGGTCCTCGTGGAGAAGAACGGAGAAAGAAACTCCACGGCAACAAATTTTATCAGTATACACATTTATAAAACATACAATATTCTCATCATAATAAATATCAAAATAACTTACATTTTCATTGTAGAACATTATTACACAAATTAAAACTTTCAGCAACACTTTCTTGGATTCTCAAGTATTATAATATCACATTAATTAAATAGAACAACACTCAGAGCACAGCTTTTTCTTATAAAACGATTGGATAATAATGACCACGAATTTGACGGTACATCTGTTTTTATAAACATAGAATTGTACCACTTCCAACAAAATTGCCGCCATTATTGACGAATCACAGATTGTCATACATTTTAGCTAAATAACTTATAAAATAAGCAATAATAAACAAATCTTATGTAGTAGAACCTTTTTAAAACTTGATTACTTAATTTAGAAATTTAGTTTTGATTTATTTGCAACCTTTATTAATTTCGATACAATATTTGACTATCAACTGATTTCGTTCGGAAATCAGATCATTGTTGTTTTAAATATATTACTATTTTTAATTACATAAGGGCTATGTATCATAAATAAATCTAACACGCACAACTGTCTTTTTTCTATAGGGCGCCGTTTCATGATGTTCAAATGTCGCTGGATCTCGAACTCAATATCCTGTTGATAAATGTTAAAAGTAGGTAAGTAAGGTACGTGTTATAATACAAAAAAAAGGTGTTAGCTACAAAAAAGCCGATGTAATTGTTACTGAAAAACTAATGTGAATGTTTCTGAAAGTCGTTGCTGTAGTGAAATATAAATACCTACTTAAAACAATTTCCATTCGTCTAGGCCTTTTCATTTCAAATGTTATTGTTAGTCTTTGAACTTAAGAAGAGTCCAGCGCTACCAAAGAACAATTGTTTTTCCAAGGCCCTATAAAATCTCGCTTTAGAAAATCGAACCCCAATTTTCAATAGAATTAATCATTTGCAACTTGTAGCCTCTGTTTCCTCACTCTACTCTACACCCCATAAGAATCAAAGCTCTGGCGTGCTTCCAGGCTGGCATTCAAAGACAACTAAATCTGTCTTTTGATCAATTGTCCACTAGCGGTGTACGCCACTGCATACCCCACATAATAACACACTTTGATGTACACACTATTGTTTGAAACAGTAGTTGTTGATCAAAAATTATTTTCATTGATCATACTAATGATTGATGTACTACCTGTTCCTTGCTTATCACTTTTCAACCCTATTTTCTAAGTCTTAAGGTTTAAAAGTATCCAATAGCATTTTCCTTTATGGTACTACCTAGACGTGGTTCCGGGAATTTGTCGAAGAAGGTTGATATAGCTTCCATGTTTGAGTTTTGAATTTGGAACGGAAGATGAGATTGGGGAAAATTGGCTGCTAGTAATTAGGGCACATGAGTTGATGCAAGATTTTTAATGGCTTTATTGGTGACGCAAGTGATAGTTGAAAGAGGCGAAATGTGTAGCATTAACTAGCATTGACTCGGTTTTATGTGAAACTGCATTAGCCGTACGTTTTGATCAATTCGATCTCAATTTTTCTTAAGAACTTGTTCCATTTTTGAACTTGAGTGTTAAGCCCCATTCAGACGATGGCAAAACTTGCATGAAAGTTTAGTTTTGTTTGAGCAACTGAATTCGTTCAATTGTCCGTAATGTATGTAGGTAGTCAAATTTGCATGCATGTTCTTGCATGCAAGTTCTAATATCGTCTAAATGAGGCTTAACTGTTTTCCTCGAAACATGAAATAAAAAAAAACTTGAATCCGTGTTATACATCTTATGAATGAAAGTCATTTCATAGCGCGTAGCACTTTGCCACGCATGCGATATTAAAGCTTTTTCTAGATTTTGTACCAGACAATTTTATTATTTTTATATTATTATCGTGTAATATTGCAGCTAGTATACTTTTCATCATACAAGTAGTTTTAAAAATTACATAATTTTACTCTTTTATTGCACAGCAATTTATGACCCGAGACGAATTTAAACCTAAACGAAACTTTAATACCTCATTTAATCGTAACTATTCGTAACGAACTTGTTAAAATAAATAAGAATTCATTTTAAAATGTTGTTATTGTAACTCCTCACCCCTAAAGACGCGGTTCCACGAGATATGTTAAAACATAACACCTTAAAAAAAATCTTAAACACCTATTAACTACCCCGCCCTATAAAACCAGAGGGTGTACTTCGAAACAGTCGAAAACTTTTTCCATACACCTACAACAAAATCCATTGCGTATTATATTCAGTATTACGGCCAAATAAGCAATACAAAACTAGAAATGTACGCTAACTGTGTCGAAAAAACCGTTCTATTTTTAAATAACACGTACCTGAAACCGTAACATAAACAGTGTCCCAGTTCGAACGACAAAAAGTATTTAAATTTTTAAAATAAGAATGAATAGGAAGGCGTCACGTGTGTCCGTTCTAGGAAATGACGTGATTACTGGCTGTAAACTAATAAAACGGGATATTACGACGAATAATAATGTAAACTAAAATTAATATGGCTGACTTGATGCTACCTTCGAAAAAGAAAATAAGCACCCTTGTTTTTTTAATATATTTTAAAGAGAAGTTAAATTTTTGTTTTGACTGTAAATAAATGGAAATCTGCACATAATATTCCGTTTTTAAAAACTTAAACTGTTTATCCATCCGACACTGATATCTAAGTTTTATCGCTTTTCCAATAAGTTTTCTGGATAATTTCAATTCGAATTTACAAAATATAAAAACATTTCTATAGAATCTTCTTCATTTAAGTTCCATGAAAGATTTAAAATCAATCATAAACTGGAAGTGATAATAAAAAAATCTCCGGTGCTGTTTTCCTCATAAAACTAAATAAATCAGCCATCAATCAAATCCCAAGTTATTCTTAATATACAAATAAACATCCCATGATAGCAAATCTAGTGGAACGCAAAGTAAATCAGTGGCCGTCCATTGACGATGCGTTTTGTGCCACATTTACATTTCAGTAGCATAAACTTTTGATATGTTTCCCCTACCTGTTTACTGAGGTCGGAAGTGAAGGAGGAGCGTTTGAACGGGCGAGTTACTGGCGCGAACTGGGTTGAAGACATTTTTCTGATTCTGGCTGGTTAATCGTGATAATATTATAGTAGTAGTGTTGTGGCTAGTAAGTGATGGAACAATATCCCTCCTATTAAAGATAGTAAAAGTTCCCCGACATATATGTTAAAATTGAAGCAATTTTTACTAACTCACCAAAAAGAATTTGAAAACATTCGAGCCGACATGTCAGCTATTTGAGAAACCTGTAATGTATGTTTACCTACTTATTTTTTATTTTTGTATGAATTTATTAATGTATTATTATTAATATTGAGCCCATTTTTTGAGGTATGATCCGATAGCCACTCACCTAGTTTATCTCAGGCAGTTAATTTGTAAGTACACTGTGCACTGAATATATTTTTGTAAGTACAATGTGGTTAGTATTGTCTGTTATTATATATTGTTATTATCTGTTATTGTATATTCTACTGTTGTCTCAGCTATTTTTCATGTGGGTTTTTCTGTCCAAAAAATGTACAAATTTCGTAGCTGTAAAACGTATTATTACAATACGTATTTGTTTTCGAGCGTATGGCACTCTTGGGCTGCAGCTGAAAATCAGCGTCAGGTGGCAAACTGTGTGTTGCCGCCTGACATTATGCTGAGCTGAGGCCCTTTGGCATTCATTTTTATTAAGTTTGTATTGTTATAGTTTTAAGTTTTAGCACAAGTGCCAATAAACGCAATTTTCTTTCTTTCTTTCTTTCTTTCTATTATGAGCATCTTTGCAATGCTTTGTATGTAGAGAGTTCTTGGTAATAATATATGTATAATTAAGTGTGTTTTATTTATTGTGCGAACAGAATGGTGGTTACCATTCTGTGAAATCAACTACATCTGTACCCCGATCATTATAATCTAGTCTTAGAAGATTCGCGAGCTGAGAGGGCGGGGATATCGTCCGATAGTGGTGACGCAGCGAGTAGAGGGGGCGACACAACGTGAGCGGTGCGGTGTCGGAGCTCGATCACTTTTGCTTCGGTGCTCGGATGCGACGGACGTTAATTGGGAGCCGTGTAGTTTAAATTATTTCGGTGTCTAACTGTTTTTATATTAGTGCTGATTTTGTGATTAATAAATTAAAATCAAATAGTTCTAGGTAGTTTTGCTTTTTCTTTTTAAATAATTAAATAGACTTCTATTCGATAAGACTAGATAATATGTCATATCAGCGTACTTGAAGTATTTACTGCGTTTATTATATGGAAAAATGAAAAGGTGCCTCTGGTGTAGGAAATGGGAATCATTTTCCCTTCAAATTAACGTCAAAAATTGTTTAGGTACGTCTCAAAAACGGGAAAAGTCATGATAGGGAGGGTCAACCGGTTTCATATATCTATACTACTTGTAATATTGTCGAGAGAGAGGTAAAGTTTGTAATTTTATTTGTAGGAAATAATCTCTTGAACGATTGAACCGATTTTGAATTAAGTATTAATTCACCAGTAAAAAGCTACATTATTCTGGATTGTCATAGGATATATTTTACTTTCAAGTTGCCTAGGGCGGGTCGCTAGTGAAAAATGAAATAGTTTAAAAAATCTTCGATATCTTTAAAAAGTTTTTATAACATTTCACATTATTAAGCTTGTGTTTCCCGAAAGGGCATGCAAGTAGTTTATGTTATTCAAATAAATAATTCTTAATTATTGCAAGGCATAAAACACCTTTTAGATCCAGACTCCAATCTGTGTGAAATTCTTCATGTGATAGCTAAGAAAATGCTTCGCCAATTTATAGATCCGACTTGCTCTCATTATTCAACTCACCTACAAAGTAAACCACATCCAAACGCTCCCCCAATCCTTTCAAACATCGCACCGAGTTGTCTAAGTCGGTTTTATTTTTAATCGGCGAGGCACACGTGTGGATTGTTTTCAGCCAGCAGCTAATTCTGTGAGCTTTGTGCTCACGCTAATTGATTCCTGAACGAGCGGCTGAGTATCTGTGCCTTTGCCTTTGAAGGTGATTGAGTCGTTCGTTATTTTTTTTTTTCAATTCAGAACAATCGGTATAAAAATGTTTCCGGCCTGAATGGAAAGTGATTGCTGGACATACTTTAACGTCTATTGGTTAATTGAAGAGTTTGAGTAAAGAAGTTATTAATAATACTGATTGCATTTTTGTTTCTGGCCAGTATTCTTTAGTCTTTTTCTTTTATTCGATGTTCAAAAAGTTGTTTTTTTTTGTTTTGCTTTCGTTAAAAGTGTAGTCTTTAATCATAGACTTCTAAGAATTGAGTTGATGAATAATATCGATTAGTAATAGATCATGACATGTGTTAAGTGCTCTTGTATTGAGTTTCCATTCTTATTTTAAGCTATTGAATCAATAATTTCTAGTCGATTATGAATTAAAACTCTTGTTGTTTGCTGCTACACGATCAAATTATCTAATAGTTTGAATTTTAAACGTGACTTTTCTTTGCGTATCATGTCTAAACAGTGAAACGTATTTAGATGAAATTCACTATGGGTAAAGACATAGCATGAGTTTTCTCTTTCCTACTTGTTTACCAGTAATAGATTCTCAGGAATATTCGTGGGACCAAAGTTGTGGGCCAAAAAGCTTAGTGCGTTTTTAAAAATGGCAGCATTTTCAAGAAATAAGTTAAATGAAAAACTTCTAATCCTTCATGTTAAACTTTCTGGATCTGGTCATCACTTAGGTACAATAAAATATTAATTATAATAATAGAATTTGAAAATGGAACTCTTTGGGAACATTATAACTTCGGCGGTAAATGCGTTTCATAAAGCCGTTGAAGAAGTCTTTGACGACTGGTCCAACCGCTTTACACCTACAATGGTTTCAGCGAATGCAAAGTTGCATTAAATGCGAGGAGAATAAGTAAAAACAATAAATGTACCTACAGTTAGTCTTAATGTAGCAGTGTTGTCGTCTTGTAGTCGCATTTAATGCAATAGAATCCACTGAATCCAGAAAGTTTCAGCATGGCTAGAATGTTTTACCAATATTTTATCGATAAGATTATGTGCCAGGATAGAATAGGCACAGAGGCACTCTCTGTGCCTATTCTATCCTGGCACATAATCTTTATACACCAAAAATTCGCTAATAAAACGGTAACTATGCAGTACATTCGCAGTAAGCCGTCGCAATGAAAAGCCAATGAGAAATAAAAATAGAGACGGCGAAGTAACGGACGAATTTTTGTTTTGGAAACTTCACGAATTACGTTCATTGCGTAAACTGTTTGATGGATATTATGAGCTATTAGACAAGAAAAAGTACAGAATCAAGCTATTGTCAAACAGAGAGGCGTGCCGAAAGCGAAGCGAAGCGTTTTCATTTGTAATGTATGGAATTGTTTGAATCCAGTCACATAGAAACGCGAAAGCGATGCGATAGCGTTAGCGATCCGAGGGCGTTGGCGATATTACAACTCGGCGAGGCGTGGCGAAGGCGTTTGCGAAGCGTTGCCGAACTATTAGTAATGGCTGGCTTTGTATGCACGACGTCAAACATAGAGCGATTCCGAAGCGAAGCGTTAGCGAGGCGTTTCCGAGGCGAATCCGAGACTTGACAGTGCCACAGTGACACTGTCATGCCTATTTAAAAACTAATATTATTTACAAATTAACTGTTCTGTATTGTGAGAAATGTGGAATAATCGAGGACGTGCATCATATCTTGACCGAGGATGAGTGGAGCGAACGCTTCTGGTGAAATCTGTTTGGTCATCACGCTGGATATTGACGACAAGCTCAGGATGCCCACGGAATTTAACTGGTGCATATGTGGTAAAGCTACTGCGTAGAGTAGCATATAGCCCGGGAGTGATGCTGAGGAAGCTGTTGTGGTGGCGTTGGCACGCGCCACTGCTTGCTGTGTCCGGTGGCCAGGCCCAACATACTGGCCAAAACACCTCTCACAAGAACAATCCGTGTAATGAACGAAGATCATCAAATATAGCTATTTATGTAAGAAATCTATAAATACATTTTGTTGTTGTAATTTGTATTTTAATGTTGATAAGAGACATATCACTACTGGTCAGGTGCAGCAGCAGGCAACAGTGCTGCGCAAACACCTTTACAAAATAAAAATATAATTATGAGGACCAGTACCTAGTACCGCATTCCGTACCTATTCGTTTGCTATCCTCTTTATAAAAAGTAACGTATCTAATGGGCGCTTTTCCATTTGCCGGCATGGCACCGGCACCGGCGCCGGCGTAGTGCCGGTGCGGTGAAGCAAAAATGTATGAACGCCGGGGCCGGCGCCGGCCCCGGTAAGTGCAAAAGCGAGCCATACCATTTCATACATTTTTGCTATTTTTGCCGGGCCGGCTAATGGAAAAACGCCCAATAGGTGCACCGTGTAAAAATCAAACAACTTATTATTCAATTATTTTATTGTGATATTATGTATAACAACGATGTCATGAAACCCCTGCTCTTTAACATTTTGTTGATGTGTTTTACCGTACAAAACACACATTACAATTTTTTTTCAGAATACGGACGAATGTATGTTCAATCACATGATTATGATAATAGCGTTATTGTTTCCAAAATAGGACTGGAATTGATAAATTAATATTAGTGAAGCCATACTTCAACAGTCAATTGATTAATGCAAAGATATCGTAACACAAAGTCGTGGCATTCAAAATATCATCATTTAATCCTCTGTTTGATGTCGTACTGTTCTCATCTTCAACAAAACGACGGCTGGGTCTCAAGTTTTTCAAGGCAAATCAAAGATACTTGGTACCTCCTCAATGAAAATATTACTTATTGTTTTCCTTTAAAGGTGAACCAATCCAGTATTCGAATAATCCGTTAACCGTATCTTGAGAACTGGTAAAGTCTAAATACAGTCACAAATGTAAATACATGTTGTGTTTGGTCAACAGTAGGTAAATGTCTGAATATTATTTTCAAAACCTAGTTTTTATCGCATACTGTGGTTATTTGGAAAACTAAGTATGTGCACACACACAATGGTTGCACATTTTCTTGTTGCATATTAGTTCATTACTTTACGCAGTCGGTCGATTAGTAAACAATCACGGAAAATCAACAACACAAAACATGAAATCAAGAATTATCTAGGCAATATCAACAGATGTCAAATTGTGACAAGTTTACGGTATCACTCTTTATTTTTCCTTTTTTTTTTGTTACGACTTCAAGGCCTTTATGCTAAGCCATACATTATAATTATTATAGAGATACTATGTATGTCAAAATCGATTTTTAGGGTTCCGTAGTCAACAAGGAACCCTTACTTAGTTTCGCCATGTCCGTCCGTCCGTCCGTCCGTCCGTCCGTCTGTCTGTCCGCAGCTTAGCTCAGAGACGCCCAGTACTAGAAAGCTGTTATTTGGTGTAAATATACGGATTTGTTGTGCCGAAAAAGTGGTAAAATAAAGTCTCGTAAAATATTTTTTTTTAGGGTACCTCCTGTACACGTAAAGTGGGGATGTTTTTTTTTTCTCGCGTACCCCTTAGTGTGGGGAATCATTAAATAGGTCTTTAAAAATATAGATAGTTTTCATTTACAATTTTTTGATAAAAAGATTCGTTTGTGAAATATTAATATTATGTGGTTTTTTTTTTATATTTTGTACAAGAATGTTGTGTTGTGCGTGCCGCGGGTTCGATTCCCGCACTGAGCAAATATTTGTATAATCTACAATTATTTGTTTCAGGTCCAGGTGCTTGTGTATGTGAATTTAGATGTTTGTCAACGATTCTACGATACAGGAGAAATTCATAGTGTGGACCAACGTCTTAATAAAAAATAACCTTATCCTTTTTCACTAGGAATTCTTCCTGTGTCGTGGGTGCGTTTACAAACATATATTATAAACTTTCATACAAAAACGCCCATACCCAGAACAACGTCCTGTAGATCACACAAATATTTGTTACGTGCGGGAACGCAGAGCAGCAGTCTGATTGCTCAGCCACTGCGCCAACCAGAGGTTCCTTGTAAACTACAGAACCCAAAAAACACTAACCTCAAACATATCGCTAATCTTTCTTGGCTTGAAATGGCGCGTCTCCAGTTTGTGTGTTTTTTAATGATGTCGGATTTTATAATTTGATGTAGTTCGTCAAAATTGTTTTTGCTCATTCGGAAATATATGTAAAATCTGTCCTCATGCGATTCCAGATCTTTGCATAGTCTGCTGTATTCTCCATCTTCGTCTCTTTTTTTATTAATATTGTGAACCCAAATTCTCCGCTTTCTTTTCTTTTTTTTTAGAAGTAGCGCAGTTAAAAGCAAAACATTTTCTTCTTCGGAATCCATTTTGACATGAGTTTTTTTTTACACCATGCGAGCGACTCACGTCTCTCAAAGATTCAAATATTGAACCGAACCTAGTACAGTAGAGCTCTAAAATATGTGTACACTTTAGGACATTATTTAGTCTGAATAAGGTTCAATATATCTACATTTATATTTTTAAAGTCGAATGGTTTTTCGAAGATTCGATTTTGTTATTTATATCTATTTCTGTATTTTGTATTCAATAAATATCTAAAAAAATATCTGTTTTTTTTTTACAAGGGAAACATTAACCTGACATCTGAACATAGCATCGCTCTTTATATCATGAAATGGTTCGTCTGGTGGAAGAATTATCACCGGGTCCGAGATTTCTGTTATTTGTGGTGTAGGAACTTAAAAAATTGTGTTGTACTTCCTAGCACGACCGTGAACATATTGTGTTGTACTTCCTAGCACGACCGTGAACATATTCACTTTAACTTTTGATGGTAATAAATTTTTACTATTTTATACCAGTAATTTGAAATTTTGTAACTCTCAATAACCGTAGATATACAGGTCGTGCTAGGAAGACTGCTTCCCAGCACGACCACTCTAAAATTCCCAGCTGGCATCGAAGTTGAGGACACGGGAGCAAGCCTAATATTTTTTACTCATTATGTACTCTTACTTAAGAACCGATGAAATGTCGTAAATTGTGAAAAAAATATTGAAAAATTCGTGTTGTACTTCTTAGCACGACCGTGAACATATTCAATATAACCTTTGACGGTAATAAATTCCTCTTTCGTTATTAGTCACAGAATTTTTTAATCATTTTTTCTTACAAGTTACGACATTTTATCGGTTATTAAATAGGAGTACAAATGAGTAAAAATATTAGGCATGCTCCCGTGTCTTCAACTTCAATGCCAGCTGGGATTTTAGCTTGGTCGTGCTGGGAAGCAACCTTCCTAGCACGACCTGCATATCTACGGTAATTGAGAGGTACAAAATCGCTAATTAGTGGTTTAAAATAGTACAATATGAGAGAAATTTATTACCATCAAAAGTTATAATGAATATGTTCACGGTCGTGCTAGCAAGTACAACACAAAATAAAATAATATGGCGTTAAAAAAAACGCCGAAGAGAAGAAATGCAATTCTATGTATCTGTTCACACATAGCGCTTTTAAAGCACGGCGCTTTATTTCGTACTGTATTTGACTTTAAGTGCTGGACGGTGACATTTAAGTTCAATTTAATTTTTTGTTATCTACGCCCGAAAAAAAAGCGCTCGTGTGAATGGGGACTTATGTTTTGATCGTGACCTTCAAGAGTCGTTAGTGTCAGATAAACCAAAATAAACTCACGCGGGTATCCATTCAGTACATTTTTGCTTGAGCACGCGTTGTGTAGGCTATTTTAAAAGTAGGTGTGCAATCTTGACGCCAGTTAAAATGTACTTTATTCTCTCGAGCATAGATTTTACGTTTGTTTGACTGTTTTTGGGAAGTGACTCTTCTGTACGTAGTATTATTAAGTATTCTGTGCATACACAGACAACCATAAATGATTTTATTTTACAAAACCGTGAAAACGACTCCCATCATGAACAATTCGAAAATTATCGCAGCCGCCATCTTGGATTTTGATTTTAACCTCACTATCGGCTTTAGCATCCTCAAAAACCATGAAAACGACTCCCATGATGAACATTTCGAAAAACATCGCAGCCGTACTCATTTTGACCTCACCATCGGTTTTAGCAACCGCGAAAACCATGAAAACGACATCCATGATTAAAACTTTGAAATTTTTTGCAGTCGCCATCTTGGATTTTGATTTTGACCTCGCCATCGGTTTTAGCACCCTCGAAAACCATGAAAACGACATCCATGATGAAAACATTGAAATTTTTTGCAGTCGCCATCTTGGATTTTGATTTTGACCTCAATAACGGCTTTAGTTTTTAGCAACCTCGAAAATCATGAAAACGACATCCATGATTAAAGCTTTGAATTTTTTGCACTCTGCATCTTGGATTTTGATTTTGAACTCACTATCGGCTTTAGCATCCTCGAAAACCGTGAAAACGACTCCCATGATGAACATTTTGAAAATTATCGCAGCCGCCATCTTGGATTTTAATTTTGACCACACATATCGGCTTTAGCATCCTCGAAAACCATGAAAACGACTCCTATGATGAACATTTCGAAAAATATCGCAGCCGTATTCATTTTGACCTCGCCATCGGTTTTAGCAACCGCGAAAACCATGAAAACGACATCCATGATAAAAACTTTGAAATTTTTTGCAGTCGCCATCTTGGATTTTGATTTTGACCTCGCCATCGGTTTTAGCACCCTCGAAAACCATGAAAACGACATCCATGATGAGAACTTTGAATTTTTTTGCAGTCGCCATCTTGGATTTTGATTTTGACCTCAATAACGGCTTTAGTATCCTCGAAAACCATGAAAACAACTCCCATGATGAACAATTCGAAAATTATCGCAGCCGCCATCTAGGATTTGGATTTTGACCTCACTATCGGCTTTAGCATCCTCGAAAACCATGAAAACAACTCCCATGATGAACATTTCGAAAATTATCGCACCTGCCATCTTGGATTTTAATTTTGACCTCACTATTGGCTTTAGCATCCTCGAAAACCATAAAAACGACTCCCATGATGAACATTTAAAAAAATATCGCAGCCGCCATCTTGGATTTTGATTTTGACCTCACTATTGGCTTTAGCATCCTCGAAAACCATGAAAACGGATGCCATGATGAACAATTCCAAAATTATCGCAGCCGCCATTTTGGATTCTCATTTTGACCTCGCCATCGGTTTTAGCACCCTCGAAAACCATGAAAACGACTCCCATGATGAACAATTCGAAAATTATCGCAGCCGCCATCTTGGATTTGGATTTTAACTTCACTATCGGCTTTAGCAACCTCGAAAACCATGAAAACGACTCCCATGATGAAATTGATGAACAATTCGAAAATCATAGCAGCCGCCATCTTGAATTCCCATTTTGACCTCGCCATCGGTTTTATCACCCTCGAAAACCATGAAAACGACACCCATGATGAAATTGATGAACAATTTTCGAAAATCATAGCAGCCGCCATCTTGGATTCTCATTTTGACCTCGCCATCGATTTTAGCACCCTCGAAAACCATGAAAACGACTCCCATGATGAACATTTCGAAAATTATCACAGCGGCCATTTTGATTTTGACCTCACTATCGGCTTTAGCATCCTCGAAAACCATGAAAACGACGTGCCTCGCGCCCGTCGCGAAGAAGGGCCTTAAAAGATTTTGAAACCCCTTAAGAACCCCCTAATCCAATCTAAAACCTTATTAAAAACTCAGAAAAAAATGGCCGAGCCTCCTCTATACGAATCCGTAAAAAAACTGAACACGGGTCTCTTAGTTTCTGAGATACGATTGGGAGGGAGGCCAAAAAGGGGATGCTTGGTACTCTTGCCCTACTCATGAGAGTTACTTGTAAGTTTGCTTGTCGTCGCCCCTGTGTTACGCTCAGGACCTACCTACCACCGGAAAGCTATCGTGACCTCATCCCTACGCTTCGCTTTACCGCTACATAGTTTTTCCGAGATACGATGGGGGGAGGGGTGAAGAGGGGGAGAGGGGGGAGTTTTGAAAAATGATTTTGACTAACTCTGCGTTACTTGATATGAATCTGAAAAAAAAAATGTTGCAAGTTTGTTAACCTCCGAGATCCGCCTAAAGGGGGAGAACGGGAGCAAGGGGGGAGGGAACTTTGAAAAATGGTTTTTAGTTTTCCGAGCCACCTCTATACGAATCCGTAAAAAAACAAAACACGGGTCTCTTAGTTTCCGAGATACGATGGGGAGGGGGGAGAGGGGGGGCGAAAAGGGGAGGTTTGGGATTTTTCCCATACTCATGAGAGTTATTTGCCCTACTCACGAGAGTTACTTGTAAGTTTGCTTGTCGTCATCCCCGAGTTACGCTTCACCCACTCAACCTTCGTTACGCTACGGGGGTCGCCGGCTCGCTTCGCTCGCCACCTCCCCCCTTCGCTCCACTCGGTCTCGCAGGTTCGCTCCACTCGGGACCTACCTACCACCGGAAAGCTATCATGACCTTATCCCTACGCTACGCTTCGCTTCGCTTTACTGCTACCTACTTTTTCCGAGATACGATGGGGGGAGGGGAAAGGGGGGGAGAGAGGGGAGTTTTGAAAAACGATTTTGACTTACTCTGGGCACCTTGATATGAATCTGAAAAAAAAAATGTTGCAAGTCTGTTAACTTCCGAGATCCGCCTGAAGGGGGGAGAAGGGGGGTGAGGGGGGGGAACTTTGAAAAATGGTTTTTATTTTTCCGAGCCTCCTCTATACGAATCCGTAAAAAAACAAAACACGGGTCTCTTAGTTTCCGAGATACGATGGGGGGAGGGGTGAAGAGGGGGAGAGGGGGGAGTTTTGAAAAACGATTTTGACCAACTCTTGGCCCCTTGATATGAATCTGAAAAAAAAAATGTTGCAAGTCTGTCAACTTCCGAGATCCACATAAGGGGGGGAGAAGGGGGGGCAAGGGGGGGAACTTTGAAAAATGGTTTTTACTTTTCCGAGCCTCCTCTATACGAATCCGTAAAAAAACACAAAACACGGGTCTCTTAGTTTCCGAGATACGATGGGGAGGGGGGAGAGGGGGGGCGAAAAGGGGAGGTTTGGGATTTTTCCCATACTCACCAGAGTTACTTGTTTACGAATCTGTCAAAATATACCCACCTCCCCCTTCACCATCTGGGAGAACAATTATGTCAATCAGTGAGTGAGTGAGTGAGTGGTAATCGAGCTTTATATAGTATAATACTAGTGAGGGAGACTGATATATAGAAACTCTTTACAATTTTTCTCTATGAATGTATTACTCTTTATTTTGTTTGTCACTAGTGCTGTCACTAATATGTCTTAAATAATATGTTAATTTTAAGTAATTCAAAACTTTTTTTAAAGGTTTTAGTTAAATCCCTAACCAATCGTGAGGTGCGAACGGTGAGAGTCGTTGAGTCACGTCGAAAAACACATCGTGGATCCAGCGATGTGATTTCTTATTGAGAATAGCATAGCTAGGCAAAGGTGACTGAGACGAAGCCTACGATGGAGCGAGCTTACCCAGAAAAAGCCTGTTCATTCTAACTTTGAAGAGAAAAGAATATGGATGCCAAATTCATTAAACACTTTGTTATGCCTCTCTGAGCTGCATAGAAGCTTCGCTCTAATCAGTATCAGTATTTGTGTTGAAGATGAGGACATGGAATTAGACGAGAGTCTTATCTCTGGGAAAAGTACCCTAGTCGAACGGAGGGTTTAATGGAGGAAGATGATTTATTGACAAGACTTTGCCACACGATACCTTAGAATTATTAATCAATGGATTCTTGGAGAATGACCTATATTTGGAAACAACGCGATTGTCATAATATTTATCTATTTAAAAGTTAAAACTATTCAGTTCAGTAGGTACTTCAAGAGACATAATTATTGCCAAAAAATAGTACCTGGTAATGTTTTAGACATTAACAAAATATTACTGTATGGGCAGGATTCCTCGATATTGTTGATAAAGATGATTAAATAAACAATTTTAAAAATGTTGTTTTGATTTTTACATAGTACACCTGATAAGTATTTTTATATTAGAGGGTTGCAAAAGGGCCACTACCAGCCAGCGCCGACTTACCTACAGGTATAGGACCTAACGGCTCAGTTCCTGACGATGGGAAGAGACCAGACGACATGACGTTGGGATATTGGAAGGCGGGTGGGCCATTGGTGTGTGGCGGTATTTGTGTCGACACCGTTGCGCTATCTTTTATTGCAAGCACAGCGGGCTGTGCTGTCGCTTTTGCTGTGGTTGCTGAGACCCTCAAAAGGCGTGAAATATACAGCATTTACACCACTTCAACTGCATTTTTGACAGTGGTATCCAGTGATGACATCAGCTGGCGTTTTAGTGGACCAGGCAAAAGCCAGCCGATGCCAATTGGGTAATATTGTAGGTTGATTTGCTGGCGTCTGTACCACGCGAAGAAAACTTGAAAAACCTGAGTCGATTTCATCGATTAGCGCACCTTATCTAATAAAAAGAATTCAAACAGTTTTCTCTGTGAAATTTCTCAATAAATTATCGATGTTACAAGAAAGAAAATGAAGAAAAAGAAAAATCTGGCAACACAAACAACGTGCACGCTTCGGTCTCGCTTTCCCGTATTTGCTCTGTTTGACGTCGTTCATATAAAGCCAGCTAATACAACTGTCACGCCTCGCTTCGCGGGCACGCCTTTCTGTTTGACGTGGTCTCTGACGACTTCAGTTTCGGCGCGATATCGCTTCAAATTTCCATACATGACGTAACAAAAACGCTCCGCTTCGCCTTCGGATCGCTATATATTCGGCACTGGCTTCATACAAAACGTCGGTTCGCTGCACCCTGTTTGACGTCTCCTTTCGCTTCGCATTCGCCTCGGAATCGGATCGGAATCGGTTCGCCTCGCTTTCGCCGTCCTGTTTGACAAAGGCTTCAAAGAAAGAACGTCATTATGTTTAGTTGGTTGTTATTTATTAGATGCATGTCTGTGTTACTCATTTCTGGCCCTGTGTTTCTAGCTCTATTTCGCTACTAACACCAGTTTTTTAAAGAATTACATGTTGTGTATTCAACGGTCCACACGTGAAATTTTAAGTCAAGTCAACCCAGTTTTAATGGATTTACGATGGACCCTAAAATCTGTGTAGGTAATATTTGTCTATGGTGTAATAGGAGCAGGAGCTAAAAAGCCATAACCTATTTAGTGCCAACCTTTAAACAAAAACAAAAAAAAAAATAACACATTTGAATTTCGAACCTCCAACACGTGCGTGTTTTGTTTATTTTTTTAACAAGTGTGCGTGTCACTAAACGGCCAGTATTTTGTTATTGTTTTTTACGACGACAATAAAACATGAAGTTTATTTAATCTGTGCGTTGCGGTGCGATTGCGAGTAATTAAAAATGTTAATATCAGTGTCTGTTCGCTTCATAATTTCGGTTTATGAGACATGAGAATCCGTTGGTTTTATGGAATGTGCCCCATTCTGTATGATTGGGTTGTGTATGTAAGATTTTATGATCGTTTCTTTTTGAGATCATTTCCCGGTTTTTCCTCAGTGTTTACAAAATATGCAATTTCTTGGTTATTTCAAATATACAGACATACAAATAAAAGTACGCTGCACGGTTTTTAGCAGCCATTTTATTTTAAACCGACGCCGACGTCGATAAAAGGAAGAAGTACTTTAATCTATTGAAAGTTGCCTTGGGGCTGTTTGGAAAATTCTTCTTTTGTTTGAAATTGTCCCTATACCTAAATGATGGGATACTAAAATCGATGGAACTCTTTAAAAAATGACAATGACAGCAAATTAACCGCGAATTTTACAGTTTTCTGTTTTGTTTTAAAATACAGATAGGTAATTTATTTTCTATAACAAATCTACATTCTACAACTGTATTGCATTACAACAATACTATCAAAAGCAAATAGAACCTTTTGCACAATAATTGATTAAATGACGTGAAGATGACTTTCAGACCCAAAACCAAGAAACAAAGTAGAAATAGTTTATGTTGTCTATGCCAAATGCCAACGCAGGGCCTACGCAGGGCCTACGCAGGGCCTACGCAAAAGTAAGTAGGTAGTACACGCGAAACGAAGAAAACATCTGCATTTTTTTTCTTCTTGTTATTCTGATTATTTGATCAATGAAATCAAACAGTAATTATTGAAATTAGAGCGATAATGCTACTAACGTTTTGGATTCTTTTCCCGTTAATAGTGATGCGGACGTTAAATAGTGTTTTATGTTTTATGCAAAATATAAAAAAATGGGATTCAAACTTATCCTACATTGCATACAGTATTAAACAAAATCGCTTAAGTCTGTCTGCACGCGCATAACTTCCAAACAACTGCACCATATTATACATACATAGCATACTTATTAAAAAAAAATTGCTGTGTAGGTTTATATGTAAGAAAAATGCTCAGAAAATGCAGCGATAGGTGGAAAATTAAAACCCGGGGCGGTACTGAAATCGCCCGCCCTTTATCACTTCTAGTGTTTTAGCTGGAGAAAAGAAATAATGATACAAACCCTTTTTTGACTGGTTATAAAATTCTAATCTATCTTGATCAAAGTAACACAATCCATTTGAAAGCCACAATGAACTTACAGTTCAAGGCAAAACTCTAAAATCGCAACAATAATTATTAATTTAATTATCATCACTACAATATCCAGAAGCTTAAAGCAATAAAAATGAAACAAAACAAAGCATAATTTAGGTTCGCGTCCCACCGCCAGCGGTGAGCGAGTACAACCAGTATAACATTGATCTCTGTGAGTACAACTACTACAGATTATACTGATGACGTTGCGTAGGTTAAATGGTTTTTTGAGCTAACAGGGCTATCCTGTGAGTGGTGTAAGTGTAAGCTCTCCAGCTAGGGCATTTTTTACGTGTTAAAATCATCAAATGAGTCCTCCCACCCAGGGCAGGGCGGGAGGAACTGTCAGACTTGTACTGACTAAAATCCACGGTGTCCTTCAACAGCCCTTTACGTTCCGCGGTCACGGTAATTCATTAGTCCCGCTCCAGCCTGTGCATATGAAATCTTTTTTGAAATCTAAGAAACCACATGCTGAGGGCAACTGTAGTCTTGGCTAGGAGCGTCTCTGGGACGAGGACAGCAAAAGAAACACTGAATAGAATTTATTATTCAACTACAAGAAATATGGGCTCAGTCGCAAATATCCCTTTCACAAAATGTCTTCAGGTAGCAAAATGTCCCTTTCACAAAATGTACCTTTTCGCAATGTTCCTTTTTATCGCGTCTTGATCGAGAAAATCGTCGACAGCTAAACGCTATCTCGCCTACAGTGGGACATATGCCTAAGGGTTAATTCTGTGAGTTTTAAAACAGTGAGATTATGCCAACAGCTTCGAGTTTATAATGAAAATTATGTATAGTTTGAGTGACTTTTTGTGAGCAATTAAAACTCATTCTTTGACGTCTTATAAACTGGTCGGACGTTGATGAACATTCAGGAGCAATATTTATTGGTTCTATAGCGTGAATCACGTCTCGAGAATCCATACTAATCTAAACTCTTAACTAATGATATAAATTCGATGGATTGGATTCTGTTTGTTTGTCCATTTGTTACTTTTTTTCTAGTATACTGAACCAATTGATGAAACGTTCCAAAAATTTCTGAAACTGTGTACTTACTAACGGACACTTACATTCAAATATCTAAATGTATAAGAGAGATAGTATTTTCAAAGTTATCTTTTGTTTCTTCTGTTTCGTCGATGCGTTTACAACTACGAAAACGTAACACAAAAAGTCAGATCAGAAATAGTTATTTGTTATGCAAGGCTGCAAAGTTGATTTTTGTGCGCGAGTACTTGAATTGAAAACTGAGAGAGCGAAGGATTCTAAGATTGAACCGCGAGAGAAACGAGCGGTTCAAATATAGAATCCTGAGCGATGCGAAGTTTTCAAAAGTACGAGACGCAGAAAAACTTTGCTGCCGAGTGCAACACACAACTTTTCACCTCACACAGCGAGGAAATGGTAGGTGTAAGAGAAACAGCTTAAACAATTTACTATATAAGTATTTATTTATTCATTTAGTAATTAAAAGTAAAATTACTACAATTGTTAATATTGAAAGTTAAATGTTTTTTTGGAACATTAATACTTGTGTTTGTCACTTGTGAGTTGTGTGTTATTATTATGTTTTGCGGAAAATTGCTCAAATTCATTGGATTCCATTGTGAATGTTGGAGACGATTTCCTCGAATTTTAAAAACTCAATCTTACGACATCTACTACTCAACACTAATGTTCAGAAAAAAAATAGGTTGCAACAACCCGGTGCACTGACATGCAGTGGGGGCGGCTCACCTGCCAGTGTAGAAAATAATTGAATACAAGACGTGTTCGATTTTTAAACAACACTTTGTGCTCTAGAGCACAAAATGGAGTTTTGCGCTCAGATTTTGAATGAGAAATAGAATCTTTCCGAGCGGGTGAGGTGAAAAATAACTTATGGCCCATATATTTATGTACATAAATATTTCTTCCGTGTGGTAATTGACCTAGCTACTCGCAGCGCAGCAGTCGATAATTCAGCTACAAGGAAAAATTCAAATAAAGACGGGCTAAGTCGTGTGAAAAAGCTAGCCAAAAAAAAAAAACAACCAAAAGTGTCTGTATTTAATCAGTCCGTTATAATTAGACTAACTAGAAAAATTAGGGAGCGTGTTGTCAGACCTAGTTTTATCTCATTTTCCAAGGAATTTACGGAATAATACAGCACTGAGTAGTCTGTAGAGAATCCATTAGGTAAAGATGACTGGCTGTTTTGACGTTAGGAATGATTGAGGTAATCAACGAAAATACCTGACTTATGAGTCCAACTAGGTAATATTAAACATAGATTCAAAAGTCCAAGTCGAAAAGGTTTGGGTTCTATAGTTCTGAATTCGTTTAAAATAAAATACCTACGTGATTTTTTTAAATATCCACGAGTACATTTGATGACTTTTGAACAGTTGTTAGGTTTTGTCAGTTACCAAAACAATACGAATGAATTTATTTTGGGATTTTAATTTTTTTTAATGAGATCTCGAGTGCTGGGTAGAATCGAAGGGACTATCAGACTCTTACCGACTAAAAATACACCTTGTTCTTTCTCTCCTCGGTTGCCCTTTTCGTTCCAGGGCTTCGGACATTTTGCTTAGACAGTCTCGTGAGACAAGCAAAACCTAACCTAATGTTGGCATTATTTGGCTTATTAAAATGTACAATTGGGATCTCAACGTTTTTGAACGAAACTAAGTAGATAACAATCTTAATGCCTTATTTTTTTGTAATGTAGAAACTAAATCCCTTTTTCTAAAAACCTTGCTGGCCATCGATTCCCACAATAAAAATAAAACCTACCTACCAATCCATTCTCTCACACAAACACCACACTTTTAACGACTCCCAGTTAAAATAACCACACAAAAACAACATTACAACCATTCATAAACTTAATACACCACAGTTACAATACAAAATAGCGGGAAAGTTAATCTTATGTCAGTTTACACGTCAAAATGGCGGCTGGTTACTCGGCGATGGTCAAAATATTTGTTTTCTTATGAAGGGATCATCTCGTGTAGTGCATTAGTGCTGTTATCATTCATTCGTTCGAATGTGAATGATTGATTGATTGACATGATTGTTTCTTTAGATAGTTCAATGTTCTATTATGAAAATAGTGGTGTTTGATTGGCCGGTGGGTGGTAAATGCGGAAGTTTCCCTTAAAGGGTTGTTGTGGTAAAAATTCGTCGAACGAATGATTGATTGAACGATGTTTGGGTTACTAAATGTAGAGATGTAAGGTTCGTGGAAATAGATTTCGATTGATTGCAGCTTTAATGATTTGAATTAGCCCTAAATCATTTTTTCTTTTTGACTTGTCTTGTCAATGTTTTTTTTATATTTTTTTTTCGGTTTTTATCTTTTTCCTTTCTTATGGAACGATACTATCCACATTTCAAAAATTTGATTTAGTTTTGGTCGTTCCCATCAAATCTATCGCTTATCTTAAGAGTTTGCACCTACCCATTCAATATAACATCTATCTATCTCCCAAGATCTTCCAAAAGTTTTCCGACTCTGAGTGAACGTTCGCCAACATGGAGCAAGTACCGTAGAGCCACAAATAAAAAGCTAGCAATCAAATGATTTTTATTTAGGTTTATGCAAGTTTTTTATGTCAACTCTTTTACACGTCTTTTCACAACTTCGTACCTTTTTTTTATGAGTGGGAAAATCCTCACGTATACCCTCCGACTGGGGCGGGCGGAGGGTTATGTCGGACTCAAACCGACTAAAAACCCACTATTCCTTCTTGTACCATTGGTCGGGGGCCCGGGATATATATGAAACATTCGCGCGCACCCCCAACTGGTATCGGCCCGCTATTCACGGCAGACCTATCTCCAAGTGCAATGTGTTCATCGCACGTTCTCCTTGAAGCTCACCTCCTGTTAGAGCCTAGCTGGTCGAGGGACGATTAAGCCCGAAGTTCGTCACCCGCAGGCCCCTCTCTACGGTGGCCGGAGATCATTTTGCGCCCTTCGACGCACGGCTGATCTTCTGGTACGAGAAGAGTGAGAAGCATGCTCTCTTTCCCGCTCAGCCGCCTCCTTGGCGTGCATCACTTCCTCACAAAATGAAGCGACGGCATTCCACGCGTTCTCACTTCCGACCATGGATTTAACCACAGCCGGAAGCGAAATATCGTCCGTACCGATCGCTGAGACTAGGTCACGGCGCTGCTGATCCCAAGCTGAGCACTCTTCTAGAGTATGCTGTGCCGTGTCCTCGGGGCAGTTCACACAATGATGACAAGCGGAAGTCCGCTCCCGACCTATGCGACGCAGGTACTTCCCGAAGCACCCATGTCCCGTAAGGACCTGCGTCAGCCGAAAACTGAGGGCGCCATGACGCCTTTTTAACCACTCCTCCATGACTGGTCTTACCGCCAATATTGTGGCGAGCCCCCATCTGGTTTGCGCAAATCGTTCTCTCCATTCAGCCACTAACATTTGCTGGAGCTCGGTTCTTCGTGTCTCAACTTCCCGTGGGACGGGCCTCTGACCGCGCATTATCTCCGCTTTCTGCCAGCGATATAAAGCAGCTAGGATTTTTCACTCCATATCCCAGGGCGTTGAACCTGCCAAAAGGGTTGCTGCTTCGTATGAGATCGTACGGTATCCCCTTATCACCTTAACAGCCATCGCTCTTTGCGGTCTGCGTAATACTGCGACATTGCGAGCAGTCAAGGTGTCCGCCCATACGGGGCCCCGTAGAGGGCCATGGATCGCACGATCCCTACGTACAACTTCCGGCAGGCGGCGTTAGGCCCCCCCAAATTAGGTAAGAAACGAGCAAGAGCAGCTGCAGTTCTCATCAACCTGGGGACCAGCTGCTGAATGTGCGGCCCAAAGTCCCATCGGCTGTCAAGGACGAGGCCGAGGTACGAGTATTTCATAGTCAAACCAACACCAATGCGAACTCCTCCAACTACTATGTGTGAATCCCGTGGTGGCTTGTTCCGAGGTCCGTGGAAACAGAGGGCCTCCGATTTGTGCAAAGCCACCTCGAGACCTAAACGCCGGATTCTTGCCTAACTCCCTGTTTTTCCGATAGTTCCCGAATGCGAATGAACGGTCACCCACGTGGAGAAGTGCCCCGTAGAGCAACAAATATAAAAGTTATCAATCAATAAATAAAACGATACTCTTAATTTATAAGGCGGTATTCTTTCACCACAATTATTCTCTATCTTCATAAATTTTATAACTCTCTGTCTTCGGTGTTCGTATCATCTGTATGCCGATGACCTTCAACTGTATGCAGCTGCGCGGGTGGAGAGTTTGTCAGACGCTATAGGAGATATAAATCAGGATTTGGTCGCTATCAAGAACTGGTCTGATAGGTTTGGGGTGTCTGTGAACCCCTCAAAATGTCAGGCCATTCTGATTGGAAGTCCACGCATGATGGGTCGGGTGGGGATAAGCTCTCTCCCTCCTATTATTTTTAACGGTACCGTTATCCCCATCAGCCCTAGTGTAAAAGATCTCGGGCTTCACCTTGACTCTACACTCGGTTGGCAAAGTCAAGTTTCTAGTGTCTGTCAGAGAGTCAACGGGACCTTGCGTGCCCTGTATCGTCTGAGGAACTTTCTGCCTGCAAAAACCAAGACTATACTTGTGCAGACTTTAATCTTCCCCATAATCGACTATGGTGATGTGTGCTACTTTGACCTAAATGCAGTTTTTCTGGATAAGCTTGATCGGCTTTTAAACTAGGGTATCGAACCGGGAAATCCCGGTCCCGAAAATCCCGGGATTTCCCGGTTCTTGAAATATATTTTAAAACCCGGGACATGCGACTGGGAACCGGGAAATTCGGGATTTTCGGGACTCAGAAAAACAGTATAAATAATTTGTTTAAACTTGTTAATTCTTTTATAGGACAAAAGAATCAAATTGGATGTAAGGTATTTATTCACTTCGTCGTTATATACGGGATAACATGTTCAGATACAGGTGTGGTTGACAGAGAAGAAAAGTTGATAATGTAGTACTGGTTATATCTCGAAAGCCTTTGACAGGGTCTCGAGACAAAAAGCTTCCTTGCTTTTGGTATCCCAGTTGATTTTTGTAGCTGGATATCAGACTTTCTTGGTGAACGATCAATCAGAGTTGTCGTTGATAACTGATCCTTTGAGCTTTTGGTTATTGACTCTGGAGTTCAACAGTTATCTGTTTTCTTTGCAACTCTTATTTTGCTGCACATTTCTTACCCACTTCAGCCTGGTATTTTTGGATAGGTAGATAACAGTACTGTTTCAGTGACATACTTGCCCACTGCAAAATCTAGTGGGGATGAAATTCATTGCTTCAGAGAGACCATGGTAGAGCGAACAGATTTGATACTTAGTATCCCAGTGAGCGAACAAGAAACTTCTCTCTTTTAACGCCACCAACATACACACACATCCTTAGTGAAGTAGGAATAAATCGAAACTACATCTTTTATGGAGTAATTTGGACCAACTCCTTTCCTGTTTCTGTAACTGATGACCTTGAGCTTCTGGGCATGGAGCTGACATCCAGTGTCAACTTTGACGTGGGCATCCTAAATAGAGTGAAGCGACACCTTACACATGGATAACCTATGTGCAAGCCCATTTCTGCATAAGGTAATTGCGTCCTAGAAGCCCGCGAAATTCAAATTTTCTTATGTTTTTTCTTACGGAGTATTGCAGCAACCTTACTCAACTTAATCATTGGGATGGCTCAGATAAATACAACTTACTGCACTAGACCCAGTGGAACGCAGAGCTTCTTAGACTAATTCGTCATCAGCCTATAATGTTCCCACGGCTGGGTCACAGGCCTCCTCACACTCCACATGTCTTCGAATTTTTGGTTCTAGGACATGCCGGTTTCCTCACAATGTTTTCCTTCACCGTTTTGAAAGCAGTGGTGATGAAATAAATTACACAAAGTAACTAATGCGCCTGGCGGGGTTCGAACCTACGACCTACAATTCGTAAGTCGGGACCGATACCACTGGGCCACCATTGCTCTTAGACTAATTGGCAACGTGAAACTGGTGGATGGTTACTCTACAGCTTAGCTCATCTCATCAACGCAAGCTTACCCTCTTTTCGTATTTTTTTATTGGGTTCGCTCGTGGCTAAGATGAGACCTAAAATAGGTCGAACTCATGAATTCTACAACCTCTTTCCAACGGCCTACTTGCATTACATCTAATGTCCAGTATTGGACATCTAGATGAACTGCAAGTTTCCATCCATTTAAATTATTATAGTTAGCACAGTTAGAGTGAAATGATTTGCCACCTCTGAATAGAAAAGAGGCTAGAGAAAACCCATGTCCATGAGGCCGACGAATAAGTTGGTTGTATGATTTTAATCAGAATAAATACTATGCCCTAAAGTTATCTTACTATTTTCATTGTTTTCTAATGCCATAGAAAAAAAAATGCATTTTTGTCCCGAAAGTCCCGAAAATCCCGGGATTTCCCGGTTCCTTGGACGCCTGTCCCGAAAATCCCGGGTCTTCCAACAAGGACCGGTTCTCGATTCCCTATTTTAAACAATTGCATCCGTTTCATATTTAATCTCAAAAAATATGTTCATGTGTCGTGCTATAGATCGGGGCTTAATTGGATGCCCATCAGACAACGACGTAATTTGCGTGCCTTGACCACTCTTTTCTCCCTACTCAACTCTCCGACCCCTCCTTCTTATCTTATCCCTCACTTTCAATATCTATGTACTTCACACGCTAAGAATCTGCGTTCGTCTAACAATCTTCTCTTACTTTGTCCTCCTCACAGTTCTGATTTTCTTCATTCTTCATTTCACATTCAATCTATTCTTCTTTGGAATGCGCTTCCTCTCGTTATCAGGACGGCCACCAGTCAATTTGCATTTAAGCGAAAGTTGCGTCATCATTTTCTTCACCAATAGCAGAGTTGTCTCAATCTTCTTTCTTTTATTTGTATATATATATATGTATATAAATATATACTTATTTATATATATATATATATATAAGTATTTGTCATAGTAAATATGTATGTATGTATGTTTATTTAAACTATATTATCCTTAAATTTATCTCATTCTTTTTATGCACCTGCCATGTTATTTCTCTACTGCCCTTGGTTGACTGGTAGAGAATGCCTCAGGCATTAATTCCGCCAATGGAACTTGTGTTGCATGAAGTTTAAATAAATAAATAAATAAATACTCTAACTATGCCCCTTCATTTTTATCAATTTACCTCCTACACTCTTAGCAATAAACCTCGGGGTCGCGGGACTGTCTTATCAGGTAACCGTGGCCCTGGAACGTAAAGGGCTATTGAAGGATCACCGTGGATTTTAGTCAGTACAAGTCTGACAGTCCCGTCCCGCCCCGCCCTCGGTAGGAGGACTCATTTGATTGATTTTACCAAAGCAATAAACCCACACAAATGTACAAAACTCAGACTTTCCTACCTGGCTCCCTAATTTTCCAATAGTTTTCCGATAGCGAGTGAACGGTCTCCCACGTGGACAAGTGCCCCGTAGAGCAACAAATAAAAAGCTGAGTTCGCCCCGCCAATGGCGTTTAGAGCTCAAGTACAGGGTACTCAGGTACAGGGTGTGGCTCATTTTGTTTTTTGTCCTAGAAAAATTGTGGGGCTTCGGGGCTCTATTGTTGAAAACGGGAGCAACATTATTAATAACAATTTTAGTGGTCTACAAGATCTGTCATAATATCTAAAAGAACGTGAAACTGTTTATACCAAAAAAACTTTGAGTAGGTACATAGCTTTAAGGTACTGTATACCTATTACCTATTACCTATTTCGAGTCTGGTTGCCATCCGAGACTAACTCGTAAAACGATACTGGACATAATATTATAGTCCTCTATAAAGTTCCAGTTAGAAAAAACATAGTCAAATGGTAGTTGCGATACTAAACTAAGTATGATATTATGCTATCAACAATCTCGGTGATTCAAAGCCGGGACGAGTGTTTGTACCACCCAGCACCAAAATCACAGAGACATTCAGTTTCAAACATAAAAATATAATATTAGTGTTCACAAAAACTTGCCACGTTCTATTTGAGTAAGGAAAATCTACAATTTTCCTCAACATTTTCCAAGCACCCTGTAAATAAAAAGTGCCTCGCCAATAGCCAATGATAAACGGACCGGTCAGGTGTGACGGCACCGGACCGGGGGCGAGCGGGGCGAACGGGTCGGGGGCGAAGGGGACGACAATCGCCCCCTAATGAGTCGCGCTCTAATAATAATTATCTACCTACACTTTCTGTTCGACTTTGCGGGTTTGGTTAGGGCTGTACTTAGGGGGAGTTTTTCAATATATTTTTTGTGGTTAGTTGTTTCAGTTTTTTTTTTTTATATTTGATGGGTGCTTTAGTAACGTATCAAATTACTGTTAGTAAGAGTTCCTGTTTTTTTTTTTACTTAAGTAACAAGTTTGTTAGTATTAATTTAAATTAAGATTACATCCTGACTTTGCCGGAAGTAAATGTTGGAATAAAGTATCTGTACCTTTATCACGAGTTTTCACTATTATACTTTACAGCGTCTTTCCAGTATTACAGAGTTTCTTGTATGGAAAAATGGAACAGCTTGCATCTGGTGTACGAATAAAAACTAATTTTTTCCTTGAAATTTGTTTATTTGAAAATGTAAAAGTTTCAGTTTACTTTACGTGAGAATAACTGAAAACTTAAAATAAGGCCTCTGATATTTTTTCTCTGTGCGTATAATTGCTGAATATAAGGAGTATTTGACATTATTTTTATTTAACTGTGAAACATTATGTGTATACATACATATAATAATTATGATAACACCAAGGTCATCAACCATGACATTATGTCAAGGTAAATTAAAAATAAACTATATTATATGCTTTAAGCGACACGAAAAATGTGTGTCAATCGGGTCCACCACAAACATTACTTTATCTTAACCACAAATCTCAAGATTGCCTTATATTACACAAAACTCCCCACAAAAATATCACAGTAATTCCTCTCTCCGCCAACCCTGTCCAGCAATAATAGGAAATTTGTTTTCCGGTTCGGTAGCGCGCTCCAATTACGGGATTAACGAATTATTTCCACTTTTTTTGCCGTCGATCGGCTCCGCCCCTTTGCCCCCTTCACCCCCGGACTTCTTGTCTCCTGGTAATTCCGCGGCGGTTTCCGCCTATTGAATCCCTTTTGATTAGACTTCTTTCCGTTTGAACCTAAATTGTGCGCGCTCCGTCACGTTCGTGCCAATCGACGACGTATTGAGCGCTTTCTACTTTTGTAAGAGTGTTCGTCAAGTTTTCGAAATGAGGACGTTTTAGATTTTTCTTGGCGAGTTTTCTTTTGGATTGGGAATTTTATTTTTAGTTTTGGAGAATTTTGAAGATACTGTGTACTGAAGAATATTGAACATGTTGAGTGTCGGAAAATTGTTAAAACATCAGTTACGAGTATTCAAGGACATTGGAGTTAATTTGTTAGAAGAGGCAGTTTAATAATTAAGTCTGAAACCGTAGGATGGTCAAAGACTGAATGATTTCAAAGAGATGAGATGTGTCGGTTGTAATTTATTAGTAGCTATTGCCTAACGAATTTCCCCGGCCGTTCTTCAACAAACATCCATCCATCTATTCCAAACATTCGCTTTTATAATATTAGTTAGATTACTTGACTGATTCACTAGAAATCCTTCACAGAAAAAAAAACATTCTTGATTCACTTAATGACTCTCAAAACGATAATCCTACTGCATTTTACCACACATAGACTAAAATTCCCATATTATACACTATTCCCATACTCTATCATATCTCAATGTATAGTCAATGCCAAACTCCTAGGCCCCAGTGCTAGGTATAGGTGCAGCCGCCATTAACCCGGATGGTCGAGTGTGGTCTAAATGTGGATGTAATAGACCTCTTGAGTTTCGCTTGCCCAATTCAACGGCACTTCTTTAGCGGATAGTCGACGAGACAAGTGATTTGATTTGGAGTTTGCGAATGTGGTTTTGTATTGTGTTATGTGTGCATTTTATCTAAAAAAACGTTAACTTTGTGCTTTGGGCTGTGAGACTGTTTGTGTCTATGATCATTTTGCTTTGTTATTTTCACGAGACAATTTATTTTATGGAATAGTTTTTGACACGCAAGTAATCGTCTAATTGCAAGGTGAGATAATTTGTCAAATGTCAGACTTTCCTTAGCTCATTGTAACAAATCTCAATAATGTCCAGAAGACCCAATTTGGATTACCGCTACATGCCGCCATGTTATTATTATTGTTTTGCGACTAAGAGACTAATAATTGAATAGAAGCGGCTTTAAATAGGTATCAAGATTTCATCATCATCATCATAATCAGCCTATAATGTTCTCACTGCTGGGACAAAAATCTTCTCTGTGAGATGTAAGATTATAGGCTAAATTAACGAACTTTTAATTTCTTTGAATTTAAGGCAATTCTAGATGGTCCTATATTTAGGTAACATATTTTATACCGCTTATTGCAAAACAATAATATTTTATTAAGTAAGTATACGAATTAGGTTAAAGAGAATAGGTAGTTGAAATTATAATAAATTGTAATCTCTGAATGTTTTAAACAGAAACCAAATCGTTTAACATACTTCAATCCAGCCAACGCTTTTCCCTCCGCCTGTACATTGCTGATTCTTTTGGCAACTGGAGTGGTCTGAACGCGTACTCATGAGTTTTTCGGACGCACTTACAATGTCGTTATCGTAAATCAATGGCTGCCGTACAAAACAGAACATCACTGATCAATTATGGCCGCCAGCTATTTGGCAGCGAGCGAAACTTTGAATGTTTCTTAAGTTATTTACGAATAAATGAAGGTAATTGAAGGGCAATTGCACTGGAGTTTGATGTTATGTCGATAAATAAGGCGTAAATATGATTGAGGCCTTGGTTGTGAGTCATTTCTGATATAGGTATTGTCTGCCTTGATTTTATTGAGTAGATATTCATATTGAAACGCAGCTACCTTGTGATGCAGTGTGCCAACTGCCAAGCTTCTTTATGCCACTTTACTAGTTATTTTAAATGTTTGTAAATGCAAAATTCCTAGATACGGGACAAGGTTTTTTAAAAAAGAGAGAATTTTATTTCTCATAGCAAAACACTGGGAGAGTTGGTTGGTTGTAGAATGGGATGGGCTTTGCTGTTGTGGGGATAAAACAATCAGTTTTTATTTATTTTCATAAAATTAGTAGCATAATTTACTCCCAGGAAGTAAATTATGTAGTCATCATAATAAGGTGATTTATTAATTTACTGGTAATTTTTCGTGTGGAAACGAAATCGTGCTCTATTTTCTGTTCTATGCCTTTGAATTTATGAGTACAAAAGAATAAAAAAAAAATGCTAACAAAACATATAGTTTTATGAAAATGTAATGTTTATGCTCCTTCACTCTTTCACTTATTTCGAACAATTAAGACTCGAAGTGAAGGGACAACAACAAAAAAATCAAGTGTTTCTTATCGATGGGCTGTGGCATCTTTTTCGCCACCGAGCCTCCTGTGCAATGTCACATAGATAACCAAACATCAGGTGAAGTGCTCTCTAGCAACTCCTTGCTCGAGTAGTTGCTACTTATTTGACGGTTAGTCATGGGACATTGTAAATATCGATAGTTTTATTGAGTTTTAATATATTTTCATTTTATTTGGGGTACCTAATTTTATTAATTTCGTTTCTGATTTCCTACCTACTCCTCCGTTATGCTCTTGTGATTAATATCGTTGCAGAATCAAAGATAGTTAATTCATTCTCCGTCGAGCTTTGTATCAGCGCTTCCCTGGTTGTCAGGAGTGGTTTAGAAATATGACGGAGAGATAGTTCCAAAAAAAGAAAGAAGTCCATTAATGAGTTTCAATGAAAGAATACCTCAAACAACTGAACACTTAACCCTGTGCTTAACGAGGTGGTTTGCTCCCTCTACAAAATCTATCAACTATTTATATCTTTTTATCTGATATTTGTATACGTAAGTTTGCATTTAGCTTTGTTTGTTATTAATAAATTGAGCTTTGATCAAGCAAACATAAATATCGATAACACAACCCAACTTCTCTATGCAAAGCACATCACTACTGGCCACTTGGTTAAGCATCGCGACTTCTTAAGTGGCGCACGTAACCCATTGGTTTATATCTCGTTGTATCTACTTTCTGTTTAACTGTTTACGTCTCAAGAACCCGGGTTATACCAACTTTGGTGTTCTAAATGTTTTTTTTTTGGAGTTCTTCATGAAGAATTGTGTGACAGCTTCTTTCAAGAGGCTTATGTTAAGAATATTTCACGGAGATAGTAATTTTTGTATGAAGGAACTATTTTATTCTTATACAATTTAGGTATTTTGAATTTAGAGGCTAACAATATGGTAGCAACGCCTAGAAGTTTTTCAGCATGAAAACTTGATATTTGGATAGGAGGTGGGATTATGGTAGTTTTTGTTGGTATTATCATAAAATGAGTATTTATAATAAATGGAGCGGTACGTACTGCACACTTCCTGACTAAAAATGCATCAGTTCGTGGAGTGCAGTGGTTTTTTTTAGCGTGGTAAAATCATCAACACAGTCCTCCCACTCAAGACAGCGCAGGAGGGACTGTTATACTTGTACTGACTAAAATCCACGGTGATCCCTCAATAGGCCTTTA
Source organism: Agrotis clavis (assembly GCA_954870645.1). Lineage (NCBI taxonomy): Eukaryota > Metazoa > Arthropoda > Insecta > Lepidoptera > Noctuidae > Agrotis > Agrotis clavis. Next base: position 7,865,340 of record OX940940.1, read on the forward strand.
CATTCCAGGGTCACGGTTACCTTATGAGACAGTCCCACGACCATAGTTTTGTACAGTGCAATGTCAAATAAAAAAAAAATACGTGTGGCACTCGGAGACTGCCGCAGTAAAGCTATAGCATAGCATTTAAAGAAAAAAAACCTGTCGCCCACCGCGAATATTTAACGAGCATATCATTTATTTAAAATGTTTGTTGTGCACTACTGTAATAAAGTAAAAATTAATGATGATGAAGATATAAGTAGGTCTTCTATAAACAGGATTCCCAGGTCTCACTTCCAAACTCGTTAGTCTCGCGACCCCGGCGGTTTTAGCCCTCTAAGGGGGCCCCGTCATCCACAATTATTCCACTGAGGTCGAAGATGCCTCTCCTTCACGTGTTCTGCCTTTTCCTGTAAAAGCAAAATAATAAATTTACGTTCGGAAAACAACAAACAAATGTAAACCGACTCCTGCTTTCGTGTTCTATTGACCTCCATGATTATGAAGTGGTCATAAAACTGAATGCTGAAAAGTACTCTGTATTCCGTTTATATTCTTGGCTGAATGATAATAAAAATAACGCAAGTAAACGCGTACCTACAAATAAAATTGTGATATTGGTATTTCTGTCTTTGTTACTATTGATATAATAATATTTGAAAGGGTAACGAGAAAAAACATTTTCTCATTTACATGAATGTCTTAAGAAGCTACTGTGGCTTTGGAACGCAAAGAGCAATTGAAGGAACAACGTGAGTTTTAGTCAATACGAGTTTGCCAGTAGGTACTCTCAAATGACTCAAATCAAATGACTCCTTCCGCCCAATGTGGAAGAAGGTACCTTCTTCCACATTGGGCGGAAGGAGTCATTTGATTTATCACAACAAAATAAATATTTAAAAAAACAAAAAACCCGACTGCGTATAAAAACTAAAAAGAAAGACAAAAGCCCAGTAGTTTAGAATTCACTCATTCACACTCACAGTCGGGGCAACTTGGGAAGATTTGATTGGTATAATTTGAATGGCCCCCGACTGTGAGTGTGAATGAGTGAATTCTAAACTACTGGGCTTGTTTCTTTCTTTTTAGTTTTTATACGCAGTCGGGATTTTTGTTTTTTTTTTTTAATATTTATTTTATTTTACTATTTTTAGTTTTTGTTAGCATTTATCAGTCCAAATTAAATTGAAACATATAAGTTATATATATTTTGGTAAACCATTTTTAACATCCTTTAATTTGATACCCCGCTTGAAAGACTGCGAGAGATTTTAAAAAAATATTTTCAGTTCGGAACCCTTTGCACACGAGTTCGACTCGCACTTGACCAGTTTTATGTACCCAGTGACCAATGATATTATAAGTAAAAAGGTGTAGATACGTCATAAGCGCTCAATAACGTATGCGCTCAAATGAGGCTGATTCACACATCTTGATCTCAGTGCGACGTTGCCAGCGGCACTTCACGTACCACAGACTGAATCAAAAGTAAAAGTGACTCAAAACTACCGAAAATGCCGTCGTGTGTGATGAGATATTGTACAAATTAAACATGCAAGACTTCTGAAAGTCAAGGAATCACATAACATTCGTAAATATACTATTTATCTTTAATATTTTCACAAATAAAACATTACGTTTTCATAAATATGGCGTCGTAAAAGAAAGAGTGCGAGCACGGGTGCGAGTGAGAGGAGACGCTGACGTGCGGGGGGATTGATGACGCGTGGCGCTGTTTCTTTATCTAGCTGTCACTTTTTTTCTTATTGGTTTTATCAAGCTATCCTTTTTACTTGTCGTGAAATGTAATGTGTGTAAATAAAAAGTGTGTATGTGTGCTCGGAACACTTTTTTCCGTTGTTTTTGTACGTGATAACATATCTATGACTTTATAATATCATTGCCAGTGACACTCTCACGTTTAAGACGAATCTAACGACACCTCTCAATTTAAAATCCATCAAGCCGTTTAGGCTGCAGAGCAACACACAGAAATATACATACATACATACATACACTCGAAAAACAGAACCCTCCTGGCGCAGTCGGGTAAGAACAATGACAATAAAGCCTCTTGACTGCTCATACGGGCGACTCAGGCTCATGTCGTGAGCCTGAGTCGCTATTTTGATAACATTTTTAAATATTTCTGCTTAATATCAAATTAATTATGAGTTCTTGTTCAATTATATGGTGTGGGAAATCGTCTAGAACATCCAGCTATAAAAAGGATGGCATAACTTTTCATCGGTAAGTAAAATATATGTATAATTTGATAATATTATGAATAATTGCAGGGCTCAAGCTAAACTGGTTGTTTACGTTTAAGGCACACAAAATGTACACCGCGTTGATGTCTTTTTGAAAAGTCCCTTACTCTCACTAGGTATTTTCAATAAGTGTGTCCCTTTCTATCTGTAGGCATAAATAGAAAGAGACAGATGCATTGCTGTAGTGTTGTGACAACTTCGAAACTAAGTCTTTAAAATATTGTCGATAAAAATAACGATGCTCCCTAACTCTAAAAAAGTAACGTTATTTAATGTTTACATTTTTGATTTCCAAATATTCCAGAAGTGAAAGAAAAGTGGATCAATGTTGTCAACAAGGAAAATTGGTTTCCAAAATTTAGCGTTGTTTGTTCAAGGCATTTCACGGAAGATTGCTTTGAAACCTTAAAGAACCGACGCCGTTTATTTAGTTCAGCAACACCGACTCTGTTTTTGCCTGTTTTGGTATGTTTTATTTTACATAATGTATTTCAGTTAAATGTTATAGGTTTTTAGAAAAAAAAATAAGAAGTACCTACATGTAAAATGAAAACTTTATAATTTACAGGCTTTACCAAATAAGACAGCTGATCTATGTATACATGTTTCTAATTTACCCGGGCCTTCCCATCTAAATATCTCACAAGTAAGTTAATTTATTGTAACGACCTGATTCGTGATCCTAGGCCGCATTGTTACAATATTTAATGCCTGATGTATAATTACAGGATTTAGTATCAATAAATAGGACAAACTTACCATCAAATACCCGCCCAGAAATACAAGTTTGATGATCATAACGTACCTGGAACTTCCTATTGTTTTTGTTTTATAAAGTTCTTTATTGGTTAATATAAAATACAATAATTGTAACACTTACACATTAAGTAACAATTTATACTGTAGTAGCAACACTTTTACAGGCTATTGACGCCTTTTTAAGTATTTAAATAAGCAAAGATTGACACTAGTTACAACATGGACCTATAATCTTAAATCTATTTTAATAAACATATGAAATCATTGTAATGATTCCATTTTTATAATGATGGGGTTGGGGGATGGGGAACTTCCTATGATAATGTCCTCGTTGTAAGTTAATTTTAAAATAATTGTCTCGTACAGGAGGATCGTCCAACCTAGGCGCAAATTTTTTTCTTTTGATTTTTTTACGATTTTATTAATCTTGATTTAATTTTAGCATTAATTTAAATAAAGTTAAAACAGAGTTACGTAAGTGTGTTATTTGCACCCAGTTAACGCCCAATCACTATAGTTAATAAAAAAAAAGAATAAGCAGACATCGTTATGTTCGATTTTATCGATATTAGGTATTGTAGCAAAACTGACTTGTGCATCACTATGTTTGGAACATTCGTCCTGACATTGTTGCATCGGCCAATCACAACCGCTGTTTTTTCTTCGTCCCCCGACCCGCAGTGGTGAGTCGTGTGCCTAGGCGAAATCGGTCTATGAGCTCTCAAGTGGTTTAATTCTCTTTGGGTAAGAAAGAAACACAAGAATAACCTGCCTTTTACTGAAACATATTTGACAGCACGGTTGGTGTAGTAGCTGAGCGATTGGACTGCTATGCTGCGTGTCGCGGGTTCGATTCCCGCACGTTGCAAATATTTGTATGATCTACAAGTAATTGTTCCGGGTTTGGGCGTTTGTGTATGTGAGTTTATGTTTGTAAACGCACCCACGACCCAGGAGAAATTCCTAGTCTGGGGCAAAGTTAAAAACAATGGAATTTTTATCAGTCCCTAAGCTAACAGGATAATACGTTTTTGAAGGAAGGTAATGGCTGTAACCTATAGACATTTCGAATTTGCTCGAGTCCGAATCATCTGAGTCATGAAGCCGTCAAATCAGAAGCAACCGTTGAAGAAAACGGATCAGAATTTAATATATCATAAGATATTTTAAATAACACCGATGGTAAACAGTAAACGTTAACCCCGCTCCCATAAAAACGGGTTAAAAGGACAATAAAACCATGAAGTTTCCCATTCAATAAAACGAAACAATTTCATACATTGATTAAAACGGTTTTATTAATACAAGTCAAGTGTTTTGCCTACTGGACTCCAAGTGGAGTGGATTGCGCAACGTACTAAATCACGAGAGTACTGTACTACTCGTATATGGTACATTCACTATCAAATATGTGTACTAGCATCTATCTATTCTACCTGCCGCTATTTTTTCCCGGGATAGACTTCCTTTTTTTCTTTTTTTTTTTAAAACGTTGCCGTCCCTTTCTTTTTTATCGTGGTAAAATCATCAAATGAGTCCTCCCACCCAGGGCAGGGCAAGAGAGACTATCAGACTTGTACTGACTAAAATCCACGGTGTCCTTCAATAGCCCTTTACGTTCCGGAGTCAGTATTCGTTAGTCCCGCGATCCCGACGTTGCCTCACCTTCCTAATTTCTCCTGTATCGTGGATGCGTTAACAAACATAATTATAAACTCACATACACAAATGGCCAGGCCCGGAACAACTAGTCAGTATTAATATTTGCTTAGTGCGGGAATCGAACCCGCAACACGCTTGCGCAGCAGTCCATTATCGCTCAGCTACTCCGACAATGATGCGCCAATCATGCCGTTACCTTCTATTATTTACCTAATATTGAGTCTCTAAAACTGCCATTAATTTGGCCATATTGTACTGTGAGTGCTTGGTAAGGGAAGGTGCGAACAATGGTTTCCGGGATATAATACAGGATGATTTTTTAGTCACCATCCAAATTTTAATATATGTATTAATCTTTGGCGAAAATCATTGAATAAGTACGTGTTTTTTCTTTTTGTATCAATCAATACAAAAATATCGAGATATCACGTCTCAATGTTATCTATAAAAAGTTGATGAATCTGAACACCGCGCTGTGATGTGTCGCTCAGGTGTAGCGGGGCGGGGCGGGGGGTCAGCGGGGTGCGCTCTGCCCGTTTCATGCGTCGGCAAGTGTATATTATTAACGTTTAGCTTAGTGACCACACAGAGCGGATGAGAAAATCATTTAATATGACAATTTGACGTATCGATTTTTTTTCAAAAATGGGTTTAGTGATTGATACCTAATGCATATAAAAATTTTGGACGGTGGTAAAAAAGTCACCCTGTATAATTACGTAAAGGATAGTTGTTATCCTTTACGTAATTTACATGATGTAATAGGCAACAATAATATCCCTTATATGTGATAGATGATAGATCCAAAATTTAGTGGTCTATAAAAATCGCTATCGTGCTATCAAAGATAATATGTTTTTCTTTCATTAATTTATAATAAACCAAAGTACCTATCCGATTTACAAATTAAATATTTTAACTTTTGCACTGAGAAATATAAAGTTATTTCAAAAAGTGCGGCATTGATCCTTATTTTCCGACCCTAATTAAAATAGTAGTTTTCTCTTAGTGTATTCATATAAATGCTCGTGACTGTACCTACTACCTATATGATACTGAGTGTATGATCTGTATGTCTAGACTATCTCTCTAGTGTTTAGTCTACTGCATATTGGACTCAGCTTGGTTTAAATTTAGTGGAAGATTGGTTTATTTTTGGTTATAAGGTTCGCATTAGGTACGGTGCGTCGTATTCCACGCGCGCCTCAAAGAACTGTCAGCACAATGACGGGGCCCCCTTAGAGGGCCAAAGAAAGCCTACCGGGGTCGCGTGTTTAACGAGCTACCGTGACCCCAGAGCGTAAAGGGCCATTGAAGGACACCGTGGATTTTAGTCAGTACAAGTCTGACGGTCCCTCCTGCCCTGCCCAGGATGGGAGGACTCATTTGATGATATTACCACGATAAAAAAGGGTTCTAGGGGTATGTTTTAACAGCATTAAGACTGTATGAGATTGGCTAGTGGCAATATAGTAACAACTGCACTACTTGATCAAAGGCTATCTTTAAAATTGGTCCGTGAATGAGCGATCATATTAGGATTGGTTTCATTTGACTGAGGCTGGCCCTGCAAAAATGTCACTTACCTTATACAAGATAACTTCCGTGATTGAATATTTCTTTGAGTTCCCGATATTTTAGACGTATCATTTTAAATTTAGAAACATACTCTAAATGCTTAAAAAATCTGACCCTGCCTGTTTTACTTTGCGTCACTAAAACGTGAAAATTTGTGATAATGGCTCTGTCAGAAGCCGTATCATGACTTTTCATGTTTTTTGGTAGTTTAATTTTTCGGATCAAATTATCGTTCGTAGGTATACATAGAGGCATACAATTTACGCCGTAACTACTTCTAGTACGCTATTCCGCCAAATACGTAGAATAGAGTAGTTTACTGCACAAGTTAATTAATTGTTAATTGAAAATCAGTTGAGTCCGTCATATCAGTTAGAGTATTGATAAATAATAAACACATATTTTTTGTTTCTTTAGATCAATGATAAAATGCAACGAAATTCGGTAGTGGCGGCTTGTGTCGTCATAAAGCCTTTAAAATTATAGCGACCGAGTGACGTTTTGTGATTTTAGAAGCTTTCAGCTTTGAATCTTCGTCTTGATCAGTTTTGGTTTGCGTAGGTAACAAAAGAAAAAATATGTGTCATATATTTATTTTTTAATAACCTATCTCTCGGACTCATATTTTTTTTTGTGTAAAATGGCCTATTCGTGCTAAGGAAGAAAACATGAAGATTGCTTAAATGCTCACAAAATAATCAACTTTCAAATCACTTCATCTTGACGCAAGTATTTCCCAGAGTACTGACCTACTGATCTGAACAGCCTCTGTTCATTAATGAGTAGGTACTCAAGTGGCACACAGTAAGATAATTATAATTACGACGATAAGCATGGTGGGGTCATCAGACAGGTCCTTTGAGCGCATTAACTGGTCTCGAATTGTTGTGTAGACTTGAGCATCTGTAGAGGAGGTTGCCCTCCATTATTTTTTTCAACGTTTGTGTATGTGAGTTTCTATGTTTATAAACGCACCCGATACAGGAGAAATTTTTAGTGTGGGGCAACTTTTTTTTTTAAAAAAAAACGGGTTATTATTTTCCTAGAGTGATAACGATTAATACTGTTGCAAAAGAAAAAAAGTGTTCGCGATAACAAAGAAGGCTTCGTACGGGAAAATAAAAGACAGCCAATGCTGTTACAAACATATTATTAAGGCTTCCGTCTTCTTTTGACAAAATTGAATCGCGTTCGGCCAGTCGATCGTACGTCAAATTTCGGGCTCCCTTCCCGCAACCCCCCGCATACATCCTGCCTACTGAATTATTATAAAACAATTTTGATGCGGTAAGAACATTGCTCTACTAAGGATTATTTAAAAGGAGTTATAGAAATCGTTGCTTAATAAGTAGTTTTAATATGACTTGGTTTGTAATAATACGAGTATCACACAAGTGTTTTAATAATAATAATAACAATCGTGTTTAACTAATTAAACCTAAAAAAAGGTCAGTGCAGCAGTGATGCTGGCGAAGGAAGAGGCGGGACGCGTGAGAGAGAGGACAGCGTAAACCTTACATCCCAGCCACAGTGGTAGACGCCCACGGTGACTCGGTCATGGTCATCTCTGGCCATCGTAAGCGCGTAATGGGCGACTCGCTGTCCGACCATGGACCATGTCCGAGTCGACGGCGCTTTGTATACCCTTTGTAAACCGAGAACGTAAAAGGCTATTGAAGAACACCGTGAATTTAAGTCAGTACAAGTCTGACAGTCCCTTCCGCTTAACCTGGGGTGGGAGGACTCATTTGATGATTTTACCATGATAAATAAAATAAATATTAAAAAAAAACAAAAAACCCAACTGCGTAAAAAAACTAAAAAGAAAGAAACAAGCCCAGTAGTTTAGAATTGACTCATTCACACTCACAGTCGGGGCCCATTCAAATTATACCAATCAATTCTTCCCAAGGGGCCCCGACTGTGAGTGTGAATGAGTGAATTCTAAACTACTGGGCTTGTTACTTTCTTTTTAGTTTTTTTACGCAGTTGGGTTTTTTGTTTTTTTTTAATATTTATTTTGTTTTACTTTTTTTTAGTTTTTGTCAGCATTTATCAGTCCAAATTAAATTGAAACATATGTTATACATACATTTTGGTAAACCATTTTTAAAATCCTTTGATTTGACACCCCACTTGATAGAGTGTGAGAGATCTTAAAAAAATATTTTTAGTTAGGAACCCTTTGCACGCGAGTTCGACTCGCACTTGGCCAGTTTTATGTACCCAGTGACACTCTCACGTTCAAGACGAATCTAACGACACCTCTCAAGTTAAACTCCATCAAGCCGTTTAGGCTGCAGAGCAACACAAAGAAATATACATACATACATACACTCGAAAAACATAACCCTCCTGGCGCAGTCGGGTATAAAAAGTCCGGGGCCATGCCCGGGTCGACGGCGCGTTGTGTTCTACGAGCGCCTCAAATAGCGTCAGCATGATGACGGGGTCCCCCTCTAGAGGGCTAAAGCCTGCTGGCGTCGCGGTACTTATCTCATTACCGTGACCCCGGAACATGAAAGGGTTATTTGAAGGACACCGTGGATTTTAGTCAGTACAAGTCTGACAGACCCTCCCGCCCTGGCCGGGGTACCACAGTAACATCCAAGGACTGCACTCCTTGTCATAGGCATAGTCCATTACCACCTGGAGACAGAGAAACCAACGCTTTTGTTCATTGCTGGATTTTAATGAAGGAGCAATGTTAGCGAACGTGAATGTGATACAATAACTTGCTATCGTTAAGCAATTTAAAAAACAGGTTCAAACGATTTTCGACCTTATTGACATTTATGCAAAAACCGTATTTTAATGAAGGAGCAATGTTAGCGAACGTAAATGTGAGAAAAAACAAACCAAATTTTAAATGTTAATAAGGTCGAAAATCGCTTGAAGCTGTTTTTTTAACTTGCTATCGTTAAGCAATTTAAAAAACAGGTTCAAACGATTTTCGACCTTACTGACATTTATTCAAAAACCGGATTTTAATGAAGGAGCAATGTTAGCAAACGTGAATGTGAGAAAAAACAAACTAAATTTTAAATGTCAATAAGGTCGAAAATCACTTGAAGCTGTTTTTTTAACTTGCTATCGTTAAGCAATTTAAAAAACAGGTTCAAACGATTTTCGACCTTATTGACATTTATGCAAAAACCGTATTTTAATGAAGGAGCAATGTTAGCGAACGTAAATGTGAGAAAAAACAAACCAAATTTTAAATGTTAATAAGGTCGAAAATCGCTTGAAGCTGTTTTTTTAACTTGCTATCGTTAAGCAATTTAAAAAACAGGTTCAAACGATTTTCGACCTTACTGACATTTATGCAAAAACCGGATTTTAATGAAGGAGCAATGTTAGCAAACGTGAATGTGAGAAAAAACAAACTAAATTTTTAAATGTCATTAAGGTCGGAATTCGCTCGAACCCGTTTAGTTACTTCTCCATATCTCTGCTATATAGTATAATTATAATGTCCTCAGGACTACATTATGTTAACTTTATTTCAACAGAATCGGTTCACAACTGAAAATTCTGTAGGAAAATTGACAATTAATTCCTTTTTTTCTACCCATATAGGCCGCGTTTAGTTTTGATATTTAAATGGGACCAACTTTCAGATACACTACGTACAACAAAAAAAAAATGAATTTTTGAAATTGGACCACGTAAGAAAAAGTAATGAATGGTCATAATTAAAATATATATATATATATATACATGTCGAATTGAGAACCTCCTCCTTTTTTTCCGTCGGTTAAAAAATATATTTTAATTTAATCAAGTAGAGCAACCTGAGATGCGTAACTGTGCGTAATCACCGTTAGAGCGAGAGACGGTGCGAGCGAGAGGGACCAATAAAAATTCGTCGTGGACCTCACGTCCGATCGCTCCGGCCGTCCACCGGCCACTAAGGAATTTCTCTTGCAATTCTCGTTTATAAAGACTTTTTGAGAGGTTATTTGAGATATTTTTTATTGTTGAAAAAAAGTGCTTTAGGTACAATTTTTTTTTGTATTTGCTTTATTGATCTGTCGACATCAAAATAATCTAAATATTACATACCTACGATGCATAGTTCTTATGAAAAAAACTATTTATTGAGAGATAAAATCCGAGAATTTTGATAATATTCTGCCATCTTAATTTAGAAAATGAAAGATAAATATAAAAAACTAATCAGCGCAGTTTGAAGACGAGGATATTGCGGTCATTATGCGCTGCTCAGATTTTTAAATTAATTCTTCATTGTCTCAGATTGAGTGCACCAACGTAACTCGAAATGACGTTGGGCAGGAAAGAGCTGATTTGAACGCTTGATTTACCGTATATAATCCACTTAAATCAACTTTAAAAAAATAACTAGCTGTTACTTATATTATGGTTATTTATGTGCAATAATAATATTTCAAGCTATTGCACTATTTTGTTCAAAAATCACAAACAAAGTTACGCAAATAATTCGGCGCGAGTGAATTTTACAAGACCTGAGCCTTATGGTTATTTAAAAAATCTTGAACTCTAATCTTAGAAAAAAGAATTGTACTGACTTGAAGTATTTAGGGAGTGCGATCACTGTTGGTGAATAATAAAAAAAAAACTTAAATGCATTACAATTTAAGATTTTTTTTAAGAATTAAAATTCTTTAAAGCTCTCTAATATTTTATAAGCTCTACAAAACGCCAAACATCATCGTGGGAGCCTGACCACCTCAATGCGGTAATGTGTGTCCTGTGCTCCTTGAAAATCAACCACAACTCCCCAATCCAATTTCAACCTCACGTAACCGTTTTAAAGTGCAATTTCTCTTGTACCGTGAAGTAGGACTTAAAAACACGTGAATTGACATCAGTAGGCTTCTGAACATGCAGGCATCACTTAAATCTCAACTTTATACTAATCTTCATAAGGATTATTTTCTCTTGTACGACGTTGTTAAGGGCCAGGACACGTCAATTGACAATGGTAAGCTTCTGTGCGCACAAGTAGTGATTGTGTGGCTGTTATGATACTCATCATGGTCTTAAGATGAGTGTCAATTTGTTTTAGCTACTTGAGATATTTATTACTATTTAGTAGTGAGTTATACTTAATGAATGTATGGAGGGATGTGTGTTTTGGCCTTGTGGGATTATTTTTTTAAAACTTTACCCCACTCGACGCTGTCCTCTCCCTCGCGCGTCCTGCCTCTTCCTTCGCTAGCATAACTGCTTCGCTGAAGGAGGCGAACGCTTCCCATTCTGTCTCGCCCCGCAGCATGACCTCGACCAATGCGGGGAGCGAGAGGTCGCCCCCTATCGCCTGCGGTGCTCTAGCGCGCGCGGGGCAGTCCTGCAGCGTATGCTCCACCGTGTCCTCCGGGCGATCCTTGTATCCAGTACTGGATCGGAATAGAACACGTTCCTATTTTTCAAGCCAGTGATGCTGGATGTAGCTACTGAATCAGACTATCTGCACTTAAAACAAAAAGGTATAATGTGGAAGTGGTCGCGAATCGAATCCGCGACACTCAGCATAGAAGGTTAATGATTGCATTATTTTTCACTTCCTAGAATCTATTTGTATAAACAAACATTAGGGTGTTTATGCCGGTCGCGGGACTGTCTCACCAGGTAACCGTGGCCCCTGGAACGTAAAGGGCTATTGAAAGATCACCGTGGAATTGAGTCAGTACAAGTCTGACCCTCCCGCTGCATCCTGGGTTGGAGGACTCATTTGATGATTTTACCACGATAAAAAACAACCTTTTCTTACTGTAATTATGCATACGAGAGACGAAGCGGACTATTTAGCCAATAATGCAAGCAATAGCTTCTTTCCGAAAACAAAATACAACGAAATAGCTAAGTGATAAACCAAATACTATTACCGATAATCCGAGCCACGAAAACCGTACAATGTAACCGACACCGGTAAATAGAGCGAAATTTGACGGTTCGGATAGCGCGCCCCTCTTAAAAGCTAAAATGGAGTCAAGTGATTGTTTGCGGGTACGATCAGCAGGCAAATCTGTGTGCGCACTGTGATCCATCACCAATCGTTTAGGCCAGGAGATGAGCATCAATAAAATTGTAGTGGTTACCCGAACCACTACAATTTTATTGATGCTCATCTCCTGACAGAAAAAAAGAACTGGGTACATAATTTCAAAAATAAGGAGAGGCGTTTTTTCTACAGTGGGCTGTTTGTGCAATTGTAGCCAATGTAACTGAGATCTTGGCCACTTGAATTAATCGGAGTTAAGTTGCAGATTTTGGAGACCAAGCTTCAAAATCTGTAATCAGAGCAATTAATTTTATACATTTCTGGCACACACCCAAGATTCAGAAGACACTCAAGGTGGACCAAGTTTTTTTTTTCAATAATGGAATATACAGCCGACTTAAAGAAACGCTTTATATACGTAACGACTATTATCCTACACGTGGAATATTTTCGACGCAATGTGTTATCATTCTTCATCTATATATTATCTTCTAGGTAGTTCAAATCATTACAAAACTTCTTAGATAACTGGTTTCACTTTAAAAGCGGATGAGCCAATCCATCTTGCGGCTGTCTCCTTGACTACCCACTGAGTATAAGTGCAGGGGTGTAGTCACCCCCCCCCCACCCCTCGCCGCAATACAACACTTTAATGTGCTGCGATTTGTTTGTGAAACATTTTACAGCAGTTTGGAGACAATAAAAGGGATTATATTTTGTTTGAAAGTCAAAAGTTTTGAATCGTTTAGTTAGGTCGTAAGTATTTGGCATCCGGACGGAACGGCGCGGCGCGGCGCGGCGAGTATGGAGGCCCACCTGGCCTAATGGGTGACTCGTCGTCCGATCATGCATTCTTGTTCTTTTACAATTTTGTTCATGCGTTCCCTAATAATAGAATACAATAAAAATAGGAATTTTATTTGCATTGAACACAGTAAAAGATGTATGTATAGTACAACAGATGTAAAACAGATATGTATAGGTCGACGGTCCCTATGTTTTACAAACGGACATGTCAAAAACCGAGGTTTACAGGGGAGCGTTTTTAATGTCCAAACCACCTTAAAAATAATTCTATGTCCACAGTTCTGTGTCTACAGATGTCTATTTCAATTCTATGTAACCATGGTATGTAATGATGATCAGTTGAACGTTTATAGACTAGAAACCGAGATAACTGGAAAAGGCTAGATAATGATAATAATCATTGATCACATTACGTTACAGACACATGGGGCTAAAGACTACCTGTTAGGTGGCAAAATCATCAAATAAGTCCTCCTTCCCTGGGTGGAGCTGAAGGAACTTTTAGACTCTTTCTGACTAAAAATCTACCTCGTTCCTGCAGTAGCCCTTTGTTTTCCAGTGTCACAGTTACTTTTAAAGTCTACCGAACCAATTCTTTCGTCATATTTTCCATTTGACAGTAATTCGCCATTAATTTTACACAACCATCAGCGACTCGCATTACTTGCTCTTTTGCTCCATTAACAATTTAACCCGTCATTCAATACGGTTAATATTATAAACCCTTTCTGCCGTGTCGTGCGTCAGGCGTGTTTGTTTTAACTCAATTTTAGTATCATGTTACCGTGCTTTTGGAAAAAATCCGCGGCGTTTAGTGACAGTGGTGCTCAAAGTTTTGGTCTCACAAACTTTCATAGATTTACCGACTACATTTTTCGCCCGCGTCGCGTGTTCGCAAAGATATTTTTAAGGAACGAAAAATTCAGCTGCGAGCAGGGATCAAACCTGCGTCTTCTGGAACTAATTAGGCCATCGCATTTCTCGTTTCCTTGTTTTTTGAACACTGTTTACACTTTTCGCCATCTATTGGAAGTGTTTCAAACTAAACTACATTTTAGGAAAACTGTTCGCCTGATGTTTTTCTTAATGTTGTTTACACAAAAAGTTTTTTCATTTATTTGTTTTTTGTTTCTTCCTAAGTGTTGCCCTCACACTAGGAATGAACTCTACTTGTATAGAGGAGGGTGGCGACTTTTTTGCTTATTAAGAGAAACTATACGCTACCAATCAGCTTGTAACTAAAATGTATATCAGGGTTTCTTATAGCTAAAGGCAGACCAGTTCACGGCACATATGAAAAACCCAACCTAACCTAACCATAAGTATGGGGAAAATACTAAAGTTTACCTTTCACAAAGAGCTTCCCGTTAGGAATCCTAGTGCAGGAACCAGAGTCACATTTTAATATTGTAAAACTTTTAAGAAACTTTTACTTTACTTAATGTAAGAAATTTTTGTCATACAAGACCGTGACAGTTCAAGTAGATTGCTTCAATAGATGTAAAAGTTTGAGACACACTGTAACACATCAGTGAGGAACGACTATTAAGTAATAGTCGTGCGCCGGATGCGACTTGTAAATATTGCCGCGCGCAGCAAGACACCACATCTGTGGAGTAGTCTTTATATTAGATGCAATAAGTATTTTTTATTCCATAATTTATTTTGTTTTGGTGTTTTTTGCTGTTTTTCTTCGACATTTTTTATGTTCATCATCAGCCATTGTTCCCACTGTTGGGGTACAGGGCTTCTCTCTGAGAGAGGGAACTGCCTTTGAGAGAGGGGTCTGTTTACTATGTTGAATTTTAGAGTACAGAGCTTTTGAAATATGATTGCGTGACCCAGTTTGATTTTAAATGTTGACCTGTTCCTATAAGGCTTTGCTCAAAGCAAGGCCAAGACGCTTGAGGCAAGTTGCTTGCTATATTGATTTATATTATAAGCTTCTACTATATGTTAAAATTATAAGCCGTTTTTCATAATTGTAAGCTATTCCGAATCTCCATAACAGATTTGTAAATCCTAATCTTTTTTCTCAAAACGTCTCCACTGCTTTTTGCTTCCGCTTTAAAAGCGCCAATAAATTAATTAGAACTGCGTTAAAGACGTCAATAGCCTGTCTCACATAGTCCACACGCCATACATCATACACCACATCACATATCCCAAGTTAAGCAATAATCACCTTTATTGCCCATCAAAATTGTATTCACATTGGAAAATTTAGCACACAACTTTACGCCTTACACTAAAAATTAAAGTAAACAAAATATAGTTATTTTTGTAGTTTTTAAAATATAAATGGGGCCCATTGAGGACGTTGCGTTCAATGAGATTGAAGAAAATAATTAAAAATAGTGTTAATGGATGCACGGGACCATTTTATGGGAAATTAGACAGAGGAAGTGTCTTGACGGCCTTTTTATCTGGACTTTTTACGAGAAAAGAGGTTTTATATCCATAATTATGTGTTTTTTTTAATGTGTGTAAAGGAGAACGGATAATTTGATGCTAGTGTGTAGAAGTGCGCGTGCGCAGGGTTGCCAGATGACCGGGATGTTGATGTCACGATGGTTATTAGTGGCCCAGCCACTACCATCATAGTTTTAGATATTTTGGGATCATTATAAGCCCAAAAGTTTTTATTTATGATAAAAGCAAGTTTCACATTAAAAGGGAAATAATTAGATACTGAATCATATTCAGACGTTTTCTTTTATTTGCAGTTCATTTTGAAAACCAAAAACTGTTGACAATGCATTACGTTGCATTTAATTGCTATTAAGGTATTGTTGCAATAATTATGGTGTAGTAATCGTGTTTTCAAAATTTATGGTTTAAATACTTCCCACTTCTGGTAGGCAGATTTTCAATAATAATAATAATAATAATATTCCACAACTATCACACAACGCCATCTAGTCCCAAGCTAAGCAGAGCTTGTGTTATGGGTACTAGACAACTGATAAACATACTTATATATTTCTAAATACATACATATTATAGATAAATTACACCCAGACACAGAACAAATGATCGTGCTCATCCCACAAACATTTGTCCTGGGTGGGAATCGAACCCACGACCTCCGGCATAGCAGTCAGGGTCACTAACCACTAGACCAACAGGCCAGCAAATCTAATCATAATCAATCTGTGTTTATTAATTATAATTATTTATAGAATGGGTATTATTGGATAAAACTTGGACAAGATTTCAGGATGCCTCAAATACCTATCCAAAAATGTCAACCAGTTCTTGGGCCATGGCCTACCATGTTAAATTTGAATTAAGAAAATAGATCGCATTCAGATCTTTATTTGACAACCCTTAATGAACAATAGGGGTTAATGAGGTATTCACAGTCGTTAACATAAAACTGCACAGACTATAATTACTAAACACTACATCTGCGTACTTTACTATCAAAGAGTTGAACACTCTTGCGCATCTTTTTCACGAGTTGATGCTGATTACACAGCTAGCTGGTAGTCTTAAAAAGAGAATGTTCTACCTGTTTAACTCTTTTGTTCCATTTTTAAAATCTGAGATAAAAATCTTAACGCTTAAAAAAATTGATAAATGAACCTTTTTTTGTAAAGTACCCATTCTTTACAAAAATAGGTTCATTTATCAATTTTTTTAAGCGTTAAGATTTTTAGAAATTACAGAGAGGGCTCGAAAATAGTGTGTAAAACCTGAGCCTTCTTTTGGAGATATAAAAGTATTACAGATTGATAAACAACCAACTTTTGTTGAATTAAAAGTTTTAAAGTTATTCTTTAAAAAAATCAAAAGGCATTACAAGCGATTGCCGTTTTCCTAAACTCTTAGATAAACTACTTCTTGGTTACGGAAAACTGAAATGAAATTATTTTCTATTCCCTTCGACCTCTTCATTAAACGTCGAAGACTACCAATCAATGGCGGGCTCCAGCACCACTCTTATTTTACCATAAATCTTCAAAATTCCCATAGCAATCCAAACTCTTTTCAAAAAAACTCATTCAGAAATTGGCAACACGAGGACCACCAAGAGTACTCTTGAAACGCATTACTGCCATCAAATGTAAAAAGGGCGTATGTATAAAAAAAATGTACCTACTTACGACTTTTTTGTCGCAGGGTCGATTAGTCGGTGCGCTTGAAGTGACCGCGCCGGTGGTCGGCGACGCCCGTCGGGTCGCAGTGTCGTGCGTCTAGACATCCATGAGTTGTAGAACTCGCATAGTTGTGGGAAAGTGAGTAGTGAGTGAGATCTTGGCCATGAGTCGAGATTATTCAGTAAATTTCAGAAGGATTGTTTGGTGAAAATGAAGGCCTTGATAAAGATTCAGTATTCTTACTTCTTTATTTTTTTTTATTCTTCCTTCTTTCATTTTTAATTGGTCCTATATTGTTTTATGTAGAAATCTGAACTAGGTACTTCAACATTTGTAATGATAGTGAGTAGTAGACATAAAAAAAAACCATACAAATTTGGTATTCAGCTGCATATGATGCAACTGGAAGCCGGCCATATCTGAAAATGACTAGTGACAGATGATTACTCAGTTCAGAAACATATAAGTGACATTACGTGGGTAATGTTATGTTTAACAAAACTTCAAGTCTATAATTAATAGAAATGGAACGTTTATTAAACTGTCCAGTATATGTAGTAACCCCTCGTTAAGGCAATTATAATGCTTAAACAAAGAAATATTACAACATTCAAAAACAAACACACAATGAGGAAGTAATCTCGACTCACTTTCACCTTACTCTATTCTTACAAGTTCATAGTAGGGGGTCGTCTTGTAAAGCACACTTGCGTCAATGTGGTGCGATTTTTTTGACGTCGCGACAAGTTTTAGTCTGTTTTGCCTGCCGTTAAGTGGCGTGGCGAAACTTCACTAATTTGCTTTTTGCACGACCCTTTTTTTTGTTTAAAGGGTTGCCGAAGTTAAAGGTTGAAACCTTTTAAATTGTCATAAAAGAAATAACTGGCAATGCTGATTGGAATTGGTACAGTAAATAGTTTGTACGAGTATATAAAAGTGATTTTGGAAACTATTATATGAGTTTATTTGGGTATAATGTAAAGTAGACGTGCTGTTATTCGAGTAATTATTTTTTTTTCTTGTAAAATTTTTAATTGAATTCTCCCGTACTGTATGGGACAGGACGGCCTGTAAGACTCGTAGGTACTGACTAAAATCAACAGTGTTCCTTCAAAAGCACTTTAACTTCCAGGGTCAAGGTTACCTGTGTGTTCGTAAGTATGGTGCGATGTTAATATCCTAGTTTCGAAATCTCAACGTGCTACAGATTTTTTGAAAGCGTCGAGAAGTACCTATGGTAATAGTGCGAAGTAGTAGGCATCGTACGACGAACCTAATGATTTACACACACGCATCAGTTTTTAATGATCCTTTTTCAAATATCCATGCATATTCGGGTGCGGGGCAGTGGTCCAACTGCTCTATCCAACTACATAGTTGGACCATGACCCTTCACTAGGGGCAGTTGTCCAACTTTAAAAATAGTTGGACCACAGCACCTGTTAAGAGTTCCGTGGTCCAATTCATTTAAAAATAATTTGCCCACCCTAAAAGCCTCAAATGTATAACTATGTATAAGTATAGAATTTTGTCCGATAGTTAAAATTGTAGGTTGTTATTATCATTGGTCACAATGTATTTGGAGAAAAGCAAAAAAAAATGGTATATCAAAAACTAAATTAATAAAAAGAGTCAAAAGAATTATTTCAATGTGCTCAGTTTTTCTACTATTGCAGTGTGATATGAATATAACCGCAAACCAGTAGGTACCATACAATAATTATAAAGTTGAGGCTTTTAGGGTGTGCAACTTATTTTTAAATGAATTGGACCACGGAACTCTCAAAAGGTGCTGTGGTCCAACTATTTTTAAAGTTGGACAACTGCCCCTAGTGAAGGGTCATGGTCCAACTAGTTGGATAGAGCAGTTGGACCACTGCCCCGCACCCGCATATTTATTCATCGGTCCGTATATATTATTATTTACAATATGATTTTGCTATTCGAACACATATCTTTGTGAATTTGGAAAAGACTGCACATCACTTTCAGACTGCAAAAACGTATGAATAAGATATTCTTTAAGTATGTATATTACAATCAATAATGTCGATGCTTCCGGCAACAAATGTCGTAAACGCCATTTTGGCGAAAATGAGTTAAGAATGCAGCCCTACTTAATTTTTGGCGCTGCGTCGATCTAAAAATGTGAAAAATATATTCGCCTAAAAAAAATACTTTTACACCCAAAATTTTTACTAGTTTAATCAAGATTTTTTTAGAAAAGAGGGTATGTATAACTCATATTGCTTAGAACCGAATAACCGTGCAGGTCGTATAATACAACGTACAAACAGCTGTCGGTCGTAAAAACATGAATACATAATTAATTGTAATTACACCCCACAATCATTTTTAAAACGTAAGCTCTGCTGAGAAACAATTGTCGTAATGTCACTTGGACTTGGAGAATTGGTTTGAAAAATGAATTATGTAGGTCGTACTATAAGAAAAAAGAAAGAAATACTATACTTTAAGAAACCTTAAAGAATATTAATTGGAGAAACATTAGAGTAGCAACTTTCAGAAAGACCAATTTAAACCAAATAGAACTCAAGTATTCGAAAGAAGATGCAATTACACATCGAATCAAGTTGTTCGAAGATGTCAAGCGTAAAAGAAAGGGAAAAGGGAAGAATAAATCAAAAGAAAATACAGAAGAAATGTTAGAATTACAATGTAATCGAGTAAAGCAGTTGACTCCAAAACAGCCATATACGGATAAACTACCAATTACCGCAGCTAAATACAAAGATCTGCAACGATTGTGTGATCAGGGGACAATACACAAACGGTTTTATGCCGAATACAAACAGCTTCCTTGTCAGTCTCATAATGTCATTGATACTCTTCCTGAGACTGACGAGGAAGATGAAATTTCTGATTAATTATCTTCTATCAGAAAGCAGGTCTTCAAATTTCTGGTTAATAATCTTCTATCCAATGACAGAAGATTATTAATCAGAAATTTGAAGACCTGATTTTCTATAACTCGTCGTCGTATTATGTTTTGCATCTACTTTTTTATTATCTTGTCGATAACACTTTCCCATTTTCACCAACGACACCTAAAGTTAGGTAGACCATAGTACAGAAGCTTTCCGAACAAACAAGATCTAGAAAGATGAACAACCTAAATTTTTAAGGGCGTTGGTGAAAATGGGCATTGTTTATTAAAATTATTAGAGCAGTAAGCTTGGTAGAATGTTTACTTATATTTTTTTGTAATTCATTATCAATACGTTTTAAAAAAATGTCGTGATTATAAAATCTTCTTGAAATCAATGAAACAAAATGATTACTTAACATTTTGAATTATGTCTGGCTGGTTAGGTACGCCGTTGGAGGTAGAACACTAGAGGCATCTCTTGTAACAAACGCTTGATTAAATTATACGGGACGATGCCTATAATATACTTACTTTAGTGTATTTTTATACCTTTAGGACCTGCCAGGTCTTAAAGGTATAAAAATTTCGAGCCGCGACACAAACAATGATGATGAATGATGATTGATGTACATGATCCCCTAATGGAAATTTAAGTGATTGGTTTAGACATTTTTTTACTTTGAATTTGTATTAGTGCCTTGCTTAACCATTATTTTGATTAAACGATGACGGTCAGTGAACAAAAAAAAACTTGAGAGGTGTCAAGGGACACCCGGATGGAACGAAGTTACTGTATACACTCAACAAAAATAATCCGATCCGATCCGATCCGAACCGATCCGATCCACTCCACTCCACTCCACTCCACTCCACTCCACTCCACTCCACTCCACTCCACTCCACTCCATTCCATTCCATTCCATGGTAATAAACACATTACCCTCCTTTTGCGTCGCGCAGTCGGAAAAAGTGTCGTGACAACTTTTAAGATTTTTTTCCGTCCAGCCCCCTTTCACAACGCGCGATAAGGAACTTCGTCCCAAAACCTTTTTTAATTATGTCAATTTGTGTTTTATTTTATTGTTTTTATTACAAGTAATGAAAACTCAACTTACAGTCTTAAATTCATTGATTTGCTTCAGATATTTCCATGTTTGTTACATACCATCGCATCAGATCGTGGTGTTTACACTCATTTTTATTTCAGTATATGGTTTTTAAAACCAAACCCAGAACTATTGTATTTAAAAACTGGTGCATACTTCTAACTTCCGTTAAACAAATCGTTCTCCATCGATTTGTTAGTGGTCGTAAATACCAACTTCTTGAATTTTCTGGGGTGTATGTCCAAGCTAACTTTTAAAATAAGGCTTTGACATAAATAGCAATAATATATTATGAAACACCATCGTATTTTACGTATTTCTTGTATAGAACACAATTTTACAACTTTTAAAGTTAAAAAGATATAAGCCAAAAATGAAATTATTTTTTGTTTTTCGTTGATTACCAAAAGTGCTATTTTGGTGTTTACGACATTTGTTGTCGGAAGCATCGATGTGCACGTTTTGTGCATGGAGGTAATAATTTATACGTGTGTGGGGAAATAAAATTATTTCCCCACTCACGTATTAATTACCTCCATATAAATTCCTTTCATAAGCTGTTAACGATCAAACTCTTGTCTCATCATAATCGCTACAGCAAACAACGACCTGTTTGATGGCAGTCGTAACTCGCGTTCCCATCCCGTTGTTTACACGATCACGCACATTTGGCATGGATATACTTGATGCGGTTCTCATGTTGAGATGACTTTCATCTGGACGACTTATGAGTCATTGGTATTGATGAGATTTAGCATGATAGACTATATCTTTTCCATTTTAATATCAGACTAGCTGTTTCATCCTCTGCTCGGCTCCTTTCAGTCGTAGCGTGCTGTTATATGTATAGAGCCTTCGCCAATAAATCGATACCTCCTAAGTATACTGAGTCAACTAACAAATTTAGGTATTTTCATATTTTTATATAAACGTACATGATAAATCGTGATCTTAACGTTAGTGTTAAAAAAAAATTAAAAAGTTCAATAATTACAGAGATAATTTCACGTATACTAAATCATTTTCAACATCAGTTACAATGTACGATTTCATTGTAAACTGATCTAAATAACATTGTACAAGTGTACGCGGGGCGCGCACCGATACAAGTTTATTTCGAGTGCGCAAGCAATTTTAGGTAATAATTCTGTTTCGTAAAGTTACTATTATTCGTATAATATGTATAATAATTATATCGTGGATGTAATATAAGGTGTTATAAGTTTGTCGTGTCTGTCTGTTTGTCTGTCTGTCTGTCTGTGGCACCAATAGGACCCGAATGGATGAAGCGATTTCAATTTAGTTTTTTTGTATTAAAGGTGACTTACGTGCGAGTTTTCTTGGACAATATGTTTGATGAAAATCGTTGTAGGGGTGAAAGTGGGGAAGGGTGACCGCGGGTTTGCAAAAAACGCGAGTGGGGTCTTATAAGAAAGCGCCCTGAAAGGGAATATTGATTACTTAATCGAGAGTGTTTTTGGCATCGTTTGATGTCGCGGGATTAACGAATACCGTGACCCTGGAACGTAAAAGGCATTTAATGGACAACGTGGATTTAGTCAGTACATTAAACCCCAACGGAAAAAGAGGGATGTTATAAATTTGATGTCTCTGTCTGTCTGTCTGTCTGTAATAAAGATGACCTACGGAGAGTTTTCTTAGATGTGTTTTATGAAAATCGGTTCAGCCGAGTTGTGCAAGGGTAAAAGTGGGGAAAAATGAAATGGGGTCTCAAATGAAAGCGCACTGAAAGGGATAATGATGACTTAATCGAGAGTGTTCTTAGCTTCGTTTTATAAGAACTTTGGTGGAGGGAAATTTGGGACATGGAAATCCGATTGTCAAGTGAGAGTGTCAGTTAATACACCTCAGTCTTTGAATTCTGCGTGATAATTTTTGTGGGTTATTAAATAATTTCCTTTGGTCGAGCTCATAAATTGCTACACCATCCAAGGTTTTTATTCTACTTATGGCTACATAGGCTAGGCCTTTTGCGAAAGTACTTTTGCCTAAGTGATCCACAGTTTTTTCAACTGTCGTCCCTTGCAACTTAATTATGTGTTGTAACCGCCCAACATAAAATGATATAAGTTTAATAAGTATGCACCTATAAAAAGTACAAAATAAGTAAAAATTAAATTAAAAATTAATAAAACTCCCCACATAAAAACCAAGATCCCTTTAAAAATTAATACTTAAATAATAAAAACAACTCAATCTTAAAGTACCTAATCAAGACATGACAGTTTATTTTTATATACAAGAGAAATTAACGTAACATACTCCAAATCTAAAAATATATAATTGGTGAAGTACCTAATTATGTATTAATAATTATAAAAAAAAAATACGTCACGTTGGGGGACCGAAAAAATCGATTGTCTTGATTCAGTACTTTAAGATGTAGTTGTTTTTATTACTTATTACTTTTAAAAGGGATCTTGGTTTTTATGTCGGGGGATTTTTAAATTTTTAATTTAATTTATTTTTGTGAAGCTTTAATGATGAAACATTGATATTTTTTTACTAGTGATTTGTTTTCGTTGTAGCTTTTAGTAAAGCTATATTGTTAAAAAGATATTCCTACTTAATTATGACGAAAAATACATTGTGATTCTTCAAAATGAGTTGTTTTGGGTGTATGATTCTTGTTCTTCTTCCTAGCTTTTATTAATCCCACATAATATCGTAAGGTATTACAAAAAAATACTAATAAAAACCCTCGGTAAATTACATTGGTCCAGTATACGTTGAGTTTTCAAATGTTAACATTGCTAAGTACTTTCCTAGTATGATGAGTCAAGTGATATAATTTCAACATTTTATTATTAAGTGACACAGAAAACCCCTGAAACAAACAAAAGTAAAATTATATTCATAAAATGACAGTCATATTTCATGTGATTTTGGTGTAAACGATGGATTTTGATGGACGACGTACATTAATATAAGTGGTAGTTAAACCATTTCACTATTGAGACCCGCCGGCGTATACCCAGTCATGTACATAAAATGTCATTTAAAAACAAAAATCACCAAAATCATTTTATACCAAAGGAAGAGCTTACAATTTTGATTAAAAAAACATTTACTTTAGTTCGAATTAATTTGATTTCATTAAAATATAAACGATTTACCTTCAAATCTGACTTGACTTGCCTGTTCTTAGACTGGCCTGTTGGTCTAGTGGTTAGTGACCCTGACTGCTATGCCGGGGGTCGTGGGTTCGATTCCCACCCAGGACAAATGTTTGTGTGATGAGCACGATCATTTGTTCTGTGTCTGGGTGTAATTTATCTATAATATGTATGTATTTAGAAATATATAAGTATGTTTATCAGTTGTCTAGTACCCATAATACAAGCTCTGCTTAGCTTGGGACTAGATGGCGTTGTGTGATAGTTGTGGAATATTATTATTATTATTGTGGAATATTATTAATCGCTCTCCTGTAAAATTACTATAATGTCAGTTGACTCAGTATACTTAGGAGGTATCGAAATGGTCTATATAAAACAAAAAAAAAACATATAATATCAGAATTTACTAAGATTAGCGTGTTCAAAGAAACAAAGTCTTCATTTTTTAAATGTTAGAATAGATGGATTTGCTCTTGGTTTTAATCTAGCCAAAGATGAGGCTTGAGATGGAACGAACTCACTCAGAAAGAACTGAAACTCCTGCGCACCGACAGACTGACAGACAGCATTAGATTTACTTGGATTTCAGTGAGCTGTAGTAAGTAGACAATGTCCGAGATTGACACATTTTGTTCCTTTGATTAATACATAGTTTGCTCCCAGAAACATGAATCATTTCTTGTTGATAAGTATTCTATCATTCCAGTGACAATATCAATAAAATTATTGTATAATAATTGTAAAGAGTACTAAACATCAAAATATTTGTAACATTTTTTTTTACGTAGTAAAACCATCAAATGAGTCCTCCCACCCCGGGCAGGGCGGGAGGGACTGTCAGACTCGTACTGACTAAAATCCACGGTATCCTTCAATAGCCCTTTATGTTCTGGGGTCACGGTAATGTAAAAAGTCCCGCGACTCCGGCAGGCTTTAGCCCTCTAAGGCCCGCTTGCACGAACCCGAGTTATCTTTTAACTCAGAGTTAGTTGCTAACACAAGGTTAAAATTGACAGTTTGTCATACAATATTGTCAATTTAACCTCGTGTTAGCAACTAACTCTGAGTTTAAAAGATAACTCGGGTTCGTGCAAGTGGGCCTAAAAATATTAGAAACATAAGTTATTAAAGAACCCGTTCGTAGGCGTAGCAGCGTAGTAATTCTCGTAGCAAGCGTAGACCCTTCGTAGCAGTGTTATTTTTGTAGTAGCTTTTTTGTCTAAACCCTTTTTTTCTTATTATAAACACCTAAAATAGGTATTATTTAGTTTTTATTGTAAGTAATTAGTAGATATTTGTGTTAACGAGGAGGGCTAGTGATGTGTTTGTTTACGAGGACATATCCGGCGCACGTGCGTGTAACTCGAGACACTGCTGCCGAGTGCGACTGTTAATGCAAAGTGCGAGGGGTAGTGTTGTGCCGGGGTTGGTACATATCGATAAACTGCTGCATGTTATGTGCATCTCTATATTTCAAACAGACTTTTTTAAATAAAAGGTTATTAAAAGTCTATGTGTGTCAATAAATCCCTTTTCTATCTTTTCTTTCTTTCTTTCTTATGTATGTCACGGATTAAATGCTATGTGACATTTTTTAAGAATGCTAGAGTCCAGTTTAGTTCTATAACCACCGTTCCACTGCTGATCATTATTTTGTCAGATCGTATCTAATTCTAATACTAAAATTAAGTTGGATATAACATAGAGTTTTATAGCGAGTACGAGCTCTGGTTTGCTAAATTTATTATTTTCTCAATAATCATGTAAATGAAGTAAAAATAACTATGGTAACTATGCTTTCTGAGTACCCACAGGAGAAAAGGCGTTTATTTATGCAACGTAAACAAGTAAAGCCAATTTTTGGTAGATATTGCTTGCACATCGATATGGACTATCGATATAACGTACCGCATCCCTATTTAGTATTGAGAGGATGAGCGGTAATGCACTGTTTACAGTTTAGTACATCGATAATCAGTTAATTGCGTTCAGTGCGTTTCTCGGGAATAGTCCACAAAACGAACACCTAAGTAGCTGGACCGAGGTGGGAAATAGGGTTTTAGCTTTGACAGGAGTGTTTATATAAAAATAAACGAAGAACATGGTACTATTAAAATAGCTGCTTCGTTTTATGAAGTCAAGTATATTGAGATAAATAGACAAGATTTAATTTCTATGTATGTTTTTTTATATAGCATAATGCAGAAGCCACTTATTCAAATCAAATAAATCTTGCAAGAATCTTCACTTCAAAAACTGCATCTAATTTACATTTCCACTTTAAATAAGCATCATTTTACCCTATTCACCCGGCGCGGGGTGAACGCGGGTGAATCGTCACTCATCGGCGCGAGTCTTAGGAAATTCTTCATCCGGAAGTCGGAGCTTGGCATTTTCATAATGTCTGCACGACCCGCCTCTCCCCCCGTACTAGCAACTAGTATTCATATGATAATTTTATTTGAAGAACATTGGCAGTTGGTGAGGAGACGGCGTCTGAATTTTATTAGAATACTGATCCGGCAAACTTCGCCTTAGAATCATTTCTTTTTTATCATTATTATTTACTCACCTTTAAAACCTTCCCTGGATGTCCAAAAATAGTTCTAACTAAGAGACTAACTATTGGATTGTCTTGGAGGTATTATTATTTTTACTAACCTTCTCTTTTCCATTTCTGGGCAAATAATGAGATAATTACATAAAGAAACTGAGAACTTTATCCTCTATTCTAGTGTATTCTTGCTGTGATCATTTTTAACAGCGAAGTGACATAATTTACAAATTGAATTAGAAATCCGTCGGTATACTAATTATTAATTCTGAGTGGCTATGTAAGTGTAGAACTGTAGATACTGACTAACTTCGTTCAGTATTAGCCTTAGAAATATACTCGTTGACCTGTGTTATGAGGTCAGTGCCATTGGGCAAAAACAACATAAACCATAATCTTTCTTTTGTTACCTTTATAAAGTCCAAACTATTTTACCTTTTTCAAAAGTCTTCTCCATCATAGCCTACTTTACCACAAGTAGGTATTCAAGCAATTTCCCGCGCGGTGATTTCCCGCGCATTCTTCACTCTCCGGCTCTCCGTAGTTCGAGCACCATCTTTACAATTACCGGCCTTCGACGACTCTCGACGAAACTTTGTGAGCTGATGAGTTCGGAGTTTAAAAGTAGAAGATTGCTGTGCTTCGGTTGGCAGTAATTTTTGATTTTAAAATTTAAGTTGGTATTAAAAGGAATGCTTTTTGTAAAAGGTGAAAGAGGTGACAGTTATGGAAGGAATAGTACATTGTTTACCGAGAGGAGAAAGTGACCGATTACCGTCGAGGGAGTCGTTTGAAGCCCAAGCCGTAGGCCCGGGCTTTAAAACACCCGAGATCGGGAATCGCACTTTCTCTCGAGTGATACATAATATGCTTTATACTACACCTACGAGGAAAATAAAAAACTAAATCTTTACTAATTGAAATTTATATTGAAATTGTTGCAGTTAGTGAAGCTTAATGTAACACTTCAAGTGGTAAAAGGTTATCAACCAGTACTTTTGCTGTTTCCTTCAACTGCGGCGGAGTTAAAAAATCTTCATCATCACTATCACTACTTATCATTTTGATATTTTTATTTTACTTTCTACGAAAACTGAATCCTCAAACAACACACAAATTGAAAATGGCGCCAATGGCGTCTGCAATTTTCACATGTTCTTTTTTCAAATTGTTTATCCCCGCAGGGTCGCACTGCCAGCCCGACACCATCCAACACACAGCTAGTGGCCAGTGTCATTTTGCGAACTTGGAGATAAAAACTCACTGTAAAAACTTTTTGGCTTTTGATATTTAGGCCACCGGCGCATAGTCTTACCCAAAATTAAAAAAGAAAAACCACTTAAGAAATGGATTTTCATACACTTTTCTCTCCCGCTCAGATGCGTTTTCCCCCGCATATTTGTTCGATATGCAATGACGTACTTTCTACCGTAAATTTGATAAAGTATCAAGGTACTTTCCAAGCAGGTGTAGTATAAAATGTATGGTTGTATTCTTTAATCAACTGTTTCTTTGAGAAACTTATGGTTATGAGTCACATTTTTGACTAGGTACCTATATTAACATCAATGGGTAATTAGGTACGAAAAATAATGACACTACCTAGTCCTATTTTTGAGTGGAAAAATCATAATATGAGTCAACCTTGCTTGGAGCGGGACTGTCAGATTTCCTTACTAAAAATCCTTCAGTTGCCTTTTGCATTCCAGGATCACGGTGTCCTTTATGGGTGGTCCCGCAACTCATACTACCTTAAGTAGGTAGGGTCTTTAGTAGGAAAATTACTATAGATTGTCATGCACTCAGTTTCATGAGCCCAAAAAAGATTTTTTTGTTTATTTTTCAGACGAATCGACATAATGTGTAGAGGGTGTTTATTCTGTGGCCACCAAAAGTGCTAAAGATGATTAACATACCTCATTATGTCATCAAAATAATTATTTCTTCAATATTTAAGAAGGCCGTTTATCAAGTTATGTATTTTGAACTCTTAATGACCACAAAAAGTTCAAGGTTGTAGATTTCTACTAGAAGCAAAACAACAGAATAGTCGCCATAATCTTTATTGCACCTTTATTAAGCTTAATTCTTACTTTTGTACTATATACAAACGTGCCAATGCATTAACTAATAAAACATTTACTTCAACCTTAAAATATTTACAACAGTAAAGACTAAACACTTAAACAGTAACAATTCTACTAACTATGTGCTTTGGCTAACATTACTCCATCTTTGGTTTTCTTTATTGCCAGATAAAAATATTAAGTACATTTCAATAAAATTATATGAATCATAACTTTTTGATTGATCAATTTTACGTTTAAGAAAAACTTTTTGGTAATTTTGCATCGAATTAAAACTTTTTCTTTTTGAATGTTATGAAATGTCGTACTGATTCTAAATTCAAATCTCAAGTTTCGTTTCTTTGAAATGACGTGTGACATTAGTTCGAAACATTTAAAAAATAGAACGTTCGTTTTGAAAGTCTACATTCGATTTCTACAAAATTTCTATTTAACCTCTTTACTAAAATTATTCTTAGAAAATCCTAATTTTCAATTTCAATATTACTCGCCATACTTTCGTTACTGTTCTCATTTAAATCGATTTGAGTTTTTGGTTTAATTTCCGTCTTTTCTTTTTCTTTGTCTTCAGAGAATTCTTTGCTATCTGGTCTTTCAACTTGACTTCTGTCAACGTCACAGGGTACTGGCATGCCGAAAGACGAATGTCCGGGGTAGTACATGTAGGGAAGAGGTAGATTGGGGTAGTTTACTCCCAAATGTGGGCCATATAATGACTGTAACACTGCTTGATTGTAAGACTCTTGTAACAAAGCTTTATACTCGGGATTCTTCGCAAAATCTACGCCGTATACTCCAGCAAAATGCTTCAAAATCGGCGAACTTTCTAGTAAGTTCGGTGGCGTGAAAAGAGGATTCAACGTCTTCCCTAACATCGGATTCTGATAGGACTTCAAATCTGGTATACTCGGCTGTCCATTATTGTTGACCAGTACTTTGACTGCAACTTTCCTGGCATGATTCGCGGCAGCTGCAGCGGCAGCAAGCATGCCATTCTCCTGCATCTGCAACTGCTTTCTCTTCGTCTTGTACCGTCGATTCTGGAACCAGATCTTTACTTGGGTCTCTGTGAGTTTTAGACTCACTGCCAAATCAGCTCTTTCTGGTCCAGACAGGTATCTTTGCTGGCTGAATCTTCGCTCCAACTCGTATACTTGTGCATGGGAGAATGCTGCTCTAGATCGCTTTTTCCTTCCGCCAGTTTGGGAGTATTCCGTCATGTTATAATTCGGGGAATGCATTATTCGTGAGTCGTTGGTCGGCGTAGAGCATTTTCTCTGGTCGTAGTGAAGGCTGAAGGGTTTGTAGGCGATGTCTGAGCTTGGTGAGGAGTTGGCTCTGCGGACTGGTGAACCGGTGGTCGAGGAGCGGGAGTCGTAGTCATCTGTAACAATAGGAGATCGGGTTTAGATTGAGTGTCTTGTGTTTTTAATAGCGATTTGGTATAGCAATGGATGGGCGTTTATTGTAATACAATCTCTTATTCGTGTTACTTCACACAATAAAGTTAAGACAATGGGCGTTTTCCCATTAGCCGGCCCGGCAACGGCACCGGCACGGCACCGGCGCCGAACCGGTGAAATGGAAGCAAAAATCTATGGGCAGGACTCAACGCCGGGCCGGCGCCGGTAATTGCAAAAACACGCCATACATTTTCATACATTTTTGTTTCCCCGGCACCGGCATGGCGCCGGCGCCGTCACCGTTACCGGTGCCGTGCCGGCTAATGGAAAACGCTCATTCTTGTTTTTATGTAGAAGAATTAATCACGTTAAGTGCGCAAAGTTGAAATGCTGCCTACTGATGTAAGTATCACCGAGGTTCCCCTGTAAGATCACATAAAGGTACTTTAATGCAGTCTTACGGTTAGGATTTAATTAAACAAGAACTGACTAACTGCGGTCGTGGCTACTGGCATCAGGCTCTAACAGCGAGTGTACTGATGCATATGTCAGAGCCCAACGTGCACAGCTGAACAACAACTTGTCCATACTACTTTGGCTGAACCATAAGGTAATAAAAATGCAATGCTGGCCTTACAAGATTGGTAACCCTAATAATATAATTAATCCAGAAGCTATTACCACGTTCCAAACTCCAAACTCATTAAGCTAGATTCACACGATCACAAGAAATCAATTAAATTGCTTATCGGCGCACGCCATCCGCGTATAAAGGCGCTCACACAATGGATCCATTACGCAAATTGTCACCGGTCATTAGACGCGGTAAAAGGATGCGACGGCACGGCGACGTAACAGTATTTTTGCGTGTGGTGCTATTGTTAAGTTAGGGGTCGGTTTTATTGTATAGTTGACGCTTTGACGCTAATTGATGTAAGTACGAACTAAATAGGTATGTAGGTACTATTGGAAGTAGGACGTCATTTGGTGGAGCAATGAATTTGGGGTGACGGTTGTGGTTTTCGGTATTGTCTATACTATTGGGCATATGCCAGACGTAATAATGTAACAAAAAATTAAAAGCGTTGGAATTTTTCATACATTGTAACTTACCTAAGTCAACTTAACTTTAATGTATCTCTACAAACTTAAATAAAACATGTCTATATTACAATTATTCAACGGCCTTTCATCTATTGTACAAATGGGTGATTTTGATTTGGATTGTACTTTTTGACTTATGTTGTTACAGTTATTAGGACCGTAATTTATTATCAGTTTAGAATATTAAAAAAATTACAACTAACTTAGACAATACGCCTCATTACTATCCATTATTATCTCAAATTTAACATAATAATAATGACTTTGTCTTTCAAACCTCGTCGCACAAAAATCCAATCACAAAAATTTACATTAAAACCAGACAATTTGGCAGCGAACTACAAACCTAGTAATTACTAAATTGAAAGGCTGAATGGCTTTAAGCGTCATCACTTATTATAATGAGGGGGTAACGTAATCGCGCGAAGTGACGATTAAGTGGCGATGTCGCGGGGACGCACGAGTCGTGACGCGTGACCGCGCGAGTGCCGGTGGAACGGTGTGAACGCACCATTACTTTCATTGTCCAACTGTAATTATTGAAGCAGCATTTGAATTTGGAACAATCGATAGTTGGGACTGCACTTGTTTTAGTTATTTTATTGTTTTGCTGTCCTCAAGTATTTATTGCACCCAGCTTTTTTTTTCTTAGCGCACGCACCCCTAGATGTAAGATAATGTCTCAAATACTTGTTCCGTACGGGATTTAAACCCGCGACATGCAATGCAGCAATCAATTGCTCAATCACGGCCAAAAACGTGCTGACAAACCATACATTACACAAGATTCTTTCAATGTTCAAGTAGAGCTGACAAGATACCCACATCCCGCTTAAAAATCCACTCAACTAGCCCTATGGTAATGTCAATAAAAATCTTTAATATGTTACCAGAATCCATTAGAACTGAAAAAAAAAATCATCTCTTTGCAAACAAATTAAAAAAACTACTAATTAGTAAATGTTACTACAGTGTCGACGAATACTTAAATGATAGATCCTTAAAAGTTATGTAAAAATAAAGAATAATGTTTTAATATAAGCACAGGTATAAGTTAGAATTTTACGTAAGATACTTTGTTTTTTATGTAATTATGATAAGTCCTCATCTCCACATAATATTATGTTTCTTTTGCTGTGCCCGACAGGGTCTACAATTGTTTCTTGTTTCTTTTGAAAAATGTTTACCACCTAAGCCTACATTGTAGAATGCAATAAAGATTTGAGTATTGAGTATTGAGTATTGAGATCCCAATTCAAAGATTGGTTTTATTATGATCTTTGACTCAATTATTGCTCTCCCTCTGTTCCCGAAAATCAAGTAGAACAGTATGTTGTTTTAAAGTTCGAATCTTAAAAATTATTATTGGAATGAATCTATTGACTTTGTTTTCAGATACCAACCTAAAGTACGATTATTAATTCCAGTCAGTAAAATGACATTTGTACATGAATGAAATGTACTAAAACATGAATGAAATGACTGTACTAAATTTCTTTGTATCAGTGACAGTTGCACTGTCATTTTACTGACTCGAATTAATAATCGTACTTTAGTGATTAATTTAACAGAGGCCTTACCACGAATAAGGGTTCACGATTACGCGATCCAGTTTGAGCTGTGGGAAAGAGACAGAGCTAGAGAACAAGTCGTCTAGCGCCATCTCTTTCCCACAGCCTAAACTGGATCGCGTTAAGCGCTCGTGGTAAGGCCTCTGACCTTCAAAATGAGTCGCAATAGAATCTACTAAAGCTCATTGAGTTAGCTCTGGAATCCTCGTCATTAATATTGACTACTTACAGTCAACCTGTCAATCTCGTCTTCCTAATGTGTTTTAGCCAGATAATAATAGTGCACTAATACTTTGTGCCAGACAATAATAATGCACTAATAGTAATACACACTCAGCGAAAATGCTTCATCATTGCACTCATCTTTGTACTAGAATCGATCATTGTTGTCTATTTTTGATTTAACCTTATTGACTCTTTCTAGGTGAGTATTCATTAAATTACGCATTAGTTGTTGTAGGTGGTCTTATGGAGAGGTTTCATAGATGAATGATCATGGTGCATTTGCTGGAGTATCCCCAGAGAGTGGGAGATGTGCAATGCTGACGACTTACGATTGACCAGTCAGTGGGCCCGTGAAACCTAACGTATGTATCATAGAACTAAAGAAGAAGTTTATCATAATCAGCCTTTTTTTTAATTTTGGTATCTTATTGCCATTGTATAGTGTACTTTATATTATTACAAATGCGAAAATTTAGATGGATGGATGTTTGTTACTCACCACACATCAGAACAGATGATACGAGTAGGTAGGGATTGAGACCAAAATAACACTTAGGAAACTGTTTAATTCCGATATTAAAGTATCTGTGGGTTAATTTTCGCGGGTGAAGCCAGGACAACAGCTAGTCTATAATGTTTCTACTGCTGCTAAGCTGCTGAGCGTAGGATAAAGGATTACAAGCCACCACGTGGGCCAAGTACGGAATAGACCTAGTACCTAGTATGTTGCTACATAGGGTAAAGGGAGATTATTTGATGAGACAGGCAACTCAGTGATAGAGTCTTAAAAGTCTCTCAAAACGTTACCTATGCATGCAGTAATGCGAAATGATGCAACCAATTCACCACTAAAGTGGACAAGATGTAGTGACACATCATTTCGCATTACAGCATGCATAGGTAACGTTTTGAGAGACTATTAAGACTCTATCACTGAGTTGCCTGTCTCACCGAATATCTCCCTTTACCTTACTAGGTAGGTCTTGGTCTATTTCACTTGGTAAAACGACTAAGTTTCACACATTGTCCTTTTACCGAAACTAACTTCCAGTTTTATGCGTCTTTGGGTTGTTGTAAACTATTTTTGATTCCACCTTTATGACTTTTAAGTAGGCGAAAATTAATTACACTTGGTGGGTTGTAATGACGTAAAAAGACAATTAAAGGTTGCAGTTAGGTTTTGTAGTCTTTTCAATAAAAACGAATTGGCTATTCAGTTTGTCAATGTGGTGGTTTAATGGCATTTTTATCTTAAGATGCTGATAAAGTAGAGAATGCACTTGTAATGATGAGCATTTTTGCGAACAGAAAAACAAACGAGAGCGTTTTAGCGAGCATTCTAACCAAACATTCTGAGAGAGCTTTTTGCCGAGACGACAGTCAAGTCTAAAATCTTCATGAAGAAAAAGTTTTGACGACCATCGACTAGCTAGAGCGTTCGTGAAAATGATTATAGCGATGTTTGGTTGGCTCTATGCTCGGTTCGGTTCGTTGTTTATAAGTTCGACAAAATTAAAAACGGCGAATGCTCGATGTTCTGTTACAAGTGACTGCTCAAGTCTATCAGCACCTTAAATTTTCTCATGAGCTGATACTGACGTGTATCTGCATTAGATTTCTTTTTCATTTGCATTACGGTAAATTGCTATTTAATTATGTAGGTAATTTATTTGCAAGAGATTGGATAGAAAGATATTAGACATAAGTTTGTTGTATTGTCTACCCAAAAAGAGCATATATGAGCCAATTCTAGTGAATTGATAGAGAGCCTAAATAAAGAGTCATTAATTCTGCATTGCAATTTTAAAAAAAAAAAAAAAACAAAAATGTATGTGACTGACTTGACTTATCGAAAAGCTTAGAGGAATACTTAACATTGAAAATTGATTCAATGTCGAAAAATGAAATGCTTTGACAGCGATCGACAATAGTTTTAGCCTTCAGAAATTGTACTCAAAAGAATTTGCACACATCTTAAATTTACAAGTATTTTGAGTGAATAATTGAAGAACATTATTAAAACTGACCTGATAATTCCGTGACAGGATACTGGTTCTTCCTCGACATGTCCAAGGCACCATCGCCACCAAAGTCCCGGTAGCCATTGCAGTCATCATAGTACTTGAGTCCTTTTTCCAAAGCTTCTTTCTTCACTCCATAACCATCTTCCTTAGTGAAACAACCCGCCGGTTTCCCCAAAAAGTTCACCTTCCCGCCAAAACTCTCCGAACAAAACATTCCATTTTCAAATTCACACTTCCCCTCGTTCTCTTTGGTCAAAATGTCATTAATCGAAAAAGGTGTCGACAAAGTAGGTTTCTCACAGTCTTGTAAAGTTAAAGAGTCTTTGAAATTTTTCAATTTGGAATCCATTTTCTATATTTAAAAATTCAAACACACATGAGTTTACACTTCACCGCGCGGTCCTGACTCGCCTCACCGCAAAAGCGTTCCTCAAACGAATAAACTTTGTGTGATAGATTGCCCGCCTGTTTGACGTGTTTAAGCCTTAGAGGGGGACGGAGATACGTAGCCCGTAATAATGTTAGGACAGGAGAGAGCAAGATAGAGATACTTTAAGGCGGTCGTTTTTTAAAAAAGCTCGTGAGTAGCGTAAGTAGTGGGGATCGTTGAGTTTTTCTTGAAGATGTTTACGTGAATGCGATTTGATCGCTTAGGTCACATGCAGATTGTATGGTTGTAGCGAAGTGGCCGCTGAGTGAAAGTTTTCAGCGGAAAACTTGCGGTTGCGATTGAGTTTGGCCATTATTTATAAAGATTTCCATTGAGAATACTGCGATTCTTTTATGAAATATTTCCATACGGGTAGTATTCTAAGTAAAATGTTTTAAAAATAGGAAAATGCAACCCAAGATCTTAATGGTTCTTTATTTATGACATCTTTCTTAAATAATGGCTTATTTAAACATTTTGGCTTTTAATATTTTATTTTACTGGTAAACTACTTTCATGATATTAAGGTAGATAATAACAATCAGAAATGGTTGTATCAACGTAGCTATTCACGCATTCAACGAAGAATTCAAAAAACAATTTTATTCAAACAAGTTTTAAAAACATTTGCGCTTTTTACTTAAACTTTAATACTTATCTTCTAACTTGAACACTATCTATAGCTAAGGAAAATTGTATTGTGCTTCTTAAACTCCACTGTTATCAACCGCTCAGATAATAATATTACAACATAACATTGATATCGCAGCCAATCCGCACAGACCCCACTATCTCGATGCACCGTCCATATAATCCAATTTCCTTAGGCGCCCGCCGTTAACGCGCGCTTTATCTGTAAGTACTTGACAAGTGTCTATCTATCCCTTTCGCACCTACAACTAACTCCCATGCCCTAGTTCCCCCGTCCCTTTTCCCCATTAGAGCCCCATTTAAACCAACCAATCACGACCCACCGTCTCTTGTGACGGACCAATAAAAGAAGTGGGTGAGTGGAAGTGTCAACATAAATTTTCTTTTTTAATTTTCGAATGCGGAAAATTGGTTGTTATGTTTTTGTTGAGCGCGGTTTGTAATTGGAAGCGCTCGAGATGTTTCCTTGTTTCTTGGGACTTTATGATTTATTTTTAGGTTACCGGTAATGTGGATGTTTATTTATTTATTCAGAGTATTCTAAATATTTCTTTATGTAAATTGCTTCAAATTTAATTTAAAAAAATAGATCATTTTATAATTGGAATATGGGATTAGTATTTTATGAAGAAATATTTTTTTGATTTAGAGAAAAAAAAGGTTAGAAAATTATATGTTAGGTAGGTTCTTTTAAATACGTGGGTGTGGGGCATAACAAATTAAATTTTGTCTCATGACTAATTTTAGCTAGAAAAAGACTTTAAAGGGCCATTTAGACGGGGAGAGTTTCACGACTCGAACATACGATAATCGAAGGAATATAAAATATTGTCTTCGTCTAAACATCGCCCGTTAACTTGGGCGATAATTGCCTCGAATAGGAAGATTTCTAGTAAGGGAAGTGTCCATCTAAACAGAACGTCAAAGCAATAATCGCATTTCGAGTTTTTATGACAGTTGCTAACATGAGTGCATTACGTGAGGGTGTTTTGATTATTTCTACTCTTCTACGGCAAGAAGTAGTTAAACGGCGAGAGAAATAAAAGTGTTGGGTTAAAAAATGGATAGCGTGTCAAAACAATTTGGGAGCATCGAACACGTTTTTCCTTGTTTTACAATTGGAATATGAAGAGACATTCAACATTATGTCTCATTATAAGAACAATGATCTCCGTGAATATCCTAGTAATCGCAAAACTCGAATGACAAAACTTGCACTCAAAACGGTTCAAACTGATTTGTACGATACTCGTATGTTCGAGAAAAAATGTCATACGAGATCGTGTTTAGACAAGTCGAGATTCTCGTATGCGAGAATCTTCTTACAATAATATCGCCGTGTAAACAAACATAGACATTATCGCCTACGATAATGTCATATGCGAATCTCGTATGATATAATCGTAGACAAGATTTTAGTTCTTGCCTGTGTGTAAACAGTTTGATACGATTATGTTATGGCGATTATTGCTTGCGATAATTGCTTAGACATTCTCGAACGGAAACGTTCGAGAAACTCTCCCCGTCTAATGGCGCTTATGTCTGATAAATTAATAGTTAAGTTAAAAAAAACCGGTAGGTACTTATCTTCTGTTTTCTGTTGCGAAGATGAACATTAGGTAAATAGGTACTTGATTACTATACTTATTGTAGGTTTACACTGATGAGTTACTAAGTAAGTGCTTGAATTTGCAACTTTAAAGCTACATGAAATCCTTGCAAACATTTTCCTAGGATAAATTCTTGAGAATTCACCGTGATTTCCGACCAACATATACTTAAACGAAATCTTAGAACTGCCGAAAAAGATATTTTTCTGAATTTGAAAATACGCCAAAACTCTTTCGAAAACATAAAACACAAATGGAGTCCGTTTCAAAACGTTCTTATTTCAAATGAATACAACATCGAACAGTGCATGTAAAAGCAAAACCAATTGAAATAAATTGACCTAAATAAACCACTTAACCTTAATATCAAAGACAATAAAGTCCAAATTAAAGCTCCACTTAATGTTGAATCGAGTTTAATCGATTCTCGTCTCGATTGATTGATTATCGGTATAATATCGATATGGCGCGCTCGGCTGACCGCAAACACACCACTTATGAACACTTAGCTTTGACCACTTATGAGAGCATAGAGGTAGGAACCGCTAGAATAGATTGCATGATAATTAAACAGGTCTTAGTTTTTTTTTTAAAGCGTGCAAATTCGTAGTGTGGAGACACTACGAATTTCTCCTGTATTATGGGTGCTTTTACAAACATAAAAAATCAGTTGTCTGAAGAGTCGGTTTACTGACGATAGTTGTTGAACGTGACAACGTCGTAAGAAAATACTGCAAACGTTGCTATAAACAAACAAATTGACACGCCGTTGCTATGGAACGCTACAGAGCGAGGTAACGCCGCATGACGTCATCTTTTTTCGTGCGTGCAGCCTACCATCGAATTATAAGATGTTATCACGTCAAAACTCACATACACAAACACCCAGATCCGAACTACTAAGTTTTTGCAGATCATACAAATATTTGTTCCGTGCTGGGATTGAACCCGCGACATGCTGCGCACTAGTCGATCGCTCAGCCACTGTGCCAACTTCTGTTTGTTTTATTCGGCTTATGTTTAACTTACCACCAGATATAGTAACATATAACAGACAAAAATAGTAAATGATCACCAAATCTATACTGAATGTGCACCAAATCTAAAACTCGGGTGTCTAAAAGTCTTTGGTGTTCGAATACAATTTGAAGTGTAGTAGCTAAGGGTATCAAAGCATTTTATGGTGGTCATTATATTTAATCCCGTTTTATTCGGTTAGGACATGAGGCCAAAGACATTCCAACTTATCCTACTTTCGTATTATAATAAATGGATAATGTTAAGGTGTGTATGTTCCATTTTCACTTCATAAACGGCTGCACCGATTTTTATGAGCTGACCGCTTGTTACAGAGATAGATTGACCCTAGAGACGGTTATAGGTTAAAATGCATGGGGGTGGGAGTGAACAAAGACGCGGGCAAAAGCTATAGTTTATGATAATTTTTTTTTATTACTTTTAGTGTTTATTTGCAACATTATGCCTTTGCAATGTGACTTAAAACATTTTTAAGGTTTTCCAAACTTGCATTAAAAATATTTTTGATTTGCGAATTATTAGCCCTAATGCAATCAGTATCGTGACTAGAGTCTTAGATTAAAGTATTGCCCACGACTAAGATTGCTCCCTGTATAGTTTTTATAAAAAATAAATAAGTAAAAATATAACTTTAGTCTATTTTTTATTCTTCCCTACTCAAATACTATATATTTTTGAAGCGTACTATATTTTTTATGGCTTTTCAAAAAAATACTATATTCAGACAAAAAAATAATCAATTCCCGTAACATAAAAAAAGCCTTTTACTCCTTGCATTCCTCTTTATACTATATTAACTTAAATACTCCAGGTAAATTTAAGTGGGATGGTTAAAAAAAACAGTATTTATTAAATTTGTTAGTTGTGTTAGTTTTTTTTCTTTTGCAAAGGTCCCAGATTGGCGAAAGGCCTCCTTGAAAGATCCCAATACCACTTTCTTTACCGTCTTTTTTTCTAAATGGATCCAGTTTGACACAGTTGAAATAAATTGCTAGGTACTTTTCTGTTTTTTTTTTTTATATTTTGTCTTCCATTTTCACACGAGTGGTGTGAGGTGGTGCTTTGAGACTAAGTGGTTGGAATATTTTGTTTAGTCGATTTTATTGGCCGGTAAGGTAGCTGTTGAGTTTGAGTTTTTTCGGTCGAGAGATCTGTGAAACTCGTACTTCCATCGCGTACTCAATCTCTATTTGCTTTACCTTGTATACTCTTTATACATACGATAGCTGCAAAGTTTATTTAAGAGAATAGCAAAAATGAATGAATGCGAGAGGTCCGTTGTAGCCATGCGTTGGTCTGTGGCACACCACTTGATGGCAACCGATATCCTGAGCGAACATCATCTAAATGAAATATAAAACGCTTACAACAGCTTCCTTATTTGTGAGTAGCTTACTTAATAATATTGTATTATCTATAGTTATCTTTGTTTATATCTAGTGATATCTACAATAACTGTTTTAAATATTAATGGAAATCCTAGGTAGTAAGTATTGGTGAATACAGAACAAAACTGAGCTAAGTGCCTATGGTGGCATCAATGCAACGCAAACAGGCATTTTTTACTGGAAAAACTGTCGCAAACTACCATGGGCGTAGCCACGGGGGGCAAGGTGGGGTGCTTGCCCCACCCTGACTCCGAATAATGTAAAATAATGTACCTAGGTACTTAGACTTACCTAATACAATACCTACCTACTTAATGTCCGTAAGAAACCTCACACTCGACAATCGTCAGACGACACAAAAAAATCTAAAATTTTGCCCCACCCTGAGCACAAGGCTGGCTATTTTGCCCCACCCTGAGCACAAGGCTGGCTACGCCCATGCAAACTACGTCTCCTGAGTCGTGGGTGCGTACAAACATTTAAATTCACCGTAGATACAAACAGACCCGGCACTTGTAGACCATACAAATAACTGCTCCGTACGAGAATCGAACCCGCGCAGCAGCGCAGCGTCGCTCGGCCACTGTGCCACGACTGCCGTCGTAGACTGCAAGTCAAGGGAGAGCAACTTAATGAGTCAACCCTGTAGTTTATAGTAAGTTTACTTGCGAAATACGAGTTTGCTTGCCGTCCGATCAAGAACCTGACCCAAGTCGACGGAGCGTCGTGTTCCAAGCATACCTCAAAAAGCTATCAGCAAACTGACGATGCTTCTATAAAGCCAAAGGTCTTTTTTTTTTTAGCGTGGTAAAATCATCAAATGAGTCCTCCCACCCCGGGCAGGGCGGGAGGGACTGTCAGACTTCTACTGACTAAAATCCACGGCGTCCTTCAATAGCCCTTTCTGTTCCGGGTCACGGTAAGGAAATAATCCCGCGACCCCGGCAGGCTTTGGCCCTTTGAGAGGGGGGCCCCGTCATTATGCTGACGCTCTTTGAGGCGCGCGTGGAACATGACGCGCCGTCGACCCGGGCATGGTCCATGGTCGGGCAGCGAGTTGCCCTTTACTCGCTGCCCGCATGCCCGCGCCTGCGGTGACCGGAGATCGTCTAGCGACGTCCGTCGCCGTGGGCGTCCACCACCGCGGAAGCGAAAGGTCTGCCGGAGTAACGGGACTGTTTTAGAAGATTACTTTCCCTGAAATGGAATGCAATTGAATAGTGAATATTTAAGGCAGAAAGAGCCTGACAGTCGCTTCGCTTTACTCATGAAGAGTTAAAGAAGTCTTTTTTAAGTTTTCAACATAAAAGAGGGTTACTTAATTCAATTATTGGAAGTACTGATCCGATTCAAGTTTTTTTTTCACTGTATAGAATCTATGGTTTGATTTCCTGGTTGGGCAACAGACTTTTTCATCAGGAACTTCTCAAGCTGCACATAAATATTTCCACCTAAAAAGTTGATGGAGATATTATGTGGCTTTTTATCCCCAAATTACAATAGAACTGATAAAATAATGAAGCATTGGTAAATCACTTCTGCCTATTATATATTCTGTGCTTCTGCTTAAAATCTTACTCTGATGCTAACCTACTGCTGCGAATGTGACGTGCCTTTTCCATTTTTTATTACAATTTCTTTCACTCGAACCTTACTCAAGAAAAAGCTACGTATTTCTTAACCTCGGGGTCGCGGGACTGTCTCATCAGGTAACCGTCACCCTGGAACGTAAAAGGCTATTGAAGGATCACCGTGGATTTTAGTCAGTAGTCTGACAGTATGAGTAGAGGAACTCATTTGATGATTATACCACGAAAAAAACGTAGGTATTACTCAATCTGCTATAACAACGTTATTAAATACTTACTTATTAGAGAAGATAATTACAGTACCAACTTTTAATTACCTTGTCTTCAACTTAAAAGGCTGGGAGCGGAAACAACCTTTAAACAATATCACGATTGATCATTTCTTCCTCCCCACTTCAAAACCATTCAATTTAAGAACATCAATAGCTGTTCACTTACAAACCAATTCCAATTTTAAACAAAAGAAAAAAGTGGTCTTCAAAAACAGAAAAATCAAAATAAGAACATCAAACTGGCCTTTTCATTTTTCAAATCAATTCGATTTTTAAAAACAAAAAAAGTTAAGTGGTACTTTTTTTTCTTTTTCTTACCAAACAAAGGAGTTGTTAATTGAATCGAATAGAGGTGTAATTGATGCACTCGATCGGTTTACAAAAGATAATCGAGTGCTCACAAAAGGAAGAATCGAGTTAATGTGTTGGGGATTGTTCGGGCGCGCTCATTGTGAGTAGATAGTCGTGATGTGTTGAGAGGGGAACGGTATTTGCATTTGAGGGAATGGATTTCAATGTTTTAGATAGCCGAAGAGATGAAGGGTTTGTTAAATAATGTTTTGCCAAAATCTAGTCTGCTTATTTTAGTTGGGTCGCGGGGTCGCGGGGATGACTTTAGAAGTTAGGTACCGCTGCGCTGAATGCAAAGGTTGCCCTTTGCATTCATTGAAGGAACAGGGAGGTTTTATCAGTTAACAAGGAGTCTGATAGGTATAAAAATTAAGTATGGATAGCTACCTTATAGAGCAGTAGTGTAGTAGTCGTAGGATACGGCCTTTACTAAGGTTTTGTTGTAAGGTCGAAATTGTGAACTCAAGCTGTTTGTACTACTGCAAAAAAAGTTAATGTAAAACCACAGAATATATAATAGTACCTAAGTAAAACATTAAAAGGATACCAGCCTCACCTACAACGTGTAACACCAAATGCGCAAAACCTCTCATGGGGTAACTCAGCCCATGTTACTGAACAATTTTTGTTCTAAGACTTTTGGAAATTCGCAAAAAAAAAAATTCATACAGATGGGCCCGATCAATTTCTTATTTTGCATTTAAAACCAAATGTTTTTTTTTTTGTTAAATGCTTTTCATGTTGCATA
The DNA here is from genome assembly GCA_954870645.1 of Agrotis clavis. NCBI lineage: Eukaryota > Metazoa > Arthropoda > Insecta > Lepidoptera > Noctuidae > Agrotis > Agrotis clavis. The sequence continues at coordinate 7,908,668 of OX940940.1, forward strand.
ACCTGAGTTAATGAATAAATTAATATCGATAGGTCTCTTTACTAAGATACCCGTAGGGCGAGCCGCGTGTTCATGGTGTTGAATGACCTAGGGCTAGTCAAAAGTTTATTGATCATTGTCTATAATTATCTTGCCAATCAATCTTTTTCTGTACTACCTCTACCTGAATCAGAACCTGAGCTGATGGAATTATTAGGTGTGTTCTTTGCGCCATTTGAAAATTAAATTAATTTTATCGGGGCCAATTTGAGTATTCAGAGATCGTTTGGTGGATATTTTTAAGTTTTATACTGCCATCTATGTTAAAGCTCCTTAAACTATAGGACCAAATCATGAGCGTTCAAGCAGTCGATGTAGTACAGCTATTCGACAATAGATGGCGTTGTAATAAAATTGAAAAGATTATATTTTTCAAAAGAAATTATAGAAAATGATCAAAATAAATATTTATCTACATTTGGATTAATAAAAATTATTTTCACACATAAGAGTGGTTGTCTCAATGAAGTATTTTTGTTGTAATTTTCATGTCTACTCGCCACTAGATGGCGCTGCCAGATAAAAGTTTTAATAACAGACCTAAATCTTTATTCCCGATTTCTTATAATGTTAGTACATCAATAATTGTTTTGTTTGCATACTTTTATGAATAATACTGAACATAAATACTGTTAATATTGACAGCTACATGCCTAGTTATAAAATAACTAGACAAGTAACCCTCCAAATCTTCCCCAGACACAAACCACATGTTCGTGTCATGTTTGACCGACGTTATTCTGTAATTGATACGATAATCGCCCTCTGTAATGTTGTTGTGTACGGAGATTTACGCTGCATTTAATTGACTACCCCATCGCTGTGGAATAGGGGAGGACGATAACAAGAATTCTAATAAATAATAAACGAGAAAGTAAGTATAAAAATTACTGAAGGAATTCTTTTTTATGAAAACGTTTTTGTTTAGTAAACCTACACACCTGCATAATATTTAGACCTGCGTAAATCAGACTAGAATTTTCAAATAGGACATAAATAACATTTATAATTTTATACTACCTACCCACTTTCTACCCACATACCTACTTTATTTTTCTACCTATATAAATTCACTGCAGCACAGAACTGCTCTGAAGCCTTGAGTGCATTCTGCACGCTGACAAAATACAGGAATGAGCAGCTTTGGCTTCTTTAGAACAAGTTTAGCGATTTAACAATTCGCTTAGAGAAGATCTGGCTACTTTAACAAGTTAGCAGATCATTTTAGGAAAAATATAGATAATTAGGTAACTACTGATCAAACAACAAGCTCTATGCTTCTCGGATCACTTGACTTGCTGTTAATTTTAATCATAGGATACCTACGTTGATACCTGGTCAGGAATTTAGAAAAACTTAGGCTGTCAACTTGGCATCTAAACGTCATCTGTGATGTTGTCGAATAAAAAATTGGAAACGCAGCCGGCGCTTGCATCATGTTTGCATTTTGCATTATTTTTTGCGATTGGCGCCAAGAAGCCTGCTTGGCCTTGTGGAAGCAATAACTCACAGTCCAATACAGACATGTACGGTCAACCTGGCATCAATAGCAACACTTGAACTGCAAAAACCGTCCTTATTGCTACGACAATAGGAGCTGTCAAAGTTAAAGTATAACCCTGTGCATGCTGTTGACCTTACGGAACATACGGTATGGACCCGGAGACCCGGATTGACCCCTACCGTGATTGGTTTTTGTTTATGGTCGCACCATATTGACCTTTTAATTTTGTTAAAAAAATTGTGAACCAGAAATGTAGTAGGATAATAATTATGTGGTCAAAGTTTCTTTGTGTTTATTTTCAAATAAACTCGAAGCTTTTTAATTAATGTTATAATACGGTAAAAATATATAGAGTTGTAGACCTTTAAAAAATCAGGAATATTAAGATGGTAGAGAGATATTACTTAGGTAGGTATTTCTGTTAGGTAAGTGCCTTTAATAAACTTAGAAGTTTGTCAAAAGGTCGACGACGCGCCGCGCCGTGTTGACTGCGCGCTCAAAGAGCTGTCAGAAACTAGCCCCATAGGGCCAAACGCGTGCTTGGGTCGCAGGACTGTCTATACAGGTTACGTGACCCTGGAACGTAATGAGCAATTGAAGGATCACGGTGGGTTTAAATAGTACTAGTCTGACTGTCCCTTCCACTTCACATCCAGAGCGGGAGAACACATTTCATGATTTTACCACACAATAAAATTACCAAAGTACTCAGCCATGGTCGCGGGACTTACGAATTACCGTGACCCCGGAACGTAAAGGGCTATTGAAGGACACCGTGGGTTTTTAGTCAGTACGAGTCTGACAGACTCTCCCATTCTGCCCTGTTCCGTGCCTCCTGCTCTCTGGGAGGACTCATTTGATGATTTTACCACGATAAAAAAAAGTACTTAGCTCTGACGAGCCTTACAAAATATTTTTGATAGGATTACCCCTGAGTAAATTTTCTCACACATTATTTACTAATTCTCAACAGTTATTAATAATTCAAAATACCAACCAACCGTGAGACACAGCTTCTAATTTCTTAAAAAAATAATTTTTGGGCGGTCGGGGGCGTCGTATTGACAATCTGCCAATATAATTTATAGGCGGCGCGGCGCCGGCGGGTTTTAGCTGTTTTTTGTGGAACCCTGCGCCTGCGCAGCGCGAAGTGAATGTGACCTCAGAGTTGTCAGGTTCGTGATAACGTGCCCTTTTACACTGCAACCGCTTTTCAAGGGCATTCTTAGTTTTTTAAGGCGAATTTCGTGGCTGTATTGAACGATATTTTTATGTGGATTTCATAGGTTCGCGTCCTAATTTAATTGTTCAGTAAACAAAAAATAAGAAATTAATATTATCAAACATTAGTGATTTACTATGGATTTTTTACCACAATCAATTAAAAATCAAACATAAATAGTAAGGTACCTACTCTCAATGCATGGAGCCCACGCACCAGTAAGCGCAGCGTGATATGTCCACTTGTAAGGTGGACAGACGATCTGATGAAAATAACAGGATCGCGCTGGCTGCAAACCGCTTCCAACCGGTCCTATTGGAAATCCACGGGGGAGGCCTGTATTCAGCAGTAGACGTCCTACGGCTGATATGATGATGATGATGATTAATGGTTTTGTTGCCAAACCTTCATGATCTTTATGTTTGATTTCAGTTATAAACCGCCACATAGTGAGCGCATTGTCGTTGAGTAAAAATGTTAGCTTTATGCTCTCGCTTTCCATCTCCACATATAATTTTACAGTGACTTTCATACTTCTCCACGCGTAATTTTCTTTAAAAGGGATATAAAATGTTCCTTACACGATTCAGACGTCAGAGGTTATAGGTACCAAAATCAAATCAGACATCTGTCCAAAAATCTCCCAAATATAACTGACTCAATATTTAAACTGCTCTAAATATACAACAATCATTCATTTTTCTACGTAACAGACAGTATATTAGTAAAACCCCAAATATCAATACCTATCATAAAATTTCGTAGAACCAAATTGATTGTGGCAATGATTTTATTCGTGGGCGCCGCATCATAGCGCGGCAATTAATTGAATGAAACGGAACGCACATTAAACTGTGCACATGTACCGCTCGCTGATAACACTGAGAAAGATCATAGTGTACACTTGAGGTCGTGGTGAGGTGCACAGCGGGAATATTAGTTTTAATACGGGAGAAATCATCGAACAAGTCAAAAGCAAATAGCTAAAGTCCAGCCGCTATTTCAGCCTTTAATCCAGGTTTTATTTTTTAGATTTTGTGTTGCTTTAAAGTGAGAATTTCTCCTGTATTATGGGTCCATTTAAAGATACCATGCTCTGTGGGTGCGTTTACTAACATTAAAACAATGAAAGTATTGAAGATGATACACGGTTCCACACCGTAGAATGAATCTGCATTTCTTTTATTTCAAAGACAATTATATTTTATGTAATAAGTAGAAGCCGCGCTTGCCGAGGTTGGTCTGTGGATAGGTGACCATCTGTCATAGCGAGTTTCCTCCGTGCCTCGGAAAGCACGTAAAGGCGTTGTTCCCGGCTGTCATTTGTAGATCTTTGTCAGTCGTTACTGTTAGTCAGAAGCTCTAAAAGTCTGACAACCAGTCTTATCATAAGGTATCGTATTACCCAGTTACTGGGTTGTGGAGGTCGGATAGGCAGTCGCTCCATGTGAAATACTGATATCCAGCAGCATCTGGTTCGACTGGAAGCCAACCCGAACATAGTTGGGAAAAGGCTAGGCAGATGATGAGTGTGAGAGTAAGTTATTCTTGCGGATTGTTGCTTGGGGACCAAATTCGGTACTCAGGCCAGTAACAATTTTTTTAGAAGTCTGACATTCACCAAAATGCGTTCGAAACCGTCGCCGCATACTTACCGCCGGCCGATTGATTCAAATAATTATCGAGACATGACTCTGATTCAGTAGTCAAATTATATTCTCCCAGTTCTTTAGCTTCTGTATATCCTGTAGCAAATACAAAACCCAATTTACATTTTATTTATTTTTGTTCGTGCAATAATGTTAGTTGTATACTTCACATGTCCGCCAGTGTACGCCGCGGCTGGAACAGGAGTCCGGCGTCCAAATAAAAGCTAACGAGCGCGCGCACTGCACGGGGGCTTAGTAATGGTGTACACGCGCATGGCATACTGGAAGCAGATGATTTTTTTAGCACAACATTATTTTTACCGACTTCAAAAGAAAGGAGGTTTTACACAATATTTGCTCTACTTACCCAAAACGAAAATGCAAACTGCCAAATTATTTTACTTACAAAACCGAATTCCGTAAGTGGGTTTGAAAAGATTTAATATTAAAAAAAACCTTTACAATTTTAACATAAATTACTGTTGCATACAAACCCCTTTCTTGGTCCTCTACTCAGTTGTTCCCGAGACCGTGCATTCAACGTTCAGATGTCTTCTGTTTTGGTTTCTTGGCTAGCTAGGTTTTAGCCAGAAGTTTGGTAGAGAATTCAATCAGCTATAAAATGCTTTATCAAACTTCATATTTTGTCACAAAGGTAGGGTTTGCTGACATCTGTTGTTATCCAATCGTCTGGCGCGTACTAGGTCCGTGGTCGCCACTCGAGAACTTTTCTTCCCCATCGGTTATCTGTTCTACGAGCGATGTGGCCTGCCCATTGCCACTTCAACTTGCAAATTTTATGAGCTATGTCGGTGACTCCGGTTCTTCGCCGAATATCCATGTTCCGGATTTTATCTCGCAAAGAAACTCCGAGCATAGTTCTTTCCATTGCTCGTTGAGTGACTCTTAGTCTCTCTAAAAGGCCAGCAGTCAAAGACCACGTTTCAGAGCCATATGTCATCACTGGCAACACACACTGGTTAAACACCCTTGTCTTGAGACACTGTGGGATTCTCGATGAGAAGATATCAAGAGTCCAGTGATGTGACAATACTCGTGTTCGTGACTCTATTCTGCTATGCGCAGATAGAGTCACGAAAGTCTTCGTTGTCTGTAGCTTTTATGCCTTCTGGAAAAAAGTGTGAGGTTAAGCATACGTAGATATATGTACTTATGTGTGTTCAAGAGTCAGACAACCAAAATAATTTTTATTGTGCATATTAAAGCATGAGACTAATGCGACTAATGTGATAACGATATTGTCAAGTTAAAAAAAATACAAATGCGTATCACTAATATAAATCCAACGTTCTCTAAATCCATCACCGCCTGTAGGTGTACTCTCTGGTGGCATGGCATCGGTCTATCGGGCCAGATCACCTTCCACCCGAGATAACCTTAAAAGCAGCACAATATTAATACATCAAACGCCCACGTGCGACGTGCGCCCGCGCATACGTGTGCCTCGACGTACTGAAACAGATTCATTTGATACTGATTTGTTTCAGATTTGCGAGGGGAATGAAATTATTTTGGTACCTAATTTTAGTAACAGGGGTAATGGCGGAACGAGTTTAAATAGCTGTTGTGACTTGTGAGCGGTTTCTTCCGCTTCAACGTTTTGTTATGAATGATCGAAGGCTACAACTCAAAAATTATCCTATGGGAACATACATACATACGTAATAGGGATAAAAACGAGACATCTTATGTCGATGTAATTTTTTCCAATTCAGTATTTTTACGTGAAAGAGTAACAAAACAGACACACACATTCTCACTAACTTTCAGTAAGAGGAAAGATATTGAGATGAATGATATAACAATTAAAGGTTCTGTAATATTTTTGGCGATGTCCACGGAATTTCTTGCCCGTTCAGAGACACCTTTTTTGTGTCGTGCTATAATTATCAAATTAATAATCCTCCCAAGGCGGGATGCGAGGAACTGTCAGACTTGTACTGATTAAAATCCACGGTGATCCTTCAATAGCTCTTTATGTTCCAGGGTCACGGTTACCTGATGATACAGCCTTACGACCAAGTAAGTATTGCACACCTGACCTTTCTGAGGAATCTCACCAATAAGGTCAGTGTAGTAGGTCCTCCTAGGGCGTGCCCTCCGCGTGGAATGCCTCCACAAACCATCATCATCATCAGCCTATAAATGGTCCCACTGCACACAAGCCTCCTCTCTGTGAGAGCAGTGAGAGGGTGTGGGCCATAATCCACCACGCGGGCCCAATGCGGGTTGTTAGATGTCACGTCATATCTTTTAATTTTTGGTAGTAAGACATGACACTTTCCTCACAATGTTTTCCTTCACCGTTTTGAGAGCAGTGGTGATGAAAGAAATTACACAAAGTAATGCGCTTGACTGGGTTCGAACCCACGACCTACAACTCGTAAGTCGAGGCCGATACCACTGGGCCACCACTGCTCAATTCTACAATTCTCCACAAGAAAGTTCATCATTAAAATAAGATCAATGGAACTTCAATCAGCCGCATCTGGTTAGTCTGGGAGCCAACTGGGAGCGGACTTATAAACGCACTTACTTAGTTTGTATTTTGTATAGAAGCGTAATCGGCCTATACTCGTAAGTGTCCCCTGCTGGCACACAGGCCTTAAAGGACCGGCTGAAAAGAGTAGACCTTAGTCATTTAGGTCCCAGTATGGGTTCTAAAATATAGGTACCCTACCTATTATATTTTTGAAATTTCTACTTGGAAAAGTATTGGTTTGTGGTTTGGAACCACGACCTTACTACATGAAAGCCGAGGTCATAACCAATAGTCTTTTGTTAGATTAAAAATATGAATAAAATTCTTAATATATTTTTTGAAAATACCTACTCTTTTTTGGGCAGTCGCTAGTCGCATACTCGTAAAAACAAAAAAAGTGCGCCATTTTTTGTTTTTCGTGATTTAAGATTTTGTGGTTCATTTTATTATCACCAATTAATGACACATCATCAAAAAGAAACAAATAAACAACACTAAAACGTAAATAAGAATGCATTTAAAAATTCCGCCTTAAAAAATAAACGACCTGTCAAACCCTCAAATGACGCACATTAAAAATTTGCAAAAACTAAAAAGAAAAATTTAAATTCTTTATACAAAAAAGTTTTTAAATCGCGCGCGTTCAGCATATAAAAGCTTTTAGTGTAAAACAGGTGGCGATCCGACATTCCCATAGAATATAGATGTGGGCACCATGGATGCAGGTCTCATGGACACGTGTTGGATCAATATCTTATCAGCTTGGCGCCGGCGCTTGTAAGGGACGCTATGGGGATGTGGGGAAGCAGACGAGCGGTTTTGGAGCGTTTGGAACTCTGGAACTTGAAGCTGTGGAAAACGATTGCAACGATCCATTTTCCGTTCGACGGTAACAAAATATCCCCTATTCGATTTGTACTGTTCGTCTTCCTGCCAAGAGTTGAAAATGCAACGGTTTCAAAATTGTTTTCATGTAGAAGTCGTTGACATTAAGATGTAAACGAATACTAATAGTTCTAGATATTAGGGATGTTCTTACCTTTCACTATGTAGAATTTGTGACATAGCCTCACATGCATTTCAGTCTGGATTTTTTAAGTTTTTTTTTTTTTTTTAATAAATGGTTATTTTAATAAATACCTTTATAGTTGCTAAACGCCAGTTATGTTTTAACTAGTTACCGCATTGTTGGTTTGTTTTTTATAGGTTTTCTCTGGGCTCCAGTTTAGCTCAGAATCAAAGACAAGACTTTAGACGAAAGAGCTCAGCTAGAAGGAACTAGAACTCCTGCGCACCAACGGAGCACAGATTCAACTATGTATGCCCCAAGTCTATTAGCGATAAATGCCTAAAGCATTTTCGCTTTTTCTGGGGTGAGTTAAATCATCAAATAAGTCCTCCCGTCCGGGATGGAGCGGAGGAGACTATCAGACTCTTACTGATTAACAATCAACCCTGTTCCTTCAAATGCCCTTTACGTTCCAGAGCCATTGACCTGCTCAGACAGTTCCGCAAAAGGGCTCAGACTTGAAGTATATTCTCAGTACCTTATGCTTGTGGTGACCACTGGCACATGCAGTGCTGCTGAAACACCAAAATTCATCACGCGTTTAAAACGCTGCGTTTTAACCGCTCGTCTACAACAACCAACCCTCATTCGCCGCAGTATGGTAGCAATTCAGATAAAAACGATCTCTACAAATTGAACTGAAAAAATACTGAAACATTGAGAAGAGATAGGCACTTTCTGTTTTATGTTCATTTTTTTTAAACATTTATGTAAAATTTTATGGGGCGGCTTTTATTATGATGGATGTAGTTAATAGAGCTTTAAATGCATTTTATTATCTTGTTCTGATAATGTTATGAGCTTTAAAAATATTGTTTAGTGTGGGATACCAACCTATTGATTCTAATATAATATTTCTGTTGTGTCTGCCAATGTTATTAACTTTTGTATTTTAAGGGAGCGGTTTGTATTTATAGAGTTATCAAGTAATGAGAAATTTTTCCTTAGTTAAAAAATATTTTTATTATTTTTAAGAAAAAATAAATTTAGTGTATTGACACTATTCTGAGAATGTCAGTGTGGGTTGTGGTTGTGTTAGTACACAAGTCAAAAATACAAAAACAAAAGTAGGTAGACAATTTTATTTACAAAACAGTTCTTAAAATTTATTTAATATTTGGCGTAGTATCGTAATACCATTGCACGGGCATGCATTCACTATAACTAGACAATAACAAAACTAATAGTAAAATATATAAGTAATACTCTTTGGCAATCAGTCTAAAGGGTGCAGTCATTTTAACAAAAAATATCAACAAACGAAATTCAGTGGAAAATACTTTTTGATTTCCGGCTCCTCATAAATTTCCTTACGATCATTAACTAGCATAGTTTCAGTCGAATATAAAGGTTGCATATCAGAAGTTGTACCTATATGTTCTATATTTGGTTGTTTATTAAAATATTTTTCATTTTGGTTGTCATACGCTAGGCTATCATCAAAGTAAAGTGTAGAGCTTAACTGATCACTGGAGTAAGATTTGTCGTGGTCATACCTAGTGTCTTTATAGGTTTCATAACTTGGTGCTGGGACCTGAACTTCTCTATCCTCAGGCTTGAACATCTTTCTACCGCTTAGCGTCTTGCTGGGTTTCGCATCTGTTGAGGTGGAGACTTCAGGTGATTTTATACGTTTGCTCTTGTATCTTCTGTTTTGAAACCAGATCTTGACTTGCGTAGGTGACAGGTTAAGGGTCACGGCGAGCTGTTCTCTCTCAGGTGCTGTGAGGTACCGCTGGTTCCTGAAGCGTACTTCCAGGGCATGGACTTGGGTCTGTGAGAAGAGGATCCGAGGTTTCCTCTTGGCGCTTTTGTCTTTTCTTTCAGGTTTGCTCTCACAAGTAGGCGTTTCTGTGGACAAAACAAAGAGGATGGTTAAAATCATGTTGATCAAAACATTCAATGAAGTAGTAAAAACTGGAACAGGATAAACAGGACATTGTCGTTTGGTAAGTCTTTTTAGCTAAATTAATTGGGAAGATTTGACCGATGCCAGTTTTTTTAGCTACACAAAGGGTTGAATTCACTGATTTACCTATAAAAAAAAAGCTGGAGAAGAGATTGATAGAAAGGTATGAAAGGTGTATCGAAACTTACTGTTTATTTTCCTACACAGGCCAGAAGTTTTCTCGTCCGTCGGAAATTGGATGCAGGTGCTCTTCTCAATGCCGACTCTTTTTGATCCCATCAGTGAAGTTGTGGTCAGAGGCTCTCGTTCTTCATTATCTACCTTCAAAGCTGCTTCCGTCGACACGTGAGGTCCAGGAACAACTTCACTGCCGTACTGGTCATAGTTCTGATGATACAAGTTATGACAGTAGGGATTGTAGCTGTAGTATTCATCTATCTTGTGGTCGTGGTATACATCCTGGTTCCAATAAGATTCAATATTCGTTGTCACAGGCACGTTGGGGTACACTTGAGCAAGATAATCTGGCGGGCAGTAACCCTGGCCCTGGTACATCTGTTCGTATTCGTATCCTCGTCGATCCCTCTCGTTGTACTTCCAAGCTTCGTTCCTGTCGTAACTGTAGTTTGGTTGATTGATGCTCAGTATATCCTTCACAGAAAACGGCGTCGTCAAGTTCAGGTTGATCTGCCCGTCTTCAGACTTCACCCGAAAATTCTTCTGTTCGTAGATGTAATCTTTATTTTCCAATATTTTCTCCTTATCCAAATAAGTAACGTCGACAAATTGATAGAAGTCGTTTTTGCATTCGTTGTAATTATGTTTCAAGTTATTATTATTGTAAGATGTCGAAACTTCGTTGTGTTGTTCGTAGTTCTCCATTTTTCTGACACTGTCACTTCATTAGTCACTTTTTGGGTTTTACTAATTGTTTTACAGCCGAGTGGTAATTAAGTTGTGGTTTAAAAGGCAAGCGGTGGAAGACTGATGGTGTATAGATTGGCGGCCGAAGCCAATCCACGCTGCCTAGTGTGTTATGGGCGGGGCGATGGGGTTATCGCCATCTCAGTCTTACTCATAAAGGGCTGGTATAGCGTTGTTCTCGTCAAGCGCGGTGAGGAGTGTTTACTACGGAGTGTAAATAAAGCGGATGATTTCATTTCGGAGTTGAGATGCTCTTTGATTTTGCTAATGACTTAATTATGTTGGTTTTGAAAAAAGTGTGAGTTTGATGTTGAAGATTGATGAAGTTCTAACATTTTCTTGTTTTTCAGCCAAAATAGAATGGACAGAATTATTTGGTCTTAAAAGAAATACCTATTTTTTTTAAGAGATTTACGTAATTTTCGTAAGTTAATTCAAAACTACATAATTAAGAAGGCTATTGAACCCATATAAAAATTAAAATTATAAACACATCATGTCATAGAATGACGCAGAAACTATTTTTAAACTTCTATTATTTCTTTAATTGATATTTAAACAAGATTCAGATACCTATAAAAGGAATAGGTATCTTTACATAAGATACTTACCTATTCCTTTTATTTCTGAATCTTGTTTTCAACTTTAAATTTTCTGATTGCAATACATCAAAAGATTTTATTAGGACTTTGAATACTTTAGAGTAGGTATTTAATGTCAATTCATTACAGAAATCCAAAAAATTAATCTTAGGTATAGACTTTAACTAAGTAAAATGTGGACATAAGCCCTAAAAATATGCAAATGAAGAGTAATCTTAATAATTAAACACATAAATATAGTTGATAACCTAGATTAATAAATAGGATATTTTTTATTCTATTTATTAATCATACATAGTACAGTCCTCTAGACGACCGCATTCCTTGCAGGTGATACCAAGGACAAAACTGATAAAACCAAGTTATTTAAATTTAAACAAAAGTTATCACAACAAAATTCAGAACGCCTTAGAAATTAAACTCCAATACTAATAAATTGTCGGCAATTTTAATCTTTATCGTTTGTTTATAAGAGAGAGGTGTTAAAGCAATTGTTTACGCCCAAGTGTCGACACTCGAGGGTTATCGAGGTTGCGGCCCTCGTGGCTGCGGATATTGGTCATGGTCGATGACAGGCGCGACATTTTTTTGGGTGACTCAACTTACGTAGGCATTTTAGGGTTAGCTTAAGTTTTTGGTACAGTTTAATTGAAGTTTATGTTGTAGATTTATTTTGTATTGTGCTCAAACTACGCATAGGTTAGTAATAGTGTTTATACTTTATATTTTAATGTATTAATGTAAAGTCGACTTACGAAAAAAAAAGGAAACGAATCCGAATAAAATAAAATGTTTTTTTTTTCTTGTAAATATTTCTGTTAAATCTCAGCAGGATAAATAAATAGGTCCCTACCTCTTACCTATTGGTAGGTACCTATTTGAAACAGTAGTTACAGGTAGGTATTAGAGATGTTGCGAATGTCTGATTTTTGACATTCGCGAATGGGAATGCGGATGCGAATATTCAATTTCAATATTCGCGATTGCGAATGCGAATATTGACTTTTAAATAAAACGCACGCAAAATTATTGAAGGGTTTGACAATTCATGTCAGACAGATTTAAACCGAACATTGTCAAGTCGATAGAGTTGAATGAATGAAACTTCATTCACTTCAACACATAAAATTTATTCAACAAGTTTAGACTGGAGCTGGATTTTTTTATATGTATACCTACTTCACCGGAACAGGCATGGACAAAGAACTTATAAAAATAAATAAATATATATTTTTTTCTCCTAAATGCAAAATTATGTGGTAGATTTTTTAATATAACTGGGTGGTAGGACTCATTTGACGATTTTATCACGATAAAAAGGAAGTTTTGTCATTTTTGTTGCGATTCTGTTGTTTTAATACAATTGGACTAACAGAACTATTTCAATTTAGTTGATTACTTCAAGACTATTCCGTTACATATAGTTTCCATATTCAAATCATAGTAGTAAATTAAAAAATAGAATAAATTTTCATTTTCAGAAATATTCGCAAACATTCGCATCAATTTATGCGGATGCGAATGCGAATGCGAATATCAAAAAACATGCGAATATTTGCGAATGCGAATATTCGCAACATCACTAGTAGGTATGCATCTACTGTTCCAAAAAGTTGTTTTTAAAAGCTTGTAAAAGATAATAATGTGAAAACAAAACCACTTCTTCTAACATTAAAACCACACATAATAAAGCTACTGCATAAGCACCAAATTAATTTTTATTACAAAAATTAACGCCACTAAAATCACCAACGAGCTACCGGAATGAGACATAAAATTAAACTTTTACAACTTTTTTTTTTGACACAAATGTATCATTTTGTCGAACTCGTGTCAGTCAGACTCGTAAAAAGTTGACTCCTTCCGCATAGAGATGTAATGTGAAACTTTTGTACAAATCTGTAATTTGAACTGGTGAATGAAAACAATAGAGTCCTTGTTATTTTTTTCTTCTTTGGTTGTGAATGAGTGTCTGTGGGGTGGATTTGTGTCTATGATGGTTAATTTGAAATATTATAATTATTGTGTTAAGTATGGATGATGGGAACGATTTAAATATTAAAAAGCAAATTTTATTTACCCACGCAGGTAATAAAAGTAGGTAATTTGTAGCCTTTTTTAACTTTTTTGTTATAAAGAATATTTCTACTTCATCAATTATCCTCTATACGTATTTGGGTATTATGAAGCCTTTTATTTACTACTCGAAAAGATACCACAAATTTCCAGTAGGATGTCGTCGCGTCACATCCCATCGCTTCGCGTCTTGGTGCAAACTGGCCCTAAGGTCACTCCATGGTCTACTACGCTACAAAGTCTACGTTGTTGCTGCCACCTCTAGACTAGCGTCTAGAGCAAATTCATTTCAAATTAAAAAAAAAACGTAGTCTCTTAATTAAATAGCCATTTATGTCCAATACCTCCACTCTACCAACGCAGCAACCAACTGAGCAATCAAAAAAGGGCGGTACAAGACAGGGGTGACTGCTACCATGATTTATGTAAAAGTAAACGTAATTAGAGCTGATTGTCGATCAAACAGGCGGCGTGTGTGCTCAGGCATTATGGCCGACGCATGGTGAGCGACGGATCATGTGGCCGTGACCTTAGTGGAGAAGGGTCATTAAATTGTTGTGTCATGCCTCATTTGTGACTTAAAAGGGCTCTGGAACGCAAAATGCAGGTGAAAAAATATAGTGGTTTTTTGGTCAGTGGTAGTCAGATCTGAGTCAGTCTCTTTAACACCATTTAAGGAGGACTCATTTCATGATTTCTATAACCAAAGAACATTGGGTATGGTTAGCGGATACAATATCTGAGCAGCACTAAAAGAAAAATGGCGAATGCTGAGTAGCTAGGCTGAGGCAGCTGTCAAAATGCTTCACTCTCGTCTGAAGTTGCTGAAACCATGCTGAGTTCAGACTCTGAACTCAGCATGGTTTCAGCAGGTTTCAGTCAGTTTCAGCCGATAATTCAGTCAGAATAGGCTGAATGCTGTTCAACATTTTCGATTTCTGTCCAGATTTTGTATCGGCTAACCGTACCCATTGTGTTTGAGATTTTAGGACCTGAGTGTAATGAGTCAGAATAAAGGGGTTTAAGGTTATTAAATTAGACTTAAGCCCGGTTTCCACTGCAAGCGGAGCGGACACATTAATGACCCAGCGGGTGAAAAGAGTAAAAATGAGCTCGCTCTGGGAACGCAAAAACGATTTGTTGGTGGAAATACAATTATGTAGTTTGCGCTTGCGAGTTTAAAGGAGTCATTAATGTGTCCGTTCCGCTCGCGGTGGAAACCGGGCTTGAAGGTCGGCACTTTTTAAACGATAAATCTCGATGTCTGGAAGTTATTGAACTATCAGTTGGATTTTTAACCTGCTGCATTTCGTACTTGATTTCGTACTTAGATCCTTTCTAAGTTCAATATCAAATTAGGACCAAGCAGCGGGAGAAACTGCTAGAAAAAGCCCAAAACGTTCCACTCTTTCTAGTGTATTTGTATGTTAAACTCAGACAAAATTAGGTAAACTCACTGAAATAAAAACTCTCTTCCTCTCTCCTTACTTTTGCAGCGCCCGAAAGGATCCACAATGATTATAACTTTGTAAAACCTACCATCTAAGTACTCTTGTGGAGGCAATAATTAAATTGAATACTGTGGTGTGGACGTGAAGTATCTATAGCGCATTGTGTTCCTTTTCGACCTATGTAGGTATAATGTACTTACCTTAGATTAAAAGTACTTACACTGATAGTAAATAAAGTATTCATGGCAAAATAAATCCTGCTTAAAACTGGATCACACTTTCATAATATAGACAAAGTCTTATGTTATTTACCTCTGTAGAGCACTGTTATTTAAAACATCCTTTGGTACCTACCTAAGGTGACCAAAAAAAAAAAAAACATAGAGCCTTTCTATTTTTTGCATGTCATACAATATAAGTCAATAATTTATCCCCTAATGAGTCCAGAAAAAAGGAAATTGACCATAAATAAACTTTACAAAATATTTCAAGTTGTTGTGAACTTTTGAAGGAGTTGCTAAAAAGCGTTCTCTAGCCAAACTGTCAAAATTCCTGCAATAAAGTAGCAAGTTTATGATGGAGATAAGTACTTGAAGCTGAGTCAAGTGGTCTACTTAATTCATTGGCATTTTGACAGCAAAAAGAGCGTTTTTAAACCTTGGTGGGCGACGAACTGGTAGATATACAGGGTGTAAGGGACAGCCCTCCACAAACTTTCAGGGCTTGCTCAGTAGACGAAACTGAACAATCTTCCACAATTTTTTATCAGGAATTAAAAAAAAAATCGGCCTCACCATACAAAATTATATACTTGATTGGACAGTTTGTATGAAGAGGCCTATTCATTTTTTGATTTCGTGAAAAAAAAAATAGCAAGCCCTGAAAGTTTGTGGGGCAGCCCCCCGCAAACTTTCAGGGCTTTTTTTTATTTTTATTTTTTTAAGCGTGGTAAAATCATCAAATGAGTCCTCCCACCCCGGGCAGGGCGGGAGGGACTGTCAGACTTCTACTGACTAAAATCCACGGTGTCCTTCAATAGCCCTTTATGTTCCGGGGTCACGGTAAGGAAATAATCCCGCGACTTTCAGGGCTTGCTATTTTTTTTCCCTTACTGACCCAGATGAAGAATGTTAAAATGAAATAATTTTTTAGGGTTCCGTAGTAAACAAGGAACCCTTTTAGTTTCGCCATGTCCGTCTGTCCGCAGTATACCTCAGAGACGCACAGTACTATAAAGCTATAATTTACTGTAAATATACGAATTTGTTGCACCGAAAAAGTGGTAAAATAAAATCTCCTAAAATATTTTTTTAGGGTACCTCCTGTACACGTAAAGTGGGGATGTTTTATTTTTTGCTCGCGTACCCAGTGTGGGTATTAGTGATGTTGCGAATATCTGATTTTTGACATTCGCGAATGCGAATGCGGATGCGAATATTCAATTCCAATATTCGCGAATGCGAATGCGAATGCGAATATTCAGTTTTAAATCAATTACGTTTGATAATTTAGAAAATACAAAAAGAAACACTTTTTAATGTAACTTTTTAACTTATTTTTATTAAATTTTTTACTTCCTTTCTGTAACGAGAATGGAAAAAGTATGCAGGGTGATTTTTTTAACTGGTCGTGGTTGGCCTTATAAAACTAAAAGGAATGTCGAAAAACTATGAAAGGATCGTCTCGAGGCCGATTTTGACGAAAACTAAAACTGCATTTTTACTTCACCAGAATTTGATCCTTGCTCCAACTGGTTCGATTCCTGGTCACTTGGCCAGGATTACTGATTCTGCTAAAATCCCATGATGCATTTTTAGTTTCTGTCAAAATTGACGTCGAGACTCCTTTCAATGTTTTTCGATATTCCTCATAGTTTCGGATTTAGCCATCCACACCCCGTTGAACAATTCACCCTGTTTAAGAGTGGCTCTAAGAATGGCGTCAGTGAAAGAAAAACAGACAGAAACACGTTTATCTTAGCATGGTCATATTTATGATTAATTATTGTGATTGATTTGATGAACATTAATATTGATGAATGGCGAGAAAAAGGCAGATTAAACAAAAGATGAATGGAGAGGACGACAAAAGATAAGAATGAATGGAGTGTGTGGAAGAAGGAGTACCAGATATTCGTATTTTTTCAGTCTTTCGTATTCGCAAAATATTCGCATGAATTTTGCGAATGCGAATGCGAATGTCTAAAAATATGCGAATATCAGCATGATGCGAATGCGAATGCGAATATTCGTAACATCTCTAGTGGGTATCATTAAATAGGCCTTTAAAAATATTGATAGTTTCCATTAACAATTTTTTGATAAAAATATTCGTTTGTTAAAATATAAAGCTTTATAGTGCTAATTTTTGCTCGACTCGAGTGTCCCCCCCTCTACCAGCTAAACGGTTATGTTTGGGGGTGTGAAAAAATTCACATTAGTAGTAAATATAACGTAGTTTAAAAGAAAATTATCTTGACTAAGTAGGCTTTACAAGTTTACGAGTAATGTCTACCAACTTATAAAACGTACTTGGATAACATATTTTCCTAAACAAAATGTATTGGAGAACATGTTATTCAACTGCAAATGTAAGTTTGTCAACTTTATTTTTACGGCTATAATAGGTGGGTATGTTTTGGGGATAGGTAGGTTTTTATTGTCAACTATTTTTGACTAACTTCAAAAAAAGGAGGAGGTTCTAAATTCGTCGTAATCTTTTTTTTTATGTAAGTATTTTCCCCGATACCTCAAAGACGCCTGGACCGATTTTGGAAATTCTTCTTTTTAAAATTAAATTCAGCGAATCAGTTTAGTTACTTCGCATAAGTATTTTGATGGGCAACTACGGAACCCTACACTGACTTGGCCGGTTTTGTTTTTATCGTGCTAAATCAGTCAATCAAATAATTTATTTCAAGAAGGCCAGTTACAGGCACTTTTGAATTGTCAAAAGACAAAAGTAATATAAAATGATTTAAAAATAGAAATAAAATCAAATAAGTCCTCCCACCCAGGGCAGGGCAGGAGGGACTGTCAGACTTGTATTGACTAAAATCCACAGTGTCAATAGCCCTTACGTTCCGGGGTCACGGTAACTTGTTAGTCCCGCAACCCAAATAAATAACTTACAAAAGATTCACCGGTGAGTAGAGTTTTTTTTTTTATATTTCTGGTTTTGGTCTCGAACTAGCTCAGAGGCAAATATGAGGAGAAGAAAGAGCTCACCCAGAGGAAATTAGAACTCCTGCGCACCGACGGAACACACTAAAATTATTTTGGCGCTAGACTCTGATGTTGGTCGCGAGCCAGGCGGCTCTGGTGAGGCCTACCACATTTTTGTTCATTTTTATTCACAAATTGTGGAAAGTAATTAATTACCTTTGCAATGTAAATATTTATAACTCAAAGGTGACTGACTGACATAGTGATCTATCAACGCACAGCCCAAACCACTGGACGGATCGGGCTGTGGCATGCAGGTAGATGTTATGACGTAGGCATCCGCTAAGAAAAGATTTTGATCAATTCTACCTCCAAGGGGATAAAATAGGGGATGAAAGTTTGTATGAAACTTTGTAAATTTTATAAAATATACATTGTTAAGTTCCGACATCCACGCGAACGAAGTCGCGGGCACAGCTAGTAATTGTTTAAGGCTGCCTAATAAATCGATCATAGATAACTTTGAAAGCACATGGGACTTTTTTTTTTTTTTTTTTTAACGTGGTAAAATCATCAAATGAGTCCTCCCACCCCGGGCAGGGCGGGAGGGACTGCCAGACTTGTACTGACTAAAATCCACCGTGTCCTTCAATAGCCCTTTATGTTCCGGGGTCACGGTAAGGAAATAATCCCGCGACCCCGGCAGGCTTTGGCCCTCTGAGAGGGGGGGGCCCCGTCATTACGCTGACGATCTTTGAGGCGCGCGTGGGGGACACAACGCGCCGTCGACCCGGGCATGGTCCATGGTCGGGCAGCGAGTTGCCCTTTACTCGCTGCCCGCATGCCCGCGCCTACGGTGGCCGGAGATCGTCTAGCGACGTCCGTCGCCGTGGGCGTCCACCATCGAAGCACCTGGTAGTTGGGTATTATTGGAAAAGTCTTGGACAAGTTTTCAGTGTGCTTGAAACTCCTTCCTAAAAATGCAGAACAGGCTGCAGGCTGTTCTCGGATTACATGGGAAGTTGCCCGCCTCAAGCTCTTTCTAAAATTAATATTATAATCTTATAGTGCCATCTCTTGTTGAGTAGCAAAACTAAATGTCAAATTATATACAATAACGCCATCTACCTAAACGTTGTAGTACTAATTTAGTCATCCACTTTGCTACTTAAATATTGCTCTGACACATAGATGGCGCTACTCTACTTAGTTAATGAGGAATCCAAAAGATGGCGTTAACTGTAAGTTTTCTCAAAAGCGCAATAGAGGGCGCTAGTATTCGTTCCAAAATGTTATGGTAGAATATTTTTAATAAAAATTTAGTCGTGACATTACATGTTAAAACATTATAAGGATTCCGAGTAATACCACAGGAAATACTCAGAAAATTAACCTTTGTCGGAATTCTGTAGACAATCAAAAATGTTAGTATGAATCATTTCAAACTAAACAAACAAGTGTATCAGATTAATTAGTAATTAATTGACTAATCATGTGCCACGACCGCACGCGCGTTAAATTTCGCCGAATCACTGCCCCTATCTCAAAGACGATCGCCGAATCGATTCACTCGAGCCAAATAATCGAATAATAATCGAATTATTCGATTGTTCTAAGTCCACAACTCGGTGGGTGGGCAATCGATTGCTCGCTAAGATTACTAAATGGGTAATTCTACGTCACGATCCGTGTATTAACAAATAATCATGTTCTTATGTTTAGCGGAGTGATTAGATACTGGTATTCTTTGTTTTCAATACAGAACGTCGCGGCGTAGTTTAGAGCATTGAAAGCTTATTTTGATGATGACGTATAAATATTACGGCTCATACCCGAAGTGCGGTTACACCCAGGTTTAACCGGCTAAACCTAGGTGTAACCGACCACATGCGGTTAAACCTAGGTGTATCCTTCCTTCATAGGAGCAAGTCGACGGAGCCCCGCTTCGCTGGGCTCCTACTTCCGCGTGGTTTTAAAAAAAATAATTACCTCTTCTAATCTAAATTGTCTGAGTCGGGGTGCCAGGAAGTCCCGAAGTTAGACCTAGTTCTAACCGGCTTAACCTAGTTCTAACCGAAGATAAGTAGGATACACCTAGGTTTAACCGCATGTGGTCGCACTTCGGGCTTTAACCGTAATATAAATAATTTACTATCTACTAAGTTCTGTCTGTGCCTTTCTGTAGGTTGGAAAATCTTCAAATAAGTCCACGCTCTGGGTGTGGTGAAGCGAAAGGTACTGTCGGACTTGTATTGACAAAAAACCACTGTACTCCTATGTTTGACCTTTGATAGCTCACAGTCAATGACAATTGCTCACAGGATATCATGTTGCTGGGAAAAGATCTCCCCCAAGCCCCGATCTTTTAGGGGTACTTAAAAGGTAGTTGTCCAGGGCTATCTTAAATCAGCGCTTGCAGTTAATTGTCTCTTAGCACTCAACACCCAAGAGTTTGTTGTGTCTGATTCCCGGTTGGTTCCATTTAGTCCTGAGTTGTGCATGTCTGATAAGATTCAGTAAAGAACACGGTTATCAATCAACTATTTATTGTTCCCATTGGGATCAAGACACACAATAATTAGTAACCATTTTTCAGAGCCGACCCCAGAACGGACGCCATGACATACAGGCACAAGACAAACCTTGATACAGCCAAGTGGCTGTGTTGCCGCACAACAGAGTTAATCCCCTGTTTTCACTCCGCTGTCTTATTCCAAGTGGTCATCCTGCTATGTGACATCCAAAAGTAGGTACTTGATTGTGTTCTACTAGCGAACCGTTTAGGCGCTCCTTCTCCGCGAGCATTCACCTGTAATGTAACATAAAAGTGCGCAATTTGATGTTCTATTGTGTTCGAATGTTTGAATCTGTAACGTTACATTACAGGGAATGCTCGCGGTGAGGGAGCGCCCTTACAAAAAACTTCCCCTGAAATCCCTCTGTCTGTTCACAATTTAAAATCCGATGCGTATATAGTTTGGAAGGTTTCAGCGTACAGAGGCCGGGAAGTGACTTTTGTATATTATATAGACGATAAAGAAATTAATTCCATAAAAAGCCTTAACTAAATAAATAATAAAGAAATCAGTGTTAGCATTTGAAAAAGGTTTCATGCCATATAGCTTAGCTTTAACTTCCATAGACACATAAAGCTCTACAGAAATGCTATTTCTAAAACATCAAAATGACAGCTATTCATTATTTATAAACAAATATTGAATAATGGGACAGCTAAATTGTGATGTATTTAGTGAACCCAACGATGAATAAATAAGTCAAAGTGATACGTCTATCGACAAGAGACTAGAATGTCCGGCATGATGACGAAATTCCGTCACCTTCCGATGTCCAGACATTATCCGTTATTACGAGGAATGGTGTCCTATGCCATCATCTGGCCAACTTGCAGTATCACACAGGTATACTTAGAACACGGTACTAGCATCCACGACGCGAATTGGGCTAGAGCAGCTCGATTCGGATTCTTCGGCGCTTTCTGTATGGCACCAGTTTTCTACGGCTGGATGAAGTATTCCAGTCGATTCTTCAAACGAAATGATCTGAAGACAGCAGTGTGTAGGGCTGCTATAGAGCAGGTGTCATACAGCCCTGTTGCGTTGGCGTATTTCTTCTTCGGAATGAGTCTTCTAGAAATGAAGCCCATCGAGGCTTGCGTGCAAGAAGTTAAAGCGAAGTGGTGGCCGACTTATAAGATCGGCGTCATATACTGGCCGACTGTCCAGACATTAAACTTTTATTTTATCTCAGAAAAGAACAGGGTTGTGTGGGTGAGTGCTGCTAGTTTTATTTGGACCGTTTTTATGGCACACATGAAGTCGAGGAAAAATGTAACAGAGAACGGGAAGTCCACTTGAACAGAATGTTTGGTCAGATTTTTGGTTGTAGTCTATGGTTCCAGTTGTAATTTTCGATTATAATGTTTTAAAACTTTACTTTTGATTTTCCGTTCGATGACGATGACGAAGCAGCTGTTTCTCAATAATAACATCTAATATATCAGTTATATCATCTATTGTTTACCTGAATTGAAGCTATAAATAAAATTTGAAAAATTGAAATATTACTTACTGAGAGTTAAAACATACCGCTTCAAAAGCCAATGATTGTCGGCAAAGTTGGGCCTCAATCTGTTCTGAATCTGACAAAAGCCTTCTATACTAACCCTACGTTCTTTCGGATATCTTCAAGTGTGGCTAACGATTTCATTCACCATCAATAAGCAAAGGGTCTAAAAGAAGCATTCTTCATTTTTTGTCCAAAAAGAGGACAATATGATTAGAATTAATAATGTGAATGAATTTTTATTGGAACGTTTTTATTGAACATTAATCATGTTTTGTCATCGGACGCAGTTAATGTTGGCAGTGAGTTTATAGCTTCGTGGGTTTTTTTGTAATTTTGGATTCTTTGTCAAAAAGTAGTGGCTCGATTTTGATTAAGTATCACTAAAATGTTGTGTTGAAAAAGGGTAGCTATTTTCCCCTGCTTCTTTTAAGTGATCAAAGCTAATCTATCGCTTTCAAGTTGCTACTTTTGGAAAAAGTTAAATGAAATAGAAATTACGATGTACGAGTATCTCGATTTACTGCTGATGCCTCTCTAAATTATACAGCTCGCTTAATCCTTAGCTGTAAGAGTATAAAAGTAAGGAAATAACAGAATAGCTAAAGAATTCCTTAGTAACTGCACGAAATGGAGATACCTACTGAAGTTTCAAAAAAGTCTTGAGCCCCAAGTGGAGCGAAATGTACAATCAGACTTTTTTTAAATCCACCTCTTTCCGATTCCGCTAGTCGCCCTTTGTGTTTCAGGGCCACGATTTCTTTTTATGATAGACCCCTGATATCGGCAGGCATTTGGTTCTATAGTTCCTGTTAGGAGGCCTCGTCAGCTTGTAGACAGCTTCTTGAGAATGAAGTCATACTGGCATCAAGAAAACCTAAGTAGGAAATTGTTGTAGATTTGTACCCAAAGAATATTATTGTCACACCATTTGGTGTTGAAGGTCAATAATCGGTTCTTGCTACCAACAAGCTTCTAACCCACACACAATAATATAATATTTTTCTCATCTCCCTGCCGTATTTCATACAACAAACACCATATTTATCGGTCTCAAAACGTCTGTTTCAAAGCCTAATATATGAACACACGTCGTCGCGTCGGTGCCTGAACCTCATGGCTACCAATTTGATATAGGCCCCATAAACCATGGGACACAATGTCGCGATATATAACGCCACTGTCATCAAAACAGTGACTTTATTTTATTTATTTTGAGAGGAGTCCGGCGTCCATTTTGTGGGCAGTTGATTTTGGTGAAAGTAAAATACTTATGAAATGTATGTGGAGTGACAATGGCCCGACGGCTGCGGCGTTGTGTTTTCGATTGGAATGATATTGAATTTTATTTGATCTAAGATTTTGGAAGTTTATCCAAGCTTATGTTCTTATGGTAATTAGTAAATTAGTTTCCAGGGATGTGCCTTAACAGGCTTTGCACAGTGTGGTGCTGGAGTTGGTATTTAAAAGGTCATCCAAGTGCTGATAGTGATCACCGGGGTGGTCTTAGTTAGACCAGGCGCCTCATGAATGTTTCCAAAAAAAAAACTAGTTAAGTTATACACATGTGTAAGTAACAAAACCATATCACATAATTATGTATTTCTAAAATTTATTCGATATGCTTCAAGTCTAAGTCTTCAGTGTTAGTGATACTGTTATTTAGACCAAATGGAAGTCAAATCATTAAAAAATCAAATAGTCATTTGGATAGCCAATAACTAATCTTTTAAAGACAACGTTTTGCAAATACATCCGTTATAAAACCACTTTGGAATACCATACACCTAATTGACGATGGTTAGCGTTATCAAAATCATTTGCAAAGACAGATAAACAACTAGTTTCTCCAAAATAAGCATCAGACTTGCTTTTTACAGCTCTAACATAACAACTTTATCACTTGCTCTTCACATCAAAATGTCGCACTTTACCGTTTCGCCAATTTGCGTCCCCTCGCAAATTAGCCGAGATTGTTCCTCCGTACTATCTCAATCCATATACATTAAAATTCGTCCGTTGGTACGATTAATTAGGCAGATAATGGCGGTGTTGTATCGTTGCTACCGGCTACTAACATAGCCCACAAAAGCGCCGAAACAGGTCCTTTTTCACTTAACGATCTCGAGTCGACGTTGCTTCCAAAAAACATTGCTAAAAAAATATACTTTTACCTGAACCTCGGGAGATGTGTGGAGTTGCTGATACCGTTTCTGAATAAGTAAAATGTAAACATAACCCTCCTTCTGGCGCAGTCGGGTAAAAAGCTAGATTTGCCTTCTAAAAGCTCAAAATGATTTGGTAGATCAGTCAATAAGGCAGATAGAGTCAGACATGGTTTAAGTCTCTATAA
Source organism: Agrotis clavis (assembly GCA_954870645.1). NCBI lineage: Eukaryota > Metazoa > Arthropoda > Insecta > Lepidoptera > Noctuidae > Agrotis > Agrotis clavis. The sequence goes on from OX940940.1 coordinate 7,933,216, forward strand.
AAGAAAATTATTAAACATATTTTAGTATGCTATTGATTTTTAATAATTTTATGACAAGACATTATTATAGTGAATGTCTTAAGGGCACTAATCAGAATCGATTCCGACCTAAACTTATGAATGATTCAAACATTGTCGTCAGCATCACCTTCCTTTGTCCTTGTTATAACGTAGATTATTTTCTTTCATTCAGTGAAATTAAAGGTGGTTCAAACAGCTCTTTAAACATCCAAAAGTGAACTATTTCACGGTACACCAAGAGGTCTATATTTTGTTAAAAGATAAAACTGACCAAAATCACAAGACATAAAGAGATTTTTTGTCGCAGTCCCACACTCCTGTCCTCACCTGTCCCGACATTATTTATAGTTTTGTAAAAATCGCATCAAAAACTTCACAGCAGTGTAATAATCGATTTAATTTCTGACGTCACGTATAATTAGTGTGAAATATGGACGTGAGAGGTCGTTCGGAAAGTTTTTTGCGACGAATTTTTTACTTTTTTTCGTCGCGGGACAAACTTTTGTATTTTTTCGGTGTGGACGTAGAATTTAGTCCAATTTGAGATAGGAAATTGGTGACATTTTCGTTTATAATTGGTTACTGTTTATGATTATTGAGAATCTAAGTTGTTTGTGGAGGGAAGGAAACGCAGTTTCTTTCCATTTCAAGGAAATGAAGAACGGTTTTTAATGTTCTCTGTTTTTAAGCTGAGCACCACACTTGCGATTATTTTACTTCATGTGGACAATTATTTTGGTATATTGGATAGAGAGAAAGAGTGAATTGAATCAACATCTAAGTTAGAAGTTCATTTGAAGTTGGTCTCGTTGTAGTGGCAATCAAGCATGGCATCGTAGGTTCCATTCTCAAGTCAGGTAAAGTGCTACTGAATTTTTACTTCAAGTATTTCAGAAACCCGGCCCATTACGTTGAACCTTACCTCACTTTGATCGCATAAAAGATGTGTAGAAGTGTTGAACAACCTAGTTTGACTAACAGCACCGTAAGTTATCCTTAATGATTAAAAAAAAAAAAGAATAAAGCGAAGACAGAACACACGACTAGTGCAAAAATATAAATAACCAAATCAAGACATAAAAAGTTTCGTACTGCGAAATTTTAATTACAACAAGATTATGATATAACGAGTATTATGAAGATATTAAAAAAGTATCCATAAAAAGTTTACGACCAATTTGGTTTAGGTTCGATTCCCGCAGCATAAACACACAGTGGACGCTTTATAGCCGAACTTAAGGGGGTAGTAATAGCTTATCAAGTGTATTCAACCAACCAGTGTATTTTGAAACCGGAAAAAAATGGAACTAAGTTTGACATTGTACTAAATTTGACGTAACTTTGACAGTTTTCTGTGCAAATGGCGCCATTTTGAAATAACAAGAGATGAAAAAGGCGAATTACTAAATGAAATGACGAGAGGTGCCTAAAGGCGGCGAATCAATAGTTGAAAAAGAATTAAATTTGACATAAACATGACAGTTTCTTTTGAAAGTGGTGCCATCTTCGAATGTCAAATATTCTGGTCTTTGTCAAGTTTTTTCTTCGGCAGAAAGATGTTCATTAATCTGTTTGTGTGATTGAGTTGTTTCATAATCAACAGTCGTTAGAGTGATGTTATGCTTTTAATCTTAATTATTAAAAGGATCATTTTGATTGCTCCAAAGACAATTATTTTGATATCGATCTATCGTCGATGTGTGTTTTATACCATGTTTTAATTGAAAAGAGCTTTGTAAAAGACCTGACTAGACAATTTCAAAGAGCGATAAAATCAAAAACTTTTGTTTTTTTTTTAATTTTCGTTTAATTAAAAAAAAAAACTTAATAATTATGTTTTTTACAAATTGTCTATGAAGAAAGCTGATCGGAGAATTACCCAACGTATTGAGAACATAATGAGATAGATTCGTTAATTGCTCACAATTTTTAATCCTATTCTTGCTTTTAAACGTTTTATAATGAATTTAAGGTTAAATAATGGAAGTTCCAGATTGAGTCACAATCTTTAAATTCGAATTAATTGTTGGGGCGTCCACAAAAAAGAAGATTTGTTGTTTCATCCTTAGCAAAAGAAAAAAAGATAGGCAGCAGCCGCCGTCTTCCGGCAACCTTATTATATTTTTATGATAATTAAGATATCATGAAAAAAAAGATAAATTTTATTTTGGCTCCGCATAATAGGTGGGCGGGTCCCTAGTGGGGGTCCAAACTATGGAACTCTGACAAATGAAGTTATTGTTTAAAACAAAATTAACTTTTAACATTCAACCAGCAGTTTTTTTTACATTTGAAGCTTTATGTTTGTAGAAATTAGACTGAAATTCCTGTGATTTTATTTCAGGAAGCCATTTTTGGCTTAGCAATCAGTTTTTTCTTTTTCCCTTTTGCGTTTGACGTGAGTAGTAATTAAAAGTAAAAATTATTGTGATTGGTTTTGGCAAATTGCAAATTGGCTCTTTATAAATTTCGAAGACAAAATTAAAATGGAGTTTCCTTTTTATTTTATGACTGCGTTAATTACTTAGTCACATTGGATATAAATTAAAGACATTCGTTTCGGTTTTGAAATGAATTTGCGTGGGAATTAAAAATTATTGCCGAATTTCTACCTAAAATGATTTGATTGCGAAACATCTTTTGTCGCAATCATCATGATTTTAAAATCTTGAATCAATCGAGATCGAGGTGTTTCGATTGCATCGCTGCAGCATGTATAGTTTGAGTCATTTAACCTCCTGCGCAGGATAAATACCAACCTCATTTTCATAGAACAAATTATTTTCATTTTTTTTAACAATTGCATAAAGATAATTATTTTTTATGTAGGTCTAGGTAGGTACTCATTGCGCAAAAGTTGTGTAAAATCGACACAAAAGGAGAAATAGAAAGCGAAGTTTAGTTTGGATGCATACTAATACTAAGAGGGCTGTTCGAGAAGGCCACTGGAAGGTGCTGTGCTGGGGACGCTTATGACCAGCAGTGGGAAGCATAGGCCAGTTAAGATAAAAGTTAAGTTTGTGGAATTTTTCATAATGTAAGAAAAAAACATGTTGCGCCTACTCCGAGAATGGGGTAAGGTCAGAAACATGATGATTTAGCATCCATTTCTAACAAAAAGCTCAATTTCCCATAAAAAAAGCAAAAAACTTTAACACCATAATTAAATCATCACCTAAAAGTCTTAAAACCTCATCTCGCTCATAATTGTACAGGATACGACATTTAACCGAACTTATCCGAAGACACACGAGACACATCAGTCAGTTCGTCAGCACTTCATCAAACGGTCGTTAAACAAGCAATAAATAAAGTTGTGACAGTAAAACAAAACACACTCGTTTATGAGCCGGCCATGACACTGACGACTTTGAGAGTGACGAAAGTGACAATGACATTGTGACAATTTGTTTTTTTTTTTATTGTGGTATAATTGTCAAATGATTCCACCCACGAGAAAGACTGTCAGACTTGTACTGACTAAAATCCACGGTGTCCTTCAATAGCCCTTTACGTTCCGGGGTCACGGTAGCTCGTTAGTCCCGCGACCCCGGCAGGAATTCATGTCTACTTACGTGTTTTTTTATTGGTCCAGGATTAAAAGAGAGGCTTGATTAAAATGGAATCCATAACACTTGTTTTCTCTGAAATATTCAGCAGAGTTGTATACAAGGTGAATTTGATCCTCACTAGTGACACTATCGATTAATGTAATAATACAGCGTGTGTTTTTTTTTCCTAAATCAGCGAGTTTTGTTCCTGGCCAGGATTATGGATATTTCCAAAATCCAACGATGCAGTTTTAGTTTTCGTCAGAATAGGCCTCGAGACTTCTTTCAGTATTTTCAATATTCCTCACAGTTTCGGATAGCGCCATCCATGCCCATATGGAAAATTCACCCACATGTTAAGTCAGTAAAAGAAGCCCAAAAGATTTTTTTACCTACTAAGTTTTTATTAAAAAAATCTTTAACATTAAGTATAAAAGCCTTCTCCTAATTTAAAACTTTGAATGAGTCGCGATCACTACGCCAAAGAAGCAATCAGGCCTTTAAGAACTTTCAAAACTAGAAGTAGAAAAAAAGAGATAATCCAAAAAAAAATCTACATGCATCGTTTAATTCGTTTAGATTTGCAAAACCAAAATCACGTCATCGTAATTCAAAGTGACAACTGTGAAACGTATGCGCCGGCGCATCGACCACAATGTTGTAGAGGGCGCCACGTGTGATGTCAACGGAAGAGTATTTTTAACATGTTTTACTAATGCTGTTAGCGCTTCTTAATAGAATATACCTGGAAGGTTTACATGGAGCTAAATGAAGTGCTAGAGAATTAAAAGCCGGAAGTGTTTTAGTTTTGTCCAATTTTTAGGGAAGGACTTCTATTGAAACATTGCAGTAGGTATGCAGGCAGACGCGTATTTTTTTTTCGAAGTGAAGATTGTGTATTTATTTGAAGCTTCATAATTGGTATTAGATAATCATATTATCATCTCAGTTGTAGAATAACTTCAGAGGTCAATGGACTTTGCCTTAGATTAAATTCGCATACAACTGCTACCAGTCATCCTGCAAAGATTTTTGTTCGGGAGTGAACTAGTAAAATAAAAGCCAATTCACGTTTCCTCTAAAAAAGCTACTCCGCTTAACCCCATGTAGACCAACCACAGAACACCCACAACTATCCACACCAAAAACACAGTACTACCAACCGAATAAATTGTAGAAAAAAACATCAACGGCGGCGAGATAAATAAAGTTGGTGTAAAGACTCTGAGAGCGATAATTACTGGCCGTGGCGGAAACGGCGCGATTAGTGGCTAAAAGCCGTTCCTTTTAATGGCTTTTGAATAATTTAGCCAGATTGAGCCATCGTGGCCGTTGGAGGGTTAATATGTTACGTTATAGCTACTGTGCTGCAAAAAGAAAAGGTGTTTCTTTAAGTGGTGTAACGGGTTCGATTCTTGATTGGTGTGTTTTTGGCATGTGTTTTTAATTTGAGCTGATTGGTTATGTAAATTTTTGAGGGTTAAGTAGTTTCGCACATTATTTTAATAATGCTTTAATCTTGTTGATTGGTGATTGACGATCATACTTTAAAAATGTCATTAGAATAATTATGGTTTTTATCGAGTTTGTCAAACAAATGATCCGGCTTCATTGACCGCTTTTTTTAAAAATAGCTCTTCCGTTGATATTACCAAATGAGATTTATCAGTGGCTAATTAAATTTTTTGAAGGACATAGAAGAAGAAGCATCCTTAAATTTGCAAAATAAACCAACATTGGACCGCTGTTTAACCGGCAAAAAGGAACACTTCTTGAATTATATACCTAGTACCTACCTATTAACATGAGACCAATCAACATACCATCAGACATGCATGATACGTCAACACAAACATTGGTACACGTCACTTGATACTCAAACCTCAATTTTTCCCCCCATCGAGGTACCTAATTACCAGCTAACAAGATCTAATTCTAGTCGGACCAACAGGTTCCTCTAACGAGCGGCGCGGGCGCGGCAGAGGGGGGAAGGAGACAGGGGGGAAGGAGGAGGAGCGGTATCAGCGGGTAATGCCGGGTGATGTCTCAATACCTCCCAGTGTGGCTGCCTATTATTTCTGTCGCACACGATGCGGTTGATGTGGGCTTGCGTGGAGTAGGATTCTGAATTTAATAATTTTCTAGGGTTGTGCCGATCCTGCTGGGGTCGCGTGACGAACGAGTCACCGTGACCCTAGAACGTAAAGGGCTATTAAAGGACACCGTGGATTTTAGTCAGTACAAGTCTGACAGTCCCTCGCGCCTTGCCCTGGAAGGGAGACTCATTTAGTTGTTCCGATTTTTTTTTGTAATAGCACCGACACGTTATTTCCAGCTCATTGTCAATCCTGAAAGCCAGAATTAATAGTAAAGACTTAAGACTACCAGAAAATAAAACCCAATAACTCGTAAATCAATCAAAGTCAATAGGTACCTGGATATCGAACCCAGGACCAATTTTTAGCAGTCACGAATTTGAGGTGGTCGAGGAATGAACAACATTGATGTATAATTTTAATTTGTCGAAGCTGATGACTGCTCTTAAAATCCCACAGTACCAAGAAGTGTGGAAGGATTTAATTGCTACTGATTAATTTAACTTTTATTTATGCTAATGTATTAAATACAAGAAGCCGTTCCCACTCCAGCAATCACCCCCTATTTAGCTTGTACTAAAGCGTGGTGCATACTTGTGCACCTACAATGCGTTCATGTGTTGCTCTTCATGCATACCTGCCCTAATATCAAAACGACTCTCAACTTCCTTTCATAAATGCAAACCCAACTCTATTTTCTATTAACAAAGGTTCAGTTTCCTAGTTCAACTAAAATGATTTACCCTACTGCAAGTGCAACCGTGTCGTGTCTCTTCGTCATTTCAAAATCGAATTTAATATCCTTGTGGTAAGAATGGTTTTTGTTTGGTGTAAGATAGTGGTAATGTCATTTTGAAAATGGAAAGGGGATTTTCAGATTTTAAATTGTGTTCTTTTTAGAAGGGTATATAAACAGAATATGAAGGAATTGAAATGAACCGTAGCTTGTTATTTTTAGAGTCTATTTTCAAATTGTAGGGTAAAAGTTATAGGTTAATAAGGGGTAAGGTAGTGAAGAAGATAGTGTGAGGTTTGGTGAATCGCGAGAAAGTAGCGCTATTTGCTACCGTATCGCGCGCCATCGCGGCCAGGCGTGCTCAACCTTCGGTGACCTCTGCTGCGTCTGAAATGAAGCAATAACAATCAATAAACGATTTTCTTTTACAAATCTTGGCATGGAACAGTTGCACCTAGCTTTAGCGATTTGGTTTACATGTAGGTATGTCCATGATGGTAATCGAGAGGTATGGATATACCTGTAAAGGTAATGTTTTATGAAAAGTTGTAGGTATTTTATGGAGTTAAGAAATAAAAAGTTTCTACGTTACGTTCACGACGAGTATAAACGCTCTATAAATAAATAATACTAAATTAATATTCTATCGCAATTTACCTAAATCTCGTTTTTTTCTTTTGACGGCTGCTTCTACGGACAAGATTCCGATATGAAAATACGATCGAATCGAGATAGATTATTAATTTAAGCGTTAATCGATTGTTCATTATATACATAATAGTCACTACTTGTCAAATAAACTTATTTTCTTTCTTTTTTTCATTACTTTATTCGTTTTAACAAAATCAGCAACTGATGATAAGTCGACGGGATTTAACTCTTGCAATAAGTAATTAAACACATTGAAACTACGAACGTCATAAAGTTCTTAATTTTTTCTTAAATTATATTACCAACTGTTGGTGTTACCTGATCCTTGCGTTCGATGTCACATCTGCCGCTTCGCATCCGTCCAATCAGCGGCATTATATGTTAATAGCCTATTAGAATATATGCCGCAGGGCTCTTCGCGCCGCCGCCCGCGCCAACCTATCTCCTCACCAACACAACACGACCCCACAGAACCATTGTCCACACTCCAATCACGGTTCAAGTTGAATTGGACGTCTGCTAATACGCTGCCAACTTATTCCACCCTTGATTTATGGAATTTTAGCAACTAAAATTGCAGTAATAAGGTCGTCAGTAACAGAAAATATAAGTCTGCAGCCGTTTTGCACGGTGGCTTGTTAGGAGAAGTGTTCATTGTTTTTGTTGTGATCTCTTATTGTATTTTATGTAAGTTAGTGCTTTGTTACCCATTGAGATCGTGTTTTTGTGGGTGGCTACTGGCACTTGAGTCAAAACGTTTTAATAAACCCACTATCTCCAACTCGTGTACAAACTAACAGAAACACAAAATTCTAAGAAGTTCCGGCATTAAAAATTTAATGAAAGAAAAAAGTAAAAATATTGAACGACCCATTCCTAAAACGTATCGGGTCCCGTTCCGTGCGCGGTGTCTTTGCTCGAGCGGCGATAAGATCTCTTTTATAATGTTTCAATTAACCAGTAGCCAGTATTTATTGGGGACACGATGAGGCGGCCGGCGATTCATTACCTGCCCGCTACGAATTAACAAAAAAATTAAAGGATACGCCGCATTTCAAAGTTAAAGCCAACACTACAATTTTAATGGGGATTTTTGTTCTTAAAAAATAAACATTAGAATTTAGAATTAAGTAGTAAGAGAAAATAAAGTGGCTTGCATTACAAAATTACAACTCAGCGCTTGTATTTATTATTTTTGCAAAACGTTTTAATTAAAGTTAACCCTATAAAACAATTGCCTAGCGATCAGATTGCATTAGTATTTCAAAGAATTTTTATTCTACCGTTTATTTGGAATTGAAATGTAAATATACGGAACCATTAGCGTTATTTATCGTTAAAAGAGACGCTTTTAGCGGACACATAAGAGCAAAAAAGCAGTGCGATTTGTTTATTTTCGAATAAAAAAAGCACCATGGCCGCGTATTATTCGAATTAATTCACCTGTAATTGGATTTATGGTGTCTCGGCTGCATATTTCCAAATCCACCCTGTGTGGTTGCTAATTATGCCGCTCTGTGGTATTTTAACACTATTTATTGTGCGTCCGCCATCTTAATTCTGCGTTAAGTGGTATTATCGTGGGACGATATTGGATTATCGATATTAACTACTATGTTGGATGATAAAGTTTTGGTACAAAGGCTACTTTGTTTCAGAGCAGAGGTATTTGGGCTTTATTGTGAAGACATAAAGGTTGTTATACAGCTGTTTGTTTATCCAATTATAGGGTAATGGAATATATTGGGGAGTTGGCGGAATCATCTGCTCATTATTGTAATCGCTGGTCATCTTGTCTGTAGATTGGTTGTTCTTTATCGGTTCGCATGTTTTAAGAACATTGGCTCAATAATTAACACTTGGCTATTGTTCAATTCAGTCATCAATACTTCCAGGTGAATGTCAAGTTTGTTTTTAAGGTGCTACAGTTGCAGTTATATTTATGTTAGATACTTTTATGATATTTTATGTTTATCAATCCGGAATTTTTCCTGCATTCTTGGTGCATTTGCAAACATTTAAAGACGTATACACAAACGTTCAGACACGAAACAACTGCTTGCAGATCACACAATTAATTATTTATTCCGAACGGGAATTGAACCCGCGACACACATCGCAGCAGTCTCTAAGCCACACGTGCCATTAGATGATCTTAACACTAATTTAGTTGTTGGGTTTATGAAATGCAACATGTGGTAATCCTGAGGGTGCACTGATACTTAGACCTGGATACTTTTATCCCGTATATGACGTGCCTTTCCGACATTTTTTTAGCATGCGAAGTCGCAGGCTATCTCCGAATTATTGAAATACCTCGTCAAAAGTCTCATTTCAGCGCATCTTTATCAGTCTACCATTACATTCACATGCCATCTAACTCTACCTCATCTCAGCCAGTGAGAACAATCTCTCACTGAAGACACACTCGGACCATCATTCAGCGTTATTATTAAACCTATTCAAACGCCATTCCATTTTAAAATACGATCAAAAATGTATACATGGCCGCCTTAAAGATACACTAAGGGCTTCGTGACGTGGTTACAAGTAAAAAAAAAGTATATATAAAATAAAAAAGATATATCGTAGCGCCATTTCTCGTTATTATTTCGGAAAACAATAGCGCCTCGGCTGTCACGTGAAGCGCGGCCCATGCAAATAATCATAAATAAATAAATAAAAAATAAATATGAGTCGAAAGGACGATGTCTTATTTTAGGGCCGGGTTCGCTAGCCCTGATGTTGACATGCTAGAAGTGGCATGCTCCTTTATGAATTAAGTTCTCTCACTAGTAAATTCTGAACTAGCTGTTTCCCGTACTTTCAGCCTCAGCTTCCTGCAGCTTTCTGCTCGGCTCCTTTTACTTGTAGCGTAAAGTTTTATAGCCTTATAGCCTTTCTCGATAAATGGAGTATCCATTTAGAAGATTTTTGCAATTCGAACCAGCACTTCCTGAGATTAGCGCGTTCAATCAAACAAGCTCTTTAGCTAACATAGAATATCAGTACAGTTTTTGACGAAAGTGAGAATATTTTCGTATGGCGGCTAGACATACCTATGTGTGGCCTTTATTAATCTATGGTAGTTGGAATAAACACCAACAAGTTGAGTATAAGAAACACACAAAAGTATAGCAGCAGCTTTGCAAAAAAAAATGGCGGATGTTTGGCAAGCAAAATGATACAAACGCCTTTGTTACACGGCTAAACCTTAGACTTACTTAGGCTTAGAGCTTACTTAGGTACCCATTGGCCATTTATCAGTACGACTTTCTCGTGGGATATTTTCTAACCTTCCGTGGGCGCACCAGCGCACCAGTGCCAGTGGTCAGAAATTAAAACATCTGTTGTGAGAGTAACAAGGTGCTACCGCAGTGCCTTATTAGAAGATTCTTGAAGCGACATATGGACTTGTCGAGTTAGGAATGTCTGTGGATTTATACGTTTGCTTGGCCCACGTAAAACTAATGAATTAATTAAGACGCGGGTGACTCAAAGTGGCGAGGAATTTAAGATTGGTTTATCTGAAACATGGTCCGGGATATTTAGGTAACGGATTATCCGGTTAGCTTTTAGATATCGTGTAGTGGTCGCGTCGGTTGCTAATTATTCGGAGCTTAGTTCGGTCTTTGTTGTATTCGGCACTGTCGTTAATAACTAACCAGTTAATTCAGAATAACTGATTCATGTCTGCTGTATTTGTCTCGATTTTAATGAGATCTAAGAGATTTAGGAAAAAGTCAAGTTTAAAGAACTAAAAACTCTTTTTCATTGTTCCTTGCTTTATCAAGCTAGTTTAATATTACATACCGCAGCATTGCGTTCATATTTATGGTGGCTTAACAAAATAAGAAAAAATGTGCGAAGAAATGTCGAAAGCTGGAAATACGGTGCAATCGTGAGAAGTAAGATCATTTCTTCTGTAATCAAATCAATGGGGGTTAAAGTTTGTTATCTTTGTGACTAACGAAAATAATTATAATTTTGTCATTTTTGTCTAGTTAACTAAGCACATAAAAAAGTTTAGAAAAAAGAACCATATTTATTTCGGAACCGTAACAAAAGAATAAAATATACAACAAGTAGATCGATGATGGCTGCAAAAATATAAAACTGCAGCGCAGCTACCAACGCCCTTCTACAGAAACAGAATGGAATTGATGCTCCGTGCAAAAAAGTGCTTAATTAGCACTGAATTTATAGCTATTAAAAAACGGATGGTATTTAAAAGTACTTCAATTTATTCCCATTTCATTTACCTAATTTTGCCTGTGTTCCACCAAATATACTAAATGTGCACCAAAATGTGTTCATTAAAATATGTCATAACGAGGTGTAATAAAAAAAAATCTACCTAAGCAGGGTCGACGAAGCCCCGCTTCGCGGGGCTTCTATTTTTGTGTACAAGGTTTAAAGGAACCTAACCAAACCGAACTTCGGGGTGTCCCTGAAATCTTGCTAAAACGAGTTTTAGATTTGGTGACCATTTATCCATTTTGGTGTACAAAAAGAATTATTGATGCGCATTTAAATTTTAGCCTTAAAAAACATTTAAAAAAAGGAAACCAAAAAAAAAACAGTACCTACAGGAGATAATGATTTGGGATGTGTGGGTGTTTGTGTTTGTGGCATAATGCATGTGTGATTTGTAGAGGTGGTATACATACAATAGTATATCCAGCAAGCCAACATCTTTGTATGCAGCGAGTTCGACATTGTCCAAACAAGGTACACTGTCGCCCCAGCGCCATCTTGAGGCGAAACAAATGTCCCCGTAATGAAAATAAAGTCATGCTGTACAAAATGTAAGTATTAACATTGTATGTTTAATACTTTCAGCCATGGACCTAAAAAAAAAGGCGGACGGAACTTCACTAAGAAACAATTGAAGCACCCATAGTAAGTCAGTGCGCTAATGTGGACAAGCCAGCACGCACACATTCACACCGTAGTAAGTCAGCCGTCGGCCATTACGCTTCGAACGACACTCGCGGTTTTATACGGTGTTATTTTGTCTAATAAAAATCAAAGTATGCCGTCATGTGTCGCAAAAACTTGTCTAAACCATAGTAGTTCAATTAAAAAAGCCAGGGGATCACTTTTCATTGTTAAGCATGTCAATTTGAAGCTTATTTCTAGATTTTACGTCAATAAATTTAATAAACATCTCGAAATCAATCAGTGTTGCAACTATTTCAAGGTTCAAATTATTTTAAAATTGGGAGATTTATATTTTATGTTACTATTCATCGTTATTGTATTCTTCTATATTTTTACAGATTTCCCCACGGCAAATGATGCATGGAAACATGATTGTATAAAAATAATAAGGGAGTGTAGACATGGAATAGGAATGTAGACGTGTGGGAATGGAACATAAAATAGCATTAATTCAATATTTATAGCCGAAAAATACTTAAACATTCGTTTTCACCACTTAAGTAAATTAGAAGGGATTTCTAGATGTGTCGATAGCAAAAGACAAGTCTACAAAAATTTGAATCACCAAAAGGGATTGTAAAACTTTATTAACATTAAACGAGTTGTAAATATTTTAATATCCAATGTGCTTAAATTATTTTACCTTTATTTTAAAAATAGGTATCCGTCACAAAAAAAATTGAAATTAAAGTTAAGTTCAAGGGAGATCTTAATTAAATATTGTTTAAAAATGGGTAATTTTTTCCTTCATCTGGCATCCCTATACACACGCACACATATTTACGCCGCCGCCATTGTGGTGCTTCAATCGTTTCTTAGTGAAGTTCCGTCCGCCTTTTTTTTTAGGTCCATGCTTTCAGCTATTTACTAGCGATATCGGTGATTCGTTTGCCGATGATCGATTTTATGAACTATTTTTTTTTGGGTATGATTTAAGCTGTCACCAATTTAATTCATTTTGTGTTTCTTAAATAATAGGGTTTGCCCTCAAAATAGTAGATTTGTCACCAAAATGTAGTCACCAAACAATATAAAATCAATTCCACAATAAATTACCGAAAATCATGGAGATATGGGGTCAAGTACCAAATAAATAGTTTTGTATGTATTATAATAGGTTTGTCCTAATAGTATTTAAGTAAAGATAGGTCGACGGAGCCCCGCTTCGCGGGGCTCCTATTTCTGTGAGAAAGGTTTAAAGTAACCTAACACGAAGGGGATGGCGGGGTCTTCATCCCCTTCGAACCTAACCTATCCGTTTCGGGGTGTCCCCAGTCCCGAGCTCGCTTCGCTCGCTCTTACATCCTTGGTCCATTTGTTGACTACCACCTTTTGGTGACAGATCTACCATTTTGAGCACCAAGCTATTATTCAAGCAATAAAACTATTATTATAAGACGACGAAGTTTATATTCATGTAATGCACTACAATTTTATTGGTAATCCATCTCATATTTTACACATTATATTAACAATAATTTGGTAATTCATACCTGGGAACACTCTTTGTTTATCTGAGAACGAAAATATTTCGTGGCGATAGATCTATTTATTAGGTGATACAACTTGATGACAAATATAAATTTTGGTGACAAAAAATATAGTTCCCTTTTTTTTTGTTTTTAACTTTTCTATATCTTCTCTCGTTGTGAACTTAGTGGCCTATGAAGCCATAAGAAGTTAATAATATAGAGGTGCATACTTTTATTATTCCCCTTTGATACAAAAGTTTAGAAAACTACGCAGTTTTTAAAATTCAATGAAAATGAAAATCCTTTCAGTCGTAACCTCTTTGATCTAAAACATTTTACAAACGACAGAGCTCGAATGCTTGACGTAAACTAAAAACAACGATTTTTGAGTCCTAAATGCTATTGGTTACTTTAATTTAAGTATCCATTTATCATTTAGGATCAAAAGCACTATCAGTATTCCAAAAAAATAAAAATAAAATCTATTTAGACATGTCCTTGTGGTTGGCGCCTGAGGCAGGACTGCTATCATGTGTATTTACCCAACTACGACTGCAATGAGAACCAACAGTTTGGAAAATACCAACAATAAATACATAGTAATACACACATCAAAAGTGTCTAGGGATCAAGCATTTTTATGCGGATTTCTTGAGATTGAGATGTGGCTTTGTAATAAATTTATGATTTTATAAATTTATATGGATCCTTTTTGGTGCATTTCATAATTTGAATCAGGAACTGTAAATCAAATTCGAGTAAAAGATGAAAATCAGCTGTCAATATTTTCCCTATAAAAACATACAACGCATTGAAGACATTATTAGTGCTACTGTTTCCCTACTACTGATTAAAACCAACGTTATTATGGAGCGGCGACGTCATTTAAGCAGGGAAGAAATGCTCAGAGCCGTGGAAATGATAGAAGCTGGTTCCTGGCAACGTACTGTGGCTTTAGCTCTGAATACAAGTCAGAGTGTTATCAGTCGACTTTGGACACGTTACCGAAGCACTGGTACCGTGGCTGAGCGCCATGGAGGACGGTATCGTTGCACCACACGGAGACAAGACCGATACATTCAAATCTTAACTCGAAGAGCTCCAACAATAACCGCCATGATGTTAGCCGTGAGGCTTCATCACTCTTCAGGGAACTTAATTAGCGACCAAACAGTCAGAAACCGCTTGCATGAAGTGAACCTTCATTCCCGAAGACCGCTACGGGTACCACCTATAGCAATGCACAATCGTAGGATTCGATATCAATGGGCTCTTGAACACAGAAATTGGGCAGAAGAACAATGGCGTTTCGTGTGCTTTTCTGATGAGTCTCGTTTTGGTATGAGACCGGATACAAGACGTATACGACACTGGAGAACCCCTGGACGCCAACAGCGATTAAAATCTTGCCAGGAAGTCCATCCTTATAGTGGTGGAACCATCATGGTATGGGCGGGTATTTGGATCGGCGGATGAACTGAGTTGATTTGGATCAGAGGCAACCTCAACGCTCAAATTTATGCTGAGACGATTGTATCAGACGTCATCGTTCCTCTACAAGTGCAAATCGGTCCCTTATTTCAGTTAATGCATGATAATGCACGACCGCACACCGCAAGAGTTGTAAGACAGACTCTCGCCGCAGCTAACATCAATGTCCTGCCCTGGCCTGCTCAGTCGCCAGACTTGAACCCGATTGAGCATGCATGGGATATGCTACAGAGAAGAGCTCTGCCGAATATGGAGGGTATCCAGTCGCAAGAAGACCTTTTTTTGTTGTTGCAACGAACATGGGCGGCCATTCCACAGCGTGATTTGGATGAACTCATTTTGAGTATGCCAAACCGATGTTCTTGTGTTGTTAGTGTTCGCGGTAGAAACACGGATTATTAATTGTTTAAGTTACCCAATAAAATTTTAAAGAAAACTGTTATTTCAGTCTTTTTTTCGAACTTTAATGTTAGTGGTTCAAATGTCAAAAATCCCTTTATTAGGAAAATGGCAAATTTCTTTATGAATGCAAAGGTGACTTGGTTTATCGTTACTGTGACAAACGATAACACTTTATTTGATGAATCCTTAAAGAACATTTTAATTAATATCAATCAGGAGAAAAGTTATTGCAAAAATATATGTTGATCCTTAGACACTTTTGATGTGTGTATATAAAACAAAAGAATTAAATAAAAATCAATAAGCATTATCCCAGTTTTCCCTCTAAAAACTCAAACGGGGTGGCTTTTCACGGCAAAACAACAAACGTACGAGTACATACATCACTTGTTATACATAGTTATATCTACATAAGCTATAAATTGGCCCAATCCATGGGTTTTATTATGTGAGCAAAAATAGCAGAACGAATGCCAGGGTGGGTGGGTAGAGGAAATCCATTACCAACCGTACTACCATTCGAAGCTAACCGTAGAGTTGGACGAATTAATGTCGATAATTTAACTGAGGAGTGTATTTTTTTTTATCGTGGTGAAACCATCAAATGAGAGCCACCAGGGCAGGGCACTAGGGACTGTCAGACTTGTACTGACTAAAATCCACGGCATCCTTCTGTAGCCCTTTACGTTCTCGGGTCCCGGTAATTCCTTAGTCCCGCGACCGATGAGTATAACTAATGTATAATTTGATAGAAGTTTGGTGGTCCCGAAATCAAAATTAAATTATGAAATTTCTCCTGATATTCGTATTTTTATTTTGTTGTCTGAACACTTCGTCACTTCTAAACTTTGTTGGTAAAGCAAAAATACTGCTGTGGCTGTATTGCCTACTCTCGAAGTTATCAGTTGTTCAGTACTTAATATACAATATTGAATAAATACACAAGTAGAAAAATTTAATGTAAAATAGGAAATGCAAGCCTTGATTTTATTTGTAAAGAAGAATCAAAATTAAAATATTGAATTGATTTGTTTTTCCGTGTCTGAAAGTAAAGTCTGGAAGTTTGTTACTATGTCTCATAACCAAATAAAATAGTGAATATGAAATAACACTTAAACTACGCTTCCATCGTATTATTTGCAGCCTACGTAATGGTTCAATTTTATTTTTGTACTTTAACACTAAAACCCACCATTCTATCGACAAAATCCTCAGCACATCACTAAAAAAAACATATTAGAGTGCACGTATTCACATTTTCTAATCTATATTCAAATTGGCGCACGCCAAGCCTCGGCGCCATTGTGAAAATACGAATATTTTTCCAATTTCGCCCGGAAAACTCGCGCCACTGCCATTTTTACATACCTACCAACTTAACCATCCACTTCAACTACTATACTACACCGTATTACCTAGTATTAAGGTTTAAAATCTGCAAATGATCAGTCAATGTTATCTTTGTGAAATATAGACGTGAAAATGTATGAGCACAAAGTTTGATTGTCGTCTCTCTCTAACCTTTGTATAACGTTTTATTTTGGCTGCACAGTGGTGCTTATGTTGTTTGCATATTTAGATAGAAAGCCGTTGGCTGGATATTGGGTCAGTATACCTAAAGAGGTGGGAATACGTAGCTACCTAATGTAAGCTTTGAAGAGAAACTTTCAGTACAGGGGATTTAGAAATTGAAAAAATTATGTATTGTGTTTAAATTGTCGCAAAATTTTAGTCACAATTTGACGTGTGTGCTATTGTGCATTCCTAAATATATATTTTTTAATTCGCGATTTATCTTTTATGGATCAACGAAAGTTTATGGACCACATACAAGCACCGATTAGTTACAAGTAAATTAATCATATAATTTGACCTACACTGCGTTTAGTATTGGCTAAGCTCAGATTATAGTATATAGGTACAGTGCTCCACTCATAATACGACCACTTGCGTGTTTATTTTAGGAATGAAATACATGCTCTTTAATGACATAAGGCCTATGATACATTTACATATGCCAGTAACTTGCATAAAAGTATGCAAGTAGCTGGCATTCCACTGTATCATTCACCAATCAGAAGTCGTAAAGCGTAATGGCATGCAAGCTACTTGCATAGTTTTATGCAAATTACTGGCATGTGTATTTATTTTTTAAGGTTTCCCAATAGCTTTTGTGTACAGTAAAGTTAATTGTGTATCGTAGGCCTTACGTCTTGTTTGCCATCGCACTGTCGAAAACTATGTCCTTCGATTCTCTGGTTTCCATTTTGAGTTTCTTTCTACCTTTTTGTTCAACTAAATCTAGTATTTTAACTTAAAAAAGTTTCATCAGCTACACCCTTATCATTATAAAACACTTTTCGGCAAAATATTGACCTACTTGAAAAACTTAAAATGTGTCAACCGCGTAATGAGCCGCTAAAAGCATATTTTTTGTGTTCCTGTGTTAAAACACTTACCCACTGTGTATCCGGTGTGTTAAGTACGTAGATAATGTTGGCAAATCCCTCACTTAAGGAGGGTTGAAGTTTAAAGGTGGCTGAAGATTGCAGTGTGAAGCTCCTTAGGAAAGTTAATCAGCTTTATTTTTGACCTTTTGTTGTGAAGCTACATCTCTTTTCGAAACAGATTCGTTGCTTTGTCATCAAAAATAAAAACATCACCTTCTCTTTTTGAAGTCGGTTACTAAGAAAATCTTTTATCAAAATGAAAAAAAAATTGCTTAAACACTATTTTATTATCGTACAGGCTATGTTACGAGTATTTTCCTGTGGTTTTTACTGTAAATACATAAATAATAAAGTAAATAACTAAGGGAAATCTTTATCACTGCATAAAATATAAAAATACAAGACTGCTTCAAAAATTAACCGTTCTTCCAGATATTTCAGCAGTTGACTGATATTCTAGGCACTTCATCATCATCAACAGCCTATAATGTTCCCATTGCTGGGACACAGGCCTCCTCTCTGTGAGAGAAAAAGGGCCATAATCCACCCACGCGGGCCCAGTGCGGGTTAGGTCGGGTCTAGGCACTTATTTGTCTTAAAAACAGTCATAAGAAAACAAAAAAAAAACATTTACCCAAGTAGGTTCTACAGGTGACCGTCGGCACATCACAGCACCGACACACAAGGCTCAAACGTGAGGATACATACAAAATCACTCATTATTGCTATCACTTATGCCCCTCTAACTAATTTGCACTTCACTCGTACTTAAAGGCAGACATTGTTTGCTTACGAGCCGTAAATGCCTTCCCGTTGTCAAAACACTGGAATAATGCTTGAGACAACACTTTATCTAAAATTAATAATAATTATAATTTCTTTATTTTTCTCTACGCAAAGGATCACATTACAATGAATACAATCTACAAATTACAGTATGAAATATTATGCATATGTTCCGTTGTGAGAGACTGGCGTCTATACTAGGATAGCCTGTGTGATGGATCCCCATCCCTAGGCTCTCACCTTAAAAGTTTAATGGGAAACTTTTCTATTTTAATTTTAAAATAGTTTTGATCTTGGTCGCCAACGAGCCCGGAAGCGGAGATGGGGCGAACTCACCTAGAATGAAAGGAACTAGAACTCCTGCGCAACGACGGAATACAGTAAAAACAGGATGGTGATGGCTTGCTACCTAGGCAACCATGACAAATGAAAGCTGGCTAGGATTATGGATTTTTCTAAAAACATTGATGCACTTTTAGTAATTATCGTCAAAATCGGCCTCGATTAGTATAATTATTCCTCATACTTTCGGATATAGCCACTGCCACCACGTCCAATCAAAAAATCAATTGCTGTTCGTAAGTCTCGCTAAAACTCGAAAAAACGGTTGGAGCGGTTTGGCTAATTTTGGTTTTGAATTATTTTTGGAAGTCCAGGAAAGGTTTAAATGGTGAACAAAAGGGAAAAAATATATTCTGAGGCGGTATGAAGTTTACTGGATAGCTAGTACGAAAAAAAAAAGAATTTTGAAAAGATGGAAAGCCGAATGCGTAGGGCTAGTGGGTAATAGAAGTAATTGTCTAATAACTAAAGTCTATCACACACTATGGTCCCTAACGTGTGAATCTAATCCCAGCCATTGTTCTCAGGCGGCTACAACAGTAGAGTTAAGGGGCGCATATCTTAGAGCGCAGCAGGCATTTAGAGTGATTTCCCCCCCTCCTGTCACGTGGCATCACAGCGCTTTTCAAATGAACTTCGCTGACCCCGTTGGAAAACGTACCACCTTGAGCTTATTCTAGCCTAGTACTTTGGCAGGCCATTTAGAGTTACCTTATCCCCGCGCTGCGTGTCACGTGGCGTCAGAGTGCAAGACATACCACCTTGATCTTATACTAGCCTAGTACTTTTGCTGGTTAGTGACATTCTATCAGTTTATAAGCATAGCTGGAATTTGAAAACTTTTTACTTTTGAAAAATGCGCAATACAAAGCGTCTCAAGGAGATATCAACACGGGCATATTATTGCATACCTTCATGCATTTTTATTTCGAGAAATTCTTTGAGACATGTTTAAAATTCATCTCTCTTCAATTTATTTAATAAAAAACAGTGTATCCAAGTTAAAGCACAAGTTACTTGTGCACTAAAAGTAAAAGTAACATATTATTAGAAAAAAATAAATAAAAAACAAATAACAAATCTTTATGTAATGCAAAAAGAATATCATATCAAGTAAGGATCGAACCCGAACCTCGTAGCTTACCAGTCCCGGCGTTCTTCCGTTCGGCTACCCGGTCCGCTGAGTAAACATTTAAAATAGCTGTTCATAAACTATGTCATGATTTTTCATTGGTACTGATAAAATACAGCAGAGGACGAAGCTTTATCTTTCACATTTTATGTAATCCTGGTACTATCGGGACAAATGCATGCAAATTTTACGACTCTCCTATCAAACTATAAGGCTGCGTTTCCACCAGAGATGTGCGAGGATGCGTAGCTAGGGATGTGTTTGTAAAGAACCAATAGAATCGCTTCATTTACCTCGCTTTGGTCAGCACAGCTCTGGTGAAAACGGCTGAGCGGAGCTAGATTTTTGCGCATACAAAACAAGCGAGGGATTTGTTCGAGGGATGTGTGAGAGGGATGTGTTGCGAAGGATGTGTACGAGAGATATGTACGAGGGATGTGTTGCGAGGGATGTGTAAGTGGGATATGTTGCGAGGGATGTGTTGTGTCTTCACTCCCACTACACCGCACCCTCGTCGCCACATTTCACAGCTACGCTACACATCCTCATAGGCACATTTTCATGCACAGCTTTGGTGGAAACAACCACACCTTTTACAGCACAGCTAAACATCCTCGCACGACACATTTCCATCGCACATCTATGGTGGAAACGCAGCCTTACTGACTGAAGTGAAGCGATGCGCGCCGGCCGTGACAATTTATAAGGGGCCATAACTTGTCCTAAATTCAGGATCCGATAATCAGAATATGATTTAGAGTAAGAAACTTAGTCGCCAAAGCATGTACTAAATCGTGTCCTAATTAGGATGCTACTCGTCCTAAATGCAATTACACTTTCCTGAATTATGGACGTCCTGAATATCGGAGCCTGAATTTAGGACAGTGTAAATTGCCCCTTATGTTTTGAAAGTCTAAAATAGTTTGAAACACCGCCAGCCGTGATGATATCTTTCGTAATATGTTTGCCTGGTAAGATCGTCAAAAAATGCCCTTAAAAATGAATGAAGGAACTTCGTGAAAATAAATGTTTGTTTACTTACGCTAATGTCAAAGAAACTCTTTCATATCTATGATCGCCTAGTACTAAAAACTTCGTGTATGACTTGTTAGAGCAGTGTTGTATAGTTTATGTGGCAGATTAGATAGAGACAAAGATACCATAAGAGAGAAACATCGAAGATATCATGGTGTCTCTGTCACACGACAGTGACAGAAATATACTTCGATGCCGCATGCACTGTGTCTGTAATGTAACCGTTGCGTTTTATGCTTTCCTGTTAACGTGGCTACAAAATTACACTAAATGGTTAAAACTCAGAAATAAATGATATTACGTATATTATATCGATCACTAGCGGGGGGAATGGCGCGAGCCAGCAAAAGCGACACAGGTCCTACCTCGGACACGCCTCGCGGGCGACTGAAGCAATGCACGTAGGGCACGTCGTTATATAGTTAAGAGTAAAAAAAAACAGAAATATTTAGAAAAAAAGTAACCGGAAATTCCTCTGACAAACATCATTACCTATCTATTGATATGTTTTTAGGACCAAAAGCATGGTCTACTTCAAGTACCACTGAAAAAACGTTAAAAAAATCTCTATTTTCGCGATTTTTTTTGATCAAGGCAAGTTATAAATATCGCGTTTTCAACTGCAAATTAATTTAGATAGTTCATTGAACTACAACATATATTTTTTTCGGATCGAAAAAAAGAATATTTGATTGTTTATTGTTGAATCAAAAATAGGTCGATTCCTGATTACCTGGCCTTAACTGGACAAACACTGCACCTCTCAACTTACGTAGCAAGCGTCAATATTGAATGAAGATAAGTTTTTACTGCAACTGTTTCCTGGCGCTAAGATCATGACTGATGACTTGGAAATGCTTGTGTATTTAAAATATTTTATTTCAATTTAATGCATTTTATTTTTAAATGGAAGTGGTTAGGTAGGCGTCACTAATAGTCAGACACTAATTAAATAATGGTTATAAGATTCAGAATAAATATCTATAAAAATTATGAAATGAATTTTGTTGCTATTTTCCACGCTGTTGATAACGCTTCTTGCCTGTAGTACTACTTGGGTTTTCCAGTTAACTGGACCAACGCGGCAACGTTGAATAAGAGCGCTTTTTTCCAATGAAACCATTTGAAGAAGCATTTTATGAAGAAAATTTTTGAGCCTCGCCGCTTTATTTTCTTTTGGTTACTATATTTAGGGAAAACCTACGCAATTGCTTGTTTTTTTTTTTGTTGATGACACGCGTTTTTATTTAGCGCATCCTCAGCGTTTTTACAGCGCGTTTATAGTGATACAAACGCAAGCATTGACTTAGTAGTGCGTTTGATGAGCGCTCTACACGCGTCGTCAGCGCATGAAAAAACGTCGTGTGCAAAGGTATGAGCAATCTCATTTCAATGCTGATCTTCAAAAAACTTTCATTTATTTAATATCCCGTATAATGAGTCGATTTAACTTTTCAATACGTACTCGTATTACCCGAGAAGTATTACGCACAATCACTTTACCACAAGCGTCTTTTTAATAACCGAAATAAAACGCCAAATAAGTTTGTATTTAATGTAAAGGTTTATGAAGCCGTATTCATTTTATTGTATTCCATATACGAATTAACGTAGTAATTAAAGCTGACAGTGTGTTAAGAGTTGTGGGTGCAGTATGCGCAGGAGTGGATTGGTGTGAGCTTTGCGCCATCATGTCTTTTCTCTTTACCGACAGCGTGATTTTATGAGCGGCAATAATTATTAATATAAGTGGAAGTATTGCACCACCTTTTATAGTCAATATTACAAAACATAACGCCTGTGATTGCACTGTCTGGTAAAATTAGACGAATAAAAAAGAAGCAAAGAGTCATAGTAACAAATCAAAACCATTTTTTTACCGAGTTTACCACGAAACTCGTCAAATGAGTCCTTCCGCCCAAAGCGGGACGGGAGGGACTGTCAGACTCGTACTGCCTAAAATCCACAGTGATCCTTCAATAGCCCTTTACGTTCCAGGGACACGGTTCCCTGATAAGACAGTCCCGCGACCCCGGCGACCAAAATCATGAGGTCATTTTTGTAGACAATTTTAAAATCTACAATTTTAGTCTGAGCTGAAAATGAGCTGAGCATTTGATCTTGAAAAACTTTTTTAGATCTCTTGGATTCGACGGGGATTTTTGTTACGTTATTTCTGCTAGTTCTACACAAGGCCACTACCAAAATTCAACCGTGTCGAAGTATTTTTTCATTGGAATGTCTATTGACCGTACCATCAGTAGAGTTGAGAGAGTTGCAGAGGTGTGCTATTTTTTATGTTGTGTTAAACTCATCGAATGAGTCCTCCCTCCTCTGGGTGGACCAGAAGGTCTGTCTGAAGGACTGTATGACTCTTTTTTATTTACTAAAAGTCAACCCTGTTTCTTCGGTTGCCCTTTATGTTCAATCTGGGCAACGGAATCCTGTGTAGACAGTCCCGATTTCTGGCTGTTTCTGGAAAATTTCTTATGATCTTATGATGGAACCTAATAGTCTAACCTCATGCTCAATAGTCACGTTTTCTTGTTCACTAATAATAGTAAATATTAATAATGTAGACGGTAAAATAATCAATATAATAATAAATGTGTTTATTTTTTAAAGATCTTTTCCTGAACTTATATTTAACCATTTATGGTTGGGTTTTACTCCAGGAATGAGGTGTGTATTGGGAAATTCTCAGAGGAAACCCGGACTTTGAAATTAGGCCTCTAATTAAATAATCTAACTGTAAAAACCATACAGAATTAGAATTTATTTGTTTATACTATGTGTACCTACATTTTGGCCCAATGGTTGACACCATGCGCTGGCTGCATGGCTGTGAGTTGTAGATCGTGGGTTCCAACCAGGTGGATAACTTTGTGTAATTTATTTAATGTTCTCAAAACGGTGAAGGAAGACATCGTGAGGAAAACCGCATGTCCTAGAACCAAAAATTCGAAGACATGTGACATCCACCATCCTGCAATGGGCCCGCCGCGGTGGATAGCAGAGGGGAAAAAAGAGGGAGTGACTCTTTTTAATTTTTGACTACGTTGTTTTCAGCGCTCGAGCTCTCGTAATCATTAGGCCAACATCATAGATGAGTCCGCAAAAAATCAGAACTACCGCATTTGACGCAAACCCATACTTTCAGACGAAGAAGTCACTGGACCATAATAATATTAATATACAATGTCAAGTAAGTACTATAAGCACATTTTTTAAATGTATTATTTGTCAATGAGATTTTGCCTTTGCGTTTCATGGTCACGGTTACCTTAAAAGATCACCTGAAATACGTATCCTCAATCAGCAGGCAAAGTACCTAAACACTCTCAAACAAAAAAAAAGACACACCAACTTAACAAAAAAAAAAAGCGCCACTTCGCCACATCGGCAAGTTTTTTACAAAAGCGCCACTCAATATAAGCGCCACTTGAAAATCTGTAATTCAAAACTGTCAGTTCGTCGGCTTCACTCAAAGGTCTCTCCTTTCATAATGCCGAAAGTTGTGAGCTAATATTTGAACACCTTGGACCGCTTGACTGATACAGATTTGCAATGTTTGATCTGCTATATTTGGCTTGTGTTTGATGTTATTGGCGAATGTAATTTGATAATGTTTTAGTGGATTATAATGGGTGGTAATAGATGGTAGAATAAAAAAATCAGCAAGGCTGTTAAAAATGTAAATAAGGAACGGAAATAGATTGAAATTCCTTACCAAATGCATTTTAAATTTATTGGTAGATTATTTAGATAAAATTAAAGTTGCTTCACATGTGAAATTAAAGTTTTAATTGTCCGAGGTGATCAGCAATCAGTGAGCGTTTTTATTTCGCTTTCCAAAGAATTTTTCATAATTTTTTCCAAGTAGCTAAATAATCAGCTAAATTCCATCCAATACATTTTATGTTTTTTTCTATTCTAGTATCTTTATTGCCGGTCTAAACTATCACATCGTGTTGCCAAAACGTGTTGTTGAAATACTACTCTATTTATTTTCTTAAATAACACTAAGTAACTTTCAATTTCTCCAAAAAAACATGGAAGCATCTAATTGCCATCATTGGGTTATCAACAGGTTTTATTTATCCTGTCTTTTTTGTATCTGGCTTTCTATTTTGTAATTCATTGTGTAAATAACCTTATTTCCCCAAACAATTTAAAAAATCTAAGACAAAAAGATCGATTGTTTTTCAAAAATGTCAGTATAGTACTATGTGAAGGTTTTTTCCACAAATGTTGTATTTCCCACACTTAGTTACCGTTATGTTTGCAATGTATTATTGTGTTTAATTGTTTTAAATGTACAACAAAGTAGGGCTGCAGCTTATGGGCTCAGCTGTCCACGAGACACAGAGTAGCAAACAGCCAGAGAGATCATTTGTCTCATAGTTTGGTGGACCAGTTCATTGTTCAGTAGTTAGAAGAACAATTCGTTAAAGTCCTATACATTTTATAAGCATTCGTTTAAAATAAATGTACAGGATTCAACAAATATTCTGCTTGACTACTTTTTAAACAAGTCGCTCTTAGATTCGAGTAGTCCACTAGTAAAGTCTGCATTTTTTTTTTACTTTAAAAATTATATTTGGAGGCTTAGAGGATTTCTGTGCAATACACTGAAAGTGAAAACTATTACAAGGTTTTCAGATTTTTGCTTTCAAAATATGGAAGTCAGTTCAAAGGGTGAAACTTAAATACACCTGGCATAATGTTGGTTTACTAGACTTACCACGATATTTAGGAAATCTACGAGATAGTAAATGGGAAATTCATTCATTTATAATTTTTTTAAATAAAACACTTTTCCAAAGTTTTCACCTCATTTTCTCCTTCAGAGGCAGCAACAACACTACTCTGTGCCCATAATATCAGATTCCCATCAATCAATGATTCCTAGAGGCTTAATCGTCCCTCAAATATTAGCTCAGGGTTATAAACTGTTCGCTTAGCACCCATACAGACCCCAGACTTTCTCTCACACCCCTTATAGGAAGCCATCTTGTTTTTATGTCATTTTTAAATACAGAACAATTGTTTGGCAAAGAGATTTGGTACGTTGGGAAAAGTATCGGGTTTTAGGGATAGGAGGGTAGTTATTTTTTTAATGATTTTTGACAGGTGTAATCTACGAGTACTGTATGTTCTTATGAATTAAGGTTTTTTCCTCATTTTAAAATAGATAATCTTTTTTGTAAATAGACTCACAGGCAAAATATTACTGAATTACCTTACTATTGGTAATTTCTTTTTTTGGTGATCGGCACCAAAAAAAGACATTTGATGTTCTGAGCTCCTGAGCCCTGGATGGATCGAACGGTACTCTCAGACTCTTACTGAGCATTGTGCGAGAAAATCAAGGAAAGTCCAGATTTATGTTTAATATAAATATATCCTTCATTTTTTTTTTATATTTAGTTCCTTGTTACCGAACGTTACCAGCACGATCATTGGGCTGTAAAGATAGTCTGCAAGCTGTAGCCTGGAGGCTGTAGCTACTAGCTAGTCTATTGTAGAACTCGGTTAGGCTCGTAAGATTAACCTTTTGTTCTTGTCTGTACAGCTTGCTCGATGATTTCATGGTGTATTTGGGGAAAATTGTAACAGAGATAGTTTCGACTATCAAGACAACTTGTGTGAATAAAATTGTGGTCGGTGTTAGTACAAAAGGAAACTAATTGTGACAACAGTTGAATTATGTACTTTTTAAATAAGTAGTTCTTTTTCTAACATAATCAAAATAATTTAAGAGGAGCAGCGTAAACTTCTTTAGGATCCCATCTATCTTTGTACCAATATAAATTAAAATTGGATCAGCCGTTTTGACATGAAAACGAAACATACATACACACTTTAATATTAGTAGGTTGACATAAGCCTCTCAAGTCATGGATAAACATTTAGTCCATTATAGACATTTTAATTTCCAAATAAATGAGAAATATGTTGAACAGGTATAGCAATTTTAGACTATTTAATGTCTTTATGAGCTATCTACAACCTTATAAAACGTTGTAATCCCTTAGTATTAAAATACCACGACAGATGTTACCACATACCGTCCCAAGTACTCTATCGACACAAATAAGGAAGGGAAACATCCACGCAGCACAAACAAACGCCCCACACTATTTATGTCTCAGATAATGTTGTAAACTGCATGTTTACGTTTGTGAATGTGTTTACAAAATTCTGAGGAGGGGGCGTCAACCGGAAGTGGCGGAAGTGACGGGCCGTGCATCATACAGGGGCGTAAGGTGTTACTCGGCGTGTCAGAAGTAGCGGTGTTAAGTTATGAGGTCCTAGTACTGTAATGTATTGTTACTAAGTTGTGTGGAATTTGTTGTATTTATTATAATGTATTTTATTGTTTTCTATTTTATAGCGTGATAGCGGCCTGCCTTTTGCATCGGGGGCGCGCGGTGCGGCGAGCGGCGTTAACTTTTTGGGTCCAAAAATATTTAATTTATTTATTTTTGTTTCTTGTATTTACGTACAAATGTATTTTTACCTAAAAAGTAAAACCGCCACTCGCCAGTCTAAATTGACAAAATTTTATTGAAATCATTGTGGTACTTTCCGATAGGCAGTCGGTCATGTAAAATACTGATAACCAGCTGCATCTGGTTCGATTGGAAGCCGACCCCAATATAGTTGGGAAAAGGCTAGGCAGATGATGATGATTGTGGTACTTTCGAAGATTGGAGTGTATGTGAGAGGAATTAAAAGATAGGTAGTTAGTTAGATCAACACAAAAAAGCAAAAGATAAAAATCCTATAATCTTTTTAAACATTAGTTACGAATTGTACGGTATTTATAAAAAAAAATAATATGTAATAGTTTACCTAAATTATGAAAACTGTAGGCTCGTGAATTTTAGAAGTTACAAATATTGTAAACGTAAAATATTGTAACGTGTAGGTATGTGAAACCGTCGGCATCGAGTCTTTCATTAGTTCAGCGCTTTGTAAACTTTTATTTTCTTTCTCATTACAGATTCGTGAAAAAGTAACAAAATACTCACAAGACAAACTGAAGGAAGGTATGTATCTTCTTACTATCACAACGAAAGGAAAAACACAAAATACAACCCTTTGCGACTCTCAGCAATATAATCAAATTTTATTCACGTCATATAGACAGTTTTTATCATCGCCGCTATCACAATAAGCTATAGATTTCTCATTTTATCCAACAAAATGCTCTGTAAAGTACTAAATGTGCTCCTACGCATACAGACGGCCATATTATTCTGATCAGAAACGATTCTGAATGAGGTTGAATGCTTTTTTTGTGGAGTTCTAAATGCCAATTGTATTTTCTGTGTGTTTATGAAAATGTGTTGAGATGTTGTGGGGTTTGTTATGATTCTGTAAGATTCTGTAAGAACTTCAAGTTGAGTTTTGCAACTCTTTATAGGCACACTTGCCTGTAAAAAATATAAAAGGCAAGCCCCTTTTTCAGGTGCCCAGTTAGGATCTTATTTTTTTTCAAAACGGTTTCGTGTTTTTCCAAGAAAGTATGATTAGAACACAGCCTCGTTTTTGGAAAAACTAATAGCCAAAGACGTTGATGTTTATAAGCTGTGAGAATCTTAAACACAAAGTCTTCTTTTGTACTTTTCACCCAATTCAAAAGAAGTTTCAGGGACATTCTTCAAAAGTGCAAGTCACTTTTTTTTTTTTTTTTTTTTTTAGCGTGGTAAAATCATCAAATGAGTCCTCCAACCCCGGGCAGGGCGGGAGGGACTGTCAGACTTCTACTGACTAAAATCCACGGTGTCCTTCATAGCCTGTTAGGTTCCGGGGTTACGGTAAGGGAATAATCCCGCGACCCCGGCAGGCTTTGGCCCTCTGAGAGGGGGGCCCCGTCATTATGCTGACGCTCTTTGAGGCGCGCGTGGGACACAACGCGCCGTCGACCCGGGCATGGTCCTTGGTCGGGCAGCGAGTTGCCCTTTACTCGCTGCCCGCATGCCCGAAGTGCAAGTCACTTAAGAAATTCTTCGCAAAACTGTAATAAGGCAAAAGTTCAATAAACTCTTCCTTTCAAAATATATGAAAAAGATTACATTACCTACCTCCCTAGTAAACAACTCTGAAATTCAGTGCCAAACAAAGTTATTAACGTGTACATTACCATAATGTTAGAAAGTCGGAGCTCAGAGTTATGTGTCCCCAGCTTTACTGATAGCACTTGATGCCCATCACATTATGCTGCGCTTTTCATCATAGGCTTTATTTGTTTGGATTTATTTTAGAGGGAATTTTTCTTTATAAAAATTGTAATTTTGACATTAAAAGTTACACGGCGTTCAATAATTCAATTTTGCAAGATTGGTAATTTGGTCGCGGGACTAACGAATCACCGTGCCCCGGATGTAAAGGGTTATTGAAGGACACCGTGGATTTTAGTCAGTACAAGTCTGACAGTCCCTCCCGCTCTGCCCTTGGTGATCATTTGATAATTATACCACGATAAAAAAAAGATTGGTTCAACTTTTGAGATTGATTTTTTGACTTTCAAGAATGAATCCTAAATACAATATTCAATACACTTTACATAATTCACATAAGGCACGGTTGTCGTAGTGGCTGAGTGATTGGACTGCTACGCTGCGTGTCGCGGGTTCGATTCCCACACGCAAGAAAAAAAATTAGGATCTGCAAGTAGTTGTTCCGGGTCTGAGTGTTTGTGTATGTGAGTTTCTATGTTTGTAAACGTGGGTGCGACACAGGAGAAAATCTTAGTGTGTGGCAACGTTTAAAAAAATATAGATTAATGCAAAATTATCAACAACAACAACCAAAACTTCTTCTGAAAGGAAACTTATCGAACAATAAAACCCCTATTCCATCAACAGCTTCAATCAAGTTAAATAACAGAAATAAAACCATCTACAAAGAAATACCCATACAATGCAAATACTCCAAACGGTTTATTAGGAAAGCGTTCTTTTGTCGCCACTCGCTTTGATTCGATTCTTCAGAATAGGCCCCTTCGCAATAAAATCTTACGCCTACGTCTGATATGCAAAATTCTTTGAATGAGCGTCGGCCGTATTCTGGGTAACGTGTAACTTAAAGTGTAGTAAATGAATAGAATTTATGTTTTGTAGGAATGAAGTAACGATAGTTTTCTGAAACTGTGTTTGTTATTGTTTTTGGGTATAACAAGGAACAATTCGCAATTATAACAAATAAGAGCAAAAGAAGCACCCAAAACTAAATAAATAATGTCCAA
This sequence comes from Agrotis clavis, assembly GCA_954870645.1. Taxonomy (NCBI): domain Eukaryota; kingdom Metazoa; phylum Arthropoda; class Insecta; order Lepidoptera; family Noctuidae; genus Agrotis; species Agrotis clavis. The sequence goes on from OX940940.1 coordinate 7,963,581, forward strand.
ATACATACTTGAATTTTTTGCAAAATTATAATCTGATTTTGACAATGGGTAATTTAATATCCCACAGAGGTTTGTAATCACAAACCTCTACCTACTTGGTAGGTAGGTACTGAATTTTCCTTTCGGAAAAAAGCTCCTTTTGTTTACGACCGAGGATAATAATCTTATAACATTTTAGCATCATGTTTTTAACGCCAAAGTTAGCATATCACAAAAACGTGAAAACACTTGTTAAGTGCTCTAAATTCTTTTTAATTATGACTATGACATTAACCTACCTACAATAAAAAATGACAATACAGTCCATAGGCTGTAATATCTTTCTAAAACGGTAAAAACGCTTCTCCTACGAAAACTTTCCACCGAATTTCCCTACGAATTTTCTCCGGCTACAGAATAAGCGTACCCAATAACATAGCGAATAAAAAGAGTTGATTTTCGATTTGGATACATAGCGGGCGCCGGGTGGCAATTCCGTAGATCTACCTATACACACTCGCATGGGAAATCACTAGCGCTCGAGAATGCAAATTTAACGCAACTCTCGAAATCGGTGTTGCGAATAGGTACCTTCGATACGTGTTCGAAAGACGAGATTGATTTTTGAAAGGGGAGAAAGGAAATCAGTCTGTGATTAAATTAGGATAGAGCTTTTTTTTTGGTAAAGGAAATGTTCAAAATAATTGTGCGTCTTGTTTATGGCAACGCGAGTTTAATTTAGTTTTTAGTCTTAAGGTACTTAGGGCGACTTTCACCAAAAGTTAAACATGTTTAAAATTTTATTTAGTGTCAAAATTCAATAGAATTTTGAAACTAAATAAAATTTTAAACATGTTTAACTTTTGGTGAAAGTCGCCCTTAGACTCTATGGTAAACTGTCAAACATTTTCTTCTGGTCCGCCATCTGATTGAGCCAGTGAAATAAACTCTCATAATTAATAATTGGGAAGTCTTTTTAATTAAAGTATCAGCAATCATGCTGTGCATGCAATCCGATGAACGAAGTTAAAATGAACATTCTTTAATTTTAACATAGCGTTTGCCCGTTGCTTCCATTACACCGCCCTCAAGTTTTAAAACTCTTGTCAGCTATATTTTCGGTTCCATGGTCCATAGGCCATTTTACCAAACTAATCAAATTCGTTAAGCGATTCAGGTGTGCGTGGCACAAACCAACTCACTATCATAATTATAATATTAGTTAGGATTAAAACATTGAGTTGGAAGACTTTTAATAATTTGATCCGAACCTCAAACGGTGCAAACTGGTTCTAAATTGTAAAAAAGACCCTAAAAGGCCATGTAAATTAAAGCTACCTTTAATTAACGCTTATATTAAATTTTAAGTGTGAATTAATTAATTTACATAACACAAATATCTGCTGTTATAACTCAAACAAAAACACGAAACCATTCGTATTAGTCACAATTATAAACAAAAATATGCAAAACGCACAATTTTCTTTGAAAGAACAATAAAAAGTAAAAAAGAGAATATAATTAAATCGTGATCATAATAAAAACAATTAATTAACAGAACAATAAAAGTTGAATTTTAATGTTAAACGCATAAAGTTTTAACTGAAAAGTTGAATTTTATGAAAAAAAAAGACTTAATTCAGTTTGCGGCGGGCTTAATTAAGAAATTAAGATAAGAATGGGTACACAAATAAAGCATTTTGTAATCTACGCCGGAAGTGACTCGGAAGCTATCCGAAACGAACAGCGAGCTTAAATTTGTGTGCATAATAAAACCCTTAAATTGAAAACTTTCCCCTACCTTTTGTTTCTAACAATTTCTAATCGATTGTGGGCTGACCATCGAGTTTACTATATGTGCGAGTTGTGTACCTATTTACTTCAATTATTTAAAATAGGTTTGCTCTTAGCCCCAATACTGTTTAAATTACTAAAAGATACTAAACTCCTGCGCATCGACGGAACACAGTTAAAACTGTTTGGCGACGGACTTCAACAGGATGGTGGTCTGAAGGTGGCTACCTAGCCCGTGATTGCTTTTATTGATTTAACTTGATTTAACTAAGAAAGGTACACGTCATAAACTAATCAACTACAAGAAATCAACAAAAAAGACACTTTGTCTTTAAAATATTCCTGGTGGAAATGTCATGATGTGGGGAAACGTAGCAATGCTTATTCTAGCTACGATAAAAGGCAGGCCAAAACAGACAGGTTAGTAGTAAATATAATTCGACGGGGCTGCATTTCACATTTCGCACTCCACATTTCTTGTAAATGGTGTGTTAACACTATAATTTCCATCAGAAAATGAAAGAAAGTGGTGTTAATTAGTTATTATCGAGATGCTCTTTTAAATGTTAATGGCGAAATACTAGGACGAATTTAATCCAACTGTAAGATCCCGTTTGATTATTTAAACTTTATTTGTTAATCCCCATAATGATTACATTTATTAATTTAAAAGATTCAATTAAAGAAGAAATATCTATCTCGATTGTGCTATCGAATCTCGATCTCGACTCGTTAAAAAAAGTATCGAGACGGTACGATTAGTAGGGGCTCCCGTCTCGATACAAAGCGTTGAAGTCGTATACATAAATTTCAATTAAGGGAGGTGTGACAACTTGCTCACGAATTTTATCGCGTATCGGACGCGTTAGAATACATTATCATACAACTTTATTGTTCACCTTGTTATGACAGTCGACAGACGCCTTTGTCGTGCCGAAAATGTATCGATTTATATCTCGATTAAAATAGGGTTCGATTGGATACCAAAGTTTCTGAATAAGGTGTTAAAATGTTAGATTGCTTGAGTATTTTTATGACTGAACACCTGTTCAATTTGAATAATTAGATTTGTGAGAGGTTTCAGCTCCAAAGTATTTTATAACTACTGAACGAAAATAAGCGGAACCTGATTACTTTCAGCAATAAGTAGGTTTTTTAATCTTGAATTTAATAGTATGTTTTCAATCGTTTTAGTAATTATCGATAGTGTCGGTTCCCGTGAATAATAGAAATATTTCTTTTAAAATGTAGTAAAGCATTCGCGGGTCAGAGCCCATTCGTCCCCTAAAATTCGTACCCCAGCATAAAAGTTGTGGATTCGGCTCCTATATAGGTGCCCATTGGTCTCCTGGTAGGGTACCAATTAATATTTTAATAAAAAATATTATTTCTAAGGTACCCATTCGTCTCCTCTAATATTATACAATATAAGTTAAAGATTCGGCACCTATTCAGGTGCCTATTGGTCCCCTGAGATAAAATTAGCTATATTTTACATATGAAACGGTTAACAGAGTACACTTGTGAGCAGTTTATTAACGGAATTAATTTAATAAATCATAACAGCTCATTGAAAAAAGAGGAATGATATCCGTCATGATAATAATATATGGCTTGTTAAAAAAAACGGGTTACAAAATTAGATAAGGTGTTTTGTTTGTATGTTATGGCTGCCTCGGTGACATATTGGTTCTTGAAAGTGACTGCGAATACGAGACTGTTCAATGTGTCCTTGGTCTTCTTTTATTAAATGAAGTTCGCCTAACGAAATAAAATTTTTGTTTTTGTCACCGACTTTCGAAAGAAAAGTTTTTTTGTAGGTAATTTTGAACTTTTTTTGTGGTTGTTTTGAAGTCGGTTACTTACTTTTTTTTTTTGAAAAAGTTTTTTTTTATCCTTTTTTGTTTCACTATTCAACCCAAATTTTATAGGGCCAAATGGCAGATATACTGAGTATATCGAACAAAAAAAGAATCATCGAAATCGGACCAGAAACCTCGGAGTAATCGGTGTAGACGAAGTTGAAAACTTTTTAGGTTTTTGTTGATTTTTCAAAATGTGCTAGTCCGATTTCAATAACATTTTAATGGGACCATTCCGAAAGTATACCCTATCCAACAATAAAAGAATTTTTCAAATCGGTTGTTGAACGACGGAGTTATGCCAGAACCAACATAAAAAAAAAACACAAACTTCCGAATTGAGAACCTCCTCCTTTTTGGAAGTCGGTTAACAATAATCAACGTTCTAACATTAATTCTGTTTTGCTCCAAAAATTGCGTTAAAATTGGTAAGTACTCTCCAGATGTGCGTGGGGTGTGGAATGCCAAAGCGGGAGGGGTAATCTTAGTCAGAGTATCTGCGCGCAAGCAAATTAGATTTGAGTTATTATGATTTTGCATGTATGTAGTTGGTAAATATACAAGAAAATAAGAAGTGATTATTTACTGTTGATATGTGTTCTATTTTTTTTTTTTCATATTTTATATTTAATGTTGATTTATATGATGGCCAATCAAGGCTGATTTTTGTAAAAAGAGTTGTATTTTGTTAGTGTGGCGCGTTCAACATCAACTTGGACCACCGCCTTTGATTCCGGAGCAAAACCGCTCCGCTTATGAACCTTGCACCACACTCACAAATCATACGATTTTTGTTTGTCTCCGAGTGCGAGTGCACCGTCCCTTACACGCGCCGCGCGCAGCCGCCGGGCGCGTGATAATTGTACCAGGGAAGACGACAACGGCCTTGAGCGGCCGGGCGACGGCGTGCACGCAGGCTACGCGCGAGGGAGCCGAGCACCGAGCAGCAGTCCACCGTTGGCTACCGGCCTATCTACTCGCGCCGCGCTTTGCTTATTATTGTATAGATCTTGCTTTGCTTTTTATCTTGTAATAGTTTAGTTTAATTTTAATAATTTTTATTCAATACATCATTTCATTTCGCTGTAATAATATCATTCATTTTCGTCGCTTTCGCCTTCATTTCATCCTGCTTACTTCGCAACCTGTGCCCGCTATTATAACCCATAATAGCTTCACCATACGGGTTAAATTCCCGTGTGGAGTTGGTACGTTAATACCACATAACATACCACATTGGTGACACCGACGCGCGCATACGGAAGACACAGGTGCAGCTGTTCACAAGAATTACCGGTGAAGAGAAAGAAGAACAGTGATTCAACAGGAATCAAACCCCCAGGCGGTTTGTTACATCGGAGGTTTGTTGTGGTCCGAGCATAAGCGGTGAGCGATTTAATTTTTTTTCATAAGTGAATATGTCGGAAGGCGAAGAATTTTCTGACGCTGACACTAAAGGCGCAGTAGCGGTACCACCTGCAGAGGTAGCTAGAGTGGGTGTACGCTGCCCACCATTTTGCCCAGAAGAACCAGCATTATGGTTCGCCCAGTTGGAAGGTCAATTCGTCCTCTCAAAAGTAACCAGTGATACAACCAAGTATTATTATGTCACCACTCAGCTGGAGACTAAATACGCGCTTCAGGTTAAGGACATTATAACCAACCCACCTGAAACCAACAAATATATTAAACTTAAAACAGAACTGATCAGTCGCCTGTCTGCATCTCAGGAAAAGCGGATACAGCAGCTGTTAGTCCATGAGGAGCTCGGTGATAGGAGACCATCACAGTTTCTCAGGCATTTACAAAACTTAGCTGGACCTTCCGGAGCATCAGAGTTCGTGAAGAGCGTATGGACCAACCGTTTACCGCATAACATTCAAACTGTCATTGCTTCACAGATTGCCGATTTGCAGGTGGAAAAACTAGCCGAGATCGCAGACAGAGTGCACGAGATAGCCCCGACAACTCCTCAAGTAGCGTCTACCAGTGCTGATAACACCGAGTTGGTCAAGCAAGTAAGCGAGCTCACGAAGCAAGTAGCCATGCTTACTACGAAGACGTACCGGGGAGGACGATACTCACGTCCACGCTCACGCTCACAGGCTCGATACAGAAGGTATGACCGCTCTAATAGCTCTAGATCACAACAACCGCCACCAAATCACCCGCACTGCTTTTACCACTACAAGTACGGTGATAAGGCGAATAAATGCAAGCAGCCCTGCACGTTTACGACGGAAAACGCCAAGGGCGGTCGCAAGTAGCGGCTAACGACTGCCCCTCTCCAACAGGCCGTCTATTTATAACCGACCGGACAACAAAAGTCCAGTTCTTGGTCGACACAGGCTCGGACTTGTGTGTTTTTCCACGGTCGGCAGTCAAGACTCCAGTAATCCAATCTAGATTTGACTTAGTGGCTGCCAACAACACTGTCATTCACACTTTTGGACCTATACAGCTACAACTAAACTTGGGTCTACGAAGGAACTACACCTGGAAATTTACGATAGCGGACGTGTCGCGAGCGATAATAGGGGTAGACTTCCTTAGTTTTTACAACCTACTAGTTGACTGTCGTAACCAGCGCTTAATTGACAATGTAACGTCACTATCAGTGTCTGGAGTACATTGCAGGTCATCTGACGACATAGCATCAGTGAAGGCTGTAGTGGGAGACACGGAGTACCACAAAATCCTACGTGAGTACCCCGAGATAACAAGGCCTCCAGGAACTCACCTGCCCGGTAAGCATAGCACTATGCATTTCATTAGGACGACGCCTGGACCACCTGTATCATCCAAACCCCGACGTCTGGATCCCACTCGCACCTTGGCGGCCAAGAAAGAGTTTGAAGATATGCTGGCGAGCGGAGTAGCCAGACGGTCGGAGAGTGCGTGGTCAGCCCCTCTTCATTTAGTGAGGAAAAAGGACGACGGATGGAGACCATGTGGTGACTACAGGGCACTAAACGCAAGAACAATACCAGACAGGTACCCCATCCGTCACATACATGATTTTTCTCACCAGCTGGCAGGGTGCGCAGTCTTTTCTACGATAGATCTGGTTAAGGCGTACAATCAGATTGCTATCAATCCTGATGACATTCCAAAGACTGCCATAACAACACCATTCGGCCTATATGAATTCAGGTACATGACCTTTGGATTGCGAAACGCAGCTCAGACTTTTCAGCGTTTTATCGACGAAGTGTTGCTCGGGCTTGATTTTTGCTATGGATACATTGACGATATTTTAGTATACTCAAGAACTCCCGAGCAGCACAAACAACATTTACGAATACTGTTCGAGCGGCTCAGAGACTATGGTATCGTGGTGAACACAACAAAGTGCAATATTGGACGCACAGAGGTAACCTTTCTTGGATATTGTGTGTCAGCAGCAGGTACGAAGCCTCTTCAATCGAAAGTACAGGCCATACAGGATTACCCGGTACCCAAGACAGTCAAGGAGCTACGACGATTTCTAGGAATGGTAAATTTTTATCACCGATTCATTCCTCATGCAGCTAAAACTCAAGCACCGTTGAATGCCGTCCTTGCTGGCCCCAAAATAAAAGGAAGCCATCCAGTGGTCATGACTCCAGAGCTACAGAAGGCTTTTGATGAAACCAAAGCTTCACTTTGCAACACAGCTCTACTGGCTCATCCAGATCCATCAGCTGAGTTAGCAATTATCACTGACGCGTCAGACACCGCCATAGGCGCCGTGTTACAGCAACGAAACGGTAACGACTACCAACCCTTAGCATTTTATTCTCACAAGCTCAGTCCCGCACAGATAAAGTACAGTCCGTACGAACGCGAGTTACTAGCGGCGTATGAGGCCGTAAAATACTTTCGCCATATGGTAGAAGCCAGAGTCTTTTCCATATTTACGGACCACAAACCATTGGTGTACGCATTCAAGGCGAACAGGGAGAACTTGCCACCAAGACAGTTCCGGTACCTCGATTACATCGGACAATTTACAACCGACATCAGGTATTTGCCAGGAAGAGAGAATGTGGTCGCTGATGCCCTGTCACGAGTGGAAGCAGTGTCACCAGCCATCAACTACGAAGACCTTGCAAGATTTCAGAATAACGATTCAGAACTGCAAGGCCTCATCAAAAACGGCTCATCCCTCAAGCTGGAGAAGGTTACCACGCTGGGTAACAAGCACATATATTGTGACACTTCCACGACAAATCCTCGCCCATACGTGACACCACAACTACGGAAGCAAGCTTTCAACTCTCTACACAACTTACACCACCCAGGATGTTCCGCTACAGTGCGACTGGTAACTCAAAACTTTGTTTGGCCTGGGATTCGCAAAAACTGTAGAGAGTGGGCTAGACAATGTTTGCAATGCCAATCTAGCAAAATTACCCGTCATACCGCTTCGCCTCTATCCACATTCCCAACCACATCTTCCAGATTCACCCATATTCACCTCGACATAGTAGGGCCCCTAACCCCTTCTTATGATTTCAGGTACTGCCTCACTGTCATCGACCGATTTACTCGGTGGCCTGAGGCATACCCATTAAAGGAGATCACCGCTGAGGCCTGCGCTGCTGCCTTGGTGTCTGGCTGGATAGCTAGATTTGGCTGTCCCGCACGCGTGACTACGGACCAGGGTCGCCAGTTCGAGAGCTACCTTTTCAAGGCCCTCACTACCCTGGTTGGTGCGCACCATCTTCGCACCACTGCCTACCACCCTGCAGCAAATGGCATCGTCGAGCGTCTTCATCGGCAGCTCAAAGCAGCCATTATGTGCCATTCTACTTCACAGTGGACAGAAGCACTACCACTAGTCCTACTCGGCATGCGGAGTTCATGGAAGCAAGACATTCAAGCTACGCCTGCGGATCTGGTATATGGAGAACCCCTAAGACTACCAGGTCAATTTCTATCTCCCACAGAGCAGTTCACCACAGGTGACGTCACGCAGTATGCCACTCGTCTCCGAGCACACATGGCCAAGCTCACCCCGAGGCCAACATCTTGGCACACGACCTCTCCTTTCTACATTCCTCGAGACCTCCATAGCACTTCACACGTCTTCCTTCGCCGTGACCACGTCCGAGGATCGCTGGAGCCACCTTATTCTGGACCATACAAAGTCCTAGAAAGGAAGTCAAAGTACTTCACAATAGAGGTAAAAGGGAAGAGCAATAATGTTTCTGTTGACAGACTCAAACCAGCCTTTATGATGAAAGAAGAAGAGACGAAACCAGAGGTAGCACCAACACCTACTGCCATCACCACCTCTGAAACAGCAAGTGAAGAAAAGAGAACAAGAAGCGGGCGGCGCGTGAGGTTCCCAGACTACTACCGACCGTAGCAACGGTCTGGCAGGGGGGAACTGTGGCGCGTTCAACATCAACTTGGACCACCGCCTTTGATTCCGGAGCAAAACCGCTCCGCTTATGAACCTTGCACCACACTCACAAATCATACGATTTTTGTTTGTCTCCGAGTGCGAGTGCACCGTCCCTTACACGCGCCGCGCGCAGCCGCCGGGCGCGTGATAATTGTACCAGGGAAGACGACAACGGCCTTGAGCGGCCGGGCGACGGCGTGCACGCAGGCTACGCGCGAGGGAGCCGAGCACCGAGCAGCAGTCCACCGTTGGCTACCGGCCTATCTACTCGCGCCGCGCTTTGCTTATTATTGTATAGATCTTGCTTTGCTTTTTATCTTGTAATAGTTTAGTTTAATTTTAATAATTTTTATTCAATACATCATTTCATTTCGCTGTAATAATATCATTCATTTTCGTCGCTTTCGCCTTCATTTCATCCTGCTTACTTCGCAACCTGTGCCCGCTATTATAACCCATAATAGCTTCACCATACGGGTTAAATTCCCGTGTGGAGTTGGTACGTTAATACCACATAACATACCACATTAGTTTTTAGGACATTGTGATTTTGCATGTGTATTTGTTGTTAGTAAAAATGTTGGTTTTACATAGTTGATAAAGACTGATTTTACGTTTTATATTTCTTTAATACAAAGTTATTGTGATATTGCATTATTTTGTAGATCTCTTTGACTGTACAAAGTACCTAGTAACAATTAATTGTTATTTTTGTTATATTGGTATTGATATTTGGTTATTTGTTTGTACGCTGGATGTAAATTTATCTAAAATTTAGTTATTATTACTGAGATTTTATTTAAATAGTTACACAATTTTATTTTACTGCATAAAGATTATTATATGTAGTTATCACATATTTTGCTAAATATTTACAAATGTACAAGAAACCAAAAGTTGATTAATTATTTTGAAGACTGACTTAATGCCTAGAGCCTAGAGGCATTTATTAAACTTAATCTTATTTGAAATAAACATGATATCTACCGAATTACTGTATTTTTTATTTTACCCTTTTCTGCGCGACTGTACCAGGACTACCAAGCTGCAGTATGTATACACATGTACATGTACTTATATTAGAAGAATGAATAAAAATAAATATTCTTCAGGGGACGAGTGGGCCCCTCAAAACTTCCAGGGTACGAGTGGGCACAGGGTGCGAATCTTAGGGTACGAATGGGCTCTGACCCGCATTCGCATGGCCTGATTTTCAATTTAAATTCAATTGTTTTTCCTAATATGTTCGTGTTGCAGGAATAATAATTTAATGTCGTTAAGAGCAAGTCTTTGTTGTATAGTAATTAAATGTGAAATGAAAAGGTTTCATTTCAATTTGAATTACATTAGTTATGCTTATAACTTCGTGGTTAATGCTGATGTTTGTGATTGCGAAATAAATTTATTTTTTAATGGATGCATTGTACAATGTAAATCCTTACTAACTGAACGAAGATTATGTACCTAGTTGTAACAAGTAAAATTTCATAGGGATTCTTTGTTGTATTTAAACCTTTTTTATCTGAATTAATTACTGATATTCTGAATTTAAGTAACTAATTAAATTGATGATCAATTTAACCAGTTTTATTTTTCATTTGAGAATCTCATATTAGTAATTAATTATGAACATGATATTATAATTATCTAAAATATCGCCTGTATTTCTCAAAATAATTAGGCAGGGGATTCTTTTTACGGAAAGAAATTCGAATGCAAACCAGACTCGAATCTGCGTCCTTGTGTATAAATAGTTCTAAGAGCCCAAGAAAAAATGCATGTTAAACGTTAAATAACTTTTTGAATCAGTGACTCATATTTTGTCAGACCAGTACATAGAGGCTTGCATATCCTTGTCGTTTAATTATCTATTCCCGAATTTAATGGCCGCTAAAACAAGTGTCACACAGATTTCATCATCAAACCAAAGATCTTTTACACTACAACAAACTAACGAATCATTAATATTCGCAAGTGTAAACTAAATCCTTACAAAATAACATACAAGAGAACATTTATAACTTCATTACGACCAGCTATTGGCCTGTACAGTCGCTCACACAAGTGTCATTAACGACCGCGTTTGATTTTATTTCGTCCAATTAATGTCTTACCGTGAAATGCTGTAAAACGAGCCAAGTCGTATGCCACGCCTTGTACACTGAAGTACAGGAGTGTTACAGTATTATCATTGTCTGTAAAATGGTTGAAGTTTACTACCTACTTTTATTACAGTTTCATGCCGTCCGGCGGCAAGATAAATTGAAACTGTGTTGTTACATTTTGTTTAAAATAATGTTGCCGTCGGCAAAAGTTTACTTTATACATAAGTTTATTTCATTATGAAATTAGAATACGTTAAACATATCTAAAACTAAATCAAAATATTTCATTGCATTTAGGCCTCAATGGGCACTTATAAAAGGTCAAAATAAATCTTGGCTTGTCGTTTCTATGTAAACTGGCAAAAGACTTTATTACTCTTTTATAGTATTTGTTTTTACATTTTATGTTTTTGTTTTTACAGTTTTTTTAAGAACAAAAATGTTTGTTTAACAAAAATTGATAAAAAGAGTATTTTCTTATCAACAAGAATCACTGTTTTAAATTATACCTACAATATTTTCTTCACGTGTACCTACTGACTTGTCACATTTTCATCTTATATTTTTGTTTTTTTTTTTCTTTACTTTTTATTATTTCAGACTACCACTTACACATACTAGTTAGACACATCACTTCTCTCCCCGTCAGTCCATTCCAGTGTTTCTCTTTGTAGTTGCTGAAAGTTTCAGCACATAGTTAAGTCAGTGTTCGCGGACGTCGTCTGAAGTGTGCTTTACGAGCTATAAGCTGTATGCGCTGTTCCGACGATTCTTTGTATCGCTTTAACAAGCGCCGACTTTGTAGCCAACTTGGAATGATAGAGCTTTGTAGATGTTGGGAGGCGGCTATGTCTTGAGTCCAATCATTTTTTAGATAATGCGGTGCGCAGGAGTTCCAGTTGCTTCTGGTAAACTCGCATCATTTTAGGCCTCTCCTCTGCTAGATTGAGGACAAGAGCAAACGCATTTTTAGTTTAGCTTAGTCATTATCAGATCAGATTAGTGCAGAAAATGGAAATAGCTTCGTGGATTCAGTGTGGTTATATGTACCTAATTCTTGACCAATTAATGTTGGTTTTTTTTTGTCTTACTGAGATCACGTAGGCCTAATATCAACAAAAACCTATCCACGTTGAAATTATTCGTCGTCTATTTAAAAATATGACAATCTCTTAAAAAGTGGGTATCACGACAATCTTTACAACATTAACGGGTAGCTAACTGTTACTTTATCAGCCTGTTTTATCTGTGTATAATGTAAATCTCAATCTTACAAATATCTCCCTTATAAATCTTCCTGTTAGATCTTGTGCTACGAGTATTAAGTAATTGCTCTAATTGCAGCGAATAATAAAGTAATCTATCATAGATTTCGAAGTTAGGCGTAAAAAATCAAAGTATGAAATAAGTTTGAAAGATTAGATATCGGCCTATGTAGCGAACAAGTGGCACTGAGATCATCTAGAGATACACCTTAACAAAGCACGAATTCATGCCCCCATTATTTCATAATAATTATGTTCATAAATTAGTACCAATTTCCGGGGTCGTGGGACTACCGAATTACTATGACCCGGAACGTAAAGGTCTATTGTAGGACACCGTGGGTTTTAGTCAGTAAGTCAGTACAAGTCTGACAGTCCCTCCCGCTCTGCCCTGGGGGACGATTCATTTGCAGAATTTTACCACGTTAAAAAAAAGTTGTACCTCTTAATTTACAGTACCCATTCTAGTCTATCCCTTTTTAACCTCGTGGTTAAACTTTGTCGAGACGTTTAACATTGTGAGTGCGGCAGTGAGTTGGTTTATATCCCTGGGCGGACGGTACTCAGAATTGCATAGAGATGTATTTGGAATTGGCGCCAATTTCGCTTTGTTGTCCATTTTTACTTTGCACGATGGTAAGGGAAAATTGGTCAGCTGTCGGAAATGGCGTAATAAAGGAATAGTTATTTTTTTCAGGGAAAATCTTGAGATTGAAATCTGTTTGTTATTATGTATTTGTTTGTTTATTTCTGATGCTTGACTGAGTGACTGATCTATTCATTTGGTGTGTTTTCTAACAAGCTAGCTGCTTATGAATGATTATAATGGTCTACATAGTATTCAAAGAAACTCGTTTCCTGCCATCTATACACTTAGACGTTTCAGGGCTTTATTTTAATGCTCTTTTTATCAACTGACGGATTTAGTGATGTTGCGAATATCTGATCTTTGACATTTGCGAATGCGAATGCGGATGCGAATATTCAATTCCAATATTCGCGAATGCGAATGCGAATGCGAATATTCAGTTTTAAATCAATTACGTTTGATAATTTAGAAAATACTAAAAGAAACACTTTTTAATGTAACTTTTTAACTTATTTTTATTATTTTTTTTACTTCTTGTCTGTAACGAGAATGGAAAAAGTATGCAGTGTGATTTTTTTAACTGGGCGTGGTTGGCCTTATGAAACTAAAAGGAATGTCGAAAAACTATGAAATGATCGTCTCGAGGCCGATTTTGACGAAAACTAAAACTGCATTTTTACTTCACCAGAATTTGATCCTTGCTCCAGCTGGTTCGATTCCTGGCCAGGATTACTGATTCAGCTAAAATCCCATGATGGATTTTTAGTTTCCGTCAAAATTGGCCTCGAGACTCCTTTCAATGTTTTTCGATATTCCTCATAGTTTCGGATTTAGCCATCCACACCCCATTGAACAATTCATCCTGTATAAGAGTGGCTCTAAGAATGGCGTCAGTGAAAGAAAAACAGACAGAAACACGTTTATCTTAGCATGGTCATATTTATGATTAATTATTGGGATTGATTTGATGAACATTAATATTGATAATGGCGAGATAAAGGCAGATTAAACAAAAGATGAATGGAGAGGACGACAAAAGATAAGAATGAATGGAGTGTGTGGAAGAAGGAGTACCAGATATTGGTATTTTTTCAGTCTTTCGTATTCGCAAAATATTCGCATGAATATTGCGAATGCGAATGCGAATGCGAATGTCTAAAAATATGCGAATATCCGCATGATGCGAATGCGAATGCGAATATTCGTAACATCTCTAGACGGATTGAATCAAGAGGAAGCTTAATGTGTACTTACATTTATTGGTAGTCTCGCTAAAACTCGAAAACGGCTGGACCGATCTGGCTGATTTTTGATTAGAATTATTTTTGAAAGTCCAGGGAAGGTTTAAAAGGTGATTTTGAGGCGGTACGAAGTGATATTTCAGTTTCATAGCAGATGATAGAAAGAGTTGATAATAAGTAGGTTAAAACTGGGTTGTGAAGACAAGGTAAACAGTTTCTCTATGTCAAATACTTGTATTTATTAGTTGCATTCAGATAAAGTGGCAGTCGTTAGGAAAATTATGATAAATAATGAGATTAAAAATCCGCCTCTGTTGATCTCTTATTATAAAAGTATTGGATATTATACCTACTGGATGTAGCTCAAAGGTTGGTACCTAAATAAGATGTGCTTTGGACTGTTAAATTTGTGACTGGTTTCAAAACAGTAATGGAATAAATCGAAATGTCCCAGAATCAAAATTGGCACGCGTCATCCATCTTACCGGTATTGAAAAGACCTGTGAGCTAAATGGACAGCTTACTCCTCTGTATTCGTTTTTGTTTCTAGATACTCGTAAATGTAAAAAACCGATGTAATAATTATAAAATATTCTCATTCTTTATTATAAAACTATTTCTCAGATATTACACCCTATACTCGCAACAAACAACAAACAAAACAACAAGATATTTAACAATTTTAACAAGCAACAATATCAATTAAAACTTACCTTACAAAGCACGTTATTTTATAATTAGACGTAATTAACGTACATCAGGTACCCATTCATGTCAATGTTGGACATTCAAAGTTTCCTAGAAGTGTGGCGAGGTTCGTAATACTCTTGTTAGGTTATCATTTTTGTTATTTTTATTAAGGGCTTGTTCAATTATGTCGGTTATGTCAAAAAAATGTGGCGTTTAGTTCGTTTTGTAATTAATTGCAAGTTCTTATCCTCAATTAAAGGAAAAATAGAAGAAAGAGAGGGAAGAGAGAAGTCTCCCTTAGACAGAAGTAACGAACAGTTAAGTTTTACATAATATATGCTCCCAAAGGGTAATAAGTTGCTCAATAGTACCTAATTAATTAAGGTCACAAAACGAGACTATTGCCTTCTAAATCATAATAAAAAAAACAATTACTTTTTCACCCGATCTGGAAATAAAATAAGCAAAAGTGGCGCTTATCACTGTTTTAGGCAAAAAGTATCGTGTAACATTCACTGTACTTGGACAAACCTCTTTTTTGTTGGAAATAGGCTGTAACTTAACGCTGATTGGACCTTAAAATCAATAAAAACTATTTTTACTAAAAAAATATATATTTTGTATCCCAATTCACACGAGACGGGTTCTTATCTTTCTCTCAGGAAATCATAACTAATCCAATTAGGCAATAAAAATCAAGCTCTACTTAATGGCTTAACCAAAATCTCGTTTTAGACTAAGAAAACTATTGAGCGGTGCTTATTTACAAATTAATTAAATGTAAACCCACCTAATTATTTGCTCTGTTAATTAAGTATGTGCTTCCGCAATATAAGTTGTAATTATCCGGATTTATTTTTTTGCATGATTTTGTGTAGTTAATATGGCCTTAATTTAATTATTAATTGTTTTAAATGATTATTGTTTTTTGTTGTCCCACTTTGTTTTGTGCTTGTTTGTCTTGACGTATAACATATTTTATGTATAAGATTAAATCACAAACTTTATATTATTACAACCGCATAAACGTATTAAGTTTGTGAAGACTCAGAAACCACCCGTCTTTCAAAGAAAGTTTTCAAAATATGAATTACACTATACTTTTTACAATAAAACAATACTTTTACAAAAATTTACAACTTTATTTTTGCAATTATGTTTTCTTCACAACTCAACTATTACAACTAACTAATGCACAGATAAATGTGTAACTCAGCCTTAACAATAGTATGCTTAATAATGCAATAAAAATGTAACAGCAGATGTTAAAATCCAGTATTTTGTGTTAACAATTTTTATCAAGCAGGGTTGGGCAGTATTTGAATTACTTGTAATTGAAATACGTAATTGAAATACAAATACGTATTTGGTATTTGTATTTCAATTACTTCCTTAAAATGTAATTTGTATTTCGTATTTCAAATACCAGACGACAAAGTATTTTGTAATTAGTATTTCAAATACTTGAGGCTTCAAAATACATTTTAACATTAAAATACATTTAAACTTCATTTACCGAACGTGAGTGTGAGTGCGAGGCGAGATTGCAATGATGGTAAAGCAGCTATTAGAGTTGGCAACACTGTACCTGTTATGTACAGACGTCAGCACATCAAGCTACCACAATCTGTCAAATTTATTTAATAGATTTTGAACCTTATTACAATAACGGAAGGTTAATTTTTTATTGGAAAAATTTGACCGATTCGGGTATGTTGACCTGCTGGCGTCTTGTCCTGGTTTCCAAATTTTAGAGATGGCAACCCTATAATGTAATTTGTAATTAGTATTTTGTATTTGAATTAAAAATGGCTAAAATACTGTATTTTGTATTTTATATTTCAAATACCTTACTTAAAGATATTTTGTATTTTGTATTTTAATTACTTGCGTTACTGTATTTTGTAATTTGTATTTCAATTAAAGCAAAGCATGTATTTTGCCCAGCCCTGTTATCAAGTAAGAACTAGCAGTGCCCCCCGTTTTCATCTACCATTTTTAAATATTTTAAGTTGCGTTATTTGAAATAACCTTATAATCTTCTCTAAAAATTGGGATATTAAACAAGATGGTGATTTTTTAAAACCAGAATTTCAAAAATTTGTGCTTTTGAAGATATTTTTGAACTTTATTTTATCAAAAAACTACCTTGTGGCCGCGGGTTCGCTTTTCGGTCATTTCTCTATTTTCACAAAAAGAGTAGGTAACTTAAACCACTTCTAGGATTACATCTATCTCTGTTCCAAAATTCATTCAAATGGGTTCAGCGATTTATGAAAGAAAGTGTAACAAACAATGCAACTGACTTTCGCATTTATAATATTAGTAAGGTTTTGTATTTTTTTCTCTTTTCAAAGCTAAAAGTGGTTGTTATCTGGGCCGTCACAGATAGTGGTCGACATTGCAAGTATAATCGTTTTTATTTTAATGTATTTGTTTCTGATAAGGAGCTAGTTTGAACCGTTAACCGTTTCTTTTTGTAGCTGAACTAAGGAAGCTTTTGGTATTTGCATTTCTGTTTTTAATTGGTTGTTATTAGGCTTATAATTAATTGATGTTTTTATAATCGATTTTGTGTTTAAGCTTAGTTTTTTTAAGCAAAAAACTTTTAATTCTTCCGTAACCGTAGGTAGCAATTTAAATGATTGACTGGTTGAGAGACGAAAAAACAGCTTCGTATCCTAGACATTTTCGGGTCAACATAGATAATTCGAGAAATCTTAAATAATTAAAGTTACTGCTTGGCTAATAATTCGTATGTACTATGTATGTGTGTATGTACCACAGAGCAAATAGAAGTCTTATGGCTTGTGTATACTAAAACACTATTTTCCCTATTAATGAATTGTGAAGTAAAGGTAGGCCAAAGTTAATTCATAAAAATATAATTATGGTTATTCTCAAGATTACACTGCACTGGTTGTAACTTTCGTACGTTTTTTTCATAGAAAAGAAGCCGTAGAGTCTCAACAAATAGAAATTACCACCTCCATCGAAAACTTGGAACCTTTGCAATTCCATTTTCTTTTTTTATGCACAAAAATGCCAAGACTCCATGCAACTAATAAAGTTGAATTCCACCACCAAAACTCCCTTAATCCACTGTCATCTTTAACCCCGGTTTAACTCAATATTTATCTTAGTTTAAATAACTGTCACATTAAAGTTTATGGGGCAGTAAGCAGATAGCTACTCCCCTGCATATATTTATACCGTGGGGTTGCAGGGGACGGTAGTAACGCCCTGGGTAAGAATTATTGTCACTTAGAGATGTTTAAGATGTTTGTATTGAGGGGTGATGTGTATTGTAAGGAAGAAAAAGCTGAGGGTAAGCATTTTAAAGAATCTTAGTGAGGGTTAGCGTAGATAATAAAATAGATTCGGGTTGTGCAAGTTTGCCACAAAGTTAATTTGCCACTAATTTTTTTAAACCTCATACATTTAAATTAAATTCGCCACAGCTAGATTTTGTTATTGTAAATTTGCCACATATCTTCATTTCACATAATTTTTACTGAAGACGGCGGCTCCAACACCTCTATGATCGTGTTCTCTTAGAGTACTTTCTGTCCAGATTCTACATTGTGACCTCGTTTTCTGTAGTATTGTGCTGGATTTAAATATGTAATTTTATTGTTCTGCTATCCGCGCGGAAAAAAGAAAGGGGCGAATTTACACTAAACAAAATTAAAAAAACAAAAACTGTGGCTAACTTACACATACTTTTTTTCGTGGCGAATTAACTTTGTGGCAAACTTAGAACAACCCCTAGATTCCAGTATCAATACATTGAAAATCTATTTAGTCCGTTGGCGTATTGAAAATAATGGAAAATCGTATTTTTTTCTGTTAAATCGGTGCATGTTGGCAAAGATAAAAACTCAGGCTCGTTACGTTTACGTATTGTGATTTTGAAAAACTTTATTTAATTTTTTTTTTTCAATTAAACTTTCATTAAATGAAAGTTTCGTGTTTGACCACTATCTCGCCTGGTGGTAAGCGAAGATGTGGTTGACGATGAAGCACGCTTGCCTAGAAGTAACCTGTTCACTCTTGACTTGAAGACCACAAGGTTATAGCTGTCGGGAAATACAGATGCCGGCAGGGAAATCCACTCCTTAGCAGCTGTGCGTACAATAAAGGTATTGGCAAAACGCTTTTTACGTACCAGAGGGATATCCACCATAAATGTCGATGACGCATTGCCGTACGTCTAGTAATCTTAACCAAACAATAACGTAACGAAAGAAAAACTACCGTGTAAATATTTTTTGATGATCTATCTGACGGACAAATTTTTTCAGTAAACTAGCCTACACTATACTTACGGGGAAAATTCTAGTAATAACCCGCGACTTGCCTGTTCGTCTCATCTGAGAGTCTTTTAAATCATTTTATAATTTCTTAATAAACCATAAAGCTTTATTTAAAAATTATTCTCAACTACTAATTACATATTACTTTAAAGTCAATTGTAAGTAGACTCCAAATCATGTTCCATGGTCTTTTACTCCATAATTTGACGCACAAACCACATCCAAATGAGCCCTAACATTCCTCCACAAGGATGCTTCCGCCTCCCGCTGTCAAAGGAGATAATTCCTTACGCTAGGGTGACCACAACGCGTTCGACACATGGGGAGACATTCTTCACGACAGTTGACTCTGTACTGATAACGGTGACCACATATTTGTGATTACATCGGGAATTTTCGGGACTGTTAATAGTTCCTGACATGTTTTGGGTATACTTGTCTTGTTTGGTTTAATTAAAATTGATGTTTTGAAGGGGAAGATACAATGTCAAAAGGAGTTGTTCTGTCTTACGCATTGTTCTACATTTCATCAATCATTGTTTTAAATTGTTCTTAAGTTTAGAAGATAATATCACTGTTTTTAGCAGCGTTTACAAATGATTTGGTTTAGTTAGCTGATATTGTTTCAATCTGTGTTCTTTTAGATATTGTGAATTGTTTTATGGTAATGTAACCATAGTTTTTGTTCATAAAATTCAGTTTTCAGCAAATAAACTACAATACCTAAAGGAGTCAAGAAACTATTCCTTGTAATTTATCTGAATTCAAGAGTAATGTTAGGAATTAGAATATTTCATCATCATCATACTTATTACATTAAAAATATCTACTGCTAGACAGAGGCTTGCTCTAAACGAACACCACATCACACTGTACTGTCGTAGCTGTACTTACCTACTTCCAAAGTTCCGTTGCGTATTTGCTATCTTCTATAGATAAACTTAAATCTTTGCGCAAAATCAATAACAGTTGCTATCTGTTTTCCCAATCGAAAATGAACCTTCTCTTACTGGATAAGGTTACGAATCTAATCGAATCTAAAAAGAGATTTGACAGACTGGATTTGACATTCACAACATCCATAACCCTAATGCGTCTATAATCATTAGATAAATAATTTCAATTATTTAATTTCTCCTTTATCAAATCTGTTATACTTCCATATTTACCTTTACAAAAATCCTAAAAGCCCAGATCAAGTCCTGCGTCAGCTTCCGGCGTCACGCAGCGGCGCCCGCGCATCGCCGCATGCGACAATTTACGAGCCGCCCCCTTCCGCAGATAGATGGCGCCACGGACACAATGTTTAGTATCTGAAGCTTTCGCCGTTTCACGGTATTTCGTTGCTTTGCTCGTTTTGGAGTTCAAATGTGGTGGTTTTTGGTTTATGTAACTTGAACAAGTGTTTAACTTTTCCAGATTTATGGAGTCCTCCGACTGAGTCAACTTTTTAAGTATTTATAGATGTTCTATTATGAGTTATTTGTTCCATACCCTACCTAAAGGATAAAACGAGACCTTATTACTAAAATTTCGCTGTCCGTTTGTCTATGTGTCTGTCCGTTTGTCACCAAGCTCTCATCAACCAACAAATAGGCCGGTTTTTATTATAGGTATAGAAGAGGATCTTATCTTATTCTTTTATACCTATAATAAAATTGAATATCTATTAAAAGAGTTACTTGTTAGAACTAGTCGTTTTGTTTTCAGTCTGTTCTGCACCATTGCTGGTAAAATATATAGGTTGCTAAACAAAAAATATTGTTTCGCAAGGATCTATTAATTACAAAGTTCAACCCTATTTCTCTTGATTTCAGGATAATTATCTACACACTTTATGTGTGCACCTTTTTTCTATCTTTTTTGGGTGATAATATCATCAAATCGGTCCTCCCGGACTGGCTGGGTGCTAGGTGATATGTAAGATTCGTAGGTACTTACTAAAATTCACTGTGTTCCTTCAATTGCCTTTAAAGTTCTATGGTCACAGTAACCTGCTTAGACGGTACCGCGACAGGCAAATTACACTCTCCTTAACCATCAAATAGCAGTAACACAGGGGTAAATAAACTCCCGACATTCACGAAACATCAACAAACTAATTAAACTAATATAAATTACTTACATAATAAAACACACAACATAAGAACTGATTGTGGATGTTACATTTATCTAATGTCACATTAGTTATAACATCAATGACATTTAATTGACGTTTACGATTAGTTTGAAGCATTAAATAAGCTATTAACCTAGAAAACTGCGCTTCATAGTAATCGGTGCTTGTTAGAAAATTAACTTCTTGGACAAATGTATTCTCCTTAAATGTATGTTTTAATGTGAGAATGTGGAGACATCATTTTGTAGATATTTACTGTTTGCTTTTTATGAAGCTTCGAGAACACAAAACTAAGGGTCAGAGCCCATTCATACCCTAAGATTCGCACCCTGTGCCCACTCGTACCCTGGAAGTTTTGGGGGGCCCACTCGTCCCCTGAAGAATATTTATTTTTATTCATTCTTCTAATATAAGTAAATGTACATGTGTATACTGCAGCTTGGTAGTTCTGGTACAGTCGCGCAGAAAAGGGTAAAATAAAAAATATAGTAATTCGGTAGATATCATGTTTATTTCAAATAAGATTAAGTTTAATAAATGCCTCTAGGCTCTAGGCATTGAGTCAGTCTTCAAAATAATTAATCAACTTTTGGTTTCTTGTACATTTGTAAATATTTAGCAAAATATATGATAAATACAATCTTTATGCAGTAAAATAAAACTGTGTAACTATTTAAATAAAATCTCAGTAATAATAACTGAATTTTGGATAAATTTACATCCAGTGTACAAACAAATAACCAAATATCAATACCAATATAACAAAAATAACAATTAATTGTTAGTACTTTGTACAGTCAAAGAGATCTACAAAATAATGCAATATCACAATAACTTTGTATTAAAGAAATATAAAAAGTAAAATCAGTCTTTATCAACTATGTAAAACCAACATTTTTACTAACAACAAATACACATGCAAAATCACAGTGTCCTAGAAACTAACAAAATACAACTCTTTTTACAAAAATCAGCCTTGATTGAGCATCATATAAATCAACATTAAATATAAAATATATAAAAAAAAAATAGAACACATATCAACAGTAGGTAAATAATCAATTCTTATTTTTTTGTATATTTACCAACTACATACATGCAAAATCATAATAACTTAAATCTAATTTGCTTGCGCGCAGATACTCTGACTAAGATTACCCCTCCCGCTTTGGCATTCCACACCCCGCGCACATCTGGAGAGTACTTACCAATTTTAACGCAATTTTTGGAGCAAAACAGAATTAATGTTAGAACGTTGATTATTTTTAACCGACTTCCAAAAGGAGGAGGTTCTCAATTCGGATGTTTGTGTTTTTTTTTTATGTTGTTTTGGGCATAACTCCGTCGTTTAACAACCGATTTGAAAAATTCTTTTTTTGTTGGATAGGGTATACTTCCGGAATGGTCCCATTAAATTTTATCGAAATCGGACTAGCACATTTTGAAAAATCAACAAAAACCTAAAAAGTTTTCAACTTTGTCTACACCGAATACTCCGAGGTTTCTGGTCCGATTTCGATGATTCTTTTTTTGTTCGATATACTTAGTATATCTGCCATTTGGCCCCATAAAATTTGGGTTGAATAGTGAAACTAAAAAGGATAAAATAAAAAACTTTTTAGAAAAAAAAAATGTAAGTAACCGACTTCAAAACAACCACAAGAAAAGTTCAAAATAACCTACAAAAAAACTTTTCTTTCGAAAGTCGGTGACAAAAACAAAAAGTTTATTTCGTAAGGCGAACTTCATTTAATAAAAGACCAAAGACACATTGAACAGTCTCGTATTCGCAGTCACTTTCAAGAACCAATATGTCACCGAGGTAGCCATAACATACAAACAAAACACCTTATCTAATTTTGTAACCCGTTTTTTTTAACAAGGCATGTTACGGACGTCGTCGCTTCATAATGATTATAAGAATAATGTAAATAAATGAAGTAAATAATGAATATACAAGTAGACATAAGGTTGATTAATTATACATGATTTGAAAGTAGGGAAACATTCATTGATGTTCGATTAAGGCTGTTTTATTATCCCATAGTAAGTAAGACATCAAAATATGACGATGTAAAGTGGACGCGAGCACGTTCGAACAGGTTTGAACATGTCGAAACCTGTCCGGTCCCCCACCACGCGTGAACTCAGACCAAGCGTCGCGATTGGTCGGGACGAATGTGTCGTGCTCACCTCCACCCACTACTTGCACCCTGCAAAAATAAGATATAAGCGGGACGGTTTGTTGCGAATTCGTAGTTCAGTCGCAGTCAGCTCAGCAGCAAGTATTCTCTCAAGAAATCCGAAGCAACAAGCCGTTCCAGATAGTGCAATTGTGAATCAAGAGAATAATTGTGAATCAAGAAAATATATTATTCAACTCTACAATCAAGTCAGGTGTTTTATTCCTAAGGAAAAATATACAGTCCACCTTGACAAGGCATATATTATTATCATGACGGATATCATTCATCATAGCTCTTTTTTCAATGAGCTGTTATGATTTATTAAATTAATTCCGTTAATAAACTGTTCACAAGTGTACTCTGTTAACCGTTTCTTATGTAAAATATAGCAAATTTTATCTCAGGGGACCAATAGGCACCTGAATAGGTGCCGAATCTTTAACTTATATTGTATTATATTAGAGGGGACGAATGGGTACCGTAGAAATAATATTTTTTATTAAAATATTAATTGGTACCCTACCAGGAGACCAATGGGCACCTATATAGGGGCCGAATCCACAACTTTTATGCTGGGGTACGAATTTTAGGGGACGAATGGGCTCTGACCCAAACTAATGACAGAGATCCGTTTAGTGTAAAGTGTCAACAAAATTATGCTTTTAAATATTATGTGGATGTAATGGTATTACAGCTAATGATTATGGAAAGTGAAACTGTACGAAAATGGTAAAGATGGACTGCCCCGTCTGGGCAGAACATCGCCGCCGCCGCCGCGTGTCCGTAAGGACACAGTGGAGGCGATAGGCGGCGACAACTAGCGCCCGGCACTGGTTGTGGACATGTTTCGGGGGTATATTGATTTAAAAAAGGGGTTACCACACAATGTCAAAGCATTCATTTCAATTTGACCTTTACCCGGTAGGCTTTTTTGAATATTGTCAATAAACAAAAACCAAAAATGAAGCTATGGTCATTAGTCACAATCACAACGCATACCTCATAACTCTGTAGGTGGTTGCCCCGTTGCCCATTTCGTTGCCAGCGTAGATCTGTACGGAGAAGAATGTGTAAGATACGCCATAGACACTATTTTCAATCAGAATAATATTACAGAATTTTGGATACAAATCATTCATATTAAAATTATTCGATATAAAAATACGTGCACGCTAATGCCTTCGTCAAACTGACAGACGAACCGAATGCGTGGCGTAGCGTTTTTGTTTGTAATGTATGGAATTGTTTGAAGCCTGTCACATAGAGTATCGGATCGCTTTCGCATTTTTATATGACATGATTCGGTTCGGTTCGCTATCGCCTGTCTGTTTGACAAAGGCCTTAAAGTGTTAAGAAAAAAAATTAACTGAACTAAACCGTGGTAGCTAAGAGAACATTCATACAGTTATTGATCTTCAACTACACCAAAATTTAAAAGCTCATGTCATCGTTAAAAATGTCATCAAAAAATTGTGAATCGTCGTGCGGACGCCATTGCAACTCTTTGTAAAGCTACACGATAAAAAATCCAATTTCCTGCAGTTTTGTCCCCTAGCGTTTTGGTGGGCCATACCATCAATGTTATGGGGTACGTAGTGGTTTATGGATTCAATTGTAATGGCGTTTGATGGGCCATAGTGGCCTTCGATGTTGGTTAGGTGCTACGTGACTGTTATTCTGAGTACCTACCAGTTTTTTTCAGCAGCAGATGTATTTTATTTACAGTGTAGGTACATGAAATATTAAGCGTTTATTGTATGGAAAAATGAACAACCGCCTCTAGTGTATGAACGAGGAACAATTTTTTTTCTTCAAATGAACGTCAAAGTTCCTGCTGACTTTAAGTCACAAAAACGGGAAAAGTCATGATAAAGCCTATGGTTTTCATTTACAGAATTTTTGTAATGATTCTGCGGAAAAACATATTTGATGATAAGAAATAATATATTAATTGGCTCGCCCTGGATTTATTTTTATTTTAGCGTGGTAAAATTATCGAATGAGTCCTCCCACCCAGGGCAGAGCGAGAGGGGCTGTAAGACTAGTACTGACTAAAATCTACGGTGTCCTTCAGTGGCCCTTTACGTTCCATGGTCACGGTAATTTGATAAGTTCCGCGACCCCGGCAGGCTTTGGCTCTCTAAAAAAAGAAAACGATTTTTACCGGATAAGAATCGAACCTGGAACTCATGGTTTACAAGGTCATGCGACCATCCGCTAGACCATCCACTCCGCTGCTCGCCCTGGCTTTCCTCGAGTTTACGATCTATCCCGGGTGGATATTCCGTAATTTTTCTCACCCACAACCTTTTTTTTGTCTTGTCCTGATTTGATTTTGATTTGGCGTTAATAACAAAAAATGGGCTATGCAATTTGGTAGAATTTAAGTTTAAACTGAAAAAATAGTCGCAAAAACCAACTGCAACGGATCTGAAAACGGCGAAATAATTCCCAATAATACAACAACAAAAATAAAAGTCTATCACAACATCATTTAAAATTTGGCACCGTCCAAAAAATCCGATATTCCTAGAAATAGGGTGTCCAGTCAAAGCGGATTTCCATGGATTTTTCCAATTTCCACGTGCACGCATATCATGTGTCCGCCCGACTGACTTGTGCACTTTTTTTAAACGTACCGTTATTGAAAACGTTCAACTGACGGCTTTATTAAATGGTGTATACACTTTTGGACGTTTGAGGGATTAAAATGCGATATTTTTTGGTGCTGATTGGTCTGATGCAGATATTGTAGGCACGTCAATCCGTATAGATATTTTTTATCTGAAATTTCTATACTTTTTATCAGATCCATATTTTCTATCTGTGTATAGAGTAGTATACAATACGCAGCGGTGTGGTCAGCCTTTGTCTATGATGATGACAGAAATAAAAAAAAATTAAGGAAAATAAGAATAAAATCGCTTTATGAGAACAGAAAAAAAACTTTTCCCTTTAAAAGTAACAAAATCTTTTGTAAAAGAACAACAATCAACGCAATAAAAACCTCAAAACAAAATCACAGAGACCACCGCCCCACACCAAACGATACATTTTTTAATTAAAAACGACAGCAACAACAATAAGGCTAACACATCGAACAATTTAGCTAAATCCATGAAACCATTACACTTCCCCTGTGCAAACATCTCCGATTCACCACGATAAACTGTTGTAATTCACGAGTATCGCATTACCGACGTCATCCGACGTCCCCCGACGTTGGACGACGTCACCCGACGCCGTCCGATAATACGCGACACGCGCCGATTATGAAATCCGATGTAGGTAATCGTGTGAGCAGTTGGGGTTAGTTTTTATAGAGGGTGCATTTTATAATTATACTCTGAATAGGGGCTTGTTTTGTGCCTACGCGCTTTACAGACTTTCGTGTCTATTGAAACATAACATGTTGCTTGCTATTTCTATCCAGTCATAAGACATATCTAACTAATAGACTTATTAAAGGCAAAGCGTTTTTTTGTTTGCTTGTTTGGACCAGTCGGATAATATTTTTGCTATTCAAAATCACGTTATGCGTCGAGCAGAACTGCTCACTTGTCAAAGGTGTCAAAGGGTGTCAATCTCACTTTGAGTATTTTTCGAAGCTATGGATGATCTGATCTGCGTTTGAACGTAGGATCTACCCGAAATGTCCTTTTGCCTACCCTGCACATAAATATCAGTCAGCAAAGTATGACAAAGTAATTCTAAAAATAGAAATTTATTTACATAATTATTGTTTTGGCTCATTAAAAGCACGATTTTTGTCTACCAACGATCATTGCAGCCTCTACGAGCATCACCAAAATTAGGCACAAAAACACACTCCCCTCATTTCTACAACCACACATCTACTCTATACTCCATCCCTCGTTAAGGGCGAGCTACCCTTGTAAAAGTCAGCGTGAATAGAGCTAATCCTTATCACAGCCGAGGGGTTAGAGTGAATCAATTAAAGATAAGCAAATATGCTCCATTGTGGACCGGAGGGATTGAATTTGTTGGTGTGAGAAAGGAAATTAACTTTTGCCGGATAAAGCGATCCGTCATCGTCTGACGCGCCCTTAAATCGTGATCAAAAACTAAATTGTTCGGATTGTTTTGTAGGATTAGATTTCTCTTGTGTGTATTGGTGGAAATGTGGGAAATATTGGAAATTATCGTTTTATTATTATTTGGGAAATTTAACTCTTTCTCAAATGTTTAAACAATGCGTAGGATTTAACAAATAGTTTAACTACTGATGGCACAACTCGCCTTAATTGAAATAAATGCTTCAAGTTAAAATTTGAAATAATCCGTAGAGTTCGAAATATTCTTGTTGTGTCGTACCAAGTAAAAAAAAAGTATAAAATAATCACTTAGTTAAGTTTTTTTCGAAGGCTTTGTACTCGTATGTATTGCGTCTCTGCAAATTTCGCTAAATCTATATTTGGTCAGTAATTATATAAAGCTTAAAAAAGATGATTTATGCAAAACGTTTCCTGTTACCAACGAAAGTAAATCAAAAATATAATTTAGTAAACTTTCAAGCCATTCGGATTAAATCTATAATTAATAATTTAAATCGAAAATTGAATAATATTACAATTAATTAAATCTAGCCACTAATACCTTTTCACAGCCAATTTAATAACATTAACAGAATTTATATAATTATTAATTCTGCTAATCCAGCAATGAAAATTTTACGCTTAATATATTATAGACGGAACATAAAATATAGTATCTAAAAGTAGTTCTAATAAAAGAATCGATTTAGAAGAAAAATAATAAAAATGCCTAAAATGTAATAAATTAATCACACTACCTATTACATAGGGACCGAATGTTCTCCCCACACTGAATTATTCATAACTAAATTAATAACATTAACAATAATTCCCATAATGGCATCCACCGGTTATTATGAACATTATCCGGTCAGCTTTAACCAGCTATTATTAATAAAAAATTCAAATGTGTAGGATTACAGACGTAAGCCGAGGATTCGAATTGTTTAAAGTTCTCACAATAAAAAATGGTTATAACTTATGAATTGTGATCATACGCATGGGGGTGTGTGTGTGTGTTTTGTAGGTGTGGGTGTGTGTGTGTGTGTGTGTATGTGTGGTTATAGCTTAATAGTGTTGTAATGTGGTATTCCGTAATCCCTTGTGAGAAATGTCAATATGGTAGTTTGGGATTGGGATTTGGTTATGATAGCTAATCCCAAAGGAATCAAGAGTGTTATAGGAGTGAAACTTTTAATGAAATTCATTTGATTTTGGTGGGATAAAATAGTGGCGATAATTATTGAAGAGTTTGAATAAAAGAGAAAAGTATAGTAAAATGAGAAAGAGATGATTGTGCCAAACAGAGGACTACTGTATTTTGATAATGGTGATGTATAATTATGTGTTTTAAGATTAAAAACCTGTAAGTAAATAACGCTTTGTTAACCCCAAGCCAGTATACCCGAACAAAATTACCTGTAAAAAAATCTAAAAAATAGCATCATTATTACCGCCATCAGGGACAGATTTTTTCCAAATTTGATTCATTCAGAAAAACATTAAGATTAGAAGTGACGCTTATATATCCGTCATCAGCGCACATTAGCGTCAAGGGGCGTCGCGGCGGGAGCTGATAAACGCTAATACATAGCGTCATATGACGTCATGTGATCACGTCACGCATTAATAACATTGACGCGGAAAAATCGACAAGTGTAAGGTATTAGCGGTGCGTTTCCATTTAAGAAGACGTCACGATCACGAGTTTCCTTATTGAAGAGCTTCTTTGATACGGAATCTTAGCTCAAACTGGATGGAGGATTTAGAAACCTAGTTGTTCTTAGTTGTAGTTCTTTGTGTGATGAATCTGTGACCAAATTCAACCATTTTCTCTTTTTCTGACTCCATTATAGATATTCGCCATTTGTCTGCAATTTTTTGGTTGGCTTGATCTCAACAATTCTTAATTTAAATTACAAACATTTAAGCTATTGTCAAACAGATAGGCGTGGCGAACGCGAAGCGAGGCGTTTTTGTTTGTAATGTATGGAATTGTTTGAAGCCAGTCACATAGACTATCGGATCGCTTTCGCTTTTCTATGTGACTGGATTCAAACAATTTTCAAAAACGCTTTGGGTCGCATTTGCTTCGCCTGTTTGACAATAGCTTTAACAATTCTTAATGAGGACCTTTAGCAGCGACACGGTTGTTTAAAAAACGACAACAATTACCTTCTGTTTTAGAAATGAGAGCTTACTTTTATAGAGATTACTCTCATATCTTACATATCGTGGCAGCGCACAGTTTTGTGCTCTATTATTATGTCTCAGATTTGATAGCATCACCCAACTTCAGTCCACTTTTAAACGGTTAACGTTATAGGAATGCTGTTTTGTAACTTTTTTTTTTTTAGCGTGTCAAAATCATCAAATGAGTCCTCCCACCCCGGGCAGGGCGGGAGAGACTGTCAGACTTGTACTGACTAAAATCCACGGTGTCCTTCAATAGCCCTTTATGTTCCGGGGTCACGGTAAGGAAATAAAATCCCGCGACCCCGGCAGGCTATGGCCCTCTGAGAGGGGGCCCCGTCATTTTTGCTGACGCTTTTTGAGGCGCGCGCGGAACACGACGCGCCGTCGACCCGGGCATGGTCCATAGTCGGACAGCGAGTTGCCCTTTACTCACTGTCCGCATGCCCGCGACTGTCCGTATGCCCGCGAATGTGCGTGCTGTTTTGTAACTACACTTCAATCTAACAAATTAGATACCTACCTACAACTCCGTCAAGCATTGAAAACGCACCCGATACCACCAATATTTCACGAACACACACGTCACGACTCTCGCGCATTATAAATGATTATCACCTGAGCCGAGCGTCGAGTGAGCCTAATGGTAATGATTTCTCGCTGAACAATAACACAATGTGGAGGAAAGTTCGATAGCACTGTTCTTTCATTAGAGGCTTTTCGGAGGCGAGGCTGGTTAATGATCTTATTGATAGCGAGAGAGTGACTCGTGGAAAGTTATGTTGTGTAGGGAAAGCTATTTAAAGGTAATGTGAAAAAGGAGAATGTTTTAGCCTTACCTGTTAGGTTATTTCCTTCTCTTCTGCTATATATCTGCTTCGTCCGTTATCACTCGAAAATTATCCCACGGTAAGATAAAATTGAGATAAAAACTATCCTACGTTTTAATCCAGGTTGAAAATTATGTGTGCCCGCAGTTTTGGCGTGAAAGAGTAACAAACATCAATACATTCATGCACTCAAACATTCGCATTTCTATTATGTACATAATTATTAGTAAGATCAATTTGTAACGGTTTTCAAGTAGTCGCCACTATTGATTGTGACTTTCAAGAGTTGCAGTGGTCTGGAAAAGACTTGGCGGACTTCCTAATAAATAAAAATATGTATCCGGTCTTAATGGCTGTTATTTAATGCTAAAATGTTTGTATAGTTACACCACAGGCATGACGCTAGCGTAGCACAAACGAGGCTTTGGGTATTAGGAAAGAAGTCTAGTCAGTTACTGTTACAATCTGTGTCATCTAGTTGGCTCAGGGCTTTCTCTAATTGCTTCTAGGTGTTCTGATCCAGGGCTAATGATGAAAACTGGTTGTCTGTTGGTACTGTTCAGTTCGTCTCGTCACCTTCTTTGAGTAAGAAATACCTTTGTAATAAAGTCATTGATTCTTTTATCGACCCGGTGTTAACAAAGTAAACTATAGAACTTTTATCTAGATGACTTTCTTAGAAATTGCTATTTAATTGTTCAAAATTAACACAAAATGAACTGGAAAAATTTATGTAACTGGTTAGATCTTCTTCTGCATCATGAACACATATTACAGGATGCCTTTTAACATGGTTAATTTTAAAACAACAACCTACTTCTAACAACAAACAACCCTCAACTGGACCATGGTAAACAGCCACATATTACCATCATCCCCTAACTTGTTATCTGTTTAGCGTACCGAGTGTGTTACTAACACTAGTAGCCCAGTAGCACGGGGGCACTGGTAGCACCCCATCATTTGATGCTCTAATGGGTTAGGCAAAGTTTGTTCGACCACCCATGTTCAGTGCTCACGTGGATAAGACATCTGTGTTTAAAAAAAAGCATCTTTGGTAGGATTAGATGATGTTTTTTTTTTCAAATGCCGTTATAAGAGGAACATTGACCACTTATTTTTATGCTACCGTTAAGAATTAGCCCGGGGCCCTGGTACGCAAAGGACAATAAATTGCAAGAAGAGGATGATTTTAGTCAGTATAAGACAGTTCCTTACGCTCCAACCAGGTCAAAAGAAAATTGGAAGAATAATGAAGTTTGCTTAACTGATTTTAATATTGAGGTTTGGTAAAAAAATAGCTCATAATGACTCATCTCACTCACTCGTTAAACCAAAGAACCTAACCAGCTTTTATCAATAGTTTTATTTTTTTCAAGTTAAAACCTACACACTTGTAAATCCTTCATAATATAGTTAAAATAGAAACTTTATAATAAATGCAACTGTGTTACATCAGTAAGTAACAATAATTTCACTTTCATGATTTCCAAATCATTCTTCATCAACAATAAGCCACTTATAGCCAAACTAGTAATAACTTCACACGTTGCGCATCCGTTTAGCATCCTAACTGGTGGCACCATCATACATACTAACAAGGGAACCAAACTGACTGACCACCCGCGACGATCAGCTCGACTTTTGGGCTTAATGTCTGTGGATGGGCTGCTGTCCCGAGGGCCCATAAATAAAAAAAACTTAAAAAATTTTAGAAAGAATATCTGTATTATAATTTTTGATTCAGCACTAGCTACAAAATAACGTTTTTGTAAAATAACGTAACTTTAGGAAGTCGGTGATATTGTTTTTTATTACTTCATTGTGTCACTAAGTTTTGAAAGAAAACTTCATTTATACTTTTTTGTGATGTTTCAGAAATCGCTAAAAAGCTTCAAAAAAACTTTTTTTTACCCTCTTTAGTGGGTACAGGCGTGATAATTATAATGTTGTGTAATTGCGAAAACAATGAATAGGTATTATAAAAACAAATGAATAGGCCGGGCGTTTAAATTGTATTATCGAAAATGCAAAGCTAAATTAAAAATATTTTAAATCCCACTATTCTAACGTTAGATTCATATGCATAAAGCACACAAGACTGGCTACTTTTATATTGATTGCCCAATTAATAGACATAGATAGTAATGTGGTGTTAATGAGCCTCCATGACTCCATACAAAACAAACAACTTTATTTGATCAAATGATCACAGTGTGATGATCAAACATTACAAGGCTTCCTTTAAAATCCATGTGGTTTATCGGAGATAAAATTTGTCAAAAGAAATCGTATTTAGGTACAACACATTTTTGAATAAATAGTTTACTTCTCTTCTGAGATAAAAATTACTCCCAGTTTTCTAGATCCTGGTGATCTAGAATTTCTAGTGCGGGACTAATCTTTGTAAAGGTGATGCGGCGGTATGTCGGGTTACGGTACAAACAGACTATCAAACTGAAAGTCAAGCACTAGCTGCTGCTGGGGTCGCGGGACTAACGCCTTGACCTCGGAACGTAAAGGGCTATTGAAGGACACCGTGGATTTTAGTCAGTACAAGTCTGACAGTGCCTATCCCGCCCCGCCCTGGGTTTTTGGTTGTAAAAATCATTTGATGATTTTTACAACCAAAAAAAAAGGCCATCATGGAGCACTGCTGGTTGGTTTTATCCAGCTCGCCCCTTCATCGTTACCTCGAACCAGCCATCGCAGTTCTATTCTCTATAAAAAATGACATCGCTGGACTCTACGATGTGCTCTTCGCTGAGGTGACTTTGAGATTTTTCGGTCTTGCAACGCTAGTGGTGTCACTGTTAGTAGCTTAGTGAATTGCTAACTTTAATCCCAGCGAGGTGTGAGCGCTGCGGCCGCGCTGTCACAAGGCTGTGTTTATAGAGAATAGTACTGCTAGTCATCTCGCCATCTTTTGCTTGGCCGTTTCCTATCCGTCAAGTGTACTCATTTTGCGAAAGGAACATTTCGCGAAATGGGACATTCCGCGAAAGGTACATTTTGTGAAAGGGACATTTTGCGAATGGTACATTTTGCTACCAGTGGTCATTTTGCGAAATCCACACTTTGCACCTGAGCCATTCAATAAAGCAAAAAATAGTAAAACACTACGGAAATAGATAAGATATAAAATCTCATCATAATTTAGATTGACGACGTTCACTAACTAAATTATCATTCATTTAATTTAATTTCCGAATTCGTGACTGGCCGTGACCACATCGGAAATGCTTGGTTACCGACATTGCAGATGATCTTTTCTGGTCAGTTTAACCTCGAGAATATAATATAGAAATATTAAACATAAACTTCGAATATGAATTGAAAATGTCATTGTGGAAGAGTCACACGCAGCGTTATTTGATCAGTAGTTAAAATAAATATCTGTTAAATCTTATACATTTGTTAAAACGTTGCATGGAACAAAAGTTAGTCTAACTATAGATCAAACTACTGGCCCATAAGAAAACAAGGTAGTAATAAGCAAAGTTTATGAATAAAAAATAATTGGCTTAGATATCTAAGGAAATATTCTGATAGCCACAGGCTAAAATATTGTAAAATCTTTCATGGAAATAACATAGTAAGTAGCCTTTTAATTAGAAGAAGGTTCAGAGAAACTATAAAACCATAAATCAAAATAAAAACCTTTGTGTCTAAAAACTTTAGCACTTCATATTAAGTTTCCGGGAAAGCGGCCTTTCTCAACCCCCTTATTATTTTCAGAACAGTATCATTATTATGTCCTTATCCTTATTTAATTAGTATTAGCGCAACCTGTTTTCTTGTTTCATAATGTTCTTTCAATCACTTCCTCACAAGCCACCAAGTATTTAGCTATGTATATTTTTTCAGGGTCCGTCCATCGTTTATATTATTACGATGGTTCGCCAGATAAAAAGCCCGTAGTTTTATAATATTTCCCTCTACTTTCCATATCTCACAATACGACAGCCGAATACCAAAATAAACAGGCACCGATGCAACTTTCAGGCTCTTATTTCAATTGTTGATAATATATTATACATAAATATCTAATACCTACTTTGTAAGTTGACATTTTAATATTCGCTATTCTCCTCCTTTCAAGCGATACTAAAGTCTCCCAGTCTTCTTATTCCAAACGCAACACAAATAATATTATCTTGCAAACTCACATAATAAGACCATTCTAATCTCCATGTTAAAGCTATTCAACTACGATATTCCAAGCTATCTATTACCACTGGCCACTAGCTATTAAAATCATAAACAATAACGAATATCCAAGGCGTTACTATAAATACAGCATCTCGTATTATGATACTAAAGGCGTCTCCATACTTGTACCTGCAGAACATCGAAATCCAACGCATTGATGTCATAAATATCTATACATCGAACCGTAAATATAAGGAACAAAGCGGTACAAACGTATAAAACGACCCTACATCTCTTAATGATATGTAGATTCCCTACATTAGTTACATGACTGTGTTCTCAGTGAAAACATCTCGCAAACTCCTTGCTGAAACCTATTTCACAAAACACAGATACACTTCAGACCAAATTAACATCTAACTCACAACGTCAAAGTTCACTTTTGTGGTAAGGTTATCAGGAATTAAGACCTTGCAGTCCGAGAACCATATCGACTCATTAAACAAGACATAATTTAAACGCATCCTGTACCAACATTCAATTTAGTGTTCCAGACCAACGATACAGGTTCCAATTTTCTCTGTTAACAATTGCCCAAGTTACTGCATTTGAGAATTGAGCCTTTAAGCTCGTGTATTTTAAACTGCGATCGAAATGGAGTTTAATTGGGCTCGTTATAAGGTTGGTATTGAGTTGTTTTATCTCTGAAATTGAGACATTAGAAATCTTCGAGCGAGTATTACCGTGTTCTTTTAACAAATGCACGACGTCGTACGGAGTAAGATGTTAGTTTGTGCCGGCGTGCATAAATAAGGCCCGGAGAAGTATCGGTTATTTTAATACTGAGACCCCAGGTGGGCGTGGACCCATCATATATCATCGGCAACAATTATTAAATTATCTTTTTCGTTGACATTAAGTAATTGTTTCGGTTAGTCCGTGCTCATAACTGGCGCGCCGAGCGATGAGGTATCGTTTTTAAATTGTCGTTTAAATTTGAACTTAAATTCCTTTGTTTAGATATATTTTTATTAATATGAAGTGATGACATTATTAAAAAATACCTTTCATCGTTCTAATGTTATTCAAACTTATGTTCATAACCAAAAACGTGAAAGTCGTTTTAAATTCCAATAACTCATCTTTTTATAGGATTATGTTGTCACATATTTTTTAAGAACAAACTAAATCCGCATTAAGCCGTCTTATTCCAGAACATTGAAATATGACTATTAAATGAACATAAAACGATAAGAATCAACAATTCAGCAATAGATACGATAATTGAGTTGGAAACACACTGTAAAAGCAATTACGTCAATTAAATAGTACGAAATCTTGTATATTTAGCTGTGGCATTAATCATGCACGGCAGTGTAATCGGGTCAGGCGGGCGTTGGTGTAATGAATCAAGGGGGTAATTAACTAACTAATACACTTATCACGACATGAAGTGTACACGTTCAATTGGAGCGGAGTCGGGGTTCGGTGTAAGCTAGATGCTCGCGGCTCGAATCTCGAGCACTCGGCCAATCGAGCTCTGTTTCGAGATTGGCTCGACGATTATATAAATTGCAAATGAAATCATTTCGAATTGCTCGAATTGTTTGTGAGTATTTAGATTACTGTGATGGGGCTATTTGTTTAGTAGATGATGGCATTGATGATGGCAGTAATGGCATTTAGCTCTTGCATAATAATCAGCCTCTAACTTTGAGATAACTTTCTTATTGTTGACTTCCTCTTTACGTTAGTATTCGCTATACGAACATGGTTGATTTCACAGTAATGTTGTCTTTGGGTTGGTTTTCACTAACCTGTTGCCGCTGACCCTCCAAAGTGGTAGATGGGAATGAGTGAGGACGAGTCCCGGCGTCTGCGTTTAGCGGGGTGGATAGCACAGTATGATAAAGTACTTGGTTTCATCCCGCTACGTTGTGTTCCACGCGCGCCTCAAAGAGTGTCAGCATTATGACGGGGCCCCTCTATAAAGGGCCAAAGCCTGCCGGGGTCGCGGGACTAACGAATTACCGTCACACCGGAACGTAAAGGGATATTGAAGGACACCGTGGATTTTATTCGGTACGAGTCTGACAGTCCCTCCTGCTCTGCCCTGGGTGCCCTCCCACCCAGGGCAGAGCAGGAGCTCATTTGATGATTTTACCACGATAAAAAAAATGTAAAACTGCGTGGTGCTCACAACAACATTGAAAAAAAATGGCTTCACTTAAAACCGTTTTGTTTGGAACACGAAATTTGGATATGATATAGGTACGTAATCTAATTTCTCAGACTTATTTTTAAATTTCACTAAATAACGACGAGTTTATAATTGCATCGAAAAAGCATCTCTCCAGCATAATACCTGCCTAGAAGAAAGCAAATCGATTTTAAATCAGTAGTTACTCAACCAATATAAGCTGACCTCCTAATTAATTAAAACTCCTCACCAGGGCAGATCAGCTAATCTCTAAAGTGTCTCCACACAAGACTTAGAGAACCTAGACTTTATCTCCAATCGCTTAGTCTACAAAACACTCGATATAATAAGGGAAACTCCTCGTAATAGAATGTCAATATTGTCGCAATGGAAAGTAGATCATAATCTAAAGCAGTTATGTTTCCGTTCTATTTATCTGTAGTAGGAAAATTACGTATCTATACGAACTTATACTTTCATCCTATTCATATTATAAACGTGATCAGGATAGATGTATGAATGTATGTTAGTTGACTCTTTCACACAAAAACTACTCGATGATTGATTTGGATAAAAGGTACACAAAATCTGCCTAGCCTTTTCCTAATTGGGGTGCTAAGACAGGAAACCTACACGTGCGCCCGTGTACTGGAGTTCCCTCTCGGATACGTCCGGGGGGAAGACCAGTTTTTCGGGCCGGTGCACCCTGGGATGCGGGCAAAAACTCTTCCTTAGGCACTGTGTTACTTAGGCACTGCGTGCTTAAGGAAGAGTTAGTTAGAAAGGATAGAGTGCCGTCTGCTCCAACGCGTGTCCCTCTGATCAGCAGAGGGCACAGCGGCGGAGCGGGCTTGCGGACGGTGAGTAATGGGTAGCTCGCCGTCCGACCAAGGACCAAGCCCAGGTCGGTGGCGCGTCGTGTTTCACGCCAAATGCCAGGAAACCGTGGCCCCGGAACGTAAAGGGCATCCGAAGGAACACGGGTGGATTTTAGTCAGTAAGAGTCTGACAGTCCCTTCCGCCCCACCCAGGGCGGGAGGACTCATTTGATGATTTTACCACCTAAAAAAAAAAAGCCTTTTCCCAACTTTATGGGGTCGGCTTCCAGTCGAACCAGATGCAGCTGAATATCAGTATTTTACATGGAGCGACTTCCTATTGAACCCCCACAACCCAGTTACTGGGTAATACGACACCCCATGATAAGACTGGTTGTCAGACTTTTTAGAGCTTCTGACTAATTAATAGTAACGACAGCCGGGACCAACGGGACCCCGGAGTCCGGGGCTCCTATTTCTAGTCTACAGGGTTTAAAGGAACCTATCCAAACCGAATCTCGGGGTGCCCCCTAACTAAAAATGTTGCAGAGTTGTAATATTCATGATTGAGTTAGTCATTTTGTGGCTCGGTCGGTTTTATTATAATTTCTGATACTATCTCATCCCGATTTTTTCTTCCCGTAAAACAATTTTCAAGATTCATGCAGGCGACGCCGCTGGAAACAGCTAGTAGCATCATAAAGTTTGAATGTATGGATGTTTACCTTTATCCCAGTATTCAGCGTTCCCGGTATCAACACAGACGCGGACGAAGTCGCTGGCAACAGCTAGTTAAATAATAAGATGTATTTCTAGCTCAG
The DNA here is from genome assembly GCA_954870645.1 of Agrotis clavis. Classification (NCBI taxonomy): domain Eukaryota; kingdom Metazoa; phylum Arthropoda; class Insecta; order Lepidoptera; family Noctuidae; genus Agrotis; species Agrotis clavis. The sequence goes on from OX940940.1 coordinate 8,002,188, forward strand.
TATGTAATGATTGCTCGGTATGTGACTACCGGGTGTGTAATCTAAGCTTTGCAATGTACAGAAAATGAAAGTTTCAGATGCATGTCACAACAGGATATTATGAAAGAAGGAAATGACAGGTAATGGTTAGAATGGCTGGTTGCTGATTGAATAGAATGAACTGCAATCAAATCATTTGTTTATTTGCTATTATGAGGTATTCTGGAATAGGCAGTCGATTCATAGATCAGAAGATTCAGGCTATTTAATTTTGAAACGACTACACGAATAAATAAAAGAACGACGACAGAAAGGCTGCATTTTCTGCATTGGCAAAGAAAATTAATATCTTTGGCTGTATTTCAAAAATTTTACTGACTGATTGACGTAGAAGATCGAAATGAATGATTCGATCTAGCCGGATAGGACTGTGATAGCCTTGTTGGTTAATCGTCTGGACTATTCATCCAAAAGGACGCAGATTCGAGCCCTGCTTGCAGTCGAATTTTTCTTTCCGGTAAAAGGTCTTAGGGCTTGTGGCTATTTCTCATAATTATGCCAATATTTCCCATCATACATGGCCAATATTTGATGAAATGGGCCGAAACAAAAGTCTAGTGTTGATCGAACATATTGTGGAATCAGATTATTTTCATTTAAAGCTGTTCTTTTATCTAACTATCGTCACTGATCCTACAGAATTGGTACAAAACCTTAGCCACATAAAGTACCATTCCACCTGCACCTTAGTGCTTGCATACAGCGATCGTATCAGCCAACCACATTATTGTCTTAATTGATACGTTTTGTTCGGCGCAAACCTAGATTAAAATAGTTTAAATCGCTAATTCCTTGATTCAACTCGGTGTGTTGCGCCTGCGATCCTTAGCAATGAGATCAGAAGATTGGCTTGATTTATAGTTCGGTTTGCAATGGTTGTGTTTGTTCTGTTTTGTTCTTAATAGACGTTTAATTATAATTATTGTTGGTGTTTTACTTTGGATTTAAATTAATTATTTTGTTGGTAGTTTTAATGTAGAATTTCACAACAAAATTGCTAGTATAATTATAATTTTTGAGTTCCTGAGGCATCCTCTGCTGACAATATTGTTTAAAATCATTTGGTTCTACACTGTCAAAAGATGCTATTTTATTACTCTGATTATATCTGTGTTTCAGACAATACAATCAATATTATCATCACCATTCTTGCTCTTCTTCCAATTAATTTAAGGAAGGCGCAGTGTAAAGACTTTTTCAAACAACAAGCTTGGCGTGGCACGACGTTAGCGTGGCGTGCTTACTTATTATGACCATAATTATATGTAAGTCGTCACTAAAATCATGGCACGCCAAGCTTCATCATCATCATCATATCAGCCCTGAATCACCCACTGCTGGGTATAGGCCTCCCCATTTTTTGGCCTATATCTCGGTTCTGTGCATCTCTCATCCATTTATTCCCCGTGACCTTGACAACGCCAAGCTTGCTGTTTGGCCTTTATTTTTGCATAATTCTCTATTACTCGTCATCAATTATTAAACCACCAAAAAATTTAGAACGAAATAACTGATATCATACTCTTCCTGGAGGAACTCAGCATGATGCTCGATGGCCTCGACCGAGTTTCACAACGGGTGGGCTTGAAAATGAACATGGACAAGACGAAAATTATGTCAAATGCCAATGTTGTGCCCACCCCAGTCTCTGTTGGAAACTCGGTACTCGAAGTTGTTGACTCATATATCTACTTAGGACAAGTAGTCCAGTTAGGTAGGTCCAACTTCGAGAAAGAGGTCAACCGCCGAATCCAACTCGGTTGGGCAGCGTTCGGGAAACTACGCAATGTCTTTTCGTCCGACATACCTCAGTGCCTCAAGACGAAAGTCTTCAACCAATGTGTGTTACCAGTGATGAGTTACGGCACCGAAACGTGGTCTTTCACTATCGGCCTCATCTCAAAGCTCAAAGTCGCTCAACGAGCTATGGAGAGGGCTATGCTAGGTGTTTCTCTACGTGATCGAATCCGAAATGAGGAGATCCGTAGACGAACTAAAGTCACCGATATAGCCCACCGGATTAGCAAGGTGAAGTGGCAATGGGCAGGCCATATTGCTCGCAGAGCAGATGGCCGATGGGGTCGAAAAGTACTAGAGTGGAGACCACGGACTAGCAAGCGCAGCGTAGGACGTCCACCAGCAAGGTGGACAGACGACCTTATAAAGGTCGCCGGAAAACGCTGGATGCAGGTCGCTTCCAACCGGTATCTGTGGAGATCAAAAGGGGAGGCCTATGTTCAGCAGTGGACGTCCTATGGCTGAGATGATGATGATGATGATACTCTTCCACAAAATTATTTAAAGAAACAACAATTTGACATTTCCGATAGCCTCTTACTTTCACTCCTCTAAAAACATTCCCATCCTTGTCATACGCACTCAAAACCCTCCAACATTTCCCTCTCAATTGCGTCCTGACAGAGCCACATAAAACAATCACACGAAACTATTAATCCTGCTTCAGGGAACACGCCGAGATGGCAAAAATGGCGGCTAGCCCCTTCGTATATCATAAATTTGAATATTCCCGAGCAGTGGGATAATATAGTGGGTTATTGTCATGGCGGCGCGACGTCGTTGCACAAATAAAATACGTGGAAAAATCGCGGATTTTGTGTCGGAACTAACAGATGCAGAGTAGGGGGAAGAAACAGAGGGTTTTGAGGTTTTAAATTGATTTAAATTATCAGAAACTTGTCATGCGTAGCTAAAACTAACACTAAAACCTTATAAGTTCTTACCCATTTTTGTTACCATAATAAAATAATAATATCTGGTTGACCGAGCTTCGCTCGGTTTTTAAAATGTCTATAACTTGGGAACCGAGCTTTTCTCGAACCTGGGACCTTGATAAATCGATTCCTTGAGCCGAAAAACCCCTAATCTGTAACTTTTATGAAAATCCTTGGAGCTGTTTCCGAGATCCTGATTATATATAAGTATACAAGAATTGCTCGTTTAATAATATTAGATTTAGGGCCTTTATACTAAAACGAAATTATTAACATCATTTCGATACTGGACTTTGAAAACTTTTGAAGATAATCTTTTGCAAGAACATAGTTTTCCTTAAAACATTTGTCTTGAAAGGTAAAAGCTTTGTTAAAAGGAAATTACTGATATATGGCCAGAGAATCCTTGAGCTTGTAAGTGCTCTATATCTGACTATGAAGTCTCAGTTTCGATATTCAGGCCTGGCAAAGTGTTGTAAGGTTATTCCAGGAATGCAAATTCTCGGTAGCATCACACAGACTAGATTCTTGTTCGGTAGATGACAATAGGCCCCTATACCATGGGAATTAAAATTAAATGTTTTGCAATATACACTTCTAGACTTCCACTGATGATTGTTTAAATCCACCTTGCCTTGTAATTTCCATCTTTCTGGCCTTGTAAATAACATCAGTTTTTAAAAACTCCCAACTACATATTTCTGCATTACACTGCTCTGTATCAGAATTGAGCCATCTCGAGTGGCGCGGGCGGGGCCGCGGGGCGCAGCGAGCGTCTCGCGCGGAATGTTAATATGCAAACCGAGCGGCTGCTTCCCAAACTATCAATATCTCTCATGCTGCCCATAGCACGACGATTCCAAGGATTTTTCGCTTACTGTTTTCTTATAATTGTTGGTAGCAGTTGAATCGGTTTGTGTAAAGGCTTGTCCAGAAATATACGTATAATAAAGTCAGACATTTCGCGCTTTGGAGTAGAGAGACACTTCAGAACGTCACCGTTGGGTTTAGTGGTATCCTAACCGTATACATTACATTTCTTTCATCATCAGCCTATATCACTGGCCTCTCCAGTTGCACGCAATTTCAATATTACTACTATTCGCATTCAGATGTTACCGGTCACCTTGCGAAGATCGTCGCTTCGTCGCTCCAACTTCGTTCGGGCGCCAATCCTTTGGTTACCAATTAGCGCTCTCCGCCCGAGTACACGTGTATCTAATGGTTAGGTACCTACTGTTGCTATGACAAAAAATTGGGGTTGCTCAAGTTCATACATCTGGTCACGTTTGCCGGTTGTGAGTACCGTATACCAGAATTTTCTGAAGAACAGAAAGTGGCCAGAGACGTCGTTTTATTCTACCACCTAAGCATCTTCAGTTATCATGTTATTAATGCTGCAGTAACGTGCTCGTATGGGCCTACCACACGCACAAGCTGCACAACAGTTTTGCCTGCAAGCCCGGCCTGCGCGTACTTGCCTGTGTGTGTGGTTGGACGTTCAGTGTTGCCGACCGTGTATCTTTTTTCATGTGAGAAGCTTGCGCAGGCACAACTGTGGTGAAGCTTTGTGTGTTGTGGTAGGCCCATTAGCACCGAGCATCAGCCTGGGTTATGATCACCATCCTGTCGGAGTCCGACACCAAACAGTTTTTAATGTGTTCCATACGTGCGCAGGAGTTCCACTTCCTTTTAGGACCTCGTTCCATCTTAGGTCTTATCTTTGCTGGCTGGATTGAGGCCAAGCGCAAATCTATTGTTGGTAAAATAAGGTTTTGGTGGGCACATAAGATATAACGCTTTTTATAATTTAATTCTTTCAATGTTTATTGATGTTATACTTATTCTTCCTTGCTACTGAGAGAAGCAAGCTTGATATAGCCTCTGTAGATGATTGCAACTAAGTTGTCTTCTTGCATGCTAGATTTTACCCAGCAGCGTCTGTCCTGAAAAATAGAGATAAAACTATTTATTATGACTGCTTAAACACTATATTTTACATGATTTTGTAGGTTTAAACACGTTACTGTGACCCTGAAACGTAAAGGGCAATAGAAGGAAGATGGTTGATTTTTTTCAGTATGAAACTGACAGTCTTTTCAGCCGGGAGGAATCTCGGGTGGAATGGAAAATGACACGAAAAGAACATGGGATTGGTCAACGACGATATAATACTAGACTCCGCATGCACGATCTAAGGAACGAAAATTATTCTGTCAACTCGCTGAGGTACTACGTAAGCGAGGGGGACGGGGTACTGCGTTGTGATTGGCTAACTCAAGGTCTGTTCTGTCTCAACTTATGTTTACGGCTCACAGGATTGGTCGAAATGAGACGAATATAAGACTTTTTTGCCTAATGTGTTGACAGATATCGGTCGCCTGTTATTACGAGTCTAGTATTATATTACGAGTCTAGTATTATATCGTCCCACAATCCACCAAAATGAGGCGCATAAGGCGGAATTAAAGAAAACTTAATGTCCTGACTAGTTGCGTACCTACTCAATGAGAAGTTTCTTTTTTGAGTATTAAAAAAAATCATAATACACTTTTAAGTGAGTATTAAAAAAAGTGTATTATGTAGGTTGTAGGTACCTGCTGTTTAATTTTTACTTATCAATATTCCATCTACCTTAATTTAATTGATATGCAAATAAAATGCAACGACACACACTCATAATGAAGTGCGCTCTCAATCAATTCATACTCCTTTAATTCAGAAGCTGAAGAACATATTATGAATTTCCGGAAGATATATTAAAAAGGGCGGTAATCAAAGCACCCATTATGGCCGTTATTACAACAATAAATAAAGAAATTATCAACAAATCGACGATAAAAAAAGCTAAATCCAATTAATTTTATCACAAATAGGATCTGGAATTTGTTTTATTCATAAATAAACAGAAGACTATCGTTAGTTCAGATCTGTCCTCGGCCTTTTTTGATTGAAAACTATGTTTTGGTCCTGACAACCTTATGATTGCAGCTCTCAAACTCCAAAACACACAAAATTGAACTTTGTCACTCTTCAATAAAATGTTCTATATGGCTATATTTTTGTGTTAGTTAAGTTTGTGTGTTGGCATAGACTCCTATTGTTATTTCCATACGTCACATCAAGGATATGCGATGAAGGGAGCGCAGTTTACTATAATTAGTTTGTGTTTTATCTCGATCGTCGGATTCGCAATACGAAGGGTCAAGAGATGTTTAAGTGTGACAGGTATCATTTTGGTGTGATTGTAGAAAATGTCATTCATGAAGTGAATCTCGTTTTACTTACTCGTGATAAATTAATAGTTTGTTTGTAAAATATTTTGCGAGTCTGCAATAGATTCATTTTCTGCTATCTTGCGTGTCAAAATCTTCTAATAGTATTTTGTCTTCACTTAGAAATTTAATACAAAATAAAATCTAAATGGTACCTATGTTCAGCAGGAAACTGGAATACACTAAATTGAGAGACAACCTAAGCTACATTAAGAGGAATGCTAAAACCATTTGCAAATTCAATACTACACAAACTTTCATGGTTAAAGCAAGCAACCCTTTAAAACTTTCATGTACAATAACTCCTACAGCGGTATTTTCAACTCTATAAAAACCCACGTCCTCACACTTATCAAGTCTACAATCACGTCGTCTGAAGTCCTGATGAATGAACGTTTTGTGATGCTAATACACAGATTATGTATTAAAACTACTGTTCCTACCATTTTCTACCAAAACAACTTTACTACCAACCCCACTCATTGAAAAATCAACCTTGGAAGTTTTTAGATAGAGTTGAAATTTTAACGTAGGTGTTAAGCGTGGTATAGGGTCTAATGTTTTGGCTAAGTAATGAGGTATAGTCTAACAGAACACGTGTTTCCCTTATCTAAGATTAGTCAGTTTCAAAGCTTTGTCTCTGGTTGTCGAAGGGTAGTTGTAAATTGACTGTGAATGATTTATTGCTGACGTTTATCTGATCGGGTTGATGGGCATTTTTGAATTTTTGATTGGGTTGGTTTTAAGCTGGGTTGTAAATATGGTTGTTGATTGAACGGTATTTTCAGCGAGATGAGGAGGGGTTTGAAAAGCAACAGAAATTATTGTTGATTGATACGTGAATGCGTATAATCAACAATCATGGAAAAGCAAAAACAAGCTATGAAAGAACACCAAGGTTACATTGTATTAGATTCTAAATTAAAACTGAATATTTTTAAAACAATATATTCTATTAAACACGGTATAATTAAAGGGCACAAAATACTCATCTTAGATTATTTTTGATAGAATCCACATATACATTATTGGTCATCGTTAACTGATACTATATATATAGAAATAGAAGTAAGCATAATATACTAGAAATAGAAGTAAGCTTCTTGGCAAGCGTGCTTCGCCGTCGACCGCATCTTCGTTTACTATAGGCGAGACTATGGCTTGATAAAAAAAGCAACAGGCAATACAATAAGAAGTCAAAAACTTCTGATGTTATGTATTTTCGCTGGTAATGACAGCTTTCTGACTACCATAAACAAATGATATTTCCTTTCATTTCTCAAAATTTTGACTAGATACCTTGAATTTTAAAACATTGCCCTTGCATTCCCACACATAATACGATACGACATTGTGACTCACGATGCAATCCTGCGCAGTTGTTATTCGAAATTCAAAAATGACGGATGGCATTGAAGTCGATCATGTAATTAACCTAGTCGAGCAGCGTCCCGTACTATGGAACAGAATGCGTCTAGAGCGGTCCATTTTTCGGAATGAACTAAAACACCATCCCACAGTAACGAAGCTCATCGTAGATTTCTACGACGCGACGTCGTATCGTGTCTATGTGTGGGAGCCCTTACTCAAACATCACTTTGAAAATTACATAAATCACAATAACTTACTACTGGAATTAAAAGTATCCTACATCTAATCTAATAACTAAATCCCTACTAACCGTCTTCAACCAAATTAAGGAGAACATCTTCGGAATAAAAACTGTTGGGGTGATGAGAGAGCCCGCTCGTCCAACTCCGCCATATATCACGCTATCTGATCTGGCCACCGATTGATTTTCGGAAATCGCCTCCGAATAACCCTGACGATAAAGTGATTTACGGTTCGGACATACGGAGAGGGCGTTTGGCGAACTTAGAAACTTGATTTGTTTTATTAGCATAACTTAGAGCAAATAGTAAGAGTGTTGAAGTATTTGGAAATCTGTTTTGACGGGCTAACAACACCCAGAAAGTTCTCAATGCGCTTAATGAAAAAAAAAGAAAAAAAAACTATTCGTCTATTGGTTTTGATAGTTCATTCAACCAGTGAAAGCTGTAAATTCGCTTTGATAATTTGTGTCATATTTTTTACGTACATTTACATTACATTACATTATATTACATTTACGTCATAAATCAATCACAGTGATGTAGAACGGCGTTTACAGCTTTTAAGTTAAGGCAAAATGCTTTCTTAATATGCCCTTCATCAAAAGGATCTTCATTTTTCTTTACTCCAAGTTCAAAATCTCATTGCTACTCAGCTTCTTATTTATTTGTATTTAGAAAATATATATTAACTTTTCAAAAGGAGGTCTGTATTGGGTGCCTCCTACTACTACACTACACCTCCTTTCACTGTTCACCACTAGGCGCCATTTCCAGAATTTCCAAACAATCAACTGAGGCAAATGGCGTTCAATTTTCACAATGTTGTCCATTCCTGCAACCAGTGCGTCCAGTAGTTTTATCGATATCGAATCAGCGCCGCCGATTGCCTCGGTAATGGCTTGATTATCGTATTAGGGCGAGCTGATTATTTTCCACTTTTCCCTTTCTCTTTTTGCATTACACAAATTGTTTGTTTGTGAACTGATAAGAGAATGCTTTGGTCAAATAGATTATTGAGTTGCTGCCGTGATTTGCGTGGATAACTAGATAGTAAGTATATTATGTTTTTTTTTGTTTTTAATGTCTATAAGTCGATTACTTATTACTGGTCCTATTCTTCTGCAACATCCAACCGTAAATGCTTCAAACACCCATAATTTTCCGTTTTGCCAACTCAAGGCTAATGCGGATCCATTGGTTTGGTTTGGTCCAGATTATCACATGATATTCTACAAGGTCTGAGCAAATCTAGTGAAATAAGTCGCTTTCTAGTCTTTTGCGCAATGTTCTCTTCTCCATCCAAGTCTGATGTTACAGCAATCTGGCCGCAGAGAAGAGACCAAGTGAAATACTTAGTGATAGACTAAAATATTTCCAAGCAGACATCAGACATAAGACTCTACTTAGACTAATAGCAAGCATAAAACTCTCGACTCTGAATTACAAAAACACATTTTCCAGCCTTGAAAGCAGACAAGCTGGCTGTATAACTGTAAAGTGAGAAAAAGGCGGTGAAAATGAAACAGGTTATTAGTTGAAAATTACCGCGCGCCCCGGCCTGTAATGTCGCCTGCAATAAAGCCTGCCGCCCGGCAAAGAGTGGCCAAAGATCTAGAGTAGAAACTAGAAGAGAATTTTGGACATATTTTTTATGAACTGGCCATCTTTACCCACGACAGCACGGAGACGGTATATGCGTTTTCAGAACAGAAACTCTGCATGCTTATTTTTTTCAGCATGTAAAAATCATGAACTGAGTCCTCCTACACAAGTCAGGGCAGGAGGGACTGACAGTCCCTCCTGCCTTGACAGACTTGTACCGTCTAAAAATCCATGATGTGTTTCAACAGCCCTCTACGTTCCTGGGTCACGGTAGCTCGTTAGTCCCGTGACAAACTGTGCATGCTGCAGTAACTACAAGGGAAATTAAAACAGTTAAGAATTACCTACTAGGTTGCTGACTGGCTTACAAAATCTCTTGCCATATCAAATTAAGATCTTCTCAGATAACTGTTAGCTACCTCGAATCTTAATTCGTATGAAGTTTTTGGGAATCATTGAAGCTGCATTCGATTGTTGACCAGCTTAAGTATCACGAGAAAAACCATTATTCACAATAAAGAACAATCTATTCAAAGACTGTGTAGAGATCATACTTGTTAATGCGAAAGTGAATTGATTTATTGGTTAGGTTTTTTACGGCTAAATAAATTTTCACCTAACCCGCTCGGAAAGATTCTATTTCTCATTCAAAATCTGAGCGCAAAACTCCATTTTGTGCTCTAGAGCACAAAGTGTTGTTTAAAATTCGAACACGTCTTGTATTCAATTGTTTTCTACACTGGCAGGCGAGCCGCCCCCACTACATTTCCTCGCTGTGTGAGGTGAAAAGTTGTGTGTTGCACTCGGCAGCAAAGTTTTTCTGCGTCTCGTACCATTGAAAACTTCGCATCGCTCAGGATTCTATATTTGAACCGCTCGTTTCTCTCGCGGTTCAATCTTAGAATCCTTCGCTCGCTCAGTTTTCAATTCAAGTACTCGCGCCAAAAATCAACTTTGCAGCCTTGCATAACAAATAACTATTTTGGCACAGGGATGGATGAAACCCTGAACGTGATCACAGGCTTCTTCTTTTAGCATAAAACAATAAGTCTGTGAAATAGGGAAAGAGAGGCAAAGCCTAAGGCAAAACGAAGTGTTAAATACAATGATGAAGGTACTACAATTCCGCTCATACTTTAGCAACGCTACTGTACCTTCCATTCCAAATATACTCCACGTCTCTCGTTGAAAACAGGGTGGTTGTGGGGCCTAAGCCCAGCCCCCAGAGGGGCCGGAAAGGGGGGGAGGGCTGCAGCGGGCAGCGGAGGGGGGTGCGGCCTTAATTACCGCCGCTTTTATAGTTTTAATGAGTTCATTTTGGACCGGGGCTAACAAGCGGCGTAATACCTATTTAAACCAATTTTGAAATTAATATAGTGAAGTGATGGCGGGTGTAAATGTCGATATTTTGGAGTTTAGGTATTTATATTTTTTGGGATTATAATCTTTTTTACTTCTACAGCTTTTTTGTGGAATTGTTGGTGTGGTTGTCAATAAAACTAGAACCTGCCTTGCTCTGTGTGCAACTCCACATAAAAATTTGAAGAAACTGCAAAGCTGCTGATAACGCTATCGTTGTGGCGAACTTTTGCCAAAGCTCATTTGAGCTAATTATCAGACATTAAAAAAAAACAGAAATTAAAGGAGTTGATATTTTAATTTCTTATAAAGAAGATATGATCGAGAATGAAAATTTGTGTAGTTTTTAGTATTTTCTGTGTTAATCCTCTGTCTCTGATGAAATGCTATCAGAAGCTAATAGGATTTTTTCTCATAAAATATCACATCTTACAGACAATAAACACCATATCGATAAAAAGCGAAGAAAAATGCGTAACATCCCTAAAAACTTTTATCAGGAGCGCACAACTCGCGGTCGACTCGACTATTTTGTCGATATTAATTAAAAAGGGGTCTGTACAAGTTAATATTAAAGAAAATTAAGCAATCCCCTTCTAAAGTTGGTAATGAATTTTCACAATAAACATTTTCATGTTCGCCCGTAAACCGCTTGACGGCGTTTTGTTTCGTGAGCGCTTCCATTTTGTTTCTAAATTAAATTTTGTTACAGTTTGAGCGATTATTTACTAAATAATTATTATTTTCTGAGCTGTGAGTTATGAATTGAAGTTATATATTTAGCTTTATGTGACAAAATTCAGCATTCAATTGAGTTTTATTTTCTAACTTCCGATTTCGGCTTTGTTCACGATCTAATTGATTATGGATATGGATTTGTTTAGTCAGAAGGTTCTTAATTCAATTTTTTGCATGTGATCTCACTTCTTCAGAGAAATGACATTACATAACTAACTTTGCTGGTAATGAGTAGTGAAAATTTTAACTGTTTGATCTAAATTATTGCTGCAAAAGGACCCTAAACGATTTAGGGTTGTTAAGGATTAAAAAAATCCTGACTTTGGTGATCTGAAAATGAAATTATTTTACACTTCACATAATAATACAGGTTTTATCTGCAGATTAGGTATTCGTTTTAGACGACTCGAAACTAAATTGTCAATGGGGAAGGCAAGTGTCAAAGTGACAAGTGACAGTTTGGTCCGAAAAGAATTACTGTCAAATCAAAGGAATTTTCGGAAAAAAAACGATTTATTGATGTAAAATTACTAGATGTTGTGTAATAAGCTGTAAAAATGGTGGAACATACAAATTTCCGACAATTCACACTATCAAGAAATAATGGGTAGCTGCTGTGACTGCCTTGAGAACAAAAATTGAATTATAACTAAGGAAAAGCTATATAATAAAAAAATATCCAGCCTTGCGAAGCCGAGACAGGCCGTTAGTTGAGTTTATTAATGAAATTCTATGATTATACCATAACTAAACAATCGAATACACTTTTCAAAATAATATCTACTTTTCTATTGGCGGTTAAGTACCAGTATTGCATCGCTCTATAAATCATGAAATGGTTCATCTGGCGTAAGAATTATCACCTGGAACGAGTTTTGTGATAGTTGTGGTGTTTAGAAATTAAATATATTGTGATATTTCTCGAATCTAAATAGAAAAACCGGCCAAGTGCGTGTCGGGCCACGCACAGTGTAGGGTTCCGTAGTTGCCGATCAAAATACTTATGCGAACTAATTAAACTGATTCGCTGAATTTAATTTTAAAAAGAAGAATTTTCAAAATCGGTCCAGGCGTCTTTGAGAAATCGGGGAAAATACATAAAAAAAAGATTACAACGAATTGAGGACCTCCTCCTTTTTTGAAGTTAGTTAAAAATAGTTGACAATAAAAACCTACCTATCCCCAAAACATACCCACCTATTATAGCTGTAAAAATAAAGTTTACAAACTTACATTTGCAGTTGAAGAACATGTTCTGCGATACATTTTGTTTAGGAAAATATGCTATCCAAGTACGTTTTATAAGTTGGTCGACTATTACTCGTAAACTTGTAAAGCCTACTTAGTCATGATAATTTTCCTTCAAACTTCGTTATATATACTACTATTGTGAATTTTTTCACACCCCCAAACATAACCGTTTAGCTAGTAGAGGGGGGGGACACTCGAGTCGAGCAAAATTTAGCACTTTAAAGCTTAATATTTCACAAACGAATTTTTTTATCAAAAAATTGTTAATGGAAACTATCAATATTTTTTAAAGACCTATTTAATGATACCCCACACTAAGGGGTACGCGAGAATTAAAAAAACCATCCCCACTTTACGTGTACAGGAGGTACCCTAAAAAAAAATATTTTACGAGATTTTATTTTACCACTTTTTCGGCACAACAAATCCGTATATTTACACCAAATTACAGCTTTCTAGTACTGGGCGTCTCTGAGCTAAACTGCGGACAGACGGACGGACGGACGGACGGACGGACGGACGGACATGGCGAAACTATAAGGGTTCCTTGTTGACTACGGAACCCTAAAAAGGGGTAAAATTACTGACTTAAAACATTATGATATTTTTTCAAAATAGAAAGTCAGAAGCAGCATTATATTCTTGCTATAGGAGAGGACAGGTAAAACATACCTAAACTCAAAAATTGAAACCTCAACTACAAGTAATTGTGGATTTATTACGGTAAAATCAAATGTATCACCACTCAATTAAATCACTTTTTTTTCCTCTTGTAGATGCACCGCGGCGTCTTAATTCTTCTTTTAGTATATGCACTTGCATTGACGAATAATTTTCCATATTTGTTTTGTGTTTATACTCAATTTATATAACAATAAATCTTGTTTGTTTTTTTGTACAAGGTAGACAGTTATCTGACGTAGGGACCAACTATCGCAGCGCCATCTACGATTAGCTTTGAGTTGCCATCCCCATTAGCTGAACTCAAAATTAATCATTTTTCATGGCTTGTTGTATTAATTTAAGGTAGTTTTCTGAACATTGTCTCCAAAATTCTTTCAGCAGAACAAAGACCTATCTAAAACCCTCTAAGTCCTTAATTAAAAGGCGTCAGACAAAAACACACAAACAAACACCTACATATACTTGAGCCACCCCATCCCAGCGGTAGCATATCGGGTGGGGTGGGCACGTAATAGCTTCGCAATTATCGCCCTATTAAGTAGTTTGGAACCGCCATTCACGATGGCCCCCGCTGGGACTCGAGTGGTTACACAATGACCGAAGTTGGGCCATATATGGCTGATGTATGTTTTTAATATGTGAAGTGATATTTCGGACTAACAATTAGTATGGCGTGAAATATTAATATGAAAATAGTTTGCGTGACTTAATTAGTGAAATAGTGAGTGGATTTCGGTTTTTTTTGTTGGGGCCGTAATTTGTGATTATTAGAATTGAATTAGCTGGTCTTTTAATGTTTTTTTTTTATAATTCATTAGAGACATCACTCCAATTAGAATTAAACTAGTTACAGTTTGACACGTATGCTAAGTTACTTAACAAAATGTCATCAAAAGATGATCAATGGTTTTAGACCATTCTTAGAGCGATCCCGCTAAACAGATAGGTTAGTCTGGAATAACACAGAGTGTAGTTGCTGCTACACACCTTACGATAAACAGTTTTTCTCATACACACTAATTGTCGATTTATCGTTGCAGTTTGAACTGTACCGACTAATCGTAACGATTTATCGTAAGGTGTGTAGCAGCCATTACGTTGCTGTGCAAATATAATTTTCGAATAACACGCGGGCAAATGCGTTTTTTTTTATCATCTCTTCTGTTCTCAAGGAAGTCCTGTTTGGATCCAGGGCGGGACTAGAGGCACTGTCAAACTTGTACTTACTGAAGTGCAAGGTGTCCTTCAATAGCCCTTTACGTTCCGGGGTCACTGTCAAAATCACACGGTCGCTGGACAAATCTGCTGGTAACAACTAGTGTTCCATAATAGCAGCCATACACCATCCTGCCTATCGACGATCGATTTGACACTTGCAATTGTTTTTTCGTATTTGATGGCATGACATGCCAATTTGATAGGTCATCAAATCGTTTTGACACAACGTCAAATCGGCGGCAGTGATGCATTTGGCTATTATTCGGTGACGACAGCTACAATTTTATAAATTTGTAGCTATCGGTCACCGAATAATAGCTAGATCTAGCTATAAAGTTGCTAAGTTGGCATCGCTGCTGCAGATTTGAAGTTGTGTCAAATCGATCGTACGATAGGCAGTATGGTGTATGATGTATATGGACGAACTGCCAATTTGAAACAATTGCAAGCGTCATACGATAGGCAGGATGGTGTATGGCTACCATAAGCAAAACCTTTTTCGACCGATAAATGGTATTTGATTCAATGCTATGGACTCTATAGAGAGCCAGACAATTGCATTACAAATGGAACGTTTACCTTGCTAGATTCTAGAAAATACTTTTGCACCAACCAAACATTATCTAAAATAGATTTTGAATAAAGAGACCGGTTTCTTAAAACTATTCCAACTATTTACCATACTCTTGTAAGAGTAAAAGGGAAGAAAATATGCAAATTGACTGTAAAAAGGTTGCGTTCCAACGCAACACTTACACTTCTTACAAAACCTACTTTAAGTTTTGATTGCCAAGGTTGATTTTCATTTGCAATTTCATGAGTTATGTGACTTTTTTAAGATAGCAACCTTTGCCCATTGTTACAACTTCATTTGCTCCAACATTCGCTGTATTCTTTTTCGAATATTGATTCAAAGTGCCTCGTAAGTCGGAATGCGGGGAATTTTTACGATTTGCCACCAGAATATGAGCAAAAAGCATTATACTGTCAATTGTTTTGTTTAGAAGTATTATTTGTGGGCCTGCAGAGAAATATATGGCTTTAGTTTTGTGATGTGAAGTTAGCCGATTTGTTTAAGACTCTTCTCGGATTTATATCTTTGTTAATATTGTAAAGTAAGCTCTATACCTCTTTACAAAAGGTCCTTATTAAGGTTTATGGATACTGTTGTAACCTTAAACTAATATTCTATGCTTAAAATTTAGCTACTTGAATAACTCATCACAAAAGTGGTGCAAACGTCAACACCACTGCAGTCAAAATGCTAAGTAAAAACATCGTGAGAAAACTGGCATATTCAAGGAACAAAATTTTGAACAAAAACATTATAGAGCATCTGTCATCCGCACAGGACCACGGAGGATCATGATCCTTCATACGAGGTTTTGTGTCCCAGCTGTACCGTACCATACCGTAGCGTAGTACCCATTGTACTAGGCTGATTAATATTTTGTACTTTACAATGATGACATACTCTACAAATCAAATTCTAAGCACTAGCAAACTTTAGCATCTGCGTGGGTCACCAAAATGAACTTTCATTATGGTGACCCAATGTTGGGACACAGGTCTCTTCCCTATTTTATTGGACCGTATGTACAAATCTGAGTGAGTTGATCAATGCCTGCAAAACGTTCAGATTTCTTCCCCGCCGCGCTCTGATGGGGCAGTGGTCCCACGGGGGTACAATTGTGGCCCAGTGTTGGGAAACCTGCTAGTCTCAGAAACATTCGAAGAAATGTTACATCTACCGGATACCTGGGCGGATTTTCCACTCCATTTTATATTTAAAATAAAATACGAACTATGTACTATTTTTTTTTGCTTTATACGTGCATGCGTCATGTTTAGCACAAATTAATTAATATTATTAAACCAATGTGTCCAGCACAATGATTACATGCACTTATCAAAATCTAAACACTAACAAACTCTCAGCATCTGCAAATTGCGTGGGTCACCATAATAAAGTCTTCTGACCGTGGTCCCGCGGGGGTCCAATTGTGCCCCATCAGAGCGCGGCGGGGTCCTCGCCTTAATGGAGCTCCACCATTATGTTATTAGCTATAAACGCGTTACGACTATGTGCTCCACTGGATTGTTTTTATATTGATATTTTGTGCTAGTTAATTTTTGTGGTAGATTGACGGTAAGTGGTTGTGGGTTTACTTTATAAGTGTGAGGGAATAGAAGCCTTTTCTTTACTAATATTATATAGGAGTAGTTGTTTGTATATAGATGGTAATATTGGAAACTTAAAACTGTAATTTTAATTAAAGCGGCGTGAATATAGTAACCTTCATCATCATCATCATCATCAGCCTATAAATGCTGCCACTGCAGGGACACAGGCCTCCTCTTTGTGAGAGGGAATGGGCCATAATCCACCACGCGGGCCTAGTGCGGGTTAGTGATGATGGTAACCTTAGTGGTAACTATATTTTTGAGTGGTTTGGGGTTGAAACTATAGGGCCATGGGGTCCGAGTGCACACAGCCTCTACAGAGACATTTCTAAAAGACTTGTTGACGCTTCCCGTGACCCAAGAGCTGGCTTTTACCTTGGTCAGAGGCTTAGCATTGCCACACAAAGAGGCAACGCCGCCAGTCTCTTGGGCACATGCAGCTGACAGCGTTGAGGATGAATTTTACTATGCTCTAAAATAGTTTAATTAGCTTTATTTACGTATGTTGTTTGGGAGTATTACTTAATAACAATGTCCAAAAAAAAAATGGATTCACGTAGTAATTAAGCTAGATCATAAGATTCCGATGTGGGAGAGCAGTAACTGCCTCCATTAAAAAAACATGTGAACAATTTGACATATAGGTAGTTACTTAATCAGCGGACATAAGCGTGGACGCCTATGTTCGCGGTAACTGCAGTATATACAAAATAGTCCACTACAAGTTACTAAACTGCTTCATTTTTAATAATTATGGTATAACTAGCAAAGTACGAAAATTGCGCAAAACATCGACACTTCTGAACGCCGCAGTCGCCATCGATCAATAGATTCTTTCACCGATTTCTAGATAGCCATCGAAAAGGAAAATGACGCTAGGAAATCTATCATTGCACTTTATAGACATAGCCTCAATACTTCATATCTAATGGCGGCTGTAGAGCTACTAATTATCTTTTCTAATTGAATACGAGTTAGAAATCCTTTAATTGGTTTCGATTTATCTGATTGCAGTCTTATTTTGATAGCAGTTTCACAAAAAGAAACTCTTACATGAAAATATGATTGGAATTTGCAGTGTCAATCGGAGCTAAGATGATTGAAGAATTTAATTTCACAGAGTCTTTTACTTCTAAATTAAGCCCACATAGTATAGGTGTTTCAGAACCTAAAGATCATTATCACAAATAGGTAATGAATTAAGAAAAAAATAACCAGTGGTGGCCCCGTGGTATTGGATAAATTATGGAATCAGGCGTTACTTTGCGGAAATCCATGACATTAAATGTTATGAAAAATATTTAGTTTTAATTCCGCGACAAAATTCCGTGGTATTGGCCCTAATTTACGTTACGAGTTTTAGGTCGAGGTATCGAACCCAGCCTGGTGCATTACTTTGTAGGTATAATTTATTTCATCACCACTGCTCTCAAAACGGTGAAGGAAAACATCGTGAGGCAACCGGCATGTCCAAGAACCTAAAATTCGAAGACATGTGACATCTGCCAACCCGCACTAGACCCGCGTGGTGGATTATGGCCCACTCCCTCCTACAGAGAGGAGGTCTGTGTCCCAGCAGTGGAAAAAATTAAGGCTGAGTAAAAAGTACCTATGCCTATTTTTTCGTTGTGTAAGTCTATACTAAAATCTATTCAATATAAATATCCTAATGATTGATAACCAAAACGATTTTAGCTGAAGACCTAGTTTCTTCAGTCTTGTAAATAAACAAACAACCAGAAAATAAAGTTGCTTATATCTTTACCAGGTCAATCAAAACTGTGACTACAGCTTCTACTTGTCAATCTGTTCCAAAAACTATCTGTGTTAATTGTACCATTAAAATTATAATTAGGCACCTATTGAGCAATTTATTGAAGACCAACAACCATTGTTAACCAGCGTTGACATTATCGTCCTCAATCTCCTAACTGACAGACAAACAGTCACACAGTTGCCAAATAGGCAAATATCTATAATAGTTAACACTAAAATGGCAAACGATACCACTAGACGGGTCTGTACGACCGAACAATATTTTATTAACCCCTCAATGGACTCATAATAACTGTTTAATAGACAACGATTTATCTCGAGAAGAAAACCAATATAACTTGCGTTATAAAACAAAATTGCCAAGCGCTTTTCGACCTTAATTCAAAGAAATAAGGGTTCTGATAATGATGGGGGAGTGTCGATGAAACTGGCATGTCGATATAAGAGTCATATCATCGTCATATTTGAATCGCGTGCCATGATTCGGCAGAATCGATCAAAGCAACGCCGGACCACCAGAGACTTCGCGTCCTATTAGAGTTTATTAAAGGTTATCGATAGATTTGTCAACTCGTTGAAAGGTTATTGAATAAGTAAAAAAATATGGCAATAAATTATCTTTATTAAGATATTAGATTCCGTTAATGGTTTTGTTTGTTTTATATTTCTGTGTCGAATTGTGATGTAATTGTTTTATCTAGAACATTTATTTTGTAAATATTATGATTAGGTTTCTAATAATTGGTTATAAAAAAATGCTTATCAACGTCTTTAAAAAACGATGTATATTGTATAATTTCTAGAACGAGTACTACAAAAAAATCTATCTAAAATATTTTATTTGGTCGAACTCAACGGCGATATCGACAGAATCCCATCCCTATAATACTAAAAAGCGTTCTCAAGAGGCACAATCAACACACATTGAATATTTCTTTGTATCGCCGAGTGATTTATTGATTGCGTCTCTGTCAACACCGGCTGGCATTTTACACCAAGCTGAATACTTCATTTGATCCGGATTTTTATCGATAATAAAACCCGATCATGATTCACATCACTCGTTAAGTGTATTTAGTAACAAATGATTTGATCGTGCTCGTCGAGTACTTTCGAATATGATTCTATACTTTCTTTCTATTTGTGATTTGAATTTGCGCTTATTTTCAATTTATCACCGGTGATGGCCATTCTATGGTGACTATTAATATTCATTTACTCATGTCTTGGACAAAAGTCTTCATCTTCAATTCAGTGACTCATATAAACTTCAGCAAGTATGATGACTGCTTGATTGTCAATTGAATTTATGTGGCCTGTTACACGTTTCAGATGTAATACAAAACTTATTGACCGTATTGTGTCATATGCGTTTGCTTTCAAAGTGTCTTTTTCTTTGTCTTTAACTTCAAGTTTTGCTCTGTTTTTGCTATCACAGACTTTTTAGGTGATTCTCAAACGACACCTCACGTTTGCGCGATTGATCGGTACTGAAGATCACGCGTCTCATTGGCTCATAGGAAATCAGCAGATCAGTTGCCGTGACACACGTGAACCGCCAGCCACACAGTACACATTTTGCGAGTTGTATTTTTAAAAAAAAAACGTTGCCTCACACTAGGAATTTCTTCCTGTGTCGTGGTGGGTGCGTTTTAATCCCATGTAACACGGGTCGCGCCTATTGCCATCATCCGGACACAAATCCTGACTCCGTGGTTGCTACTGAGGCAGGAATTCATGGTGGCAAAACCCACTAACCTGTTGTCTGAGCTGGGATTCCAAACCCAGGACTCTCTCGCCAACAGTCGCAGCACAAGTTTTTAGTTCATTTGTACCTAGTTCATTTTAAAAAGTAATCCAGGAAAGCTAATTTGTCTAACGGCTCTTCCACATTCCTTACTAATTTTGTAATTTTTACCAACTTATAAAAACCTTACACATCGCATTATTATACGTAACCATGGTAACCATGATCAAGAAAAATACGTAAAAAACTGATCCAATGAATTTCCTTCACATAGTTATGCGACAGAAGAAAACTATAATTAACACAATGGGTGGTCCCATAAAACAGGAAAGAATGGATTCCTATTTAACTGTGCATTAATTCTAGACTAGTGAAGCCATAGTATGTGGAAAATGTGAGACAAGTTGTATCTTTTTTTTATACAGCTGTTACGGTTTGCGAGCTTTGCAAAGTGTAATAGAGGTGCAGCTACAGACTTACGGCTCCATAGTACTTCAATATAATCTTACTCGCTCGCACTTGCACGTACCACGCACTATTGCTTGCTCTTTCTTTTAACTGTCTACACACAAATCTATTTATTTTACGGCGAAAAAAAAGAAAATTCAAAAAAATAAATAACATAAGACCTGCTTTACAGTTAGTTCAGTTAGTATAAAAAGTTTCATGATCTAATTTTAAGTATTTTATGATTGCCAATATCTGAAAATCTTTAGAATTCAGTTAATATGTAATTCTGTGAGCAGTGGTGGCCCAGTGGAAACTGCCCATGTACCAGTTTTAACCCAGTCAGGCGCATTACTTTGTGTAATTTATTTCATCACCAATGAAACAAAACGTTGAAGGAAAACATTGTGAAGAAATTGGCATGTTCTAGAACCAAAAATTAGACGAAGACGTGATTGTGAAATCTACCAACGCGACGCGCACTGGCCATTTTCTCTCCCAGTGCGGACGTCTGTGTCCCAGCAGTGGGTAAATTATAGGCTGATGGTGATGATGATTGATGATGAATAATTAAAAAATAGAGATCGCCTGTGTAAGATGAGAATACGCTCACCCCCTGTTAGTCATTTACATGAGATATGAGCTTGGGTGTAAAATCCCAAAGTTACCTCTAAATTGAACAATAAACCGCTGTTTATTGTTCAATTTAGAGGTAACTTTGGGATTTTTTTTTCTATCGAGAAAATTTTATGGAATCATGTTTTCGCCAAACATAAGACCTAACATTAATCCTCAACTTTACCATATATTTATTTCAAAATTAATGCTGCAGTATTTTCGACGTATCACAGGATTCTGCTAAGCCATTTGAGGTAGTACTCGTCTAAGCGCGACTAATAGTCTGCCCGAAAAATTCTGATGCTCGCGAAAGGCGCTAGCTACATACAGTAATTATAGGAGGCTGATTAGTAAGTATTAGCTGCTCTTTACTAAAGTAAGGAATTTCATCACAGCTACCTAGGCCTGTAGCCATGTAACAAACGATAAACGCAAACGCTGAGTAGGCCTTAATAGATTTTCAACAAATATGAGCTTGGGTGTAAAGTTGAAGATTAAGTGAAGATTGCATAGCGTTTCTGTTCTTTCCAGTTGCTAACGCTTAGAAATCTTTAATAGATTTTTAACCTTAGGCTCTGGGTATAAAGTTGAAAATCTATTGGGGAGAACCGAGCGTTTACGATTATCATTTGCGACTTGTTGCGACTTGGCTAGGGGGGGGGGGGCTATGTCTTTATCTTTAGCACATGTCTCATGTAAATGACTAACAGGGGGTGAGCGTATTCTCATCTTACACAGGCGATCTCTATTTTTTAATTATTCATCATCAATCATCATCACCATCAGCCTATAATTTACCCACTGCTGGGACACAGACGTCCGCACTGGGAGAGAAAATGGCCAGTGCGCGTCGCGTTGGTAGATTTCACAATCACGTCTTCGAATTTTTGGTTCTAGAACATGCCAATTTCTTCACAATGTTTTCTTTCACCGTTTTGAGAACAGTGATGATGAAATAATATTACACAAAATCGGTCTTACTAGGTTAAAACTCGTATACATGGGCAGTTACTATAACTGGGCCACCACTGCTCACAGAATTACATATTAACTGAATTCTAAAGATTTTCAGATATTGCATCATATTTTAATAAACATGACATGACCAGTCGATGTCAAAAGTATTACTAGAGCTAAACAAAAGATACCATAAACCGATAGTTAGAAGAAGATAGCATATGCACGGAAACGTTTGAGGTATGTTAATACAGCAGCTGTTAATTTACCTCTACGATTTTTTTCTCTATTCCCTTTTAATCTTACACATCTTAGTTTAGTTTTACTTTAATTTAGTATTTTATATTTATATAGTTTATCTTACAAATAAATTAAAACTAGTGGCAACATTGAACGCATTATCTATGCACACGTCAAAAATTTGGGGAGCAGTGGTGGCCCAGTGGTATCGGTCCCGACTTACGAGTTGTAGGTCGTGGGTTCGAACCCCGCTAGGCGCATTACTTTGTGTAATTTATTTCATCACCACTGCTCTCAAAAAGGTGAAGGAAAACATCGTGAGGAAACCGGCATGTCCTAGAACCAAAATTCGAAGACATGTGACATCCACCAACCCGCACTGGGCCCGCGTGGTGGATTATGGCCCACTCCCTCTCAAAGAGAGGAGGCCTGTGTCCCAGCAGTGGGAACAATATAGGCTGATGATGATGATGATGACGTCAAAAATTTAAATATACTCGTTTCGAAATACCATAAATTGTAGAAAAAATGGTGTTTCGTGAGTAATTACGATGCGGCGTTTCTTTAAAGATAATATTAATTGCATGATCAGTATAAAGTTGGTTTTAAATTCGTTATTTAACTCCAAATGTAGGGAAATGGTATGGTTAGGTAGAAAAAGCGAATTAGTTGCATATCAATTACTTGTTTTATCTTAGAAAGAGATAGTAGTGCATGCTAAGTGGTGGCGAATTGGGTTGTAAAAAACACATTAATTTTATTATTGGTTATTTGCATATCATAGTGCTTCTTTTATTTATTTTATTATATATCTGCATAAGCCATTGAGTTATGTAGGTACCTAGGTGTTTTTACGATATTCATAAATAGCTTTTTTTGATATCAAAACGACTTTCAAACAGTTTCTTGACTCCTCAATAACGTTAAGAATTTTAGTGTCTTTCAGCCAAAAAGATTCAAATTATACACATTTGTAGTTTTACATCCATAACACCTTCTCAACCGCCACCACCCCCATTTGTACATAAAAGTAGCTTCCAATTTCTTATTTACCACAGAATACACCTCAGCGTATTTTTTTCAACGTACTTTGACAATTAGCGTGCCTGTTACGGAAGCGTAGCGAGGCTGCGAAGTGGAGAAGCGGAGAAATATTACCCAATAGGTTTGTACTAAATCTCCGCTTCTCTTCAGTGATGTCACCCTATTGGGTAATATTTCTCCGTTTCTACCGCTCCGCAGACTCGCTCCTCTTCCGTAGGCAGCAAGCCATAAAAATCTAGCCATAGATGTTTATGGTTGCCTGTCTATGGAGGCGGAGCAGCCGCTTTCCTTTTCTTTCCTTTTTCCCATGCGGACGACGAGTTATGGGCGAAAATGACTATAGATTTATCCCACCAGCTCCTTCATGATCACCATCCTACCACCACATAACGGTAACTCCCACGTTCATAATTACCACAGAGTCTAATGTAGGTACAGCTCAACGTAATTGTGCCACTCGACTCTTTTTATAGGAATTCATTACACGTGTCATTGGTTTGTATAGGGCCAGTGATGACTGCTAGACTACAATGTAAGTCTGAGTTATTATGTGCAGACAACCAAGACAAAGAATATTTAATTAGTCGTATAAAACTGGGAAAAATGAGGTGCTAAGTACTGCAATGTGTCTTGTTGGATCAACAGTTTTTTTCTCTTAAGAACGCAGCGCTGACGCAGCGTTGGAATTCTAAGAGGTGGCGAGATTACCTAAAGTGCTATTCTATACAGCGTTGTGGGCAGCGAACCGACGACAGTTTAGAAATTTTAGTATTCACTAAGTTGACACAGCGACGTCACAATACTCTGTCTCGACGAAGAGTTCATCTTGTCAGCCTAGACATTGTTTTTTAGAGAATATGGTAGCACGAGCTTTACACACGCGACTGGTCCCAGGGAGTGCTTGAAAGGAGTATGAAAGATATGGTAGAAGCTTTTGCCCAGGTGGGCATAAATGACATGTTAAAGCTGATACAAAATATATGTCCCTCGTTTCCAATTTTATAGACTGCCTAAAATTTTTCACTGCGATGCAAACAATATTTCCTTGTTCTTACTAGCAGTCTCAAACATAAAAATTCTAAGCAACATTTTCTCCGTTTGACCCAAAAATCAGAAAAAAAAAAGTATGTGAAACAGCAAACGACCAATTTTACTCTACAATTTCTAGCAAAATATATCTAGGTTCTTCCTACTAAAGTTTAAACTTTAATTAATGGCGCAATTAACCGAAAGAAAGCTCCTCAATTCGTCATCATTATATCTACAAGACGGCCAACCTTTACATTAATCGCGTTATAATTACAACGTTAATCAGCTGACGAAAACATTACTTCTTTCACACTTTAAAACAATAGCACCATAATAGATGTTCACACATTAAATCATGAGTTTTTAGGGTTCCGTTTTCTTTGGAGAGACTAAAGGCCTATTCAGATCTAAGCTGTATTCGCTACCGTCTGCGGCAGAGAAAACCCAGTGGGTATGCGGTAATATTTACTGTTCACACCAAAACGGATTTCGCTATCCTTGTGGGTAGAATAACGCGCGGTAGTCGCTAGGTCGCTCTAGCCGCGGTACTTGATACTAAATACTTGAGCGAAACCCGCGCGGTATGTAAGTACTTCTACCCATAGCGGCAGCGAATATCGCTCAGGTCACTCTAGCCGCGGTACTTGATACTAAATACCTGAGCGAAACCCGCGCGGTATGTACTTCTACCCACAGCGGCAGCGAATATCGCTCAGGTCGCTCTAGCCGCAGTACTTGATACTAAATATATATAACAAATTAATAAAAAGTAGAATTAAAAAATATGTAAGCGGACCACCGCACAACAAACGTGATTTTTTTGCCAATTTATAGATCGGAAGAAGAATATTATAGAAGGCGGAACCCATCGTAAGCGAGTTCGACTCGCATTTGGCTGGCTTTTTTATGCATTATGCGTTATGGATTACGTGGATTTAGGAAATTCCAGTGTGACAGTTAGTTCTCATATTTATCATTTTGTGTCCTATTATTTTGACAGACAGTTCTTTTTAGTTTACACTGCAATTAGCTCGAAACATTACACAAGATGGATATTGGTAGTACCTGGCAAGGTGTTATAGGATTTCCACAGGAAAGGATTTGTTTTGCCATACCTACAATTTTAATTTTTTCTGCTTAAGCACTAGTTTTTTTTATTGTTTCTGAATTAGATGTGATCAAGATAAATGATTTATGATTTTTAAAACTATAAACTCCTTGACACTATAACATATAAATCTCATCAAAATCTGAATCATTAAATTAATAGATTTTTTTAATAGCCCAATCAAGGCGAGACCATATATCTTGAGAACCTTAATTGTTAATTACTTGCTCGATTCAAAATGGTCTGAACAGAACAGTTTATGAATGTGTCTTCATTAACTAACACTTCTGCTCGCCCCCATAACTGTTTAAGTGCTGTTGTTTGTTGTGTTGTGTATGATTTTTATAATTATTTGCAAATGAAATAGGTACTGCGGTTTTTACTTTTCTTATTGTGATTGGTTGCGTGGTTAATTAGTTTAATTTAAACTTTACTCTTTGCATTTGCAATTAAGGCCATATTTGAAGATCTATTGTTTTTTAAATTATATTTCATTTCGTCACTCTCTACTGTATAACTGTTAAGTGGAACAAGTGGGAACAAAGCCTGATTTGAAGCAGATGTTATACTTCGGCGTTTAATCAAAAATGTTTTTTTTAAAAGCGTTCTTTTAAATGAGCTGGTCGTGGACAAAACCAACGATCAGTGGTCCACTTTGGCTCTAGATCGTGAAAACTGGAGATCTTGGGGAGAGTCCTTTGCCCAGCAGTGGGATGAAGTAGGCTAGCAGTGTCAGTATCAGTATTTCTTTCAGATGTTTTTTTTTTTCAATCACAAGGAAAGATCAAATTCATACCCATATAAATATTTTTTTTAACATAATTTATGTACGAATTTGAGCTATCAGGGAAAACTGATCAGATGAATAATTTTCATTACATTTTGCCAAATATTCCATAACTTCCCTCGATATTTCATCAAACTCAAAACGTCATTATTTCAATTAAATCAAATTCCATTTTCCAATTAAACTTATAGCTAATTTGCAGCACATTTGGGCGCCATGACACTTGGCATTGATTGGCGCATTGTGCCAGTTTATGGCACACTGGGCCACATTGTGCCACATTGTGCCACATTGCCACCCGAGTGCCTGTCACTCAAACAAACATGGGTTTAACTTGTAAACAATGCGCATCACTGCTTTTGTCAATCGAATTTGAAATGGAAGCGGGATAAGTAAGAAATTCAGAATTTTGTGTTTCTGAATAATTATTTTTCTTACGTTTGAGGCGATAGTTAGGTAGGTAAGATTAATAGTATCGGGTCAATTTTGTTATGAAGCTTTTGCTAAAAGATAATTTAAGATTTATTTATATGTTTCTTGTCTTTCATTTTACATTTATTTCTATGTGATTGTATATGTCAGGACAACTTGTCCTGAAAAGCCTTGACAAAAATGTAAGTAAATTATTACTTATCTGGTCACACTATTAAACTCTCTATAACATCGTTGTTTCGTGCTTACATTTGAAGTTTGAAAAGCAGATACACTTCACATTCACATAACACCTAATCATTTTCCTAAACTAAATTTTTGCACTTGCACCACTTTCTAACCCAACCACTACCGCCTACAGACACTAAAATTATCCAATAAAATTGGATTTCATGCGGTACGATGCACTCGAACCAGACAATGACAAGTCAATCATTTTCGCATTATTTCCCCACTACAATAGCCAGGCTTAGTGGCTCTGACGGACAAATTTTAATCTCGGAATGATGGATTTATTACAAAAAAGGTTTTTTTCTGTTTTTTTTTTCTGTTTCTTAATTCTAAAAGCAGGTGTTGTTTGGCCGGGGATTACAAGTACACACTTGTCAAAGTTTATTCTTTTTGATTGATTGTGGGATTCTGTAAGGATCGGATTGGGAATCGTAATTGCGAATGTAAACAGAGCGAAACGTGGTGTTGTATAAAAATGGGATTTAAAGACTTGTCATTTTTTTGTGCAGCTTTACGTACTCGTACACCTTCACATAATTATTTTCTGATGAAGAATATGTTTATGCATGCTAAATGCTTAACCAAAAAAGTAGACTGAATTTCAACTAATAAAACTTTGAGAATAACCACTTAAGCTGGGTTGGCTTTATAGTTACTTTATTTTTGATCATTATTCTTAAATAAATTACTAATTAAATACACAATTCCTTCGCACACGACATAATAAAATTGATCACTTTGACAGATATGACTTACGCAGAAATCATTTCACAATTTTTAACAGACACATCCAATTTCCTCTCTTCCACGAACACTAAAAGTAAGCCCACATACATCGCACTCAAGCCCAAACAACATTATTTAACAAAAACAAATTATTTCGTTCCATTCATACACAAAACGTCAATTATTATGAATGCACTCACTCCTGCTGATTTTCTTTTATCTCTCCAACAAAAGATTTAAAAGTGACTTATGCCTGTTTGCCAAAGGTGTGGTAATCCTTTTAAGTTTATCAGCTTAAAGGTTTTTTCTCAGGCTTGAAGCCAAGGAGTGTAAGTACTTAAATCTCGTGTTGAGGATAAGTCCGGTTAATAGATTTTTGAGTGTTTCACGGATTTGCACACCTTTAGAAGTTGGAGAATGGATTTCTCTCTCTCTCTGTCTTATTTGTTGTTAGATTCTGAGTGTATCTTTTATGGACTAATCATAATCTATTGATGTGTATAATTATTATATTGTCAATGTATAGATATAAATTAGTTTTCTTTTTCATTTATTTGACTTCCATTCAGCGACAAGGAATGAGATATGATTTTGTACAGGGGTTCATAACTAAGCTGTGCTGAAAAGCACTGACGAGTTGTTTACAGCTTCCCTGACCGCAGCCGTCACAATTCCGCGGAATCCTAATATCATAACTATTATATACTTAATAAGATGTATATCCTTTTAATACTGAACTTGACCTTACAAAATTTTAACTGCACACAATTTTTAACACAATTAAGTATTGCACATAACACTTCAAAGTTTTTGCCCCGTTTTTGAATCCATAAAAGGCGTCACTAAAGAAACCAGGCCCAGTATATTGTCACAGTAGACATTTATTTGCGAATTAATAAGCATTTACCAGCAGTAAAATTATGCTTTCTTAACGGAGATACCATATCCAGCTGTTTGTCCCCATGTTGCCAATTTTCTACATTCGTAATGGTTACTGAGTAAAACACATAATTTACAATTATGTGAAACTACCACTAAAAAGTATACTATACAGGGTGAATGATCAATTGTGCGTGTTTCTATGTAAGAGCCAGATCAATTAATGTTTTGTGTGTCTATTCTTGTCATACATTAGCATTTTTACCCGCCCATCAAAGATCTGTAGTGTAAATCCGTACTATAAGACAAGCGGATTACACACATTAAATTAATATATTTGGTTAGTTTGCTAATCGAAATTCTTAGAGATCAATAATTAAGGTAATATTTACTGAACGTTGCAGAGTATAAGTTTTTAAACTGACATGGTCACTATTATAAATATTAGGGTTTAAAACGGGGTTGCAGAGTAGTCGACATCATCGGCTCTTTGGTCAAGGAAAAAAATGTTAAGACAGTTTCAGAAATATTATTTGTTTCTCCATTTGAAATTGATGTAGAAACACTCTGTATAATAGCGCAATTACCTACCTATATTTTAAGAAGAGTACCTTGAAGTTTCGATGTTTTTATTATGACTTTATAAATAATAGTTCTACTTTTCACTCTCCTAAGGAGAAAACCAGGTAATTCAGCGTTTTTCATGACAGCTGGCATCTTGGGCATCTACCCTTAAAAGTATAATGCAAATTATAATTGAAAATACAAAGTGATAATAATAGTTGTAATAATTATGATTATGTTAACATGGTGTTCATACCGTTGAAATAATGATTACGGATGACTGTGTTCGTGTAATTGGTTAAAAAGTTTTTTTATGTAGACTGTGAAGGAATGTATGGTGTACTGTAATATCTACATTCGTTTTCTACAACCTCCACACCTCATTTCTACCTACAATCAATTTAAATTGATTTTTATCCACAGCACAGCGAAAATAGCCCTCGATTTAACTGCACCTGATTAACAAACCGTCGATAAGAAATTCTCACTTATTCCGCTCTAAAAAAAGCGCGTAAAATGGCGTCCATTACCGCCAATTACCACTCAATAACCCTACACATAATACGAGCCACGGTTTCTATTTATTCGTCTTAATTAATCTGTACGTACATAATCTGACTACGAGTCCTAGAATTCCGTTTCTCCGTTGCAAACGTCTCATGTAACCGTGTTGCATGCGAAGGAGAACTGTGTGTGTAAATATCAAGTGCGTGTGTGTAAGTGTGTGTTTGTAGGTGTGTGTGTGTTTCAAGGAGGGTGTGTGTGTGTGTGCAGCTGATTGAATTTAGTAACGCAATCACTTTTATTGCAAGCAATTACTATTGAATGTATAATGTTTGCGCTAAGTTGCCATTTCAAGACGGTTAAGCGTGAGTCTATCATGTATCTCTAGATGCGAACGGATTGAGTTTGTGATGTTATGAGGCGATTAATTAAAGATCATCGTAGTAATTTCAACAGAAAAAAAACATTGTTTAAAATTTCATCTTTTTAAATTGAAACTTTCCATATAATGTTTGAAAAATATTGGAACTTTGAACACAGATTACTTTGAATCTAACTGGCAGAATAATTGACAACTGTGTTCTTTTGGGATTCCCAACGACGCCATTTTGGATTCTTGCTTTGTCATGTTTTTATAATTAAACCAAAAAGGAATACCTATCAAAAATAGATATCATTAATACGCTGATGCCTGAAAATTAGCTCTTAATTTTTTTTGTTTGTTTAAAATCATCATTATACAGGCTGTATCAAAAACCCTGTTGTTCCTTTTAGGGACGTATACATATACCTATAAGGATAACATTTATGAAAATAGAATTAAAAAAAAAACAATATTTACTAGTCCATTTGTCATAATCAAATAACCATTAAAATCGACATATTCAAAAAAATGTTTACAGTCTCTGACTTTAAAAACACATTTTTAATAATAAATAGCCAACGAGCTCAGCGGCTGTCTTTGACTTTGACAAAAAATGCCGACAAACGCTACCGCGGGCGGCGGCGGCCCACGTGCCTAACTAACCCTTTATCCCCCCGCCCTCCGCCCCGCAAATCACTTCCTAGTTCCTTCTTCCTTAGTCTCTTGCGCAACTTCCTATCGAACGGATGTGATTGTTGACCCGCGTAGTGAGTGACTTGTGTTTTGTTTACGTAAACATGTCTTTTTCTAACGCAGAATATTTTAATAATTATGTTGATGTGTCTTGGGAAATGTGATTGCAATTATGCAGCAGCACGCAGACTCTACCAAGAACGTTTTGAGAGTTTACCATTACCGTCGGCGATGGCATTCCAACGTTTGCACATGCGCCAGTTCAATACCGGCAGTGTCCACGGACGAGACCAACATCGAGCTGACGCAGGCAGACCTGTGTAGAGGCAGAAGGTGGTCACATCGAACAGCATCTCCGTGGCCGTCAAGTTGATATAATAATAAATTAATAGGTACATTCGACACACACACTCGACGACATTTTAAGTGTAGTGAAAGTGTTAAATGTAATTTTAAAAATTAATCAATTGTGCATAAAAATACCGCCTACTAATCCAACATTTTCAAAAACTGGTTCGTAAAAGTGATTATAGCAACTTGTGTAGAAAAATTGTTGGATACCTATTTGCGCCAGCGGCGCGCGGCGGCGGCTCAGCGGCATCGATCAAAGAGAGTGGCGCGGGCGGTAGCGTTATATCTCTTTGTAGTTTCGCGACATCGCTTCATGCAGTATTGCAGCAGAGGTAACAAACCAGTTAAATATTACAAACATTAATAATTAAATATTTATTTTAATTAATTTTATTATTAGTTTTTCATAAATTACTCACTTTATTACGTTTGTATACCAATTCTTAAAACGTAGGTAGAAGGAACAACAGAGTTTTTGGTACAGCCTGTATATTTTTACCTCAATACGACAAATCATTTTGCCACCGTTTTCCCAAACCACATAAGGAACCCCAAAACCAGTCATTACATCTAATTTCAATTCGTGGATAAGCATTAATAGGTCGTCGAGTGATTTTTTCCTCCGCATTAAAACAATTAAAGTACACTCGTAATTACGGATCAATTCGCGCCATTTACATCATTATGTACTTATGTAGGTACCCATTAACAGTTAGTACGTTAATTAATATGGGTATTTAAATTGCAATCTCAGTTGATCGTTTTTCCTTAATTAAGACGTAGTTTTCTTCGGTTCGTGGGCGTTATAATTTCTCAAATCAATTCCCGGTTTGAGAAGTTATTTAGGTATTAAATTTGGTAATAATTAAGGAGACGTTACATTAAAATGTCAATCAGGTAATTGCGTAAGACAGTTGCAGTCCCAATTAAATATAAAGAAATAATTTCTGTATCGTGTGTGACGGGCCCCTCGTCATCATACTGACGCTCTTTGAGGCTCGCTTGGAACACAACGCGCCGTCGACCCGGGCATGGTCCATGGTCGGACAGCGAGTCGCCCACGCATGCCCGCGCCTACGGTGGCCGGAGATCGTCTGCTAACGTCCGACGCCGTGGGCTTCCACCACTGCGGCTCGATACCTTACGACTTTGGTTTGGTATCCAGGCGACTATCTCAATGCAAATCCATAGAGGTTCGTACACATTATTTTAGTTCCTCTTTTGAAGTAAAAGCTTCCTATAACTTTTAATTGTTATAAGAATTTTGGCTTTCACAGCCAATCCGTTAGAATTGTTCTAATAGCTACGCCAACGTTTCTTTAGGCTGATTCGGTTACGACATCTATCTTCAGGTACCTACTGGGTGCGCAAGAGTAAATAGTAAAGATCTTCATAAAAAAAACTGTATGCCTAATTGTTTGTCTATCTTACATTTATCTAGTGTCTACTATTATGATTGTAAAACTTATACCAATTAGGCTTACATTGTATGTTATTTTTTTTATAAAATCTAATGTCAACTGCCACTCAGTCACGCCATCACATGTAGCTTAGCAGAAAACACGCTTGAATGCCAACTCAACAACTTGAACATAATACCACTCCCAATTAGCAAAGAAAACCTATTATTAACCTATCTATGTATATTTAAAACAATGGAAATCAATAGAGCAATACATCAGCAAAGAATTTAACCCTTTGCCTGCCGTACCGACCCGTAATGACATTGGAAGCGAAAAAACGTCCTCTCAGGCGTAAAAGTTGAAAAAACAAAAAAGTAACCCGCTACTCGCTACCCGAGACCCGTTGACACAACCTACAGAAATGGGGCCGAGACTCTCTTAACTAATTTCTTCCATCGCTACCGTATACAGAAAGTGTTAATTGCCCTGTGCGACAGAGATGGATGTAGAAATTAGTATCATGTGTGAAAGGGATAGTCGTTAACACGGCAGGAAAATAAAAAGTTGTTCATACCAGTTGCACACACACAGTAGCGGAGGCTCGTTAAGTCACTGCTTTTAACCCTTTAATGAGTGTTTATGTTTGATTAAAAAACATGATTTTTGTGTAACTGTTTATTTTACTGTCTTTATCGACTGTTCAGACTGTTAAGTGGAGAATTTTAATAATTTGTTTAATTGTTTATAAATGTAAAGTAATTACTGCAAATATATGCGAATTATTTTGCTTTCATGTTTTTTTTTTTTAATGTTAGAACTACAGCTGCTTTTTCTGCATATTGTACGAATTTCTGAAGAAAACTGGTTTGGTTGTGCTACATGCCTTTACATAATTTATTTATTCAAGCAATTAATGTTTTATTTTGTAGGACAAACTGTGTTACTCATATCAAAACATGAAAATTAACTTACGAGTTAGACTAATTAATTAACCAATTATTTATAGACACTGGATCATTGGGTATTCTTCGCTTATCTATTAGGCCAGCGCATATTGATAACATTCCTAGAACTTTTAATTACGCAGCGAATATGTACATAAGTTTGTAATGTATGGCATGGAAATACAGTTGTTTTGCATAATTATTTAATACGTTATTTCTTATCATACTGAAGTGATTAGAAATAGGCCTATAATGACATTAATTTAATGAGCTGGATGAATTAGAGAGGCGTTTTACGCGCATAAAACCGTTATACTTGCAGTTTGAATGAATAACTCATGTCCACCAACGTCCATTTGTTGTTACCTCTTTTCTAAAGTACAAAAAGACTAACAAAATGAAGGTTTGATGTTTGTATGACCTTTTTCTGTGCTTTCGGCTTTCTTTGCCGATAAAATACTATCCAATCTTTTTACCCACCAAATATTGGGATTATTTCAGAATGACCATCATGATTAGGGGACTTTTATTAAGCAGTGCTTTAGGCTCTACGTTAGTGCACGTTTAAAATCTGAACTAGAGCCATGTTAGATTTTTTTATCGAGACAATTATTCCGAATCGTGACTCTATCTTTACGAATTTATTCACTAAAAATATATTATTTGATTTATTAGATTTCAAGACGATCAAAAATCTTAAAAAAATACTGCTGCCTCCTTAATAAGATGATTCATTCCGAATCTGTCAATTGTTTTAATACGAATACCTAACTTACAATCATTGTGGCTTACGTAAATATATCCAATCCCAAATAATCCGTTCATTGGTCTGTTAGACCCCCAACCCGCGTTTTACAGTTACGTCAACCCGCTGACAAGTTGACGGCGATTGGCACCGAGCAAGGCACATCGGTATCCACGATATGGTTAATTAGTAATAAAACCTTGCCTTCTTCGGTCTGCTGGACCGCGCTTGAGGGTTATCTCCGATACTTTGTTAGCAATAAATGCGTGTAATAACACTGCAATTGTGAATCGATTAGACTTGTACGCCATTTTGAATTTTTGATTTATATTATGTGGGGTTTAAGATTATCTTGATTCTTTGTGTTCTGGATTCCTTGGTCGAACTAGCTACTCGTAGATATTATCTGTTCGAGGGTAGTAATTAGAAAAGTACAGGTAGTGATTTAAGACTTCAAAATAATAGTTTTGGTACTAATAAAATTAGAACAACAAGACATAAACTGCTACGAACGAATGTTAGGTAAGTACTTAATTTTATTGGTATACAGTGTGTTCCGGACACACTGTATATGAGATGGGGTTTAAGTGTGCCATAAAAATGTATCCTTACAAACAGAAGTCAAATAATTAACATAGCAACCAATATAATTTCCATAAGTATTTGGATTTGATAGACTAAAACAGAATCTTCCATCTGCGTTTAAAGCAAGGGGGAGAACAGGGGTTCTAAAAAGGTAGCTTTTGCAGAATTACATTGAAATTATATCTCTATATCTGGTACTCTACTGCTTGAGCAATAGAACAGAATATTTCATTGACTTTTTCATAGTTCTGCTAAAGTGGCCCTTTTAAGCTACAGTCCTAAAGATATACAGAAAAGGGTACGAACTCATAAATGACAGGATATGATCAAATATAGAAGTCATTACATGGTTATTGCTAGCCATTTACCACCTTTTAAAATCTATACACATCTAAATATGATTTGTTTCTTGTAGTTGAAGTTGCAAAATTGCTGATATGGATTATTTTTTATTTAAATTAATTATGTTGGACACTGGATTGCACAAAAAAGCCGTCATTACCCAAGTAACACAGTCTGGAAGTTTTAAAACCAATCTGTCTATAGACTGTCTATTCAGGGTTAATCTTTAGATACGGGCTTTCTAAAGATGGGTTTGATATAGAACGTTTAATCTTATAGAGTTTTTTATCTAAAGCTTTATTATTTTAAGAGCATTTGTTCTATACAACACTTATTTTAAGTACGTTTATAGTTATAACGAATGTTTCTAGATAAAATGCTCTACAAATAGTTAAAAAAGCCTAAAGGTACCTATTTTGAAGTAGTTTTATAGATAAAACGATATATTTGAAGACAAAACTTTCTACAGATATTCTATTTTAGCTAATGGTACTCTTATCTTTTTTTTCTATAGATACTTCAGTCTAGATAAAATACTTTACTAGATATTTTTAAGTTTGTCTAGAAAACTGAAAGAGAAGTCGTGTTTTTAGAGTTTTTATCCTTAAAAGTGGCTTAGTTAAGTGCATTTGTACTAGAAATTTAAATTGGATGAGTTTATGCAATGGAGAAGATGAAACAAATTAAAAGATCTGGTGGTTTTCGTCAAAAAATCCGCAAGTATTTAAAAAGAAAGAAAAATGAAGAAGAAAATTGTTGATGATATAAAATGGGTATCAAAAATGAAAAGGTTTGCTGTCACACACATAACTTAAATCCAATATGGCGGACAGGCTATTTAAAATACACCCCCATAATATGGGTATCAAATGAAAGGGTTTGCTGTCAGGGATACGAAAAAAATGGTCACGTGACTTAAATCCAAGATGGCGGACTGGCTGTTTCAAATTCACCCCTATGATATGGGTATGGGTATCAAATAAAAAGGTTTGCTGTCAGGAATACGAAAAAAATAGTCACGTGTCTTAAATCCAATATGGCGGACGGCCAAGATGGCGGAGAGGCTATTTGGAATGCACCCCCGTGATATGGTTATCAAATGAAAGGGTTTGCTGTCAGGAATACGAAAAAGTAGTCACGTGACTTAAATTCAAGATGGCGGACTGGCTGTTTGAAATCCACCCCAATGATGTGGGTATCAAATGAAAGGGTATTAATGTAATTACAATTATAATTATTATTTCTCACATTGTTTATACTTAAATAAATCAGAAATACTTTTTACTCGGGTACCCTCTTGTATTGATTAATTATATTGGTTTGTTACTGCATAAAATGGTCTTACGGTCACAACACATGAAATTACCTATTCACTGAAGAACGTCTAGAAATACTGTGACAAGATAAAAAGGAATACAGAGTGACAGGTACTAGATAATTTTAAACCACTCTTAAATCTGTTTATTCTCTCACTAGATAGTTTAGTATGTAGTAAGTAAAATTATTCTAGAGCCATACTACAAAAAAAGTCTCTAGACTGTTTGTTCTATAGAAATCGGTTTTCTAGTAAATTTTATCTGGACGCCATTTTTATTCCCTATTTTTTGCTTCAAATAATTTTTGTTACGTATTTTAATGTTTTTATCATTAAATTATGTCTAATTAGACATTTGATATGTTTTAAATTACTATATTTTAAATAAAATGAGTATTTTAAGCATTAAAATGTAAATTCGAAAATTTGCTTATACCAAATAATATTCATATTTTGAAAAAAAAATGTTAAATCTTACATTTACAGCGGGCGCTCTTATTTTACAAGAGTTTTACATAATATTCAACGATAGAATTTCAATCGCATATTGATTTGCTCATTTACCCATTATTAAAACACAAATTAATAAAAAGTAATAAATTTGTTACGCCATGATGCAAATATTAATAAGTAAAATAACTCTTGTAACTTCCACGCCATTATGCGTCACTAGTAAAATGTTACTAAAAGTTGTTAGTCTTAAGATCATTTGGTTTTAAAACTTGACGAGCAATGATTCCTTTAAAGGTCTTAACTCTATCTATAAACTATCTACTAGTACGCTACTAGATAAACGTGCGGTCTATAAACGGTTTAGAGAGACACTAGAAACATCTCATAAGTCAATTTGATCTGAACTCTATCTAGTCATGTTTTCTTAACTCATTCTTAAGAGAGGGTACAAGAATGTGCCCACTTTTACTAAACTCTGTCTATAAGCGTTCTAGAAGATTGCTTATAGATATTTTATTCTTATGGTAGACAATTCAATTTAATTCTATAAGCTATCTAGTAGTACGTTTCTAGACACGTTTGTGTTACTTGGGTATGTCACCTGCTACATGCTTGATCTCATAGACTGTTGGTACTTAATAAG
The DNA here is from genome assembly GCA_954870645.1 of Agrotis clavis. Classification (NCBI taxonomy): domain Eukaryota; kingdom Metazoa; phylum Arthropoda; class Insecta; order Lepidoptera; family Noctuidae; genus Agrotis; species Agrotis clavis. Next base: position 8,039,810 of record OX940940.1, read on the forward strand.
CTTCGCCATATTGCAGTCTCAGTTCTGAGAATGTATAATTAGCGAATGCTTACAACATAGTTAATTAGTTACTCCTTCTGAAAAATTTAAAAATCGCCTTAACATACCTATACAGGGTGATTTTTTAGTCACCATCCAAATTTTAATATATTAATCTTTGGCGAAAATCATTGAATACGTGTTTTTTCTTTTTGTATCACTCAATACAAAAATATCGAGATATCACGTCTCAATGTTATCTATAAAAAGTGGATGAACCTGGACACCGCGCTGTGACATAGTATAAAGAGGGGAAGTAGGTTATCTCCGGCCCAATCCGCGATATAATTGCCTACTGTCTTAGGGTTGTCACTTTTATCTTAATTTTAATTCAGTACCTTTAAATTGGCAAGGGTCGGGAAGTTGTACTTTTTACTTTTATTGTCTGGGTACGAAGTCTGTCAGGCCTCACTTATAAACTGGTGACAGTAGACATTAGTTTAAAGTCCGGCCCTTGCCAAAGATAACACATCTCTTATTAGATAGTCAACAAAGTTCAACAATGGTTTTCCTATCAAATATAGAAATGTATTCAAGATACAAAGCAGCATTATTTAATTTATAGAAAAAACCGGGCGGGCGGCGGGCGGTGGCGCGGCGGCGGCGGGGCAGTGTGGGCGCGACTGTCCGCGCTTCGTACGCACCCACACAGCGGCAACGTCGCTGTACCGACTCTTCATTTCGCCACTAGACGGCACAGGCGATAACATAGACTAGAGCCTGTGTTTAAATTATTAACTTAAAATAAGTCAATTACTAACTTATTTTTCGTTACGATTTTATAACTATAACTAGTTAGGTACTCAGTTAATATACCTACAATACTGAGAAATCGGCAAAACTAAACGTAAACAAAGCAATAGCGGCAAATCAGTTGACAGATCAAAAGTACCTCTACCTAAAACGTTCTAGTGGGTAAATAGACATACCTACCTACCTACCTACTTCCTCTGTGTGATAGAAAACTAATACAACAAAAAAGAAGTAAATAGGTATCTCATCATCAAAAAAATAATGCTAGAATAAGTGAGGAGCTTTCCTTTCCCGTTCAATAGGTAATCTGAACAAAGACAATTCTGGAATTGATGAATTATTAATACACCCAAACACACAGCAATACTTTTTCTTGCGAATATCAGACATTTTTGATTCATTTAGCGGTGCCGAAAAGCCGTGACGCGCGAACCTCGTACAGTGTTAGCCCCGACTGGCGCTACTCGAAACCGCTCGAGATTTTGTTAAGTGTGCGTGCGGCGACGCATACACACGACTGCGCACACATACAAGCCGCGCGCGGTGCGTTTGTATGAAGATAACCTACTTCCCGTGTTTATACTTTGGCTGTGATGTGTCGCTCAGGTGTAGCGGGGCGGGGCGGGGGGTCGGCGGGGTGCGCTCTGCCCGTTTCATGCGTCGGCAAGTGTATATCATTAACGTTTAGCTTAGTGACCACGCAGAGCGGATGAGAAAATGATTTAATATGACAATTTGACGTATCGATTTTTTTTTCAAAAATGGTCTTAGTGATTGATACCTAACGCCTAGAAAAATTATGGACGGTGCTAAAAAAGTCACCCTGTATATTATAATTGTCCTACTAAACATAAGATTAGTTTCGTAAAGATGCGTGTACTAGGGTCGATCTCCAGAGGCATTTTTTTTCGTGTCGGGCTGAATAAACCCATTTTAAAATTGAAAAACGTTTTCAAAATATTTTTTTATATGCAGTTCAGTGTCTAATCTACCTGGTACAAGGCTAATATTATGAATAAGTTTATTAAAAATATTTAAAAAAAAATCTTAAACCCTAAAATCCTGATCGCTCTGGGTTGTCCTCAGGTCCTCACTCCCGATTGAATGAAAAAAATATTCTTCATTTTTTTAATGAGAAGCTACATATGAAACAACTTATTTAGATTACATAAGAAATAGTTAATCTTCATTGTTATAAAATACTTATAGTTTTATTATGAATACTTTTGCCACAATTTGAATTTAAATTCGTGTCCGGGCATTTTATTTCATCGCTCTGCGCTGAGGTAAAACATCGCGCTCATGCCTAGTTACGCGTTATAGACACTCTATTCCACTCTCGCTGGGTAGCACCAGCAGTGGTCTAGCCGTTGAGGAAGATACCTTTGTGTCACGTATCCGCGAAGGTAAGTTCACGAAGGCAAGTTTATGATTACTCTGGATTTGGTTCTCGAATTTTATGATTGATATGGCACGTTATTCAAATTAAATATTAAGCTTGTAAATTTGTTTTTTATGTGAATTGGGTGATCTTTATGATGGTTTTTATGACACGTAATTATAAATTTCTACTGCTTTTAAATTCGGCTATATTCATGATTTTGTGACTTTTTCTGATCGATATGGCTGTGATTGCTCTGTCCAAAAAACCCAGAGCAATGATATTTTGCAATAATTGTACGTTATAAAACTATTTAACCATTTTAAAAAAAAAGGAGATTCGCAGTTCGGCCTGTATCTGTGTATGAATGTTTGTCCGCGATTATCTCGCGTTTGGCTGAACCGATTTTGATGCGGTTTTCAGAAAAGTGTTAGTTTTATTCTGGGAACGGTTTTAATATAATTATAATTACACGAACCGTCTCGAACACAGACTTGATGACTTCCAGCCTCCCGAACAAGCCGGTTTCCGAAGAGGCTATAGTACCATAGACCACATCCATACGCTGCGGCAAGTTATACAGAAGACCGAAGAGTATAACTTGCCATTATGCTTAGCGTTTGTGGACTATGAGAAAGCCTTCGATTCGGTGGAAACATGGGCGGTACTTGAGTCACTCCAGCGATGCCGTATTGACTATCGGTACATCGAGGTGTTGAAGTGCTTGTATAATAACGCCACCATGTCGGTCCGAGTACAGGAGCAGAGCACGAAGGCGATTCCATTGAGAAGAGGCGTAAGACAGGGGAACGTTATCTCCCCGAAACTGTTTACTGCCGCAATGGAAGACGCCTTCAAGCTCCTGGAATGGCAAGGACTTGGCATCAACATCAACGGCGAATACATCACTCACCTTCGGTTTGCCGACGACATCGTAGTCATGGCAAAGTCGATGGAGGAACTCAGCATGATGCTCGATGGCCTCGACCGAGTTTCACAACGGGTGGGCTTGAAAATGAACATGGACAAGACGAAAATTATGTCAAATGCCAATGACGTGCCCACCCCAGTCTCTGTTGGAAACTCGGTACTCGAAGTTGTTGACTCATATATCTACTTAGAACAAGTAGTCCAGTTAGGTAGGTCCAACTTCGAGAAAGAGGTCAACCGCCGAATCCAACTCGGTTGGATAGCGTTCGGGAAACTACGCAATGTCTTTTCGTCCGACATACCTCAGTGCCTCAAGACGAAAGTCTTCAACCAATGTGTGTTACCAGTGATGAGTGACGGCACCGAAACGTGGTCTTTCACTATCGGCCTCATCTCAAAGCTCAAAGTCGCTTAACGAGCTATGGAGAGGGCTATGCTAGGTGTTTCTCTACGTGATCGAATCCGATATGAGGAGATCCGTAGACGAACTAAAGTCACCGATATAGCCCCCCGGATTAGCAAGCTGAAGTGGGAATGGGCAGGCCATATTGCTCGCAGAGCAGATGGCCGATGGGGTCGAAAAGTATTAGAGTGGAGACCACGGACTAGCAAGCGCAGCGTAGGACGTCCACCAGCAAGGTGGACAGACGACCTTATAAAGGTCGCCGGAAGACGCTGGATGCAGGTCGCTTCCAACCGGTATATGTGGAGATCAAAAGGGGAGGCCTATTGTTCAGCAGTGGACGTCCTATGCTGAGATGATGATGATGAACGGTTTTAATATATAAAACTAATGGATATCTTGTGACATTACCCACATACATCCATTTTTGTGCTGACTTGTATTGTAGATTTTCAAAGACACCGATTTAATTGAATATCTAAACTAAAAGGGAAAAAAAAAGCTGTTTGAAAAAAAAGGAACCGACTTGAAAACCAAACACAAAAAAGTATAAAATAACTTTTCTTTCGGAAGTCGGATGGCCATAGTCAGTGAAATAAAAAACAAAGCCACCGACTTCCGGAAGAAAAGGTATCACTTACATGTTATCTTGTTACACGTATACCAACTGAATATGACTAAAAACGCCAAAACTAATAATTTTTTAACAATATTCTTTTTTTTTTAAATTGGTTTGACCATTTATGATCGCTCTGGCACCAATTATGATTGCTCTGGTCGCGAAATTTTTTGAACTTAAATATTTCCATAACTGTTAGTGTAAATTGAAGGCCAAAAGTAAAAATATACTATTTGAATATCATACTTTTTAATGAGATACATAATAACCGTTAAATATCAATATCTGAAAAGCACCAGAGCGATCACACGAATACGCCCGTTTTGGAGATCCACCCACTACGTGCAAACAGATTCTTATAAAAAATATTTTAATTATTTGCAGTCTCCACTAAAAAAACTGCATTGGCCACAAAATAACTAAGTCAGCCACAATTCTAATAAATTGATTGATCAGCAAAATATTATCCTATTTCTATGCAGGATTTAAAGGAACCTAACCAAACCGAATCTTGGGGTGCACCCAAAACTAAAAATGTTGTCGAGTTGTAATATTTGTGACTGAGTTAGTAATTTTGTGGCTCGGTTTATTTTATATAAAAAATATCCCTTAATAATTATCGGAGATATACGAGTATGGAATCTACGCATTCACTCGAGAGCAATGAATCCGGGTCACTTAAAGAATGTTAAAAATCTCGGAAACTAAAAATGATAGGTTAATGCAATAAATTGTATTTAATAGACAATGTAATACTCCTTAAATGAAAGTAAAAAAAATATGAGTCACCATACATTTTATTAACACAAAATTACATAAAGAAAAAAACTGCTGATCTCTCCTTAAAACAAAAATAGGAAACATTAAATTTTTGAACTTTATTACGATTTTCTTGAATTTTAATACTTCGTATTGCCTCCTCGTGCTTCCATTACTGCGTTTAAGCGGTTTGGCATGTTGTACACCAAGTTCCTTATACGATTTTGGGGAATATTCTCCCATTCCTCTGTGAGAGCAATTTTGAGCTCACGAAGCGTGATTGGGGGAGGGTTTCGTTGTTTTACGCATCTGCCTAGCTCGTCCCAAGCATGCTCGATCGGGTTGATATCCGGGCTGCGCGCTGGCCACTCCATACGAGTAATGTTCATCTCTTGAAGGTAGTCATTCACAATCCTACCTGTATGAGGTCGGGCATTGTCATGCATAAATATAGCATCCTCACCTAAATTGACCATAAATGGACCAACGTGATCATTGAGGATTTCTTCCACATATCTTACGCTAGTTATAGAGCGGTTTTCTATGATCACCAGCTCTGTGCGACTTTCAGAAGAAATTCCGGCCCACACAAGTACAGACCCACCACCGTAGGCTACTTTTTCTTCGATGCATGCTTGCTTGAATCTTTCCCCTGGTCTTTGATACACTCTGTGTCTTCCATCGTGCTTGTAGAGCATAAATTTTGATTCGTCGGAGAACATAACTTTTGACCAATCTTCAATACTCCAATATACGTGGCTCTGGGCATATCTTAGTCTTGAAATACGATGCCCACGCTCCAGTTTAGGGCCGTTTGCAGGTCTAAGGGGTTTTAAGTTAGATTCAGCAAGCCGACGTCTTACTGTCCATGCACTTGGGTTACTTCCTACGAGGCGTCGAAACTGATTGGTGAGTTCAGTTCCTGTGAGAAAGCGATTTCGAAGCATGGTGTTCACCAAGTATCGGTCTTCTCGTGCTGTGGTACACCTGGTTCTGCCCGTTCCTGGTCTGCGTAGGTTAGAACCAGTTTCTTCGTAACGTCGGAGAACTCTTTGTACTGTTGACAGCGACACACCGACAGTCCTGGCTGTATCGCGCTGACTCCGGCCGGTTTCCAGCATTCTAAGTATTCTGGTGCATTCTTCAGGCGTAAGCGACATAATTTCAGCTTGAATAATGAATATAGAGCACTATCAACATGGTTTATGTACCCACATAAATGACTGATTACAAACAAAAGCAAAACCAAATGCTGTCATTTCGTAGTTCCATCTTCGAAAGTGGCCCTTTTTCAAATTTGATTTTTTTATGATATAACTTTACAATAACTAAGAAGTTTTAATACCTTCATTTAAGGAGTATTACATTGTCTATTAAATACAATTTATTGCATTAACCTAGCATTTTTAGTTTCCGAGATTTTTAGGATTCTTTAAGTGACCCGGATTCATTGCTCTCGAGTGTATATCATAAATCATAATTATAGATATTTTATTCTGATAGTTCCCCAATCATTAATTGCATTCCTTATGATGTGATAATATAGTTGATTTACATAAATAATGTATTGATAAATATGGGCCCATTCTGGCATACTAAAATAAGGAGCAAATTAGGAAAGCATAAGAACGACTAACTAGCACTCAAGGTAGATGGATAAGATAATAATAATAATTATGTACTAGCAATCTTCGGCTTTGACCTATTCTAGTAATGACTAGAATAGGTCAAAGCCGAAGATTTGCAGGATAAAAAAAATTGAGGTTCATTTTTTAATAATAGTAATTAACCACATAACAATTTAGAAAGTTAAAAACACTTGTTCTCTTGACGTGCCAAAGTGATTATGTTCGAAATAAGGTAACAATACCACAATTACAGCCCAATCATCACGAATAACTGTTATCGTGATTATATAAACATCGTTAATTAATGAAATAACTTGATTGCGTACACTTGCTAATTATTATCAATTATGTACTTACAGTTTGGTTAGTTCTTGATGCAATTGATTTGTTTTTAATGTCATTTTAAGTTAATTGTGGTTCTTTTGACTAATTATTTCCATTCATGGTAAGGTAATAAGTCGTAACAATGACAATCTTTTTCGATAAGATTTTTATCGGAAAATTGTTCTGTTTACTTTAAAAGACAATTTTTCGAATTATCACTTATTACTAACATAATTTTACTTTTTGCAACAAAACATGACGCAGCATCACTATTAGAAATGTTGGACAAGGTTGTTTCTATGGTCCAAATTAGTAAGTTATTTTTTTTATGTGTAATGGGTTTGCTCTTGACAACAGGAGTGCCTAAGACAAGGTCGACGATGGAGCGAGCTTACCCAGAAGAAGCCTGTTCACTGTAACTTTGAAGAGATTGGTATTGTATGTGTTCAGAAACACAGACGTAGGCAGAGAGTTCCACTCCTTCGCAGTCCGCATTATAAAAGACGTTTGGAAACGCTTAGTGCGAATTGGTGGTATAGCAATAAGGTAATGACCACAGAACGTGACGTAAGACTGTATTGACGTGCCAAAGTCGCTGGGCTCCGGCCCGAGTGTCGGAACTCCAGCGACCTGCCAGTGTCGCAAGACTTTCGAATCAGGATACCGTTGACCTGCAACGCAAAGGGCAACCTCAGGAATAAGGTGGACTTTGAGCTTCCAGATCCACCTACTTTGGGGGGACACGAATTCGATAATAGAAGCCTCCAAAAAAAAGATGGGTCAGATGGAAAGAGAGATCTTTAATTACACAGGACTTGATAACCTGGTGAAAGCCAAGAAAAACCTTTAAAAATCTTACACATTTTCTATCATAGGTCTTACAAAAGTTTGTTCACTAAACTAAAAGCATGCGTACTCGCCTCATAATCTGTGTCTATAAAAATTAAACAGAATGTACCCAATAAAAACGGGAGAGGCAGAAAAAAACAAGCTGTATGTGTTATCACTTAAATGTGCCATAAAACGTTAATTATCTGCATTAATTTCAATAAAAATTAAAAGTTATTGCATTCTGTTATCGCGGGGTCACGGTGACATGACTGTGTGTACGTAAACGATGTACATAATAGACATTTGTGATTTGTGTTTAGCTTCTATAATGTTCTATAGATTATCTTCACTACACCAACGGGAACTTAAGTCACCGACATTGCGCTTAGAATTAGCATGCTTTAAGCCCCTTCTTACACAATGCGACGCTCTCGAATACCTTTGGTATCCATTGACGCTTGCCTGTGTTTGAACCTCTATGGATTAGTTTTTGATATAGTCGCCGCCTAAAGTAGTAAGTCGGAGACTTGAGTCGCGATGTGTACCTAGAGGCTTAATGAACGTGGTGTCCGCTCTAGCAGACATGTGATAGAGTGGAGACCACGTATGGACAAACGTAGTGTGGGACGCTCTGCGGCAAGATAGATCGATGATTTGATCATAAAACTATGATCCGAATATGAACACATTATGATGATGAAGTTCGCTCCTAACGCTTTTGTTGCCAATCCGTTTTATTTTATGATTTGATAGCGTGTTCTGCTTAGCTATTTCCCGACTCTGTTCGAGTTGGCTTCTAGTCTATCTAGACACAACTGAATAAGTACCAGAATTTGTTATGACGTGAGTAGTAAATTATAACTCAATAAGACGTGACCACCTATCTGACCCCCAAGAAACGGTTACCAGATTGCCCCTTTGTAAGACTGCAAATTCAGTCCTAAAAGGCTGCTATTTAAAGTGGCTTCGATAAAATAGCATTATTGTAAACCAAAAAACTACATTCGCCACAAAATTACTATGGCAGCCACAAATCAAGTTGATTGATAAGCAAATTCTACAAGAAATAAGTCAAGTCCGTCGAAGTCGACGGAGCCCCGCTGTGCAGGGCTCCTATTTCTGTACGCAGAGTTTAAGGGAACCTAACCAAACCGAACCTCCAAGTGCCCCAAAAACTTAAATTGTTGTAGCTGAGTTGGTAATTTTCGTGGCTCGTTTTATTAGTTCTCGTTTTAAAATAATTAAGCAAACAGGCAGAGATCGGGACCTATGGCCGGCTTATCGATAAGTAAAAACTTCATGAATTTCTTTGGCGCTCATATTTGTTCCAACGAATGCATGTGATAACCTCTGATTTCTGCGTTCTTAGTACTGTGGTGACGGGAAATGACGTTATTAACGAATTTTTGTTGACCGGATGAATGATTAAAATTAATATTGTGGTGTTAAAGGTCGTCAGAAACGTTTTGTAACCACTTTTTTGTAGAGTTGTAGTTGCCGCTAATAAAATGTTTGCTCACTTAAATAACACAATTAAATAGTAAAACTATTAAAAATATTGTGATTAGATCAGCTACGATTGTTAAGGTTGATTGGTTCCATCTTATTGAAGTTATAATTAATTTTGAATTGGAACTTAAAATTCATAGTCTTGAATTTCAATTTTCAATTCTTACAAGATCGAATATTTATGACGGGCAGTCTGTAATCTTGTCTTGTCCTAGTTAAATCAACAGTCGTACACATTTAGATACAAATCGAGTCATTTGATCCTGTCATCAAAATATATCATAATGCCTTAATAGTAATTAATTGATTGTCGGTGCAGCGTTTATCCTTTCATTACTCCTTATTATGACAAAATAAAAACTTGTATTTCCACAACAGTTTTCGTCAGTATTAAGTTATTCGATTTCATCATTAGGACTATCTAATACTTTTTCATTCCTCTACTATTGAAATAATTATCAATGTTTAAAGTGTTACTTTGTCTATAACAGCTATACTCAAAGTGTGCTCCGCGGAGCCCTGGAGCTCCGCTAAGCCTTTCTGAGGGCTCCGCGAGAATACAGCTACCAAAATAAAACATCGCAATAGACGAATCGAACCAAATTCAACTCTCTTCGACCAAACCTAATGTAAATCGATTAATGAAAAATAAGAAACAGTTTTTCATTCACACAGTTTTTGTTTTATTTTAGGGTTTCGTGGAAAAAAAATGATTTTCAAAAGGGTTCCGTCACTAAAAAAAATTGAGAACCACTGGTCTATCAGATTTCTATATTTTCCTTTGGATACATTAAAAAAGAGTGTTTCTAACTTCATTTTCTTTCATTTATCATACCTAACAACTTCATACCCCAGTCCAATTGTTTCCCAGAAATCCGATACGCATACTGCGCTTGTGACTGCGCAAGCGCAGCCCGGATCACAACGTTGATACTCCACTAATTTATGGCACACACAATCACTTTTACTGCCTACTCAATTACTTCGTTTCCTGCACAAATCACCGTTATTAATATTACTGGTAATTTTATTGTTTCTTCTGAGAAATTCAATATATTATCAGTGATGTACGTCTGCTTGGTTCGATTCATGCTTGCGTTATATTTAGAAACAATTGACAGTTGAATTAATAGTAGTTACTTAGTGCTTTACATTGTTATTCTATAAGTACAAGAGTTTTCCTTCACCGTTTTGAGAGCAGTGGTGTTCAAATAACTCACACAAAGTAATGCGCCTGGCTGGGTTTGAGCCCACGACCTACTGCTACTCGGAGGCGGGTCGATACCACTGGACCACCATCATCATCATCATCATCATCCTATAATGTTCCCACTGCTGGGACACAGGCCTCCTCTCTGTGAGAGGGAGTGGGCCTTAACCACCACGCGGGTCCAGTGCGGGTTGGTAGATGTCACATGTCTTCGAATTTGATGGTTCTAGGACATGCCGGTTTCCTCACGATGTTTTCCTTCACCGTTTTGAGAGCAGTGGTGTTCATATAACTCACACGAAGTAATGCGCCTGGCTGGGTTTGAGCCCACGACCTACAACAACTCTGAGGTCGAGGCCGATACCACTGAACCACCACACTGCTCTCAAAATGGTGAAGGAAAACATCGTGAAGAAACAGGCATTTCCTAGAAACAAAAATTCGAAGACATGTGACATCTACCTACTAGTATTGGGCCCGCGTGGTGATGGTTCACTCCGACTCACAGAGCGGAAGGCTGTGTCCCAGCAGTGGGACGTATATAGGCGGATGATGATGAAGTACAAGAATGAGGGGCAAAATAACAGCGGCACAGGTCGACATTCTAGGCTAATCCGTGGATGCGTGACCATCTTTTGAAGTGAGATGCCTTCGTCTCTCGGAAAGCACATACTGTGTCACATAAAGCCATTGTTCCGAAAGTCATTTGTAAATCTTTATCAGTCGTTACTATTAATCAGAAGCTCGAAATTCTGAAAAGATTCGAGGCAAGAACACTGAAATAGATTTTGGTTGATGATGGCTATTAAATTCTATTCTTACCCTCACATAAGTCACTTTACACTTTTACTTACAAGATACATAATATCTTACTTGAACAAAACTAACGAAATTGCAGTAAAATGACAAGAGATAATAATTATATTTCTGCTTACCTCTTCAAAGAAACAATGCGTGCTGTTACCAATTAATACCCAATAACCTAAAACGGGTGCTGAAACAACAATCATAAATCATGAAACTGAAGAGTTACGATTGAAATACTTAAACGCCGTCATCCGGGAACATTTCTGTTATTCGCTAACACTAAGTAACACTTAAAACGCATGCCTAAATTAAAACAGTGTGCTGAATTTTGAACTCTCAGCTTTTCGCTGTAAGTAGAGATTTCTACAACATGTTCAGGTATTTAGGAATTGCTTACAGCTAGTGAAAACTTCGCATTATTCGATTTTGAAGCAAATACGTAAATTGGAGTGTCTTATAAATAATTAATAGGCGTGATCGTTAATTGCTAATCATCGACACGATATTGTTAAGATCTAGTTGTAACTTGTTATGTTTTACGATCTTAACACATCATCGCAAAATCATTAATGCAAACTTTTGCTTAAGAGGAACATCGTCGGTCGCGGGACTTATTAAATTACCGTGATTCTGGAACGTAGAGGGCTATTGAAGGACAACGTGGATTTTAGTCAGGATGAGTCTGACAGTCCCTCCCGTCCTGTCCAGGGTGGGAGAACTCATTTGATGACTCATTGACTCAATGTACTACCTGCTGAAATTGTATCAAGTAACAATATAAATGAGTTTAAACGTAAGCTTTTTAGGTTATTAAGTGACAAGGCATATTATTCCGTTACTGAATATCTTAATGATAAATTAAAATAATATTTATAAAGGTTTGAATCGGTCTATATTATGTTATTATTAATTGATATTTATCTTTATTATTTAATTTGTTATTTCCTTTTTAAACGAAACTGTGACATTATGTTTGCATAAGTGACTTCTTAAATTGTTTGTTGACATCAATCTTGACATATTCTATTTATTATTATTTAATTAGCATTTGGCATGATATTGAAATTTTAAAATTGTGACTTACCTTATTTAATTCTCATTTGTTACTTATACTAAAAAAAAAAAAAAAAAATATAATATGTGTAATTTACTCGTACTATATTAAAATTTTGTATGCCTTCTGGCGGGGCATAGCATGGAACAACATTATAACTGTAAACATCTGTAAAACTTTGACCCTATGTTCACAAAATTAATAAATAAATTGAAATTGAAAATTGAAATTGATGATTTTACCACGTAAAAAAAAGAGGAATATCGTCAACAAAACTTCTCTCTCTATCGACTGTCCTCGAATATAAAAACTTTTTAAAAAAAAGTTGAAGTCGGTACTTTTTTTAAAAAAGTTTTTATTTTCCCCTTTTTAGTTTATTTATTAAATATTCAACAATACCTAGTACAACAAAAAAATTAATTACTTAAATCGGACTTGTAGTTCCGGAGATATGCGTGCACAAACATTAAAACATACATACCTACATACATACACTTATGAAATTTGGTACATTTGTTCAGACGCTGATATAGACTAACATATACGAAAACTGGGCATTTCTGATAATATTACATACATACGGGTCGAATTGATAACCTCCTTTTTTGAAGTCGGTGAAAAAGGAGACGAAGACAATATGTGACACCTACCAACCCGCACTGGGATCACAATACACTAGTATTACAGCCCACTTTCTCTCAGTCACAGAAAGGAGACCTGGGGCCGCATTACAACGTCTTAACCCCAGGCCTGTTCCAGTGAGTGAACGAGATGGCGCTAGACGTCTTGTAAAGCTTTGTCTCTTTCCCACACTGGAATTAAATTCGCTTTAAGACGTCATGGACGCCACCTGTATCCCAAAAGTGAGAGCATCATAGGTTATGATGACACTTTTAGCACTGAAAACTTCATAAAAGTCACCACGCTTACCAAGTTTGCTACAGCTGTTTTACAGAAATCAATCCTTCATCTAGTATTCTGGCGTAATCTCCTCGAATTTCTCTCAGCTTGATCCAGGTTTTTGGTTTCGTAATATCTAAAAGTAATGCATATGGGGACACACATTAATGGTATAGAATAAAACATAGGATACCTTTTATCCCCGTATTACGTTCCGGTGGGATAATTTACGAGTTACTCGCAGGTAAACCCACTGGCAACAGCTAGTATAGAAATAATTTCGTGTACCTGTATCTTCGAATTTTATATATATATCTGACTGTCAGTATTCCCCTTAACTGACCAATTACACAGAAATCAGGGTAAGCACGATACACTGGAAGGAAGTATTTTAACAAGCGGTTTTATTTACTAATAACCCACTTAGTATGTGATTACTTATCGTGTTAAATACGCTCATATATCTGAGGCATTTCATGGAAATTATAATGACAACCCTGAATTTTGAGACAGTTACTTCAGCATCACAATCCATTGCTGTTTTTAAGCAGGACCATTGAGAAAGTTGACGAACTAAATCGGCACTGAACATCGAAATAAAAATTAGGGTGTTCACTTTTAACATTTTTATATCGTTCAAATCTCACCGCAGTAATTCCAAAGTTAATGCTTATGGTCTTAAGATTATCTTCGACAATGATCATGAGCGGCAAAGGTAAGTACCAAGTATCTTAAAAATATTAAGTATTATAAAGAAACCCAGACGTTTAGTGCTGTACAATAAGGACCAATTTCGAGAGGAAAACAACATGCTTTAGTACTCAATTTTGAGATTATTATCCCCTTCGTACACAACGCGACAAAAGTCCGATACCTTACGACTTTTGGTATTCAAACAAATCCATAGAGGCTTATACACAGGCATGCGTCAATGAATGAATACCAAAGTCGTAAGTTATCGGAGACTTGCATCGCGTTGTGTATGAAGGTTTTTTTTACGTGGTAAAATCATCAAATGAGTCCTCCTCCCCCCTTCTCCCAGGACAGGGCGGGAGGAACTGTCAGGCTCGTACTGACTAAAATCCACGGTGTCCTTCAATAGTCCTTTACGATGCAGGGTCACGGTAATTTGCTCAAGTCCCGCGACCGACGATGTTCCTCTTAACCAAAAGTTTGCATGAATGATTTTGCGATGATGTGTTAAGATCGTAAAACATAAGTCCCGCGACGGTACGAAGGAGCTTAGTGTTACTTACTCAATTGAAGACTGCATAAGTTGGTTTCACATTTTTCCATTCAATTTACTATCTAATTAGTCCACAGCATCTCTCCACTTAAATAACTATAATATCTTTTAAAGACTACAGTATGATTAACAGGAACAATTTTCTCCCTAATCACTTTAACATCCAATCAAACCCTCCACTTTTCTTTATAATAAACTTGTAAGTCAATTTCTGAATTTGATATCTTAATTAAGACGCCATCATTTCATCAAGGAATCCAATTCAGTTATCAAGTGTAATTAGGTTTCAAGCGCAATCAGAACCGCGTCTTAACACTGTAATCACTCAGACATAAAACCGACGTGATACGAACTCTCTATAAATAAACATAAATTAAAACAACTCGGATTTCGCTTACAAATTGTGTCCAAATCGAGTTTATAGGTCATAAAACTAATGTGAGATAAAATGGTGAATTTATAATTAACATTAATGGCTTCAAACTATTAACGGCTACCGGAAAAACGAATAGAGACATAAAAATAAATATATATGTAGATTTGGAGATAAACGTTTTTATATTGAATAAAGCGTCACGATGTGGACTGCTGTTTGGTTAAGAGGATGCACTCTCTGCAACTACGAAAATGGTCTTGATTGCACTTAAAATTTCTACATAATAATATATTGCCAAAAAGCCTTAAATTCATTGCATTTATCTCAGGAGTGATGATAAGCAGCCATTCCCAAAAATGCATTTGCTATAATAAAATTAAGAAGTCTAAATGAAAAAATAATTATGACAAAATGATCGCATTGCTGGCGAAATATGGGTTACTATGTAATTGGAAATTAGCACAATAAGTCATTTTTGTAGGGCATATAAGGCAGATACATGGGGGCATATAGGTTGGTGTAGTGGCTGATCAATTGACTGCTGAGCAGCGTGTCGTGGGCTCGATCCCCGCACGGAGCAAACATTTGTATGATCTGCAAGCAGTTGTTCCGGGTCTGGGTGTTTGTGTATGGTGATTCTATGTTTGTAAATTTAATGCACCCACGACACAGGAGGCATTTCTAGTGTGGTGCAAAGCACACTTACTTTATTTTACTTCATTTAATTTTTTACAGACTTAACTACGAGTACCTAGTACAAATACTAATAATGTCGTTAAAATAAAATACCAACACGTTACATCTATCGATTCCCAAAACTTCGTACCACCTAACCCTTAACCGGCCGGCCAAGATAAGGCGTATTCGGGTATATTTCTAAGTTAATTGGTAACGCGGCGGCTTGTTCACTAGAACACATTTATTTTGTTTGGGTGGGCACCTCACATACAACTCTAACCATTTCCCGGCTTCTTTCATTTTAATACGGTGGCAGTGTTAAGATTACCCTCTTCCTAAATTACAGAAACTGGTTTGTAAAAGTATTCACAGTACTCTATGAATATTAAACCAGGTTTAGTTGTCTCCGTTTGAGTAACAACTTTATTTAAAATGTTCTTCGTGTGGTCTTACGCTTAATTAGTCAGTCATTTTGTTTTAAGTGTAAATTAACAAAATATTAAGTGTAGTCATTCCTTAGGATATTGAAGCAAATGATAAGGTAGGGAAGTTTCAGTACATTTAAAAAAAACTTTGCATATAACCGTTCAGGGGCAGAATGTCCAATTCTCAAAATGTCCAAGTGTCAAAATGTCCAATTCCCATAATGTCAAGTCCAATGTGATATACAATGTCTCCGGTTTAGGTCTGTACATACTTAAAAGGGTGGTGTGTAGGAGACTCCGATTCAGGGGATGTTGGGTTCCGACTCTATGTGTGTATAACAACGTGTAACGTTAAATGCGCAAAACCTCTCGTGGGGTAACTCAGCCCATGTTACTGAACAATGTTTGTTCTAAGACTTCTGGAAATTCGCAAAAAAAAAATGGTTTTTCATACAAAATGAGAAATTGATTGGGCCCAATCAGTATGAAAAATCTTTTTTTTTTTGGTGAATTTCCAAAAGTCTTAGAACAAACATTGTTCAGTAACATGGGCTGAGTTACCCCACGAGAGGTTCTGCGCATTTAACGTTACACGTTGTAGAATATTTTTACTAACAGAACTAAAGGCACGTCACCTAATAGAAAAAGGACGAACGATAGAGCTACATTACATCCACAATAAATTGTCCGTTTCTAGAAAAGGCTATCCCATATGGCTAATTACAATGTTTGGAGTTTACCTAGAGACAGTGACAACTGAGTTTGCTTCGGTTTTTTCTTCTCAGAGAATGCAGTTTGTAAAAAAAGAAGTCTAAAAATGTTTGTAAAACCAAAGGCCATTAAACACAGTTAAATTTCGATGAAGTTAAAACTAGTTTTTAATGAATGTATGACTATTTAGTTTATATCATTTGCTTTTAATGAAAATATAGAACCATCCAAACTTTCACATGAAGCGTCCAAACCTGTGACGAGCCGACACCCCTAACAACAACACGTCCATATAAATATTAATGAGAAAAAGTCAATTAAAACGAAATAAAAACATAATGATCGTAATTGCTTTTATGGATGGTCGTTAGTAGCCTTAATTATAGAAAATATTGTGGCCCCCTGTTGCGCCACAGTTGCCTAATTTGGGTATCCACAACACCTGGGTATTAATTTTTGAATTATAAAGTAGTTTACGTCAATGTATATAACTTTATATTCGAAGTTTGAATTCTCAAAGACGAAAATTTCATTCAAAATTGTATTTTAATTTGTTTTCTTTATTTTTGAATAAGAATTTATTTTTCTGATTGATAAAAATGATAACAAGCCGGTCTTACCTATTTAAATTCTCCTGTTCAATCTTCAAAACAACATAAAATATGTTTTGTTTTCAAATTAATTAATTCAGCCAAATGTATTTTTATTAATTAAACACATTAAATTCAATTAATAGTACCTGTCTTAGAAAAAATAAATGTCAGAGCTATTAATTTATATTATTTGTAAAGTAACAGCTAGCTATAATTGTTTAATTAGTTTGTAAATATAGATCAAATTAATAAAAATATAACCAACCAGATATTAAGTTATTATAAGTAGGTACTAATAAATGAAAAATCTGACACACACAAAAATCAAACATTTTTACTAATGTGTAGAATTTGTGAAGTTAGGGTTGGTAGAGTTAGGCCGTGTAGATTCAGAAGCTTGGTTCTACATGAGATCTGATATCTTTTTCGTAGGGCAAACCTTATGTGGTCGTTTTGGCAACACTTTACATGAAATGTTTTTGGTGGGATACTATAAATATATTAATATATATGACTATAAATTAATACAATCTTACATACCTGACATAATGCCTCCAGTTCTATATACGTTGAGCACAGGTGCATCCATGCAACAATATATACGTATTTTCGCTTATAATGTTGAGGTTCCATTGTTATAAGCGGATGAGCCTATTTCCATGAACCAGGCACAAGTCCTGACTCCGGTCAGTTACTGAGAAGTTGTTTGTGTATGTGTTTTTTCAGACTACTTATTACATATTTTCTATCTACTTCATGATTCGTTCAGCCATTTCGTCATGAGACATCCATCCGTTCAATAGTTATTAGACATAAAACTTTTCTCATCTATAAAGTACAGATATTAATCTTTATGCCTGTCTCTGTCATAAAATAAATAGGTAAAAATATACTCCATCTAACTGTGTAAAATAACGACAAAAATATCTAATTCTTAACTTAAAATAATAAATCGTAAAATCTACTAAAAATCGAATTTACGATCACATAATTATCTCCTCGTACACTTCAAAGTAGCTTCTATTCATAAAATCAAATAAAAATAAGAAATTATCATAAATAAAATAAATCAGAAATTATCATAAAAATATAAATTGTGGCACATTATGTAGAAGAATTTCGACTACTGAAGAAGTTGATCCACCTTCTCCATGGGGAACATAGGTCAGTGGGGCCCCTAAATCGTGGCTCGTAAAAGTTTACTGTTCATTTTTATGTTTGTTTGTGGCCCAATATCGGTTTAACCCTCCAATGTGGATTTGATTGCCCGCTTATTGACGTGTGTCATCGGGTGCCAGTGAGAGCGGAGATGCGTGGCCCTTAATTGAGAACATTACTAACAATTTAATTTTATAATAATAGTAACTGTTCCACTATTGGTTAGTCTGCAGATTTATTGGTCGTAAGCGTTTCAATAACAGGTCAAAATGACAATTATTGGTATTAATATAAAGTGTTCTGTGCTAAGTCGATTGATCGGGTAGAAGTGGACAAACGTTTACAATTTTGTAGCAGAAAGCATAATTAACAGCTGTTTATTTTCAGAATAATTATTGAAGTTGATTAATTGATTAATCTTACCGTTTCACACATGTTTATAAAGAAACAACCTAAACGTTGGCCGTAATATTTTGCCCACTTTTTTGCCATTAATCACCCATTCTAGGCAAAGGCCTCCTCTATATTTTACTAGTGCACTTTTGAAGCACCACGTTGCGTTGTACCAGCCATCGCAGCTTGCGTCCAGGTCACAATATTACCACCTTTTTCTGCGTGCTCAGACACTTCTACTCTAAACCGCTGTCACTGCCACCCATCCCCAAAGTGCCCAAACGACGGTCATTCTGGCTGCACAAAGAAGCCGCCTTCTGACGCGTCGAACGTGTCGCGACTCTAAACGAACCACTAAATATTTAATAGTTTACCTTTATTTAATACCACCTCAAAATGGCGGAAATATAAACATAATTCTAGTATTAATTTATAATTTAAAAGGGGTTATGATGTGTCTGATGGGATTATTGATCGTTATGTTAGGCTTTTGTATGGGCAGGAGATAATTTTATTACCATATTGGTAATAACTTTTTAAAGTAGATAAGATATAATGCACTAAAGGATACAATCAATGGGTCACAGTTTTATGAAACACTTCATAATACAAATCTTTGATTAATAGTGAAGTATATCAGTGCTCTTGCCGCTTCTATAATACTTTTTTTTTCTTTCTGACTGTTTTATTGCTGCCCAAAATGAAGCAAATAGATCAAAGAGTACGTCAGGAATAGTTGCGCAAAAATGTCTTCCGCCTTCAATAAAGCTTTCTGCTTTCTAAAGAGTTCAATACTAGTCCACTAATTTCACAAGTTTTGACAGGTGCCGATGGAAAACCACAGGTGCCATTCACTCGGGTGCCATTTCAGTGGGTGTCCAATGGGGATACATCTTTCATCTTCATAATATCTCGTAAACAAAAACACAGCTAATCAATCATAGGAATCCCATAAAGTCTATCAACCATATACCGAACATACAGATACCCATCTCCCAATTAAGATTCGCCAAGATAGACCAATCATTCATTACGCTCCGTTCATTCATTCGTTCATTGAGAGCTAAAATAGCGCGTTTATCTGTCTGTCTGTCTGTCTATCAGACGGAGGAAGTCATAAAGCACTCAGCATCGCGACTGTATCGCTCCGTGACTTGTGTCAACTTGGCATTTCTTTATTGTAGTAAAATTGATGCGTATATGGAAGGAAGACAGATAGTACTACTTTGTATTTAACGGGGGTATGTATCATTGGACTATGATTTATTTAAATTCGAGCTCCAGTTCTGGAAACGGTTTCGACTTCCGACATGTAGGTTGTGAGTTTGAAGTAAATTCAAGTATTTCATTACCACTGCTCTCAAAACGGCGGCGGGGCGGTCGTGAGGAAACCGGCATTTCCTAGAATCATAAACTCAAAGACTTATTGTGACAGCTATAAGTAATTGGATAAAAATTGAAAGATTTTTTGTCTTTGATTGTGAGCCAATAGTGGCTAAGAACACGATTTAAACTGTTGTCATGACGGCTGAGTTCGGGACAATAACAGTGTGCAACCTTTCTGCAAGATATGTACCACCTTTTTTCTTGCCCTTCCTGCCCACCGACCTGCACCTTCCAAGATTTGAACGATTACAATTTGAGTTCTGCACAGCTCTGTATCTGTGCAGAACTCAAATTGTAATCGACCAATACGTATAGCCACCCACGTGACCCACGTATTGGTAGATTACAATTTGAGTCTATCGACTCGCAAAAAAGAAGAAGGATATTGAAACAGTCTACATTCGACGACGACTTTCTTTTATTTTTATGAAATTTTACAACGAAAATTAACAAAGTATAGTTTTTCTAAAATTCTATGAGAAGAGGGGAAGGTCGAGATCTGTATTGAAAAAAAAAAACAGGATTAGGTATGTTTCGATTTTGACCACGCGCCAAAACTCCCTTGTCTACAAAAGTCAGCCTGTACTGTACACGACAATTTTCATAAAATAACTTGTGTGACAGTATTATTGTCATGCACTTCACCAAGTTTAATAGTCAGCCGAACGATACGATACCACTATCTTAATGTGTTCTTAACGGAACAATAATTGTTACAATATAATTATTACGATAGACCGCAATAAATTATTGTGTTCACCATTAATTATGTTTGATTGAGAAATGTGGCTTTTGATAAAAGTGTGTCTCGTGTGTTTTTTATAGTGAGAGTTGTGAATGGAGCTTTGTTTGGTTAGAAACGTTTTTAAAATGATGAATAACGCTTGATTGCTAGGCGACGTAGATTCGATTCCCGCACGAAACAAATATTTGTAAGTACAAGTAATTGTTCCGGATATGACAGAGTACGAGTGAAAGGCGATAAACAAAAGAAAATTATAAGGCAGATATGGATGGCAACGCCGGTAAGAGACGCCCAAGGAAGACCTACAGCGACCTTATTGGTTCAGAAAGGTTGGGTACTTATAGTACTCGCAGCCAGCGTGCTTGTAAGATCAAATGTATGAATGTGGATAAAGCGAAATGAGTATCAGATCGTAACAGGTGGCGTTCTGTGGTTTCTGCCTACCTCTATGGGAAAAGGCGTGAGGCTTATTGGCGACTGCATGCCAAACTTCAAAATTTAAATCATCGTCGCAATGTTACCTGCTTGTCAGTTTTCTACAGGCTTTACTTAGGAGAGTGTGTGCACGATCTTAACTACCTTATAACAATGGCTCCCTTCTACCATCGAATAATCGGACATCCAGTAATGTAGGAACGGAACGTTAAGATAGATGATTAGAATGAAGCGTAAAGATGAATGATTGATGTGAAGCATGTTGAATGAAAGAGATGTAAGTTAGGAATAGTCAAGGAGTGAAAGAGAAAGGAGGAGTGAATGTAAAAAAGAGGAAAATGAACGAGACTGGAACGAGGAGTGAAGACGAAGGACGTGAGGACTAAAGACGGTTTAAAATAAAAATTCAAGTTTATAAGAAAAATCAGTGCTTTTATTTGGCCAACATCGAACCTATCCCACATATTTTTGGGGGCTCGTCCGGGATAGTTCGATATTTCCAGTTGGCGAGGCCAAAGCACTGTAAAAGACGGGAGCAGAAAAACCGACGCCTACGACGTGGAGCGGCCGGTGACTTTGCTCAAGCGAAACGACGGAAAAGACGATAGAAGACGGTAACAGTAGTTACAAAAGACTAGAAAAAGACGAAATATGGGTGGACACGGAAAGGATCGCCGACAAAGCCGTCAAGCGGACTATGACGAAGACGACCACGCGGCAGCTGCATCGACGAGACAACCGTTCTGCCGAGATCAAGGTATATTCCAGGCGGAGAACTTGGTGGCAAAATTCAGCGGACAAGATAAATCGTATTCGGTGGCTAAATGGGCGACTGACATTGACGATAACGCTGAAATATTTCAATGGACGCCCCTTCAGACTCTGATAGTCGCTAGAAGATCTCTGACGGGAACCGCAGCCCTGTGGTTAAAATCTGAAAAACCATTCAAAAGTTGGGACGAGCTGAAGGCGGGTTTGCTGAAAGAATTTCCTGATTCGATAGACAGCAAAACCATACATGAAATGATGGTAGCGGCCATCATTTGGAAGGAAGAAGAAAGACGAAAGGTGTTTAGACTACATGTTAGTTATGAAAGAAATGGGAAAACGCGGCAAAATGCCTGATTATGTTGCCATAAAGTACATAATAGACGGCATAATTGATTCAGAAGTGAATAAAATGGTGTTATACGGTGCTACTTCATATACGGAGCTCAAAGAAAAGTTAAAGATTTACGAAACAATTAAAGAAAAGATGGCCGCAAGTTATGTCCGAAATAAGAAGCCGGAGAGCAGTGAAAGTAGTGCGGGAACGAGTATCAAGAGGTGCTACAGTTGTGGAGAAAGAAATCATCAATCGTCACAGTGTCCTAACAAAGAAAAAGGTCTAAAATGTTTCAAGTTTAACGAGTTTGGGCATATCTCGACGCAATGTAAACAAAGCGGAAACATTCGGTCAAGAACGAGTGAAAGGAACGATGAACGGAAAGGGCGAACTGAAAAAGGAAAACCGAACACTTCCGAAGATAGACGAGCGATGTGCGTGGCTGACTTCACTCCGAGCGTTTACGAGGTTGGCAAACCTGATAAGTACGGCAGCCATGACAGCTCATTTGACAGTCCTACCAACATTAGCGACAAGATGGCGAATGTAGTGGGAACTGACGCTAACTTCACGGATGTTTACAACGAAATAAAGACAGATACGTTTTGAAAATGCCTGCAAGACGATATTTATCAATAAGTGCGAAGTGACCGCGTTAATTGACTCAGGAAGTGAACTGAACTTAATGTGTACCGAGCTTTACGTACATTTAGGATCTCCGGAGTGTGTGAAAACTGCTACAAATCTAGTAGGCTTGGGAGGCAGTATAGTATCGACGGAAAGGTTAACTGCTTCTGTTTTGTTAGACGGACATGATTACAATGCTACATTTTATGTTGTTCCAAGGCATGCTATGCCATGTAGTGTTATTTTGGGTCAAGACTTCCTTAAAGACGTATTTACTATAATGTCGAAGGGTTCAATACTGATTGCACCAAACATAAACAATTGGTTGTCAAAGGTTTGTTGTGTTGTTAGTCAGGATCAGCCGTTTGTTTTAGGTAACATTAAGAATAAACAGGTGCGGCAAGAGGTTATTGACTGTGTGAAGAATTATAACCCTAAACAGGTAAAGGAGGCACCAATAGAGTTGCGCATTGTATTAAAGGATGACATACCAGTGGCTCAGCGACCAAGATGAGGTGATATGCGAAATACCTCAACCTCCTTGAATGTACCTAGTATTTGTGGTACAGTGACATCTCAGGTCATACGTTTGTCACAGAGCTATCATATCTGTCATAGTCATTATAATTATAACCAGTGTAATTCTTTTAGTTAAATAAAGCCACATTTCTTGATTGGTTTTACGTCTATTATGTTACAATTTATTTAACTAAAAATGACTGACAAAAAGCTGGATAAATCATCACTATCAAGGTATCTTCAACCCGACAAGTTTGACATCGAACCCGATGTCGCGGATGCCGACACAAAATGGCTACATTGGAAACCGACCTTCGAAAGCTTTCTTTCTGAAGAGATTACTGAAGAGATATCGGATTCCCTCAAGTGTAAGCTATTAGTCAACCATTTATCCGCTTCGATCTACAAACATGTCAAGTCTTGCACGACTTATAAAGCATCTATGAAAGTTCTAGAAGACATCTATGTCAAACCATAAAACACGATACTAGCTCGACATGTTCTATTCAGTCGAAAACAAAGAACAGACGAGACTATTTCCGAATATGTTAGAACTCTCCGACTGATAGCTAAAGATTGCAAATTTGAATCTGTCACTGCGAGAGAACATGAAGAACAGACAATTTGTAGTGCTCTTGTCTCCGGCCTGTTCTCACAAAAAATCCGTGAACGACTTCTAGAGAACTCGACGCTTGCTCTTACTAATGCTCTTAATCAAGCCATTACCTTGGAAACTGCTGAGAAAGATGCACAAACGATCAGTACTAATATACCGCATCTAAATGCTGTACCTAAAATCTGCCGAGACAAAGTATCGGATAATCTGCCGGTAGCTTCATCATCTCAAACGCCTCAGACTGCATCGGTCGCATCATACTCGACAACACAATCAGCCAAGCGCTGTTTCTTCTGCGGCGGGAACGTTCATCCTAGAATAAAGTGCCCAGCTAGCAAAGCTACTTGTAAAAAATTTTCGAAGAAAGGCCATTTCGCTAGCGTTTGTAGATCCGGGCATAATATAAACTCTGTGTGGACTGAAGAACTTGCCAACTCGAGCAATGACACGTTTTACAACAGGACTATTTCTGCTGCTTCTCCTTCAAGTCTTAGGAGTGTGATAATCCCTATCACAATAAACGAATACAAAGCTGATGCTCTCGTCGACACTGGAAGTTCAGTCAGTTTCATTAACAGTAAAGTGGCTCGCATCATGAAGTTGCCTAAGAAACCATGCAAACAAACTGTCAATCTCGCCTCTCTTAACCAAGTCTCGTTCGTTGAAGGGGTATGTTTTGCAACTATTAAAATTAATCAACATACCTATAAGCAAACGCCTCTTTTGGTCGTTGACAACCTCTGCGCAGACGTTATCGTGGGTCACGACTTACTCAAGCAACATTCAAGCATCCACTTCAATCTAGGAGGTCCCGGCGAGCCCTTACAAATTTGTAATGTTCTGCAAGCCTCAGTTCCGCCGGCCTCCGTATTCACCAATCTTTCGCCAAATATCCAACCGATTGCTGTTAGAAGCAGGCGCTACACTAAAGAAGATATTGACTTCATACAAGAAGAAGTATCCAAGTTGCTCGAAGATGGGGTAATCGAAAAAAGCATTTCCCCATGGAGGGCTCAAGTCCTCGTAGCGGGAGGAGGGACCCATCGTAAAAGGCTCGTGATCGATTATTCAATGACAATCAATAAATTCACTGACCTAGGGTCCTAGATGCTTTCCCCTTGCCAAATATCGAAACAGTTGTGAACAACGTATCAAAATACAAAGTCTTTAGTCAGTTAGACTTGAAATCTGCATATCATCAGGTCCCAATCCTGGAAAATGAGAAGATATACACAGCTTTTGAAGCGAATGGCAAACTTTATCAATTCACGCGTATCCCGTTCGGAGTGACTAACGGTGTAGCTGCCTTCCAGCGAACCCTGGACTTTAAAATAACAGAAGAAAAATTAGATGGGACATACGCGTACTTAGATGATGTAACCGTTAGCGGCAAGGATGAAAAAGATCACGAGCACAATCTAAAACGATTTATGGACGCCGCTAAGAAGTATAATTTAACTCTCAATGAACAAAAAGCATTTTCAATCAACATGTTGAAGAATGCACTAGCTAGTAGCCCGGTGCTAAGGATTTATGATCATCAGTTGGAAACGGAGTTGCATACAGATGCCTCCGCAATAGCAAATAGTGCTATTTTGTTACAGAGCGACCACACAGGTGAGTTACACCCTGTGCATTACTACAGTAGGAAGACTAGTGAAGCCGAGAAGAAATATAGTAGTTATGAGTTGGAAGCACTAGCTATTATTGAAGGAGTAAAGAAGTTTAGACACTATTTGTTTGGTAAGCATTTTAAAATTGTAACAGACTGTCAAGCATTCCAAAAGACATTGAATAAAAAAGATTTGTCAACAAGAGTAGCCAGATGGGTGCTGCTACTGGAAGAGTATGATTATGTTATTGAACATAGACCAGGAGGTAAGATGCAACATGCAGATGCTTTAAGTAGAAACCCATTTGTTGGAGTTATTGAGCTAAGTTTGCATGAGCGTATCAAGCAAGCACAAATGTTGGATGAAGGTGTAAAGGCGATTATAGACATTCTAAAACTGCAGCCATATGAGGACTATTCCTTCAGTGATGGTTTATTGTACAAGGGAATAGAAAGAAAATTGGTGATACCAAAAAGCTTAGAATTTGAAGTGTTAAGATGGATACATCAAAAGGGTCATTTTGGAAAAAGAAAAATGTTAGAATTGTTGGAACAGAATTACTACATAAAAAATGTAAATAAGAGAATTGAAGAACTTTTGTTGTCATGCGTACCTTGCTTACTAGCAACTAAGAAGGAAGGCAAGCAGGAAGGATTTTTGAACTGTATTGACAAAGAAGGCATTCCTTTGCACACCCTACATTGTGATCACATTGGACCTCTTTCAGAGACAAGGAAAATGTATAATTACATCCTTACAGTTGTGGATGCATTCACGAAGTTTGTGTGGCTGTTTCCAGTGAAGGGAACTACCAGTAAGGAGACCATAGATAAACTAATGATTCATCAGCAGACATTTGGTAATCCTACGCGATTAATTTCAGATCGTGGTACTGCATTTACCAGTAACGAGTTCAAGGAGTATTGTGAAAAGGAAAGCATTCAACACATAACCATAACTACAGGAGTGCCCAGGGGAAATGGTCAGGTGGAGCGCATACACAGAATTCTCATTTCGGTGTTAACTAAGCTATGTATTGAAGAACCATCCCTATGGTACAAGCAAGTAAGCCGAGTGCAGAGAGCACTGAATAGCACGTACCAAAGAAGCATTGACACCACCCCTTTCGAACTCATGCTGGGTACGAAGATGAAAACTAAAGAAGATATACAGATTTATGATTTGCTTCAGCAAGAGCATAGAAGTAATTTTGTGCAAGACAGGGAAGACTTAAAGATGAAGGCGAAAGAACAAATAAGAAGAATTCAAGATGAAAATTGTAAGACTTACAATAGAAAAAGAAAGGAAAGTCATAAGTATGTTGTAGGAGATATTGTAGCCATCAAACGGACGCAGTTTGGCAGTGGATTAAAACTCAAACCCAAGTATTTAGGCCCATACAGGGTCACCAAAGTCAAAAGGAATGATCGGTACGATCTTGAGAAGATAGATCGTATGACGGATGGTTCACGAGTGACATCTTCCTCAGCCGACAATATGAAGCCATGGCCAGTGTTTGGCGATAGTGTTGAGTTAGGTGAGTAGGTCAGATCCTATTTGCTATAATTATCTGCTGGGTTAGGTTAGGAAAATGGTGCTTCTTGACCCAACATTTCATTACGATGGTGTAGGTTATGGCATGTAAACGTTTTAAAATAAGAAGTAGGAAAGATAAATTACTTTTCAAGGTGAAAATACTGGTTGTATGTACTCTGTGTTAGTTTCTATAAATGTCCATTTGATGTACAAGTTGAAGATGTGGCAATTGTTTGTTATTGTTAGTTAGAAAAAACGAGTTAACAATACTGTGGTAAAGAGTTTAGTTTTTTTTAAGTTTTGCATAATTACCTAATGTTGTTTGTTATACCGCCTACAGTATAGCTATAGTTTATACGCATTGTTGCCTTTGTATTTATTGTGAAAAATGTAACTATAACTAAGAGAAAGTACAGTAAGTTTAAGTTTGTTAATCTGCTATATACCTAGTAGTGTTATGTGGTTTAAATGAAGAAAGGTAGGAGTTTAAAAGCTCATTAGAATTAAGTTGTTATTGTTTAAAGTTTAAGTTGTGAAAGGAGTTGTTTGTCTGATCTGTTTAGATCTGACTGGGGACAGTCAGATATCAGAATGGCCGAGTTGTAGGAACGGAACGTTAAGATAGATGAGTAGAATGAAGCGTAAAGATGAATGATTGATGTGAAGCATGTTGAATGAAAGAGATGTAAGTTAGGAATAGTCAAGGAGTGAAAGAGAAAGGAAGTGAATGTAAAAAAGAGGAAAATGAACGAGACTGGAACGAGGAGTGAAGACGAAGGACGTGAGGACTAAAGACGGTTTAAAATAAAAATTCAAGTTTATAAGAAAAATCAGTGCTTTTATTTGGCCAACATCGAACCTATCCCACAAGGACGTAAATACCATCCATACTTAGATGGCCTTCTACCAATTCACACTAAGCGCTTTCAATATTCCTTCATAATGCGGTGCACAACAAAACAGTGGAACTCACTTCCTACGTTGGTGTTCCCGAACGCGTACAACCAAAATCTCTTAAAGTTAGAGTGAACAGGCTTCTTTTGGGTAAACTCGCTCCATCGTAGGCTTTGTCTCAGTCACGTAAGACCTGGACTAGAGTCAAGATCGTCTGCTTGTGGCACATTTGGAATAAAAAAGAAACACTTGTAGGTTATATTAAATTACCATAAATAAGAGTATTATTCAACATGCATGGATGATAGCAAATTGCCTCCAACAATGTTTGTATTTTTGTTGCAATATTGCCGTGGAATTGCTACGTGTTACAATTGCGTTGCCTAATCTAAACCCAATTTCAAACCAACTTACCAATTTTATTATTATATGGATGGTATGATTCCATTCTTCTTATAAAGCAATAGAATTGTCAAGTTCTACATAAAAGCAAAGGAGCTGTAAACGGACTAGGTATACTGGGCGCACTCCCTTTCCTAGAGAGGAGGCTTGTATCCCAGCAGTGAGAACATTGTAGGCTGATGATGATGATAGCTGTCAATGAGTAAAAATAATTGGAGTAGGTCTAGCGTGTCGAATCGACTTGATCCGATACCATACAACTTTGGCATCCATTGACGCTTGCCTGTGTACGAACCTCTACGTATTTGTATTACGATAGTCGCTTGGATAGCAAAGTCGTAAGATATCGGAGACTTGCGTCGCCTTGTGTACTGATGGGCTTACAATTTGCATTCTTCAGTAAATAGCGATGTCTCACGTGTCTGACGTCCGCCCTCGCTCTCTCACCACATGCCTGACATTTCTTACACGTCACTCTACCGTCTACTATGCCTCATTTCTTTCTTTCTCTGTCGCATTACTGTTGCATAGCTACATTTATCAACTTGCTATATACTAAATATATATGCATAATGTGTCTTGCTGTGTCCTATTCAAGTATGTTTACGTCGCAAATACTAACTATTTTTAACAGTTTATTCGCTATTTGCAAATTCTTAAAGAAAAGTTTATTCTAATAAGATGATTTTAGAGATTTTAGAATTTGACTGTCAGGTACTCTTAACTTAAAATTAATAATTATAAAGCTACAATATAACCGAAAGCTATATGATGCCCGTACTGAGCCAGTGCTGCGGGTGCTAATATTTCTGGCATTCCACAAAGTCTTGTTTATTCATCCCCTGGCTGGAGGCCTCAGAGTCATTTAAGGCATCCACAGAAAAGGCGGTTAAGCAGCTCACAATCTCCTCTAGGTTGACCTGCGGGATGCCACTTAAGAAAAAACTTGTAAAATTATGAAACACTTTGATAAAAGATTTCCATTTTTCTAGACTCCAAAGTCTAAAACAATCTAGCTCTTTTACCTACCATTGTCAAAGAAAATCGACCACACTAAAATCTAAATTAAGAAAATCCACTCGGTAACCTCCTAAGAACAAAAAGTCAATGGAATCGATTCATCATCACTTACTCCAAACAATGTCGACACGAGCAATAAGTTTGTATACCTATTTGACTTCTTGGATGCGGCTGCGTTACAGATCACATAGCTGTGGGCTATTTAGTCGGCCATGCCTGAAAGTATCGTCGAAAATATTCAGAAGGTAAAAGGAATGGAAATAATAATTAAGTAGTATGGAAATAAAATGATAATACAGGAGAAAAATCATATTCGTACTTATTCAAAAGAAGTAAAATCTGCTGAGTTGCTTAACATAATTTGGGTAAGACTAAAAACCGGAGAGGGAACCCATCAGAGAAGGTGAGTTGATCATACACCAGAGTTCGGTGATGAAATAATCAACATCTTACTCACCGTATGGTTGAAAAGAGAGCTTGTGGAACTTGAAAGGAAAACTTCTTTCACAAGGAAAATGTGAAAGCTTAGAACAGTGTCAATTAACTAGGCATTTCGTAATCCACTGGTGGACATAAGCCTCTCATAAGCTGCACCAGGATATCCACTCTTTCTTCCACATTCAACCTATATCTCTTTAGGGTCATACTTTGGGGTCTTGAAATCAAATGTAAATAGGCTTCTTCTAGGCAAGTGTGCGCAACCGTCGACCACAACATCTCTTTACTATCAGGCGAGATAATATCCAAACATGAAACTATCGTCAAATAAAAAAAAAGTTCATCTATATTGGCGGACGACTATGACCGAACTCTCTGTCCAAAAAGGAAACTTCTGTTAAAGCATTGTGAACATTAAAGCTGACTACCAACCATAGAGTACCAACAATTCAAAACACCCTCGTTTCAAAATCAAATTACAAACCAAATGACCCATCTTTAGTGTGATACGCTCAAACAACCTCAAATAGCCGTGTCACATCCCAACAACAGTGGTTGTACCAAACTAAATATATTTCTTATAGTAAAACAAATTAATAAAAAGATGGCGAGAAAATTAGATGATCACTTACACAAGATATCTTGATGCGCAAGAGTTGATCTAAATGAGCGTGGCAGGATTGAAACAACTTGGGGTGTAGGGCAAGAGACTAGCAGTATTCTTACTGAATTTAGAGTTGTGATTTTTGAAAATGGAATGCTATT
Organism: Agrotis clavis; assembly: GCA_954870645.1. Classification (NCBI taxonomy): domain Eukaryota; kingdom Metazoa; phylum Arthropoda; class Insecta; order Lepidoptera; family Noctuidae; genus Agrotis; species Agrotis clavis. The sequence goes on from OX940940.1 coordinate 8,070,638, forward strand.
GAAGGATTCAAGGTTGATAGCTTAATTATGAACAACTAGCGGCTCGGCCCGGTACGTGCTTCGCTACTTTGACAGCAAAATCCCCAGTAACAAAATGATCCGCCATTTATTGAATTCATTTGTTACAAAACATGTGATAAACGAAGAATCGCTCCTCCACCGATTTTGTGCAAACGTCACATAATTATACCATCTACTAAATAGTCCGAACAAAGCCTAAACATTTGGTTTGGATAGGTGAGCCCGTTTTTGAGTTATAAAATTACAACGAAAAGTGGCATTGATTTTTATATATATTATAGTTACATACGATAACCCGGATATTTCGATCATATGAAGACGTGCGAATTTTTTTATCAAATACAGCTTCGTAGTTGCAGATTATTGCAGAAGAATAACACCTTAATTTTACTGCTATGTTCCTCATAAAGATTTACAAAGCTTTGGACCGCAACGAAGAAAAAGCATTGTGTCAAGCTTTCCTATTTTCAAACCACATAATACATACTTGACATAAAATAGGGTAAGCGTAAATTACAAGGCGCCAACTGCAACGATTCTCACATACTTTCGCATCACCAGCATTTATAGTATACTTGGTCATACACACACCCCAATTGCGATTTCTACGCACCCAACCTTTTTGAAGTTCTAGGATATTTTCAATAGAAAGATACATGTAGGTAATATTTCAATGTTTCAGTCAAACTTGAACTACTGTCTTTCAAATGCACTACACAAAATTCCCGAGCCAAATTCGAGCCGACACGATTCGTCTGAAACAAAGCCAGGCTTGTGGCCTGAAAATTAACAGGCACGCAACATTAACGTGATTAATTTAGTCAATTAAGTAGCAGTCCGCCTCCCTGCTAAATGAGTAAGTTATTTTTAATTACAGAGTAATTGTATGTATGGGCTTGTATTAATTAGGATATAATCATATGGTGTCGGGTTCTGTGAGTGATGATTTGATATGGAAGTTTGTTTAGTATTATTGCTGAAGATTATAATTCTCAGTATATGCTTTTTTGACGTGAAAACGTCTTATAATTCGACGTAACGAAAAGATGACGCCATGCGGCGTTACCTCGCTCTGTAGCGTTCCATAGCAACGGCGTGTCAATTGTTTGTTTATAGCAACGTTTGCAGTATTTTCTTATGACGTTGTCACGTTCAACTATCGTCAGTTAAACCGACTTTACAGACAACCGATTTTTTTGGTTATGATGCATTAATTATGTGTGCCAATCTTTAATAATGTTATAAAACTAAAGAGTTTTGTTTAATTGGTTGAAAGCTGTAATCTAAACTACTAATTCGAATTGAGTTCTTTTTTGTGTTGGATAGTCTATTTATGGAAGAATGCTATAAATAGGCTATAAACACTATAGGAGCTGTGGGGGTGAAACCACAAGGAAAAATAGCTAGTTACAAATATTCTTCAATACAAACACATAATTAAGTAGGTATAGATCACCACGCCTATACGCCTCTTACATGGTGAATTTGCGAATTCAGATTCTAAGTCTACCTCACGATATTTGGTACCTTTACGATGTGATTTTGACCTTTGAAAGCACCTACAGTGTATCCAGGTACATTTTTTAACGTGGCAAAATCATCAAATGAGTCCTACCACCCAGGGAAGAAAGGGAGGGACTATCATACTTGTACTGACTAAAATCCACGGTGTCCTTCAATAGCCCTTTGCTTCCCGGGACCATGGTTATCTGATAAAACAGTCTCGCGACCCTGGCAGGCTTTGGCATATTGCTGACAGCCGTCCGCATGCCCGCGCCTATGGTGGCCGGAAATCGCCTCGCGAAGTCCGATGCTGTGGGCGTCTCCCGCGGTATCTACCATTAGTTTCACGATATGGGTACTTCTCAAGTACCCACATCGTAAAATTGGCTGTATAACTTCATAAAGATTGTACGAGGAATTTATGTCTAAGTAGGCTCGGTATACCAAGTTACATAATAATGTCAGTATAGACATAAAGACTAAACTTTTGACCTGTTCGAGGTCTTATTACCCAATAGACGGTGTCCGCGTCAAAAGGTACCTGCATGAGTTATGAGCAGTAGGTAGGTGCATTACGTCGTCAGATTAGTACCTTCATAGAGCAACTATGATTGCAAAATCTTACGTTAAAGGTACTGCTGTTTGATGAATAAGGGACCAGTGGTTGAATATTTGACTGCTGCGCATCGTGACGCGGGTTCGATCCCGGCACAGAACAAAATGGTCTCAGGGCCGGATTAAACATCTTGGGGCCCCTAGGCACAGCTCGTGTCGGGCCCTCCCTTTTTCATACCACAACATAGCAATTTGGAAATTTTTACTGTCTACATTACGAAATAGAATGAAGGTAAAGTCATTTTTAGGGTTCCGTAGTCAACAAGGAACCCTTATAGTTTCGCCATGTCCGTCCGTCCGTCCGTCCGTCCGTCTGTCCGCAGTTTAGCTCAGAGACGCACAGTACTAGAGAGCTGTAATTTGGTGTAAATATAGGGATTTGTTGTGCCGAAAAAGTGGTAAAATAAAATCTCGTAAAATATTTTTTTTTAAGGTACCTCCTGTACACGTAAAGTGGGGATGTTTTTTTTTTTTCTCGCGTACCCTTTAGTGTGGGGTATCATTAAATAGGTCTTTAAAAAATATTGATAGTTTCCATTAACAATTTTTTGATAAAAAAATTCGTTTGTGAAATATTAAGCTTTAAAGTGCTAAATTTTGCTCGACTCGAGTGTCCCCCCCCTCTACCAGCTAAACGGTTGTGTTTGGGGGTGTGAAAAAATTCACAGTAGTAGTATATATAACGAAGTTTAAAAGAAAATTATCATGACTAAGTAGGCTTTACAACTTTACGAGTAATAGTCGACCAACTTATAAAATGTACTTGGATAACATATTTTCTTAAACAAAATGTATCGGAGAACATGTTCTTCAACTGCAAATGTAAGTTTGTCAACTTTATTTTTACAGCTTTAATAGGTATGTTTTTACGGTATGTTTTTTGGGGATAGGTAGGTTTTTATCGTCAACTATTTTTAACAAACTTCAAAAAAAGGAAGAGGTTCTAAATTCGTTTCAAAATCTTTTTTTATGTATTTTCCCCGATTTCTCAAATACTCCTGGACCGATTTTGAAAATTCTTCTTTTTAAAATTAAATTCAGCGAATCAGTTTAGTTAGTTCGCATACCTAAGTATTTTGATGGGCAACTACGGAACCCTACACTGTGCGTGGCCCGACACGCACTTGGCCGGTTTTTGCATTTTATCATCACATCTCAAAGCCTTCCAAAAAAATTTGTCAGATTAATTTCAATACAAGTAAAAAATTCAGTTATTCACCGTCACTCTTATAGTGTCATTAATGGGGGCTTTTACCTTATAATGTGGAAAAAAGTTTCACTTTTACCGTGGTTTCATAAAACCACAAAAAACCCCTTTTTATTTTTTAATCGGGAGTGCTGGGCCATTGGTCATAGTGGGCCCCTTAGGCACTAGCCTAGTGCCTTATGGATAATACGGCACTGGGTCTAGCTGTTGGTGTATGTACGAGTAAGTATGAATGTTCATTACGCACCCACGATACCTACAGAAGAAATTCCTAGAGCGTGGCTAGGCTTATAGAAAAAGACTGGGTGGAGCTGAAGAGACTATCACATTCAGACTAAACTAACTGAGAACTCGGCTGCTCTTCACGTTGCAGGGCCATGGTGTCCTTTTAAGACAGTTCCACAACCCAATACAACAGTTTATGCTAAGGTTGTAAAATATAATGGTACGATTCCACAAAAATAGTGTACACACAACACTTCAGTAGTGCGCGTACTAAGCTGGTATCAAGTTTAGCCTCTGTGTCCACGGCGACGCTGTGCGTAACTTTTGTTCACGCGCAGTGCAGAACATTTTTGTGCGTGAACATTTTCACTAAATTGAGTTTAGCAATGTGCGTGCACAAATAACGACTCCACTTACTCACAGATGTGCACGCACAAAAGAATCCAGGTGTGTGTAAACATTTTTAGAATAATAAATTAAGCAGACAGTATGGTTCCTGGTCAATGGTTCAACAATGTACTCGCAAACTGAAGTCAATATTAATTACATCATCGCAATTGATATGAATGTGTTTATTATTTAGTTAATTAGTGAGTGCGCAAGTCTTGAATGTGGGCCATCTCCGATGTAGGTAAATCGCCATCATAAATAATAAATGATAAAAATTGTTTTCGGCCGCAAACAGTTGAAATTGTTAACCAAATCCATCGTGTACAGGGGGTTAGTCCCGCTATGGTATGGTCCCGGTATGGCACCCTCTTAAAATACCTATCAAAAAGTCCCGCTATGGTACCCTTCAGTTTTTGGTACTGTTGTAAAGAAAAGTTATACAATGCGTTAAGAAAAAAATAGTATTAATAAAAAATATCTTTTCTTAACTATTATAGTTAAGCAAGATTATGCCCAAACTCGTTACACTTGAAACATTTTAGACCTTTTTTTCCCATTTCTTTCATAACTAACATGTAGTCTAAACACCTTTCGTCTTTCTTCTTCCTTCTAGCGGCCATCATTTCATGTATGGTTTTGCTATCTATCGAATCAGGAAATTCTTTCAGCAAACCCGCCTTCAGCTCGTCCCAACTTTTGAATGGTTTTTCAGATTTTAACCACAGGGCTGCGGTTCCCGTCAGAGATCTTCTAGCGACTATCAGAGTCTGAAGGGGTGTCCATTGAAATATTTCAGCGTTGTCGTCAATGTGTGTTGTACAGTGCTTTGGCCTCGCAAACTGAAAATATCGAACTATCCCGGACGAGCCCCCAAAAATATGTGGGATTGGTTCGATGTTGGACAAATAAAAGCACTGATTTCTTTAATTAACTTGAATTTTTATTTCTTAACCGTCTGTACTCTATACGTCGTTCGTCTTAACCCCTCGTTCCAGTCTCGTTCATTTTCCTTTTTTTTACATTCACTCCCTTTCTCTTTCACTCGTTGACTATTCCTAACTTACATCTCTTTTATTCAACATGCTTCACATCAATCATTCATCTTTACGCTTCATTCTACTCATTTATCTTAACGTTCCGTTCCTACATACACTTACTTAGAAATGCTATATGAAGTAGGTACATATTTGCCAAATTTCGTTGATCACTTTCGGAACATAATTTGTTGGTACCAGTTTGAATAATCCTTGAGGTGTATCTATTAAATAGCCACCACTGTCATAGGAAAGCAAGCCTATAATCATAACACATTTATATATTTTCTTCACCTTAAAGCGCCTTTTTCTCCATGTTGATTATTTGTAATTAATATATTTGTCTAGTTGGTTGTTGATTATTTTTGTAGTTTATATAAATTTACAATTACTGCCTTTTCTCAATGTTGATTATTTGTAACTAATATTTATGTCTGGATGTTGTTTTTATTTGTAGTTTATAATATTTACAGTAATACTTTTCTGAGATGTGGATTTTTTATATTTTTTTTATTGTTGATTATTGGTAATTAATATTGTTGATTATTTTAAAAATTACATTGCAATTTTCGTTTTACTGTTTGATATTTTTTTATAAATATTTTGAATTAATAAAAGACTGATTTAATATCGCAAACAGACGTTTTATTGATACACTCCTAAAAGTATTTATTTATAGATACACTTTTCTTTTCAGTTGTACCTTCTATTGTCTAACGTAGATCTAAAAGATGGGTACCATAGCGGGACTTTTTGATAGGTATTTTAAGAGGGTGCCATACCGGGACCATACCATAGCGGGACTAACCCTGTACAGGGTGTGACGTTTAAAATTGTGGTTACTTTATCTGATCTTTTTCTTTTCATGATATAATCATAAGTCGGAATTAGTTACAATTATTCATGTACTAATACAGCGAAAGAGTAAAGTGGATAAATGCCCGAAATCCCGGAATTACTTTTAAAAAGCACAAAAATTCTGTGACTTTTAAATAAAAAGTTTTTATTTTACTTTCACACAATTTATCTAATCTATCTCTGATATTTTTATTACTATTATTTATTTGTGATACTGTTTTCCACACGAGAAAGTCTATAAGAAATCCCGGGAAGAGCCATATTAATCAAAATTTCTATGCATTTACCAAAATAACTCTACCTAATTCCTATGGTTATAATAAAGCAAATTGATATTTTTTTTGTAATTGTAAAAGAATTAATAATAAGTTACTTATTTTATTTTTAAGCTGCTATGAAGCCAAGATAGATGCTATAATAAGGTTTATTGGAAGAGGATATTAATGTCTGAAAAATTTGCCTTATTCGTCACATGTCATGTAGAACTTAGATAGTTACTTATATTTAACTTGAGGCATCGGGTTCTCGAAGTAGGTTGTCCAACTATCAGAGGTACAGAAATAGATGAAAGGTAGGTCATACTGATTACAGAGAGAGAGTGTACTAGTATATGGTAAGTTATCTCTACGACCGCTGTTTTGTGCAGATGCAAGATTCATAGAGTAGAAAGTATACTCTACTCACTATACTTTATAAATAAAACCAACGTTCAGACTAGTTTTCACTAGCTTTGTCAAAAATTATATTTTGTATCACCTATAAGAGGTATCATAATAAAACCATACTATCGTGTTATGTAATATTCTTACCCCTTATTGTTACAGCTATTAGATCTGCTAGTAGTTTTTTGTAACTAAAATTGTAGAATTATGCATCGAAGTTGCTATTTTCATAATTTTTTTAGTCCTCGTCAAAGTACGGGCATTCGGGCGGCGATTAATGGGCGACTCGCTCGACCATGCCCGGGTCGAACGCGAGTTGTGTTCCACGCGCGCCTCAAAGAGCGATAGCACAATGTCGGAAACCCCTTTATAGGGCCAAAGCCTGCCGGGGTTACTTGACTAAACAGATACCGTGACGCCGGAACGTAAAGGGCTATTGAAGGACACCGTGGATTTTAGTCAGTACAAGTCTGACAGTCCCTCCTTCTCTGCCCTGGGTGGGAGGACTTATTAGATGATTTTAGCAAGCTAAAAAAAAGTCCTCGTCAAAGACAAAGCATCTATTTACAGAAAATATTGGTGCAATATGGCACCGATTTTTACACAACCCCCTGTAGAATACGAAGCCGCTGTCGACATATCGCGCGACCCGACCCCGCCCGCTATCAGGCAATTAACTTTAATGGATATATTTAAATTAGTGCTCCACACTCAATTGACAACATATTATTATCGTCGCGTATTGTAAGATAGGAAGATCATTCAAAAAAATTAACACAAATCAACTGAGACTCTGTGTTCAGTTAGCTAGGGTTCAAAATCAAATGCAGCGCTCCTCATTAGATTCTAGAAGTTAATCAATGAAAATGTTATGTTAAAGGCACTTTATATTTGTATTTTAATCACGTCTGCCACTATTATCAAAAGGTCAACTGTGCAAAATCAACCTTATCTCAAAGTACGTAATTATAAACGTAAATATAATAATTAAAATGTACATAATTAAATGTAAATAGGCAAATAATTAAAACAAATATTTTTCGTCAATATCAAAGAAATATATTTTTAACTACAGAATTAAAATAACAATGTACAAAATAAAATCCTATATACAGCAATATTACAGATCATACTTAATTCGAAAGTCTGGTCAACGAATTTTGTACTCGAATACAATCAAATAAAATTTTGGTAAAAAGGTAAGGTCCGTCCGTCCGTCTTTGTCCCTACGACAAAGTTTTACATTAAATTAATTCTGAACATAATCCTAAAACACAGTATTGTCTAAACTCTCTTTAACTATATTTACACAATAATTTACAACAGTTTATCGATAAGTCAATTTTCCCGCACTCACAACCATACGGTAGCGACAGCAGACAAAAATAAAAATATTTCATTTTTAATTATATCTTCGGAACTTTACATTAAAAACTTTTTATTCACTGTTCGTCCGTTCTGAAAATAAACCAAAAATATTTTTATTTTTAGTAAAATCATCGGAACTTTTTACTAAAATCTTTTTTTTTCACAGTTCGATTGTTCCGAATTTGAATTTTCGCTCACGTTTTGTAACGTCTTTTTTATTTTATTTCACTGTTGGCTTGTTGTTTGTGTGCTTGGTGAGGGTGACCCGCCTGACACAGGTGGTTGGACCATGGTGAGATGCGGCGGTGGCAGGCCCATGTGGGGCATCGGCCTGCCTCCCCCCATGAGGTGGTGGGGGTGGAAATACTGCTGCAGCGCGGGGTGGGGGTACAGGTGGTGGGGGTGGCGAGAAAACTGCGCCATTTTGAGTTTCTCGATCTCCGCCTCCTGTACACGCTTTGCTTTCGCTCTTCGGTTTTGGAACCAGATTTTTACCTGTAGACAAATTGAAACGTTGAAATTAATAATGTGATTTTTTACACTAAATCGTCCAAGTTTTAAGAAAATAATAATAACTTCGGTAATGCAAAGTTTAGATCTTTGCTTTATCAAAAAAGAACTATTGCTGCTCCTTTCATTATAATTTCTAAGAACATTTAGAAGTTATATGCTTATTAAGAATGCATTTTAACTATCATAATTACCAAAATAAAATCCTCACCTGAGTTTCAGATAATCCCAACGAAGACGAGAACTCGGCCCTTTCAGCGATGCTCAAGTACTGCTTGTCAACAAACTTGCTTTCAAGCGCTCTCAGCTGCTGCGCGGTGAAGGGAGTGCGCGGCTTGCGATTAGGTTTGTGCTTGCGCAGGTTGCACTTAAGCTTGGCCGGCTCACCATTGGCATCTGTAGCAAAGAAAAAAAATCCGTCAGTCACATAAAAACTTTTGACTTAATTGCCAAACAGGATTCTCGCATAATGTAGTCAGATTTTGCAACGTAATAAAAATGTGGCTAGTAAAATTAATCAGGCTTATTTGTAAACGAAATGATCTCTAATGATGTTTCGCAGCCTTTGTGTGATATGTCAAGAGAATGGCTTCAAAGATTTAGTTGATCCATTCTACTGATAACGCCTAAAATAAACATTAATATTCTAAACGCGGATCTCGAGAATGCAAACGTTTCTGGATTTCCTCAACAACTATTTTATTATAATTAAGAAGTCGTAAAACTTCCAGTTTTCTTATTCAATCACATTTTTCTCGACGAGAACGTTTTTTAAATGCTCTAAAATGGAGGTGGTATATGAATGTTATTAACAATGATAAATGAGAACATTTATCCGAAGACGGAGATGCCGAACAAGTATGAATAGCATGAACTTTACTGTTACATCTCAATAGCACAAAAGCAGCCGAATGCCGATAGGAATGCCGCTCGGTTCCTCCGCGGGATTAATAAATCGCATAATAAAACTCATATAAAATAAAGGCTTAAGGAAACGAACCGCGATCCAGTCCCGATTAAATCTCCACGAGGTAATTTTTAAACTTATTTAGCGTCGAAAACAAGCGTATTAGTACGCAAATCGTTGATTTTATTGCCACAGCTGGTTAGAAAAGAATTGATTAACGCCCACACGCCGATGATATGAAAGAGAGATAACAATTCGTTGGGTGCTCAGTAGTCAAGAGTTCATTAGAGTTTGGAGTAATGTCTGGATTCCAAACATTACGGTTTTATTGATCAAGTGTTAAATGGTAATTTCGATGTCGTTTTTTAACCGACTCCTTGTCGGATCATCTTTATTCCTCAGCCTGCGTAATCCGTTGTTTAACTTTACGACCGCTTAATTCATTAAATTCATCAATCAAATTAATTCGTGATTGAATAATGTATTTATGTTCCTCTGAATCATTAACTTGTTCGTCTATTAGTGAATTCGTCAACAAATTTCTAGTTTTATTAGTAATTTGGGTGTGATTCAATAAAAAAACTTGCTTCGTAATTTATTAGTGACTCTGTTCGACGGTTTTAATAGACTCTAACCTACATAATTATCTATCAACTAATTGGTATTTAAGTACTAATTAATGCTTGTGATCGTTGATTGATAGATGAACACGTGTTGTGAAGACTTTCGTTTTATTGTTTATGGCACATATTCCGGTCGCACGTCATTATATTTGATGAAACACATGATGTTATTATTAAGTAAGCATCATAAAGATGCTGCTTTTAAAAATATGTTGTTTCTGATTTGAAAAAGATTTATAACCTAGAAATTTATAACCTAGATGGCTATATCCAATGAGGAATATCAAAAAACGTTTAAAGGAGTCTCGAGGCCGAATTTGACTAAAACTAAAACAGTTGAAAAATTCACCCTGTATACAGAATATTATCAGATTTATATCTTATTAAAAATTAAAATGTTGGTCGTTCCAACTTGTCAAAATTAAACCTTGTAAAAATATAAAACAACCATTAACGTGCAGAACATTTACAAATATAATTTGGCTACATGGAAAATATTAAAGCATTAGTAGAGTGGCGCTTGGAACGCCGACGTATTAATCCCAATGTCAAACAGTACAGTCGCTTAATAGCTAATGTCCCACAAAAAAGTCGAGAAAAAAAAACGTAAATTATGTGACAGTCGAAAAAAAGCTAAAGTGTATTAATGTCGTGTTTAGCAGACGTCAAAGCAAGTACCGACGACAAGACGGAAATAAAGCTAAGAGCCGATGCACACTAACGATTTAAGTGCCACGTTTTTTTCTACATAAAAGGTGCAACCGAAATAGATAACTTATGTTACCGCATTTTCTCCATGAATTCATTTTATCTTGATTTATTCCATAAAAGAAGAAGTGTGTTTTAATAAACGCTACTGTATGTCTTAACGAAATTTCTTGCATTATTAATGAGAAAGCGGCAAAAGAAAAAATGTAAAGTTCAAACGAGTCGGATACGACGCACGTGTGTAGCGTTTCTTAAAATTGCCCGGGAGCTGTTAAATTACCTCCTTTAAAAATACTTATATGGGACTGTCTGTTCTCGTTCTCTTGTTAATTGTATAAAGAGATATTGACTACAGATGTTGCTCCGCTGAATTATGTCCGTGTTGTTACTCTGAGCGACGAGAGAAATATGAGACGTTTTAAATGCGTTTAAACACATTTTCCATTGTTACACACCGTCATTTGTTTCTTTTCTTTTGTAAAAGGAATGTCTAGCGAATGAATTATGAAAAGTGCCGAGAGATTTTTTGTGACAATTTAAAAATGAAAATCAATTCGAGTACTGAACGTTTGTGCTGACGGTACCTAATGTTTCAGTGCGCTGCTAAAAAGACAGTTGATATATTAATGAGCATGTTTGCTTTTTGTATGCGCACCACCATTAATCGTGCGAGCCGTGGTATGTCATTCATTCCAATATTTTAAACGGGCATCGTATTCTTGACGTTTTTGTTGTCTGTACAAGAGAGGCGGGCATTCTTTGCGTCTTGCGGGATACTTAACATTACGCGTTTTCTTTTATTATCCATGAATGTAAAGTAATATTAGAACAAATAAATACTACAGCTATAAAATACTTTAATTCCTTTGTAGTTCAAAGATCAGGCGTCATTATAATTTATATTTCAGTTATCGACTTCGATAAAATATCTAGAAAAAAAATATTCACTCAGATTTTAGGAATCATAAAGAAAACAACATTATTTTATTTGTCACAATCGCAGTTGTTTCTGCTATAATCATAATAACATAAAGACGTAAATATGAAATAAAAACTCATTTGCCGATTTTCACCACAAGCAATGGAGAAAAATTAAAAAAAAATGTCTTTTAAAAATAATGGGTCCATAATGTTAGAGATATAGTGATATTGTTGTTAATAATTTATTATATTCAACAAAGAGCTATTAAAGCTATTAGTTGTTCGACACTGGATTCCTTAAGAAAACGCCCACAATATTTATCTTGTGATCAAACGACATCCCAAACGCGGACCATTCATCAGCACTCAATCTTTACTTCATAAAGGGGCCATAGAAAACGCGGAAGTGGATCGCTTAGCCGTTAACCGACTAATTTATGTTTGGTGTACTATTTGGTGATCGCTTTTATGTTTAGTGGATGGGACTATTAGTTATCATTGGAATGAATAGAATCTTTATTTAGCAAGGAATACTTAAAATCAGATAGCGGAATTTGTGGTTCTCTATGACAAATGCTTCTTTTAGTATTCCATTTTGAAGTATGGATAGATATTTCTTCAGTCTCAAATCTTTGCGTCGTAAACAGCCCTTTAGAATATGATTTCATGCTAATTTATGACACAAAGAAAAACACACGGATGACTTAAAATGCATAATAGGGCCATTATTCATGGAATATTCCATTTTAAACTTCTCACTTTGATGTCAGAGGCTTTGAATATGATATAGCTTGTTCCACGTATCTTATGATCACACATTCACATCTTAAAAATTAATTCTGAGATAAATAATTTCAACTAAAAGACCTTTTATGTTTGTCAAGAAAGATATCTCCCATCTTACTTGGTCTATGCCATTTAGTTGAATGCCATCTTAAGTTATCGGGATCTACTCTTTTCTCTATTAAGAATTTTAAATGTCATTTATTTTTCTTTCCATTTTCGGAATTGTTATTTGCAACAAGTGGATCACACTGCCATACAAAAGGTCTTCGATATTTTAACAATACTTTTGTAAAAAAATCGTTTGGCTCCCTTTAAAATAGAGGAATTTAGCTGGAACGGTTAGATTGAAAACTACCCAAAATTTTTGGAAAATTATTTAGTTGACGATGATAAATTTATAATAATTTACATGATTACCAGCCAGTATTTTCCCAATGCTAAGAAAATAGTCTCCCTACTCTTAATACTTTTTCATAAATAAAAAAAGTATCTACCATCCTCGCGTATTCTATGGCCTCGCCTTAAATGATCTATTAAGAGCATCAGAGCGTTAGAGCTGTGTTTATACTTGTCCCGCTCTCCTCAGTTTACAAATAGCACTATTCAATGGGACATTAGTATTTTGGCTCGTCGCCAATGCCTGACAGCGGTGTTTGACTGCTTGTTAAACACGTCATTTTGCTTTAGTTTTTGTATTACAATTTTGGTTTTGAAGATTAAATGTAATTTTATTTTTTCGTTTAAGCTTGTGTTTTGCAAATCCCAACTCTTTTACATTTATGTACAGTCTATTTTATGCTATCAAAATTTTATTTTATTTAATGGACGCATTTTAAATGGAGCGGCATTTTTATTAACTCCTGCCATATTTAGTAAGTACCAGTAATTATCAACACCAAACAGGTGTAATGCCTACTTAAAATTCAATACGAGAAATACAATTTTCTGGCATTTCATGTCCAATTTATGAATAAGATAAACTTTCTTAATTAACATTTAATCAATTAATGATTTTGCTGACGGTACCAAATGAAGCGGTCGCGACAGTCTTGTTGCGCATACTCGGTAATTGATTGGGAATGCTTCTATAATTAGGAGCGTGACTCTCGTTGCCGACCGTACCTACGTATAGGCACTTACAATAGGCCCGTTTGAGTGTATATGCAAAAATATGCGAAGCAAAATGGATATCATATGTAAGTTGTCCGTCAAAAATGGTAATTCTTGTTATTGCGCTTGCTAATAACATAAAGTATTGCAAGTGCGTGTCTTCTAAAAGTTCATCAATAATAAAATATTCAAAAACCTATATTTATGCAGAAAACCTTTAAAGTCACCAAAAAAAAACTACAATCGACCTTTAAAAGACATTTATGTATAAAATTTGATACGGTATTGATACATAATACAAAAAATAAAATAAACATGACTATCAGAAACAATAACATGATAATAAAACAATAATGGCGATCAAATGAGCAGTTGTACAAGGTAATAAGAAGGATAAATTGCTGTAATTACCGATTTATAAGACATTAAAATATAATATGAGTGCTTTTAAGACAACGTATGCACAGACTTGTTTTGGTACATCTTGTAAGGCGCGAGAGATCATGAGTGTAATGCATACCTTCCCTTGTAAACATTTTCGCAAACACAGCAAACAGTTTCGAATCTATAGTTTTTTGTTTAGTGTCTTTATATCCTTCACACGAAAAAGACAAAGGGCTTAAGTTCATACAGCCTGTTCTTATTTCAATTTAGTGACGAATCTATAGACTTTTCAGTAAGTAGTTCGAATTTGGAACGTGATATTTCGAGGTTTTATTTTTATAATTCGCTATGGATCAATAAAAAAAAACAAATGAATTCGATTCCTCACTCATTGTTGTTGATGAGAGTTCGTAAAAATTACGAAAAGCTATATAAATTCTTCTGTATATACTTACTACATTCCATACAAAAGGGAATGGTGTATCTAATGTAAGTGCTATAATAAATGATAATACTTCGTAAGTTCAAAATTATCACAGAACATGAAAGAGAATCAAATTATACGTACAAAAAAAAATGTAACCGCCTTCAAAAACAACCACAAAAAAGTGTAAAATAATCTACAAAATAACTTTTCTTTCGGAAGTCGGTGCCTTTGTTTTTTTTCTTTTCATTGTCTTTTTAGCCACCGACTTCCGAAAGAAAAGTTATTTTGTAGATTATTTTACACTTTTTTGTGGTTGTTTTTGAAGGCGGTTACATTTTTTTTGAAAAAGTTTTTTTTCCCTTTTTAGTTTAAATATTCAACCCGAATTCTTGTCAAGAACATTATTCTCTTACATGTGCACTAGAATTTTGTAATCCTTCGCACCAGTACTTACATCACTCATGTACACATTCAGCTAATAAAATTCCATATCTCAAAAATTACTGAACCGATTTTGATGAAACTTGCAGTATTCTCTAAGTTAAATGATACCTAGTACAACAAAAAAAGAATTACTTAAATCGGACTTGTAGTTCCGGAGATATGCGGACACAAAGTAAATTAATCGATGCCTACTCCTTACTGTTAAGGAGTTGTACCTTCCATCATCAGGTCATCCACCTGAGATGATGATTATCAGATGCAAATACTTGAACAGCTTTAGAAAATATATGAAAATGGTACTATGTGCCTATAAAATTTGAAGGTTGCCCTCGATTTCTCTAGGATCCCATCATCAGATCAGGGTGATCATGGGACCAATTGGAAAGTATACCCTTTCAAACAAAAGAAAAAATTTCCAAATCGGTCCAGGCGTCTTCGAGAAATCGGGGACCATACATAAAAAAAAAAAAAAAAGATTCCGACGAATTGAGAACCTCCTCCTTTTTTTGAAGTCGGTTAAAAATGGCTATAAATTATAGTCAAACATTAAAACAAGCCATGTTGCCAATATCCGTTTGTGCAAAATTGCATAAATTAACGCAAAGTTTACTACTTATTTAATTAAATGCTCTTTTGTCTCTCTTAGTATTAAAGCATTTTAAATTTAATGTTTTAATAATACAAGATTAATGATTTATTATAAAATTAAGAACAGCCTATTTATTATTATTATTATTAAGGGTGTTTACACTCTTTAACTGACTCCAAAATAGTGATTTGCTTAGATACCCACTTTTGAATGAGACGTCAGCCATATAGAACTGAGTGTGTTAATCATCAAGTAAAGTACTATTATAAAAATTAGGGCTACTATTTAGATAATTCTAGAATAATTGTATATTTCAACTGTTTACTATAAAATTATTTAAAAAACCACAAAAAAACTATCAAATGTACCTACCTACTACCGATCTTGTAAAACCTATGAGCATTTACAACGAACGCATAACTTTATTCTAACTCCTTTATTTTTACCTGAATACAAGAAATAAGGCACAGTTCACAATATCGTGCACTTAATTGACAAGTGGTATATTAATTAGCTACATGTAGCGATCCACTTGACTCGCTCGCCACCGACGCTGACTTAAACACGGCCTTATAATTCTGTGCAATGAACATCGGCCTACGATCGTCATGGGGTGTCTTTAATGTGTACACAGCCTAATGGGGAATAGACAACTTTCAACATTCAAATTCAAACTGTTTCTTTGATGAATACCTTTTTGTTTTTCAAAAATCGAATTGGAAGAAATAGTTGAGCGTTAAAATTATGACACGTGAAAATATGACATCTGTCATTACAAACGTCAAAACTCACGTTGTTTCAAGACAATTTCATAGCAGCAAATAAAAATGTCGTGAGAATACAGTAGCTAAGACTCACATTAAATACAAAAGCTACTGGTTTAAGTGAAAGTTGTCTTCATTAATTATTGTGTGAACACTTTTAGGTCAGACCTGTCAATATTGACATTTTCAACTTTTTTTTTAACCCACTTGCTGCGCGCCTTTCCCAATAAAGTTGATTTTTAACGTTAAAACTTGACTTCTTAATTGTTTTTACTTTATTTTCTTAATGTGTGGTTAAAATGCCATGTCCAAAATATCAATCAGCTCGGTTTAATTGAGATTAAAAAGGTTACTTGTAATTTGGTAATGAGATAGGAGTCGTTTTGAAATATAATTGATTGTTTTATCGTTTTCATACGTCACTGAACTGTCAGACTTGAATTGACAAATAAGATAAAACTTGTAACTCGTTATTTCATGTAGTTTACAGCTTGACATAAAAATGTAGAAAACCGGAAGTCGCCACTGTCTTCGCGCTACCAGCACTTTGAATGATTTTTTTTTTTTTTTTCACTTATTACGTTAGTTTTATGGCACAATAATAAATCTAACAAACCGGCGGTCTTTGTTTACATCAAATATCAAAGATTTTAAAACGCTGTCAGAAATAAAAAAATTAGTTCCGTTTCAATCCGTTCTGGCCAAGCTGTACAATCTAGTTTTTCAATAATCAACACCCAGATATTTTTGTGTTCACTTATTCTAGTTTTTTGTAATGCGTGTTAAAATAAAATACTAAAATAAATAAGCAATTCGTTGACCACAAATAATAATTAAAATAAAACTATTTAAAAGCCTGTTTAATAAAAAATAATTAAAACCTGTACAAGTCCAATAACTCTATGGTCTAGTATATTAATAAATGAACATGTTAATGTTAGTACGTCGCTTGCGCAGCATGACGTCTGCCGGACTCCCACGCGCCTGCCCACCTACCTCGGGCCATAGCGCAATGATACGGCAAGCCATTATGGATGCCTTCCTTACAAACTATGTGAGGATTCCTCTCAAGGTATGCCAGAATTTTGTATGACGGATTAATGACGGGTTTTTGTATGAATTAGGGTTATTTTGTATGGTGTGAGCTTTTTGATTATTCATATTATAACAAGATGTAAATAACATTCATACACCAACTAGGTAGTATTGACACTTTTTTGGGTGGTAAAATCATCAAATAAGTAAAATATTTTGGGTGGATTTGGTACGCAAAATACGCGCTAGGTCAAATTACGCCAAGTAAACTGAACAGCTGAAGTCAAGTTTTAAAGCTGTTACTATCAATGTTCCATAGCTATGGATGCATCACTAATGTGCTGCTTGTAGTATTCGTAAAAAAAAAAACCGGCCAAGTGCGTGTCGGGCCACGCACAGTGTAGGGTTCCGTAGTTGCCCATCAAAATACTTATGCGAACTAAACTGGTTCGCTGAATTTAATTTTAAAAAATAGAATTTTCAAAATCGGTCCAGGAGTTTGAGAAATCGGGGAAAATACATTAAAAAAAAAGATTACGACGAATTTAGAACCTCCTCCTTTTTTTGAAGTTACTTAAAAATAGTTGACGATAAAAACCTACCTATCCCTAAAAAACATACCTATTAAAGCTGTAAAAATAAAGTTGACAAACTTACATTTGCAGTTGAAGAAGATGTTCTCCGATACATTTTATAAGTTGGTCGACTATTACACGTAAAGTTGTAAAGCCTACTTAGTCATGATAATTTTCTTTTAAACTTCGTTATATATACTACTATTGTGAATTTTTTCACACCCCCAAACATAACCGTTTTGCTGGTAGAGGGGGGGGACACTCGAGTCGAGCAAAATTTAGCACTTTAAAGCTTAATATTTCACAAACGAATTTTTTTATCAAAAAATTGTTAATGGAAACTATCAATATTTTTTAAAGACCTATTTAATGATACCCCACACTAAGGGGTACGCGAGAAAAAAAAAAACATCCCCACTTTACGTGTACAGGAGGTACCCTAAAAAAAATATTTTACGAGATTTTATTTTACCACTTTTTCGACACAACAAATCCGTATATTTACACCAAATTACAGCTCTCTAGTACTGTGCGTCTCTGAGCTAAACTGCGGACAGACGGACGGACGGACATGGCGAAACTATAAGGGTTCCTTGTTGACTACGGAACCCTAAAAAATTAATGGACACTTAATTATAGAAAGTTACTATAAGTAAATAGATTTTAATGTGAATCATTCATACGATAATAAATCATAATTAGTTCAAAATCAATACAAAAACAGAACATTAATCTTCATTTGGCTCACATCCGTATTAAAAATACTAAATTACATTTTGAAACTAATTTGGACACACGGATACCCATTAACACTTTCCCAATTAATAATCGATAAACCTATTAAGAGTGATTAAAAATCAAAGCAACTGAGCTTCCATGATATTTAAAAATAACCAATTCAAACCAATTAGTAGCTAATAATTCACACCTACACGGAAAAATTATAATAAAATGTCATTTTACTCTGATCGTGCGAACTTCTATCAGACAAAAAACTCGTTTAATAAAGCTAAAATAACAAAATCTAATCATTATTCCACGAATTTTGTTAACTAGCAATAATAATGAGAATGAAAGGAATAATTTATTGGCTAAAGTTGTAAGCACCCGTTAATTTATAAGGCCGTTGCAAGCAGAGGCGGCTCGCCCTAAGGAGCGCTGGTGCAGTGAACTCCCTCCCATAAATAATTATAGTAAAATTGTACTCCTTAATTTCATTACTAATATTATTATTTAAAATCTATTGTAAAAAACTACTGTAAATACCAATTTAAAATAATACCTATACACATTAGGTACCTATCCCATACATCATCATTTTCATAGGCAACGCGCTAAGCGGAGCGCTCACGATTGCGCTCCAATGAAACTAGATTCAGTATACGAAATCCAACAGGAGTGAAAGAGAGATTTCGCCACAGGCCTGCGCGTGAAACAAAAGATTTTCTATGAAGAAATAGCCAATTTTGGAGCGCCGCTCACGCGACGTTGCCGGACGGTTTTACCACATGTCACCCGCGCCCGTTTGTGTATACTGATCTTCTATTGGCGTCAAAACTTTTTTTTACTGGCAATTTTGAGAACTACAACCAAAACTTTCCGGAAGAAGAATTTAAAAATTGCATACATTACAAACAAAAACGCCTCGCTTCGCGTTCGCCACGCCTGTCTGTTTGACAATAGCTTAAGTAATTTTGTTTAAAACTATAAGTAATTTTGTTTAAAATAAATTGTATTACTAACGCTGTGTATTTTAATTGTTTTTACCTTTTGTACCATATTTACAGCAAATAAATTAGGAATTTTGACTTTGACTTTTCAAGTGAACACCCATACAATTTTGTCACGAGCCGCCTCTGGTTGCAAGAATGTCTTGTTAAGGCAGGTACTCATCGGACACGCGAACTGGACTTGCAAGACTTTCGCAATAATATCAATTAAACTTTTAAAAACCTATAAAGCGTAATTGATGAAATGATATTTGTAATATTCCAATTATTCATCATCATCATTAACTTACTATTTTGAATATTGTTTTATTATGTATGAGTCACCAAAGCAATCAATTGATGTATAGGTAAAGTTTTCGTTCTTAAATCATCGCATGACATCACTTAACAAATATAATTGTGGTGCAAATCAACACAATGAGATTTTTTATTTCTACAAAACTACCGTTCATTTCCAATAGTATATTTCGCAAGAATTGCAAAACGAACCCAATATATCACTGGCATTATTTAGTTATGCATAATTCTTGGTTTCTTGTCTTGCAACTATTGGAGGACCGACCTTATTTCCGAGAAGGCACGATATTATAATTTATGTTGCTGGCAACAATGAGAAGCTGTGCGCGAGTCGATGACAAATTAACTAATTCGTTTCGCTTGATCATTTTAATTAACTCGGAACCAAATAATAATGGAAGTTATTAATTCCATATTTTAGGTTTTCCTTTTTTGTTATTTATTATAACATAATTCAAACTTTTTAAGTTTTTATTCGGAACTTAAGGTTATAAAATTAATATGATCGTTTCTTTATTAATCGTTCTTGTGTAGCTGAGATTAATTATTATTCGTTAAAAAATAATATCCATCAATAATGTAAGTTTATGAGACCGGATTATCTCGCGAACCTACTTCCCAACATAACGACCTAATAAAAAAAATAAGCGTTAGATGGAAAATCTAATTTTGTAATTAATAAGTTAACATTTAAGTCATAAAAATATTTAACTTTAAATTAGCGGAGGCATAAATTGATTTAGTATTAAGCTTTATCCGCTCATTAATATAATTTGCTTTTAAATGTTGCTTTATACTTATAATATATTTTTTAAAACTCACTGCCCCAAAATACTTTTTTGTGTTTTTTTTTCGCGTTTACTACCTAAACTTACTGGAATAATGGATTTACTGGATAAATACTGGACTTAGTAAGTTTTTATTAAAAGATGGCCTATCGTATTAAAGCCTAGTTTATCAACTTCCCATCCGAAGGTATGATATAATCTTTATGTTAAAACAGTAGTCAACTTTCATTCGCCTATCTTTCCAAGAATCGGATGTATGCCACCATAAACCTACATATTTTATCTTAATTATGATCAAAAGTGTCTGTGAATTAATATCAAATCATGGCGGGGGTATTGATAGCAACTGTTTTCTGTTTGATTTCTATCAAATTTATCTTCAAGGTATCTTAATGCTTTACTTTTTCCAGTTATCTAGTAATTTTGACGTAATTTAGTAGATAGTCAGATCGTTTAAATGTTTTTGATTAATTTTGGTCGTCAAAACGGGTCTTCAAAAGGAGCGTCGCTTTAAAAAAATACCTAGTCATATTATACCAATTTTCTTTTGACAATACAAATGTTTATGGCAACACCAAACTCGAATAAACGTTCACATAATGACTTACCAATTTTTAGAACGCGAAATTCAATTGAAGCGTTCCGTTTTCAAAAGGGCTACCGGTGGCGGTTTGTTCGGTGCAAATTGACGGATTAAATTGCATCGCTTGTTTTCGTGAAAGAATGCAAGCGGCGAAAAAATACGAAGTTTGCCGAACGCTTTTAATGGGTGTTTCTAATTGGTCAACGCGCGGGTCGAGGCCGATTGTTACAAATTCGGCCAAAAAAACCAGGCATTCCCAAAGTCCATAGAATGCGTGTGGTTTACTGTGCAGTGAAATAGAACGTTTAGGTTCAGGTCATAATTCTAGTCTGGCTGTAACTGTACGTTAACTAGGCACTTAAACATTAAAACTGTGTTGGTCTGTTCATTGTCTTCTGTCGTTCAAGCACCGGCGTTAACTTTTAGCGTACGCTTCTGCGAACAACTAAAAATATATTCAGTGTTCTACACCACCATTTGTTACTTGCCTTTACTTGTCAAACGCCCAAATGAATTTGAACCTTATTTCCTTAGTCATTAAGTGTTTGGAATAACAAATGGCAAGCAACATTGTTTGTAGGTGTTTTACTAATTTGCTCGTGCAGGAAGCACGGATGGCGTGATGAGGACTCAGTACCGTATAATCTTCGCCTCTGATGTTATCTAAAGATTTATTATTTACTGTCATCGTCCGAGAGATGGCAGCACGCGTCACTGACTATGCCACTGGACTTATCTCTTTGCAAATATGCTTCCAAAACAATTTCAACCTTAAGTTTTGGCACTAAGAGCTACTTGTTTCATCTTCCAAGACCTCCCATAGCGTGATAGGTATTGAAACTAGGCCATTTTTCATGCCTACACATAATTACGATTAATTTCCTGGAAGCTGCCTTATTTAGTTCTACAAACAAGTTTAATAACGGCTATTATTTATACAGAGTATTAATAAAACAGCAGAGTTAGACTTTTTAACAAATTACATGCTCAATTCCGTTGAAATGGAAACAAATTAAAAATTAAAAGTCCGTATAATCAGAATTGCAAAACACCGCCTCACATAGCAACCAATAAATCAAAGAAAACAACAAAACTTGAGGAATATTTGTTCAAAAATCGAATAATCGAGCAATTGACCTGACCGGGCCACTCGACTCAGGCACTCGATCGAGCGACTTGCACGCAAACGAATCGATTAATCGCTTCGTTACACCACCGACCGCCAGGCGGAGCCACGCGTCAGTAAAATACTTGTAAAACTATCGCAAAATGAATTAAAACAGATGGCGAGCCAATTAGGAGAGGCAATCGTGCGCGTACCGGGCGAAAAAAGACCTTAAACGTGGCGTCAAATTGATTTCTTCCTTAAGACTTTCAACTTAAGGTGTCTATTTGGTATTTTCGAGTGGCAGTAATGGGGTTTCAGTTTACAAGCGCTAACGAGAGCATTCGGAACGATAAGCCTTTCCAGTTATACAGATAGACAAATATGGATATATTTATCATTAAGTTTGCACTGAAGTGTACGCTTAGGCGCGTTATGTCATTATACAATACTAATTAGCTTAGGGAAGGAGACAAATTCGTGCTCTTAGATATCAGCATAGAAATAAATAATTCATTTTGTTTATTTGTTAGTAATTTTGTAATTCCGACGTTTTGGTTCGAATTCTCTGTTACAAAATGGCTTGGAGTATTGCGTTTGCTCGTAAATCGTGAGGTTCAGTATTGCGTAGATAGGAACGTGATCATAAATCTAAATCGAACGAATAAAGATTTTGATACTATCAAGGAGGAAAACGATATTTTCTGCACATATTTAAATAAAATAATAATAATTGTTGGCAAAATAATGTCATAACTTTAATAGGTACCTAATTTCTTAATAGATTGGTGATCGCGAACAGAAATAGTGCGAAATATAACTATTAAACATTCAGTGAACATTTTGGTCACAAAAGTCAGTAATAGGCGAGCTGTATCTGTAACTGACACACCCATTATTGAAATCAGACAACGATTTGAAATCAGACTAGAAAACCTTTGAAATCGATTTTAAATTCCGAATAAACTAAACTTCAACATATTCGATTTTCGAATAAAATCAAATATTGAATAAAGAATCAACTAATTAAGTGCGAAAGAGATGAGATATACGTATAAATGTTGAGCAAACGAGATAGACATACTTCGCAGAATCGTTTCAACAGTTAACCCTCAAGAAACCAATTAGAAGTCCTATTACGCTAACAATAACACCGATCGCTATAAACTGAGGGGGTTAATCAACTAGTTGGTAATAGTTGAACTACCTAGTGGATAATAGTTGAACTACTGGTTGATAATGGTTGATATCACGCACCAGTATAACTCAATAGGTGTGAAATAGAATGGGTAAACTTATTAAATTGTTATAAATTCAGCCGGGATTGGAGCGCGGTGAGGTATGGCGGGTTGACCGGAGCTAGCGTTTATCGATCGACTGTTAGGGCCGGGCTACGTTGGTGTTAGAAAGGCGGGAAATTTTTGTGTAGTTGTGTTAGTTGTGTTTGCGTCGTTTTGTGGGAGCATTTGTAGGGTTATGTTGTAAGGGTACCAACAAGGGTACACACCTTTGAACTGTGATTTATTATTAGAATAAAATGTTATGATGATTGACAATGATTTGATTTTACATGATTTTGAAATTCTGCGTAAAAATACGATAGACACAGTTTTCATTTAGACAAAGTATTATGTTTTTATCTTAGATTAAAAAATGTCCAGATTCCGTGTTCGAAACAAAACGAAACGATTTAAGTGAAGCGAGTTTTTTATAAATGTGTGAGTGAGCGCCCCGCCCCGGAGTGTATTACGTATCGGATTTGCGTTTGTGTGCAATGTGCGTGTAATACCAGTGGCGGAGATTAACCTTAAAATGTGGGAGATTTTCAGTATTTTACGTTATGCGTAAAATATATCATCAACAGTAATGACATGATTTTTATCATTACGGTTGATGAGTTTTAACATTATTTCTTTAATTTGTGTAATTTGTCATGTGTGGCTTTACCGCTTATCAACACCGCAACACATTTAGCGATTCATTTTATATTATAATGTAAGTACCTACTACATTATAGTCTGGCAGAGTCTGACAGAGTCTGATCGTGTCTGACAGAGTCTGATAGGGACTGACTGAGTCTGACAGAATCTGACCGAGTCTGACAGTCTCTGACCGAGCCTGACAGAATCTGACCGAGTCTGACAGTGTCTGACTGAGTCTGACAGTGTTTGACAAAGTCTGACCGAGTCTGACTGAGTCTGACAGTGTTTGACAAAGTCTGACCGAGTCTGACAGAGTCCGACCGAGTCTGACAGAATCTGACCGAATCTGACCAAGTCTGACAGATTCTGACCGATTTTGACCGAGTCTGACAGTCTTAACGGGTCTGACTGAGTCTCACCGAGTCTGACTCTGTATTTGACCCCGACGAATCTGACTTTTAATTCGACTCTTAATCTGACTCTGAGTTCATAGTTGAGTCTAACTGAGATTTTGAGACAATGGACAGAGCGTTCTGAATTCAGTAATTTAGCTAACGCGGTTACACTTATTAAAAAAAATATCGTTTAAGAGAATAAAACTCTTTTTTCATAACTCGTTTTTTTTAAAGTCATTATATTTACAAAATACTGGGTAAAAAAATTATGCCTATGGCAACACTCAACAGTTATGGCGTCCGTCACAGTGTCAAATTGTTCACTTCTTTGTTTACTTATTTAAAATGAAATGCATACTGAAATTGAATGCTAACTTAATGAAATGATATATTATGGCATATTCCTTTTTTTGGAATGTAATTTTAAACCATTTCACACCAAAAACTTTCATTTTAAAATATCACAACACGGACTCGTGACGTAGTTTACGCGGGGAACGTTCCTAGGCGACTGACGTATGGATCGACCGACGCGGGACATTTATCCCCCGTGTTTTTGGCTTCAATTCTCAGTGGCCTACTATCAATCTGGACATTTTTTAATCTAAGGTTTTTATCTTCTTTGTTTTACTTTGGCAGATCCTTCATAAAACATTTCACTGGGATAACGAATAAATTAAGTGTATGGACAGGTATTTTTACAGTAACTGCTACTATTTCTTTTGTTTTTTTTTTTATTTTTCTGTCACGATACTAAACAAAAATAAGTCAACATTGAATATTAAATGGTTCGTGCACATCTATTACTCATGAACCCGTTTTGGATATTTTAGTAAAAGAATAATGGCCACATTGGACACACACGCAACGACCGCCCTGATAAGGACAGCCCCTGCTAATTACAATCGCCACGTTACCAACTTTTTACTACAAAAATAAAACGTAACGTGAATAGTGAGCTTTATCACAGCAAATTAAAATCTCACTTCTTACTATATAATATATTTTAATTGCGAAAGTTTAGATGAAGTAAAATTGTATTGTTCCAAAAAAGTGTGGTTGGATGGATGTTTGTTACTCAATTACACCAGAACGGCTGAAAAAATCTGGAGGAAAGTCACGGATATGTATATTGAGAACAAGACAAAAACTACTTTTTATCTTGAAAAAGATTTCATTTTACTTGAAACAATTTAATTTATGTAAATACATAGATACTAGTAAATTTATTATAAGTTAGTTTCTACAACTCAAAAGATTCATTGTGTGCTCAATAAAATTAGAAAACTACAATATGGCACTCGCCAAAGTGTAGCTTTCAATCAATATCATATTTTTTTATCGCAGCATTACGTCCAGATATCACACACTCTAAGAAGCAATTTAAGTAGGTCTTTATAATATTAGTTCAGAATATTCCAGTATGAAAATCAATATCACAATCCATCAACTCTAACAATTTAATAATTTAGATAAAGGAGAACAATTGCTATTAAAAGTAAACAATTATTTTGTTAATCAGCAGAATACGCACATTTTCGAGTTAGCAATTTAACATTCTTAATAGACCATTATTATCGATCGTAAACAAACTAGGAAAGGGGTATTAATGGTATTTTAGTTCGTAAAAGCTACCAATATCGCCCGGAGTACCCACAGCCCATTGTGCATTGACGATAAGGGAACCAGTTCCCGCGATGTTTTATTTTTCAGTGGTTGAAAGCTGCGTACCTTTTGTAGCGCGATTCTCTGATACGTCCACCGCGGTCAATGTGATCGGGTTGGTGACTGCCATACGCTGCCTATACGCGTTTTACGACATGAATTTGTTCTCTAATTTAAACATTGCATTCATGGCTTGAATTTGTAAATAAAAGTTTGATACAATATTCGTATTAGCTCCATTTGAAATTGAAACTGCAAGAAATAAAAGTAAAAACACAATTTAAATGCTTCACCGTCTTGTTAACCGAGTCTAACTGAAAAAAAAAAATATTTGTGACGATAACATTTTTTTATATTTTTTGCGTTCGAATCGCCGTGTACTCTGCCATTGTTAGTGCGTGCAAAACTAATTACTTTTTGCGCTAATTACATTTCGCTATCTAACTTTATATTTCATTTACGTCATAAACGTCCGTAGCATCGTAAAATACGTTCGTTTTATATTTTTTACTCCAAACACAGTTGTTAGCGACTGTACATGAGTGTAAAATAAAAATTGATACTAATGTACTGTTGAGTGGAAAAGCATAATTAATGTATTGTTATATAGCTTGAGCTTAGCGCTTATTCAGTTTACGCCTTTCTCGTCCGTTTGTTTGTGACTGTACCTAGGCAACTATGCTTTACGTGCGTTATAAAAATTATGTACGAACGTATAACCGAGTGGAAAAGTACTATTTATGTATTAGAGCTGATGGATCATGTTCATACTGTTCTATTTATTTACAATTCACAGTTTTTGCATTCGACGTTCGTTAGCGACTGTACTAGGAATTGAACTCTTAAATACAAATGAGTACTTTCGAGTAGAAAAGTGAGATAAACTTTTTCCATTAAACATGTAATGATATTGAAGTGTAACAAGCACGTATAAAATGGTGTACTAATGTACAAGCGAGTGGAAAAGTATAAAGTATGTAAAAAGTCTTGATTCGTGTTCATGTTTCGTGACCATCGCATGATGGCAAACACTTTTCATTATTCGCTTGCAAATTATTTAATAGCTTTATATTTTTTATGAGGACATTTCGGGATAGTGGCCAAGTGGCACAAGACCGCGCACGCCTTTTTAAAATACTATTTGTAATTAGGTTTATTGCGGAGAGGCGTCAAATGATGTTACGAATTGGTACGATGTCAAAATAAAAATGTTTTAAAACTAAAGTCCGTTTTTTAATCTCGTAGACCAAATTGACAAATGATAATGTCAAAACTGACATAAATTCTATAGAAATTCGTGTCAGTTCGCCATTTGCACCTGTCAATTCAGTCTACGAGATTAAAAAACGACGTATAGGTATTTGTACAAACCTATCATTTTGCACTCATTTAAAATAATTGGGTATAGAAGTCACAATTTTGACATACAACTAATATTTTATTTTGTAATACTATGAAGAATACGCAATATTTATAATAGTACTGTATTTATCTGTGAAATATAACATTATCATCCAAATATTTAAGTTCAATCAACCACTAAAATATTATATTTCTCCATTTAATTTTTTCTTATACTAAATTGAAATAAACTCATACTGCAACGAATAATTTCAAATGTAAATAACGCAATCACATTTACATATTCAAAGAAAATCAGCGAAAAAAAAAAGAAATGGCACAAGTATGAAAAGTTCAATTGCTCCGCAAAGCATACTTGGGAACTGTTACAAGTTTGATAAGCAATAACTTCGCATGTTTCCAAGCACTAGTAACTAGTATTAATTGCAATGTTTGCTATTTACTGTGAAAAGCTAAGTTTTTTGCTATTTTAATATGAGTATAAGGGAGCTGGTGTAAGTGACAAGCAGAAGCGTTTCCTTAGCGTAGCCACAGCGTAGCCGTATCGTAGCTACGGCGTAGCGATAGCGTAGCAAAATGCTACGCCGCGCGGCAAATCTTTTGTTGAATCCAACGATGATATAATACTAGACTCCTAATAACAGGCGACCGATGTCTGCCAACACATTAGGCAAAAAAGTCTTATATTCGTCTTATTTCGACCAATCCTGTGAGCCGTAAACATACGTTGAGACAGAACAGACCTTGAGTTAGCCAATCACAACGCAGTACCCCGTCCCCCTCGCTTACGTAGTACCTCAGCGAGTTGGCAGAATAATTTTTGTTCCATAAATCGTGCATGCGTAGTCTAGTATTATATCGTCGTTGGTTGAATCTAATCTAGCTTCTAACTTTACATTTTAATCGCGATTTTGTGAGGACGGATATTGGTAAGCTGCTAGTTTATATATATTTTTTATAATTATATACTTTTTTTGTGGAGCAATTTCCGAGTTCTATATAGCTAGTGCAATATTGACATATTCAGAAACGGCGGTGTATGTTTTTGATAAATGACTATTTAGTATGTATGTATGTTGAAGAGTTGAGTAAATATATATAATGCTCAAGTGGCTTAACATACGTAGCACCCGTACTATAAATAAATGCTAAACAAGTACTTACAGCTTGGCCAGAACGGATTGAAAAGGAACTAAAATTTTTATTTCTGACAGCGTTTTAAAATCTTTGTTATTTGATGTAAACAAAGACCGCAGGTTTGTTTGATTTATTATTGTGCCATAAAACTAACGTAATAAGTGAAAAAAAAAAAAAAAAATCATTCAAAGTGCTGGTAGCGCGAAGACAGTGGCGACTTCCGGTTTTCTACATTTTTATGTCGAGCTGTACTATGTTTAGAAGTATTTTTTTTTACTTCATATAAAAAGTACGTAGGTTCTACTAACGTTAACTTTACTGTAGTTATGTAGTATAATGAATTGTACTGTACCTAAACCTATATATTGGAAATGGATATAAGTGAAGTGAGAAACAGGCTAATACAGCTCATATTACAACCCCAGCCATTAGTGGTATGCTGCTGCTACTACTAATCACAGCATTTCATAGGTGTTTCGATACTACACCGCTCAACCGTGCGATCGGACGGAGACAGCGATGCAAATGTATTGGCAATGCTCCGCGCGTAGAGGCGGTGATCACCGTTGCTCCACGCGTAAGCCATTGCGACAAATGAGGGGGGAATAACTCTCGAGTTTGATATGGAGAAGATAGAAAACTCCTGAAACTTTACCCGATAGTGATTTAATGCTTAGAGAGTACCTAGTATTCGAAGTTTTTCGTATGTACCCGACTTTTCCGCTTCACCACTAGTCCGCGCGGACAAGCGGTGAAGCGGAGAAGTCGTAGAGAAATCGCCTTATGCACTGTGACCTAGCATATTTCTATACAATCCAACGCTTATGGAAATCAGCTACAAGAAATAGTAGTTTACGTGAATTATATTCAATTTTGTTTTGTTTTCACCACTTTACGAGTTCGCTGCTAATTAATGTTGAATACAAAAGTGGTTTTTAATGTTTTTTGTAAGTTTACTAAACTGTAAGAATCGAGCGATTTATTAAGCGGAGGTGCTGTATTTCACTTTTGCACCTTTACCTCAGTTTTATGATTGTCGTATATTTTGATGATATACTTGTCGCGAGGTAAGGTTTTAAGTATTAATGTGGATAGCTATACATGTAATTATTAAAAGAAAGTGCCCATGTAAAAGATAGACTGATGGTCCCTTAGGCCTTTTGTCCAGCACCTTCCACCACCACCCACTCTTCGTGATCCTAATTTCCTAGTACATACTTTCAAATTCCACATTGAGTTTCGAAACAAACACCTTTATGATCCTGTTATCCTAGTACCTACTTTCTGTTCAGATACCACATTGAGTTCTCACCTTGTATGACGGAGAGCAACTTCAACAAGAAAGTTCCCCCAAAGAGTCCCTTCAATGATGTGACGAAACGGGAATGTTTGTATGAAGATCAAAATAGTGGCGAAAGGAAACTCTTTCTGTTTACATCTTTTGTTTTTGTCAAATCGGGATAGTGATGAAACGGAATATAGCCGTGCACAGATAGCTGTACACAACGATACTCCTTTAAGCTATTGTCAAACAGACAGGGCGAAGCGAATGCGATCCGAATCCTGTCATATAAAAAAGCGAAAGCGCCGAAAGCGGTCCGATAGTCTATGTGACAGGCTTCAAACAATTCTGTACATTACAAACAAAAACGCTTCGGCACGCTTTTCAGTTTGACAAAGGCATTAGAGATAAGGATAGCCTTTTCTTAAAAAAAAACATTGGCCTACACTAAGAATTATTCCCTAACAGCTTTAACCAGTACCTACATCTATCTGTAGGCCATATTTGTTCCGTGTAGGGTTCCAATCCGCGACCAACAACACAAGAGCAAATCGCTTAGCCAACCGAACACAAAAGGTTCTAACTACGGAACCAGTCAAGTTCCGTCCCCAGTAAGTACCAGCACTAAATGTTTCTCACAATGCAACATTAGAGCTAATAAAGCACGATAGGCCGGTATAGGTCGATTAGTTGGCCGTAATTGAATAGGCGTGTATTGCGGCCCGATTCGATGTGTCGGGGCAATGCTTGCGTGCGAAGGAACGTAACTTTGAGTCTGTAGGACTGTGTGTGTTGGATTGTAGGATTTGTTTTTTTTTAATGTTGTGCTTAGTTGATAAGGTGGCAGACTAAGATAAGTTCTGTTGTAGAATAATCGAATAAATACAATTTTCAAATTAAATACTGTGGACCTAAAAATCCAATTTAATAAAAAAAAATCATTGATTAAAATTTTATAGCAATAATGTGTCGGCTTTTTTTTATTAGCCATTTTGCCCAGCAAGAAACATGAGACCTGAGATGGAGCAACCTTACCCAAAAAGAATTGGACCACATACACACCGACGGAACGCAATAAAAAAAAGATTGCTTGGTTGATTGTGATAGAATAGAAATCATAGAGAAAAATCAGTCATAAGTCTGACTCTCAGTTGCTATTAGTTTAAATTACTAATAACCCTTGTAATTATGTTTTAAATACAGATAATAAATTAAGAATTTTTTGCGTAAGTTTCTTAAAATTTCTAATGAAACAACTTTGTTGCTGTCATTTTGACATCTGAAAGAAGTATTTATCTTTCAAGCTGTTGTAAAAACGAAATCAATTCATTATATCACTCAAGCACATACTCAAGTTCCACTTCGTCTGAGTAAAACATTTAAGTAGATATTTCTTAGTCGAGAAGCATACATTAATTGATGAATACTTTTAAACAAGATGATGTTCAAAAACAGCTCAAATCATTATTTGGGAATGCTAAATATTTTGTTGAGCTAATAAGCTAAAAACGCACCTGCAACTTTCAAATATCTATTTTTTTTGTTTATAATGTCGTCGTGAAAATTTCAGAGACGCGAAATTTGATAATTTTCTAGTTAAAAAATATGAGGTCTTCTGCAAAACCATTATGTTTAAATTAAATTATTTAGGGTTTTTCAATTAAACCATTCTTTTGAACGTTAAATATGTAAAAAGGTAAGTGCATTTGCCTATGCCAAAATGTTTTTCTTTGTTTAGTATCATTTTAACACTTTCCATGCGCAGTCTACTTATCATTTCTGACAAAGCCGTTATGATTCAAAAGTTTCTTCATCACTTTTGACAAAATCATCTAAATCTCACGATTACCCAACTTGTACCGTGTTAACACGAGTTATGTGTTGACAATACAATATATTTGTCGGCGACAGAGGGCGTGGCCGTCGCCAATGTGCCGTGGTGATGAAAGTGGTCGGCGTATTGATATAATATACACTAGTTTGATTCCTGGATTTTAAAGTGCAATGAAGTGGAAAATTGGTCTCATTGTGGAGTTTATTGAGTGTATTGAAGATTTGGTCGATATCTATGTGAAATTGTATGAATGAAAAATATCAAATTGTAGGAAAAAAAGCAAAACTGTTCGTGTGGGAACTTTAGACCGATACAAAAAGTAATTTTTATGGTTGGTTCTTCAAAAAGGTCAGTATACTGTAATGTCTGCCTACCCCGATTGGAAAAAAGCCGTGAGTTTATGATGTAAGTGCGAAATGTAAGTCGACTATCTAACCAGGATACCGCGGACCTAGAAGGAACACAAATTGCCACCGAAAGAACAGGGTGTATTACCTCTCTTACTGACTGTAAGAGTATGAAAGCTGCCTTAGGGCGGAAGGGAAAAAATAGATGAGGCACCTAGCTAAATCATAAAGCAAGAGGTTTTATAATTTTACAAATATCTGTAAGGAAATAAGTAGGTAGCTATGGTAGCTAAATTAAGTAAGCGGGATTTACACAAAATGTTTCCTCTTTTAATCGAAGCAAAAACATAATTATTAAATGTTTTGGCTCTAAACCCCACAAAAACGGTTATTAACATCCCAAATATGACCTTATTAAGCCCCATTATTACTAAATATCCATAAATATCACTCAATTTGTTAACCAACAGGATTTCCTTTAACGTTTCTATCGATGGATAAAGAATCGATTTCCCTGTTAGAAAATTGACTAAACAATTATTCAAACATCGATTACAGTTATCGAGTAATAATATTAATAATCTAGGAATTATGTCAGGGCTAATTTTTATTAATATAATACAAGAATTAATAAAGTTGACAAGAAGAATTTTAAATTGCATTCGATTTTCTAAATAAGGATTTACCTATTCGAATAAAAATGTTGGTAATTGGTTGAAGCAATTATTGAATGTTGCATGGATAAAAAATGTTTTTTTTTTTAATGGCAATGTGCATGTCAGGAGATAAACTATAATTATGTTTTATGTGTTATTGATGAGTACCACTTATGTTCTATATGGAATTGACATTAATAATTGGTATTATAAGATCCATTTTTGGAGAGCTATGTTAAGATATCTATTAAATATATTTTCACAATCGATTGATTTATGTTTAACATCTATGAGACAAAGATTATGCTTGGATATCACGCGGCAATAGGCTAGATAAGTATTGCCAATCACAAATAAAAAGATCTCCTTCGGTTAACTTAAATAATTTATTTAGCAAAACGTTGAAGACGTCAGTTGTTTAGTGGCTTACGTTTAACTTTATCTAATGGTAAATCAATGCGCGGAAATATTTGTAATAATTTATAATTAAAAAAAAAAACACAGGGAAGTAATACATCGATAAATCAAAAGTTTGACACAAAAAATAAAAAAAAGACCTAAACACACAGCATGTGGAATCATAATAATTAATGTAGTCTAATTACGTAAGTAATACCTACGCAATTATTATTATTCTATACACAATACGTTAAACAAAATATTATCCACTTTTATTTTACTTATAAAAATAAAATACCGAATAACCAAAAAAGAAAAAAACACCCTTAACGTTTAACCCTTCCAACGCTAACTTATACAATCACAAAATCTCGTCGAATCCCCGTGATCCGGGCGGGTTGTCGAAACCGATGCGCTATTGTTTACGCATCCAAGTGATCCGTTATTTATGTACGGGCTTTGTTCTCTGCGAGACACCGTTTGTTGAGACCCAGCGGGGAAAGGGTTAAGAACGGGTTTCCGAAACAAGATGTTTGGACGTAAATAGGTGACAATAATGATGACGGGTTTAGAGTGGATTTAAGTTGCATCTAATTGGTTTAAATTTTGTGGTAAAAGGAATTAAATGTTAAAAAGTTAGTTGATTAAAAATATGAGCGGAACAAGGATGACTTGAAAATAATAACAAATCATGGTTTTTGATAGCAAAATATTTTATTATTTAATATTTTTTTGTCTAGGTATACTAATAAAATTGATTCATTAATAAAATCTATTTTAAATTATTCTCTGTGTATTTCGCAATTGACTGGAATTGTGACGACTTAATAGATAAACCTAGAGCTATTTTTTACTAACATTTATTTCGATAACATAACTTTAAAAAAGTCTTTAGATAAATTGTAGGCCAAATTATTTCAAAACATATCGCATTCATTTATCATAGTTCAATTACTATAGCCATTTAATTCCAACTATAATAATTATTGCGAATAATTACATAGCCTATTTGATAAATACTGAACCTAATAGATTCCCAAGTATTTATGCAAATTAAACTATTAGATATAAATGATTAATAAGAATTAACTAGAACAGTACCCAAGTAACAATAGGTTCTATAACCAAGGCGTTTTATCACCAAAGAGTGATATAGTAGGCCTTTAACAGTAACCATTGTGACTGTATGTACTATAAACGTTTATAACAAAGCATTTTGGTTCTATAAGATTAAAGAGCATTTAAGTTCTATTATTTAGCTCTTAGAACGCTTACAGGGCCATTCAAAAGAATCTTTAAAGTGTTGCACTGTAATAGAAATGAGAAAAACGATTTTGGTACTATTTAGTACTATAGACAACCTTACTGACACTTTTATGTATCTATTTTGCTCTAATAATGCGTCAAAATAATTTTTACAGTACTAGGACTGTAGCAGTATCGAAAACACTATTACAGGATCAATTTGCACTATAAAAGTACCATACACAACCATTACGTATTACAGGATCAATTTGCACTATAAAAGTAACTTACACAACCATTACGTAACCGTTTAGCTTCATAAAAGCTCCCTCAACATCGCTAAGGGGCTAGTTCTGTAAAAATCATGAAAACTCTTCTATAGTACTAAATAGTACCATAGCGACTCCTGGCGCAATTGCTAAATACTTAAATTCAAATAGCTCTTAAAGTGAGTTGGTGTTACTGAAACGAGACTAAAGCGTGACTTATAAACACTAAAATTCATCATTAATGGACTAATTGGACCTTTAATGGCTTTTCAGTAACAATTACATCACTAGTATTTCTTAATGTCGATTGTGTTCTGGTAAAGTTTTAAGTAAAGGTTTGATAATGGATTTAAGATCGCTGCGTCAGTATAATGAGAATGGTAGTTATAAAAAAAAGGTAAAGAATCGATATACACAAGCATTCAAACAGGCAAGGCAGGCTCATGCTCAAAATGTAAATACTGGTCAAGCGGGTCCAGAAAATATAGCACATGGTTCTGCACAAAATATCTGTTTTAAATCACAACAGGGCTGTAGTATTAATGTTCCTTTTGCTCAAGGTTGTAATAAGGATGAAGAATACAGTGAGAGCACCTGTCTTCAAAGTTCCCAAACAGCGGAATGTTCAGAGGAGGAGAGCAATGACCAATTATACAGTGACCTAAGAAGATGGTGCGTCACTTACAGTATACCAACTGCAATCCCAAATTATGCCCTAGTGTGTATTTAATGCAACTCCATGCAAAGAAATTTATTTTAACTACACTGTTTTATATTTGGAAAAGGACCCCTAATTGGAAAATATGGCCGCTATTTTCTGCCGCGATAGCACATTAGTAGCACAGCTGGAGCCAATGTGTACTATAGGATCCGTATTCGGGACAAGTCCTTATTTTATTAATTAAAATTTAATTAAAACACGAAAATAATGAGGGCGCATTGTCAAATTCGAAATCAGCATAATGATTTTAACGATACAATTATTTTCGCAAGTGCAAGTTATGGCAGTTATGGCAGAGTTGCATGTCTTTTTTATTACAATGATACGTTAGGCAACATGGCAAATGACATGAGTCTTAAAACTTATCTTGAGGAACACGACTGACACAACACAAACAAAAAATTATGAATAATATAAGTGTCAAGAAAGATCTCTGAAATCGTTAACAGTGCAAAATAGCACTTTAAACATGTTTTAGTTACTTTTATAGTGCAAATTCGTGACATTATTGCACTTGTGGCACTATTTTAGTACTAAAAAGCGTTTCACTACACTTTTACATCTCAACTATCGAGCTGATTTATCACCGTGAGAGCCTTTATGTAATGTTTATAGAATAAATTAGTGATAAAACTCCGGCCTATTTGGGGTTTTGTAAACGTTTACAACACCATTATAGTACTATTGTTTTGTTATTGTGGAGCTTTTTAGCACGCTCCAAAACGTTCTCAGGTCTTTTATAGTACCAATTTTTGTTACTTGGGTAACTAGTAACTAATGGTTAGGTAATTTAAATCAATTGGTTTTAAGTTATATATTTTTATAAATAAATGTTTATATATAAAAGTATGATATTTGTATACAAAAAGGCTGATTTACATCGATCCAACCTGATTCAACGTCTCTGGATTGAAAAATTGAATCGCACTCTATTCTGATGCCTGCCGAGGTCGCGAGACTATCTCATCAGGTAACTGTGGCCCTGGAACGTAAAGGGCTATTGAAGGATCACCGTGAATATTAGTCAGTACGAGTCTGACAGTCCCTCCCGTCCCACCCTGGGCGGGAGGACTCATTTGATGATTTTACCACGATAAAAAAAAACCCTATTTTGATCCAGCGCTGGATACTGGATTTAATCATGTTTAAGTAAATAAATCCTGTGCCAATCCAGCGTTGGAATTTAGTGAGACCGGATCCAGCTACAGGATCAATGTAAATCCAGCCAGTTATGACGACCAGTTGCAGACACTCGGCCCTAAAGCTTACTTGCTTACTATTATAACCAGCCTTAGGATGCCTGTTCTCAGGAGAGAAGCGAGGCTGCGGAGCGGAGAAACGGAGAAATATTAAGCAATAGGATTGTATTAAATCTCCGCTCCTCTTCAATGCAATGGTGCAATCCTATTGGTTAGTATTTCTGCGTTTTTCCGCTCGTCCCGCTTCTATGGACAGGCAACCTTACCGTGTATTATATTTATATGAATCGGCATCTTTCTTTGGGCTTAAATATTTTTTCTTAATTCAAGATAAACATCTTTTAAAAATTTCACAGAAAAAATATTTTTATTTTATTTTTACCGCACAGCGGGTGTCATCCAGTGCTTTTGAAAATACACTCGCTGTAAGTGACTTAACTGTACTTTGAAACGTCACTGACATTTTTAATGATCTCTTAATTTTACTAACGAGAATGATTGGCTTGAGTTGGCCCTCTTTGTAACCGACTAGTCGACGCATCTTTACTAAATAGATACAATAGGTACAATCGCAAAAAAAAAACTTCCATGTCTGCCAGAACAAAATAAACTAAGACATTTAAAAAGCCCTTTTATATATATTTTTTCAAATATTGTACCTAACCTATATCGATAAATATAATTTATTACTACTTATTTCGAAGCCAGTTCAAAAAAATAACGTTTATTTTTTTCCGTTTTGCTCTCGTTGATTCTACTTTGCTCCTCTGAGACTTTCATGAAAAACTATCTTCAGAAGCTCCAGATAATAACAGTCGATATGAAAAGCTGCTTTATTAAACATTAAAATTTATAATATTATATTATGTCATTATTATAATTTTACAGAAATATAATAATTCTATAATAATCATCTAAGCTTGCTGCATATTTTCTTATCAAATACGTTATTTATATGAGTTCATTAATGTAATAATCTTTAAACGCAATCCATTATATATCCCGTAAGTAACATGGTACGGAAATTAGTTAAAATATTTCAATTTATTTAATTATAAACGGCAACAAATGCAATTAAGTTTTAATAATATCGTAATTGTTTGAAGCGAAAATATATTTTAATTAATAAATATATTTATAAATTTTCAGGAAAACGATAACAATACATATAAAATATAATTGCAAAAATATAGTTAACGGTTTTATCAATAATTTATATTAAAAGCTTATATTTTCCTCATTATTACTCTAACAAAATATGGAATTCCCTAATTTTGTTTGTCACATAAAATTAGATTTGTGCAAAATAATCATTTGTAATTATATATTATTATTATAATGACGTTATTAGGTAAATTACTACCTACGTAGTTGCTACATATTTGTAAAGTAGGCACTTCAAATTGCTTGGTTAAGTAAGGTTTATAGGCTTGTCATTTTTCCTTCAAAATAATATAGGTAATTTAAGTGTTCAATAATCACCAAATTACAGGAAATTTACAGGAAACTATGTGATATTAGGTGAAGTTTATTAGGTATTTTCAGAACATGATAATTAAGAAGGCATTTTTGTGATTAATTAGAAAATAATAATTGCAATAAAAATGTATGACATAATACCTACATCGTTTTTACTTGAAATAAATTCGGCTATGTGGCGAATATAAAAAACAGTTCAATAGTGTTAAAATTGGAATAATGTTAAGCATTATTTAAATACAAAATAACAAAAAAGTAGAAAAAACGTATTATAAAAAAATCATCCCGAAGATCATAAATTAAACTGAAAACCGAACCGGAACAACAACAACAAATCAACCCATAGAGTCTGTACCTAAACCCATACATAAAAGAAATATTTAGATCAAGACTACGTCATCGCACTAAATCTTTGATCACCATCATCAGGATCAAAACTAACACAAAATATAATAATAAGCCTATAACGGACCCGGTGCATACACATACACTTATCTTAAGGATTTACCAAACCAAAAATAAATAAAATAATCCACAATACGGGTCCAATGTGTAAACATACAAATTAAAGAAATTTTCGGGTCAATAAAATTTGGTATATCGTACCAATCACGCCACATCATTCCCAAACCACTGCAACTCCTGTACGCCAGAATCAACAGTAGCAACCACCAGAAAAGTGCCCAAGCAATGAAGCTTAGCGAAGTCCCGGAGAATGAATTTAACTGTCATGGACCCGCAAAAAAAATGTAGAGTTGTGGAAAATGTTTATGACAGTAACACATAAAAATATATAGCTAACCTGTTAAAGGTCCAACGGGGAAATGTGACTGAAACAGGGGTCCGAAGGAGGGCACCACTGGCGGAGGGCCCGGCCACGCCAACCCGTACGCCGCCGCCGCCAGGGCGCTGAACGGCGTCGGTCGCACCAGCCGCGCCTTCTCCGACGGGGGCCTCTCCTCGTCCTCACTCGGCAGACCATTCTGCAAGTCCTCCACGTCTACTATCGAATCTTCCTGATTCACCGAATCTTCATATTCATCTTCAGAAGACGTAACAGTCGCTGAGACATTTAAATTCAAGGGAGGCGTCTGAGACGACGGTCTAGGAGACACCGACTTGCCGCCGGGTAACTCAGGCTGCGCAGAAGGTGACTGCCTCAATGGAGACTCGGGAATCGTCCTGTGATGCCTGATCATCTCCGCCGTCTCGTCTACTTGACTCGCCTTCGTATCCGCCAAAATCGATGCCACACTGAAACTGATTCTCGAAGCCTTAGGTGGTTCGGTCGCTTCAGCAGGGCTGCTCGGGTACCTCGAAACACTCTGTATCGCCATGTTCACTTCCTTGTCCTCGTAGCTTTGATTCTTTAACATTGAACGCTGGTCAGTTCCATTTAGCACAGCCGGTTCACACTGGGGCGCGATCGACGGATCGTGTACGCATGCGGGCGCAGTCGGAGGTTGACTGGCGCTGTGTGGAGCGCGGCGCCGGGGCCCGGGCCGCGAGGCGTGGCCCGGGCCCCGCCCCGGCCCGCCGGTCCGCCCCGACCCGCGATTGATCCGCGCGGGCGTCGGGGGGAGCGATTTAGCACGCTCTTATCTCGTTAGTCTCCTTTGTGATACTCGATTTTTTTTGTAGGAATCAAAACATAATTACCTTTTGTAGGGGTTCGCGCGTTTTGATCGCACACTTTATGCTCGCCACCAGAGGTATAAAGTATAAAAATATAATGAGCAGTCGTGAATGCCGCTTGTTAAATCCTTTTGAGCGTTCTCTGCTGGTCCCTTTGTGGGATTAGCGCGGAGGGGGCATTTGGTTTGATGAATTCTGCTGCGTCCGTGTTTACGGATCCGTTTCAAATTAGCGCAAATGATTTACAACGACGCTGCTCACTGTTATTTATATTTTGATTTATATAACTTTTATAGTAAGAATGTCTTTGAAATATAAGTGCGTGCCTACCTCGGCAAAGACCTTTGATATGGTTGAGTGCCGATGAAAATACCTTAATATTGCGATCGTCATTAAGTGTCATGCTATTAACAGCAGTGTAGTTCGTTTAGATAGGCATTCGTATAATAAAAAAAAAATCAAACACAATCGGGTCAGA
Organism: Agrotis clavis; assembly: GCA_954870645.1. Lineage (NCBI taxonomy): Eukaryota > Metazoa > Arthropoda > Insecta > Lepidoptera > Noctuidae > Agrotis > Agrotis clavis. The sequence continues at coordinate 8,110,832 of OX940940.1, forward strand.
TCACTGGATAATTTTTAGATGGTTTCTTAAACTCAGTTCAACGCCTAAGCGCCTCGGTTTCATTTATACCTCCAGTTTTTAGTGCATTTATGAACATTTACATTTAATTCATTATAATGTATAAATAATTATTATTTAAATACCCTATTCAATAAATAATTCAGTGAAGTTCTACACTTGAAATCCTTCACATTCCTGATTTTAGGTTCTTATTAGGACTAGCTGTGCCCGCGACTTCGTACGCGTGGATATCGGAACTCAACATTACCTATATTTTTTTATTAAAATGAAGGGTTTTCCTGAAATAAAAGTAGCATTACGCCTTATTAAATCAGCTACCTCCTAATAGAAGTCCCGTCAAAATCGGCCCCAGCCATTTCAGAATCTGGGCCGATTTTGAAATCAGGAATTTCGGGAATTGCCCGGAAAACATCAACACACTATATAGGTACGAACAAAATAAGTGATAAGTCGAAGTGAACACGCAATAAGTATGTAGGTAATTATGAGCGATAAGTATTCCCTTAATTGGCAGAAGGTCACTAGTATAATATGTGTAGTGGAAGAGGAAGAATATTGAAAGGAAGCTAATACATAAAATATTTTATATTGACGTGATCAAAACTGAACGCATTCAGGCGAATTTACAGCATAAATTAATTACTTTATGGAGTCCGTCAGTTAGAGGTTTAATCATAATCATAATCAGCTTAAAGGTTCCCACTGCTAAACCAAAGATCTTCACTTTAGTAAAGGGAGCGGACAGGGTCGTACTCTTTCGCAATGGCACACTGAGCACTTGCCCAGAGCCTCGCTATCTGCATGGCCCCAAGTTTCTCCGAACATCATTGCATCTGCTATCAATTAAAATTTACCCTAATAGGGTAAACTATTTTAGTTTATCCAGCTCGTCGTAAGGGGCTAATCAAATTCTTGAGCTCACTTCGCTCGCTTTTGCAGCTTTTCTACCTATAAGTTGACGTTGAAGTAAGGTGAGGTGGGCCCATTGTCCTAAAGTGCCCGGGGCCTCTAATAGGTTGAATACGGCCCTGGGAGCGGATTGTTCAAAATAAAATAAAGACTAGAATTTTTACAGTAAAAGATACAGGAATATCGTTAACAAGCTGAAACATCAGATATATCTGTCACATCAAACACAACCATTTAATCCGTTAAACAAAATCTTCCTAAACAGATCAACTCAATCAAAATTAGATAAGGGTTGTTACTTAAAAATAAACACCAACTATCTTCACAGTCGGTTACCAACCGAACAGGAGGGTGACAGTTCTGTTCAACCCTCGGCTACCCTCGGTCATAAACGTCAAACCAGGGGTGATAACCCACATCTGCTATCCCTTTCATACACATGGGATACACTAAATAGGTATTTAGTATTCGGAAGGGGGAAATAGATAATTTTGTGGGGTGCGAACGAAAAAAATTGTCTAGTGTTTCTTCTTTTGCAGTTACTTACACTCTTATAATGAAAGGAACAAAGTTGTTTTTTGTTTGTTTTGGTTGTCAGGGTTTCTGGTTAATGTGGGGAACAGTTTTCCTTATTGAATGCGTGTGATATAAATATAAATGTTATTAATTATGATTGGCTTCATTGATTTTGGCTTAGACTGTGTTTGTATTGAGTTAGGGTCGGATTGGGGATGATACGGTTATTATTGCTTTGGGAACTAGCTGCTTCTTGAAACTGTTTGGTTTATGGTTTGGTGATGATAGTCTGGTACTTCGGATTTCATAAAGATCTAGATAAATTCGAAACTTTTTGCCTGTCTACGATAACTTTCAACAGGATTGCCATAGGTTTTCGGGAACTTCATGTGGTTAGAAAATTCCACAAAAGAGAAGTAATACCTACCTGCATATATGTAGTTTAAAACCTAAATTAATTCTTAAGATATTTTTTATCCCAACATTACGATAATAATTTGGTATAATTTTCAAAAATAAAGGACAATTCCCATAATAACTATATTTTGGCCTTGAGATACGAGCGAAACCGCAGGCAAAACCTAAATAAATAAATAAATAAATATACAGATTGAATCTCTATATTATGCACACTGCACCGTACAAATTACAGGTATTTCCAATGCACAATATCTTTAAATAACCCTGTTACAATGGGCTGTCAACATTTTTTTTTTAATTAGACGATATGTTCGCATTTCACCACTATATTTCGCCTGATGGTAAGAGAAGATGTGGTCGACGGTGAAGCACGCTTGCCTAGAAGTAACCTGTTCACTCTTGACTTGAAGACCCCAAGGTTATAGCTGTCGGGAAATACAGATGCCGGCAGGGTATTCCACTCCTTAGCTGGGCGCACTATAAAAGTATCTTATCGCTAAAAGCGATATTTTTAAGACAATCTTTTCTTGTTTAGCTAGAAATCATTTCCATATGACAAAATTGTTCTAAAACCTATTTTGCTTCAACAAGATTTTCTTAAATCACACAAAAGAAACCATTAAGTTAATGATGGTTCTAAAATAAACATCCCAAACTGAAACATGTTCTAATTAAGGCTGCATATTCTGAAAGTTGGCAACGACGCAAAAAGCTGTCTAATAATTACAAGTTTTAATTAATTTGGCAAATTTTCTGTATGAAAACAAGAAATATCTCTCTGTAGTGCACTAAAAAAATGATATAGGAATGCAACTAAAACACTGAATTTGATGTTGTAACCGTTTCCGGTGTATAAAAGGCATTTGGAAGGCTTCCAGATGCTTTTTCTACATCTAAAACTATATATTCGGTGTTACGATATTAATTATTGCATTCCCTTATCAATTTTTTAGTGCACTACAGAGCCATATTTCTTATTTTCATACAGTAACAATGCTAAATTAATTAAAACTTGTTAATATTTGACAACCATTTGCGACGTTGCCAGCTTTCGGAATATACGCTCTTAAAGCCAAAATTAGCGAGTTTTGTTAATGACATGACACATTTCAGCTCACATGTTGCCGTTGTTGCCATACAAATGATGTGGCATTCTGAACGTGCCCGCAAATAAGGCTGGGTCTCATACAAATATGTATGGAATTCAGGATTTTGATTTAGGTGCCGATGCAAAAAGTTTGGCCAAAATTTTTTGGGAAATTCATGGGAATTTAGAAGAGAATTTGTTTTATTTTTAGAGTTGCCTTAAAATTTTAAAGGCATTGTAGACAAAATTTAATAAATAAGTAAGTGAGTAGTATTGCTAGAATTTGCAAAATATTTCATTTTCTAAATGGTAAACGTGGTACCTAAGCCGTCAAAGCCTGGCTTTGACGTTTTATAAAGGGTTTAGGTACACCTGTAATGGAGAAGAAAAGGATTTGAACTCCAAGAACTCTTATTGATCTAATTCTCAATACCTTAATACCTACCTGCGTTTCTGTTCCCAAACGCAAACAACCACTAATCTCTTCAAATATAGAGTGAACAGGCTTCTTCTGGGTAAGCTCGCTCCATCGTAGACTTAGTCTCATTCACCTTTGACCTGGACTAGAGTCAAGACCAAAGCACCTCAAATAATAAAAAAAAAACAGAGACTTTTCTGAAAAAAAAAATGCTGGTAAAATACTTGTTTTGAACCCATTTCTAAACTTATAACTATTTACATTAAACTAAACGCAATATTTCTTGTTACCATATCTATCATTATTAAGTATTTGCTATTAAAACAGTGGTAATATATGGCCGGTCTCGTAAAAATATCAACCGAACCATTTACCCGTTTGAACGAGTAAATTAAAATAGATTTATAAATCACGCTGTAGCTACCGTGCGGCGTAGGCGACGGTCATAGATTAAAGTAATGTTGTAGATGTGGCAGACAATGGTACCTATAGTTTGTTTTTTAATCTCGTAGACCAAATTGACAAATGATAACATCAAAACTGACGTAAATACTATTGAAATTTATGTCAGTTTGCCATTTGCACCTGTCAATTCAGTCTACGAGATTAAAAAACGAACGGAAAACATATGGAAACATTACGTTGGAAATCATGACAGTTCTCCATCATTCTTTGAAATCAGATTTGTGTAAGTATTTTTTTTTTTTTGAAAAATTTTAGAAAGTAATACATGGAATTTGATACGCACATTAGCACACGCCTGAAACTGTTGGACAGTGGAATAAAAACAACGGTAAGGAAGAACAAAAGATAACAACATTATTGAGAAATTTACTTTTTAAATTTGATGTAAGTAGTGAAATTAACTTTTTTTTATACATAATGACAACAACACCATTTTAACAAAGTCACGACAACGCATCAAAACGCTCTTTTAAAAACTAGCGATTTTTTAGATAGTGTATCCTTTGCTGCAGCCAAAATTATAAAATAACAGTAAATTAAATGTCAGTCAAAGTCAGTGTAACTATTCTAAAGCAGATTTTACTACACCTACTTAACTGTGATTTTTTTCTTTCACCTTGAAGGATGATGCGATCAAAATATTTGATAGTTGCAATTTTTTTAGAACATTGCCCAATATTTTCAGTTTCTCCTGTATCGTGGGTGCATTTTCAAACATTAATAAAACTCATAAATGAAAATCTCATCTCTTCCCTTATTTATCTATGGTCAATCGTTGATGAACGCGCATGCCCACAGCATAATGAGGCTTGTGAAACTAGGAACACGTCAATTAGCAGACATTTTGCCCGTTTATGTTTTTTGCCGCCAAAAAAATATGATTTATGGTCAAACCGTGGAATATGACACTCGTTATGGCCGTTACAAATTGTCTATGGGTTTTAGTTATGACTGTTAAGGATGGAATTAGTCGATTTATGGGTTTTTCTACGTTCGAAATAGGGTTTGAATTAAGTATTTTGTCAAGACTTGAATCTAAAGATTTGGGCAAAATTGAACCAAAATAAAGACGCCTATTACTCTTTAAAAATTAATTTAAATTATTTTTAAGTTTTTGTGAAATAATAATTTAAATATTAAATCAGAGACGAAATCAATGTTGATCAACGTTTCTCTTATTAATTTTCTGTTAAAATTCATTTTAAAAACATAATCGTCGTCATCTGCTTAGCATTTTCGCGACTATGATGTAAAATTAATCAATTAAGTAATTATCATTTTTGATGAATAATCAAAAATGATAATTTCTTAATTCAAATGAATACTAAATCATATATTGAGTCTTAAGTTAAATCTTAAATACATTTTCCCACATGTTTTATTAATAGAAAACCACCTTTCTTTTATAAAATATCAAGAAAACGTAACACTCTTAAAATCTTGTGTCTTTCTCATAATTACCTTTTAACTATAGGATAAAATCAGTAAAACTAGTCCTTTTACAACTCTATCAACATAATTATACCATTAGCTCGAATATCGAGAATCGACTCAGACGGAGAAATCTTGCGGTATCGATATCATTTAGACCCTGCACCCATATGTGTATACTTCACTAGTAATTAAGTCACATTGTCAAGCTACAAAACCATTTGCGGCTGATATTAAATCCTTTTCATGAAATAGAACCTTATTGAGGGTAGAATAAGGAGTGTGTGGATTTTTTGGCAGCACAGTTAACGTAGTAAAATGATGTCTCCCGCTTAATTTACTCCGGAAAGGAAATATTTTAGTTCAAAATTCTATTTTGACATTCGTGTTAATCGTCCGCAGGTGTGTACCGGTATTTCTGGTATGTGCCATTGATACTTTAGCCACCGAGGCATTCATCATTTTTGTATAATTTTGAACCATATTTAACTCGGCTTTGACTAACGAATTGGGTAAATTGGATCCCTTGGCTCATATTGCTAATGATTCAATTTGTTCATTTTTAGTTGCTGTTTCCGTTCAGTAATAAATCTATCAGTTTTGATCTGCTGTTTTAATTTTCGAAAGACGACGACGGCTTAGAAAAGAACAAATAAAATTTGCCATGTCTTAAACACCCAATTTCGCAAAACAAGCGAATTTGAAAACAAAAACCGTATTCGACTACAACAATCGACTAATTACGGCGATCCTTCATCATGTCAACGTCCGCCATATTGGTAGCCATTAAAAAAGTGTTGCCGTCACTGCGCAGGCGTGGTTCGACAAAAAGCACCTATTTGTTCGATTTTCAAACGGAATTTTAATCGACGCGAGATAAAACTTTTTGCGCGGCTACTGGCCGGTTGTCCTTAAAATATTCCGCGAAAGCCCTTTATCGTTCCAATTAAAATTTCGAACGCAAAATGGCTTCTTTCGTCCGCCATTTTGAGGTTCTGGAAAAAATTGGAGCGCTTTTGTGGTAGCTGCATAATAGAACCAAGGGTTGATAGTTTATGACGTAGGTATCTAGTCTAGCCCCCTAGTAATTCTGTTGCAAGATACATCTACGTTGCCAGATATATTGCTAGATACCTATATGCATACTATCTATGCATTCTATGTAAATTTCGTAACTATTCTGATCAAGGTTTACATTTCCTAAATCTTTTATGCAAGTTGCATTCGTGTATGTTTAGGTTTCTGTGTTTTTAAAAACTTATGAATTCCTGTCGATAAAGTTTCGATTAAATAGTAAAATACAGCATTTTTTTAAAATTAGATAATGATGATTGATGACTGTGGACTTAATAAGGTGTTCCTTAGGTACCTACCACCTAAACCATGTGTGTGCAGTTCAGATCAGTAAGACATGATCAATAGCATCAACTTGTCTTCGGCAACTGCTGGGTATACATAGGCTTCTCCCAATATACGCTTCTCAGTCCGGTCCTGAGCTTTCTTTATGCAGTTTCTGCCTGCCTTTCACAGGTGATCGTTCCACCTGGCAACTGGCGCCCTACACAGCGTTTGCCTAGCCGCAAACTTCACGCAAGGACACGTTTGCCAACCCAAGGATTGTCGGTGTTACGAGAGATGTGGCCAGTGTAAATCATAATCAGGTGGCGTACCAGTTCCAATGTGGGAAAGAGACAAAGCTATACAAGTCGTCTAGCATCATCTCGTTCCCTCACTGTAACTAATCTGGCTTTAAGACGTCATGGTAGACCACCACAAAATACTACAAAACAAAATTCTAATTTAACACATATCTCTTTTTTCACAATTATCAAATAGGTCATCCAAACATTTTACATACTCAAATTATTTTCAGTATTTCCATTTTGATATCTCTAACAATAAGCAACACAGCCTTTAGTAAGTTCTACTACCAACATAACAACACAAAAGAGTACCAACATAAAGATATCATTAAAATCTCCTTTTCCATGTCTACTCCACAAAAGTTTCTGCTTGTTACGACAGTATTTCTACAAAGCTTTTGTATAAACTCTGAAATAGAGGCATTATATACGTTATGTTGGTACTTAGTTTTCTATGTATGCCTTCTTCATTCATAATAAGATCAAAGGAAAGGAATAATAATAGGTTTTAATGTAGTTTCGACTTCGTTTGATTTGCTTTGCTTTTATAAGGTTAAATGCTTGTATCTTCTTATTAGGTACTTTGAAACTTTAGATTGGAACGAACAAGAAAAAAATTAGGGTTGATTATGACAACAAGACCTTTTTTTATCCCACCCAGGGCTGGGCAGGAGGGACTGTCAGACTTGTACTGATTAAAATCCACTATGTCCTTCAATAGCCCTTTACCAAAGTTCCCGGGGTCACAGTAATTCGTTAGCCCCACGACCAAGAAGTCTGACCTAGGAGTATCATATTCCGCTACATGTATGTATTTAATTGGATTCTGGAGATCAGATTCGCAGTTCATCATCATCAGCCGGAAGACATCCACTGCTGAACACAGGGCTCCTTAGACCACTATGCCGAACGACAATTCGCCACTTGCATCCAACTATGATTCTTACTACATTCGCAGATAATTCGCAATTGAATGAACAAAATGCAATACTAGATATTGCAGTTTCCCCATTACCAATCCATTCATTGTGTCCAAGAGCCAGTGGCATAGTTTTATGAACTAGCAAAACTTTAATGGTCTTTTACTTCAATGCCCATGCAAGTCGGTGCCCACAAAGGTTTGGAGGCGTGTCGGTGATTCATTAGAAACAAATTCGTGTATTGTGCCCATTATACCGCCAGGGATCGCCGCTCTGTCTCGGATATTTGAGCCGAATAGCCACTTGAGTTTTGTTCGGATAGTATATGTTAAGAAAGCAGATACATTTCTGTGTTCTTAGATGATGTGAGGCTGTAGCTTGTTGCGTTGCTTGTAGTAAATAATATCTAATGTGGCAGTAAAAGGGAAATAAATTCGTCAGTGCATGTTTATCTGCTAATTGATTTTATTAAAATATGATTGTTGGACATAAAGGTAACAATTTATTTAAGACAAAGTTTCATAAACAAGTAAATACAGGTTCACTATTTAGATCCATATACTTAATATTGATATAGTAAAAGTTGTGGAAAAACCTGTAAAACGTAGAACATCCAAATGATCTTTTAATATATAATATTTTTTACAGTGACTATACTAATAGACGGAAATGTTTTGAGAGCTTCTGCAATCCTTGCATATACTACACAAAGTCTAAAGGCGATCAGTGCAAGCCACCACATGGCGCCAACTTCACGGTGCAAATGAATTATGACAGAAAATAGTCCCAATTCACGATATTTCACGCCCCCACAAAGACCATCACTTAATGACTACTGAAAGTGGCCTTTTGTGAGAAACAGATGACTTTGTGATGCATTCAAACTGCACTGCTTTGTTACGTGAAGAATTATTTAAATGGCGAATCGAATTTTAAATTTTGTTTCGATGTTCAAGTGTTTTGTTTTTTTTTTTAAAGGTGCTTGGTATTAGAAACTTTATCATGGGAAAGTGATCTAACTAAGAGTAGATAATGATAATGGAAAAATATCTACCTAATAATTTGACCTGTTTCCATCCAAAACCATTAATATAACAATCGCTATTAATATTTCACGCTTTTAAAGCTTAGTCAGGAATAAAAACAGACAAAATGTTCGTCAAAATTGTGGTTATTAAACTAATTTTATTAAATCAGAAATTCAGTTACAATTTCCTTCAATAAAAATAATGTCCTTTTAATATCAGAAGAAGTATACCTTATTTAAAAACACCCAGCTACTTAACATTTTTTTAAACTACCAACCTCCAAACGCCAGCTGGCACTCAAACCGTAATAATATCAATCCTATTGCTTTACACGATTTATGTCAAAGATGCCATTCAAGTGACCACAATACTGTTTTGGTGGTACTCAAAGGTGGTCCTATTGTCCATCCTTGCTGTAGACCCGGCAAAGAATGGATCTGCAATAGAAGTCGAATTAGCTATCTTTGTTCGGACGCAGGTGATGGTTTGCGCAAGGCACGGGACATTATTTTGATTTGTTGGGATTTTTAATGACCTTTAATGTTTTTGGGGTGATGGTCCTTGACTTGGAGATTTCTGGGTAACGGTGAGAGTGATCTTATGTTGTAAACCGTTTTGATTATCATTCATCGGCTTCTGTTTGTCGACTGATTCTGTTTTCTACATACCTATCAGACAGTTATTCAGTCACAAACCTTTCTTTTACTACTGACGGTGCTTATGCCAGTAAGTTCAGTACTTTTACCGTCACCTTCCTAATAATCTTCATCTTCTCTCTCTTGGTATACAGCTTACTGAATACACAACATGTCATTCATCTTTTTCTCTCAACTATAATGTCTTATAAAGCAGTACATTCATAACTATTGTAATAACACTATCTTCACTTACATACTTCTATCACATATATGTATAACTAGCTGTTGCCAGCGGCTTCACCCGCTACAACTCGAAAATTATCCCAAGGGAACATAAAATCGGGATAAAAACTATCCTATGTGTTAATCCAGGTTATAAACTATCTGTATACCAAATTTTAGCCAAATCCGTTCAGTGGTTTTTGCGTGAAAGAGTAACAAACATCCATACATCCATACTTACAAACTTTCGCCTTTATAATAGTAGTAGGATTACTTCTATCACCTTTTTTAATTCTGTCCCATTCCTAAATTCTCCACTCACCCACCGCAGCTGACTAAAGGCCCCAAAGCAATAATCCACAATCAGTAACCACCTCTTAGATAAACAAACATCAAAAACAAAGATCATTGAAGATGCATGCGCTGCGCGGGCGCCGGCCGGCAAACAAGCGGCGTGTCTTTGTGCGCAGACGCCGCGACAGACCACTGTCACTACTCTAAACACATCGGCTTTTTTTGTAAGTAGTAAGAGCTTATGGAAAGTGTTTATTTGATGTAGGTTCGGGAGATGTATGTGGTATTATTTTTGCAAGGATTAAGTTGTTCTTATACTTGAGTATACTTAAGGTTGGGAATGTCTGAATTTATGAAAAGTTTGGGAGCTTACCAATTTTTTCTTTAATTGTAAAAGTCTGATTTGCTAAAGAAGTTAGAAGTAGTTTCTGTATTTTTATAGCATTTAACCCACAATTCGCCAAATTATATTTAAATCTACGTCATCAACCAACATGATTGTCAACAGAACAGTCATCTTATTAACTGCATCTTCTTTCTCATCATCAATTAATTTACCCATCGCTATACCTTTGTCTTTAACTAGCTTAGTTTAAAAAGCTTTGTTTTCCTCAAGATTACTCGTATCTCCGAATCATATAACAGCTTCATCTGTAGAAGCTATACCATCCTACAAATTCATTGACACTTGTGTATCGGCTGCAATACCGATATCGGTTATTAGTAAGCTATTCCTCGCATATAGGATAGAACCTATAACTGTTCTACGTTTAGGTGTATGTGTATGAAAGGCGGGACCGATACCAGACTGTCTCTTGTAAGCGATTTGTCGTAGCACCCTAGGAATAGGTTAGTTAGGGCTGCAAATTGTCTTACAGCGTTGAGATGGACTATAGCTTGTATTCTAGTAAGCTGAAAGTGGTTCCAAATGTAGATTTTGGCAGCGAGACCAGAAACGCGTTCAAAATTGCTGTATTCAGGTAATGAAAACTTCAAGAGTTAATCTGGGAATGAAGCAGTATCAAGAACAAGCATTTTCTTTAACGTTTTATTTTACAAAAAAATGCACCATATAAGATAAGCGATGTGATTGGCATCAAGATTCTTCAAGCTTGTTTGTGACTGTTACTGATTAAACATTCCATATTGTTTGATAGATGTAAGTTCGAAAATATAGAAGAGAAAGATGGAAAGAGAGATTTCAACACGATTCTATGTCGATGTTTCACCAGTGCGAAAGAAAACTAACGCGAAATGCGTTTTCTGCGCCTTTTTAAGTACAAACTTACAGAAAATTCACAAAAGACAAAAAAAGCACAAGCGAAGCGACATAACAAGACAAACTACTACTTAACCCTCAAACTGACTCGCCGGTCATTCATGCACGACGTTTCATTTGCCTCCGTTGACGCTACCGCACAAAACGACCAGACGAGGGAATAATTAAAGAAATCCGTGTGGTATTTAATTGATGACAAATATTGATCGTCACGGCAATTAGCTGGAGGGAGACACCGTGACCCGACGACGCCGGCGATCGAGCAAGTGACTGACCGACAGAGGTTGCGATGACTTTGGACTTGACCAACAAACTGATTTTAGTGTGGCGGTTGAGGGTTGACATTGATTGACTGATGCTTGATTCTTAAATTCTTAAATAAAAATACTCAAAAAGAATTGACATAGACGTACACTACCATGTTGTATTATTTTAGACTGGTTGCTAACTGATGGTAAAGGCAAAGAATAACCTGACAAACTTATAAGCGATTGAACTGTGTTGCAAGTAATTAGTGCCTTGTTAATTACGTAGGGTTGAAACAGTCAAGTCCTTTTTTAATTGGTAAAATCATCAAATGAGTCCTCTCGCCCTGGGTGGATCGAAAGTGACTGTCAGACTCGTACTGACTAATAAGGCCCTTCGTACACAAGGCGACTCAAGTTTCCGATACCTTACGACTTCGGTATCCAAGCGGCTATCGCAATACAAACCCATAGAGGTTCGAACACAAGCACGCGTCAATGAATACCAAAATCGTAAGGTATCGGAGACTTGTGTCGCCTAGTGTACGAAGGGGCTAAATACACCGTAATCCTTCACGTTCCAAGGTCACGGTTTCCTTTTTGGGTAGATCGGCGACTCCGGCGAATAAGTTTTTTCCCTGTCTCCGGTCCTTTAGCAAATATTTTTCAACTAAAATTTTTGCTTAATAAGAATTTAACAGCTAGAAATAAAAATACAATGCTAATTGACAAGGAGCATGCAACTCTGAATACAGTCTCAATAAATATTATTCGTACATAAAATACAATTAATTATTTAGTAAAATTAAGCTATCAATTAGAGTTAACCAATATGAATTATTTAATAAACGTTTCAATTTCAATAATATTTCGTTAATATTCATGAGGTGCATGAATCAATAATAAAATTCAATTAGAGAAGTTGAGTTATGTTAGAATTATAACCAAACGATCGATTTGTCTAATAAGTATTTTTGCAGTATTTTTATAACTAAGGGCTGATTTTTCAATAGTCAGATAACGTTTATCTGAGGAATAAAAATGGCGGTTTGACAGCTTATCTATAGAAAATATGCCAAACCGCTATTCTTTAGTTATCTGACTATTAAAAAATCAGCCTTTAGTCAAATTAACATCATTATATATTATAATATTATTTATGTAGGCACTACGTACAAGCTACTAGAAAAAGCACTGCAAGGATAACACAGAAAAGAAAAAGTTCTCTGTCCACAGTATTAGTAGTCATAGTATGTAGTATTTTCGCCTAATGAGTGAACTATGCGATCAATTAGACAAACTTAATAGCCATGTCGAACCATTATTAATAAAATAAACCCTTTTAACGTGTATGTACTTATTGTTATTATTTTATTTACTGTTGTACGGATATTTTCTTAGAAAGACGGGACAAAATTATCCTGTTTTGGAGTGGCGTCTATTTTAATAAATGCCGTTATTAATTTCGTTTTTCTAATAAATTTTTTGACCTAGACAAATTAGTAGATTTTTGCAAAAATATTTACTGATTAAGGCCATTTACCAGCTTCATAAACATTTTATTTTAGGAATCTAACCGTATAGTTCGGTACCGCCCCCGAAATGGGCGCGACAAGTAAACCTACGCTGGCTCAATAGTGGGTCCAAAAGGGGCAGACGTTGTAGTCATACGACATCCTCATTATAAATTAAAAAAATATAATATTCCCTGCGTAAAATCCTATGAGTGCGCATTAATTAAGAATGTTCAATTAAAACCTGATTTATTCCCGAAATTAAAACTTCTACATTTAGCGCTTATTTTCTTAATTTACCGTAACAAAATCCAAAAGTGTAAATACGATCTTCGCCATTTTGATAGCTGTGCTGGATAGGGCTAAAAATCATAAAAACGTGGTTTTCGGACATCCAACGGATCATTATAGTAGGAATGAATAACTTCTCATTTAGTATTGTAACGAATTCATACATCATTCAACATAAATTAGCAGTGGTAATGAAGAATTTGATATCTGAACTCGAACTTTCGCGCCACTTTTGTTTGTTTACATTTTTATTTTTCACTTTGATCACATACGCGCGCTTATACTCAATAACTATTAAGATATATATCATGCCAAATGTTATAAATAACGTAAAAAAGTACAGATCTTGGCGTAATTCTCTAATAAAGGGCCAATAACACGTATTTTTCATTACCACTACTCAATTTGTGTTCGTAAACGACAACCATGTTTATTTTTTTTAATCGTAATGATGTGTGAAAGCGAGTATTCTAATCGATTCCATAATTGATTTTTTGTCAACTCGAGAGAAAAAAATAAGGAAACTAGGAAATCGATTAATAAAAATTAAAATAAATTTGTTTTAAGCTTAGAATACAATTATTATCTATTATAATATTGTTTAAAGCTTTTATAATAATATTACGTACATTGTCATTCCCAAAAAACAATAATAGACAAAGGAACAATGTCAGTAATCAATGTTTGAATGCGCGGCAATTATTTAATTCTAAAATTTTGAATTAGGAATGCGCTCGCTGTGGTACTCGCTATTCAAAATATGTAATAACATTTTAATTTATTAGCTAATTTTTACTGTACATTTTATTTTGTACAATAATATAATTTTTAAGGTTGAATGAATATAGAATGCCTTGGATCTTGATAGGCTTTTTATAAATGAGTTTGTTTCTTACCAAATAAAAGTTTTTTTTCTTTATCGTGGTAATCTATAACAATATCGTGGTAATCGTGGTAATAAAAATCATCAAATGAGTCCTCCCACCCCTTACTGTCAGACTTGTACTGACTCAAATCCACGGTGTCCTTCAATAGCCCTTTATGTTCCGGGGTCACGGTAATGAAATAACTCCCGCGACCCCGTAAGGCTTTGGCCCTCTAAATCATTATGCTGACGCTCTTTGAGGCGCGTGTGGAACACGACGCGCTGTCGACCCGGGCATGGTCCATGGTCCATGGTCGGGCATGGTGGCATGCCCGTGCCTACGGTGGCCGGAGGTCGTCTGCCGACTTCCGACGACGCGGGCGTCTACCACTGCGGTTGGGGTTGAGGGAGGACGCTGGCCTCTCCCTCTCGCGGCTCCAAATAAAAGATAGCCCAATAAATTATTTTATTGTACAAAATTGTTTCGTGAGATTGGTTTGGTCATGTAAGTATTACACTTCAGAAATCGAGCTTTTGAATTAAAAAAAGAAAATGCTAGGTATATTTTTACACTATTCGATGTCGCTGTTAAGGATCAAATTCGGTGAAGTAATGATAATTTGGTAAAATATGAACTAATATACAAACAATAATTTAGTCATTGTACAGCAGATCAAAATCAAAATTCGCGCAAACTCACTTAAAGTTCGAATTTCAAAAAATTATTTAATGTATAATTGCACCGCGAAGTGATAATAAAAATTTGAAATGAGAACAGTATGTTGTAAACATGTAGCGAAATTTTATTTAATGGAATATGATTCCATCCCTCGTAAAAATCGAATTATTAAAAAAAAATCCTTATACCTCAAGTTTGTCGCATGTTACTACTTCACAGAATATTGATAGTTTGATTGCTGAATTTATATTTCAAAAATTTAATTTTTATGGTGTTATTTAATTTTTTTCAAATCGACTTCGACACTTCCTTCAGGGTTTTTCGCTATTTCTCATAGTTCAAAATTTAGCCATCCACGCCCCGTTGGAAATTCTAATTGTTTATTACTGCAAGGAATCATTTAGAAGTACTCCCATCTCTCAGCATTAGATCCGAACCCGTTGTTTGTCTTTTCACGTATTTTAGATCCGTTGTAAAAAGATAAATTTAAATTAATTAACGAAAACACAAAATGGGTATAGGTAAAACCTTATGATTGAATTTAAGTTTAGAAGACACACATGTTTAGCCTCCAATGAAACACCGATATTTATTACTATATAAAACATAAAATTAAATAAATTATTGCGTAAACGACAATACTTGAAATATTACAACATGATTCAGATTTAGTTTCATAGACTTATTGCATGGACTGAGCTTTCTATAGTCAAATAAGCGGATAAATCAGTCCATGCTCTATGCCTTGTTTTACTTTTTTTTCCATGTTCGATTATGTTGCGAGTATCGATTAGGCTGAATGAACGTTTTTAATCGTCTTGTGAACATTGGGTTTACGGTCAGCACTAAAAAGAGTCATGTTGCAACATAGTTTTTGCTAATTTTAATCCAGACTTTGATCGTTATAATTTATGAAATTATGTATGAACACTAGCAAATCTAATAATGTATATAGTAAGTTATTTTATTTATTTCACTGTGTAACCATTATTATCATGTGATAAGCTTGTTTATGTACAGACGCCAGCAGGTCAACCTACCCGAATATGTCAGATTTTACCAATCAAACATTAACCTTCTACTCTTGTGATAAGGTTAAAATTCCATTAAATAAATCTGACAGGTTGTGGTAGCTTCATGTGCTGGCGTCTGTACATATTTTTCTGCACATCTAAATTACCTAGTTTTTGGAACGGTGTAGCATTTTGTATGTTACACACATTTTACAACAGAATGAGGCAGTTTTATTGACCTCAACATGTTCTTAGAGATATTGCTCACAAACTTATCGCATGAAATAGCTGTAGTAACATATTTTTGATCAAAAATTGGATGCTGAAAGTTGACAAAAAATCTTGTGTAATAGCTCAAATTTCTAATCACCCGGTCGACTCAGCTGATGTGTCATGTGTCAAAATGTTGTCGTGCAGAGTGGCTAATGCGGTCTCTCTGACAGTGGCATAATAATATGGGCTTATAGCAAGTGACATAAATTTTTATTATTAAATAATGACGATGATCAATTTTAACGGCGTGGTTGACGCAGTGGATTAGCGAATGACTGCTAGGCTGCGTGTTCCGGGTTCTGTTTATTTTCCAATGAAAGCTGTTTCGCGTGGTTTCAATCCCGCTGCTCGACTACAACTGGACATAGCGCGATGTTATATAGCTATACAGGGTATATTTTTATTAATGAGCAATATTTTAAACTTGGGCATTACTAACGATACTAATCGTTATACAGAACTCAAAAACATTATTAATGCAAGCATCTTCGCTAAATATTATTTGATGTTTGTTTACTTTTCGTTCCGCGCGCCGTCTAATGCGCTTTAAAATTTTGATACTTTAAGACTTTTGGGGTTAATGATTTATTTTTTATTACTTTTAGTGCTTATTTGCAATAATAAGCCTTTGCTATGTGACATACTACATTTTTAAAGGTGTCCATAATTGCATAAATTAAGTATATTTTAGATTTGCGATTTATTAGCCGTAACGCAATCAGTAACGTGAGTAGAGCCTTAGATTAAAATATTGCCCATGATTTCGATTTCACCCTGTATAACATCGCGCTATGTACAGGATAGGCCCTATAGCAGGGGTGTCAAACTCAATTTTGCAGAGGGCCATATTTTAGATTAAGAATGTGTAGGCGGGCCAGGTTCAAATTAAAAAACTAAAACATACTGAATTATTTTAACACCGGATTTATTTAGTATACAGATAAGTAGTTGTTACAAATCATACCAAAAGTAAGAAACAGGGTAATTATTTTGAGCTCGAGGATCCGGATACCTGACTTATCTTTGTTTTTGACTATCTCATTGATGTCAGGCATCATATTCGTGGTAATTATTTTAAGAATTGATTGGAGATGTTCATTCGATTTCTAACTTTTAAGTGAAGCGCGCGCATTTTTAAACCTGCGTAGAGGCATCGAGTGCAGTCTTAAATCTCTAAAAAACAATATTTATATAATCGTTATATATTGTGATCGCGGGCCGTATCGAAATGGCCCGAGGGCCGGATTCGGCCCGCCGTATTTTTGACATGACTGCCCTATAGCCTTCCTAGATAAAAGGCCTATCCAACACTAAAATGTTTTTTCAGTTCGAACCAGTAGTTCCAAACAAACTCTTCAGCTTCATAATATGGGTATAGATTCTATTGCTCTACCAATCGCGTCAACTTGACAGTAGGTCATAAAAGATGGGATAGAATTTTTTAATCATCGTTGCGTTTCCCAGTTAGACTCAACCCTTATCAAACTATTATAAACCCTCGTTCACAACAAACCTAGTCACCACGATAAAATAACGTCTGAATAAACATAATTTCTCGAAGCTAACGGTTAAACATGTCGGCAAACGTTGCAAGCTATACTCGCGATGTTGTAAACACTGGATCGATGGCGAGCCATATAATTATAACGTCATAAGGAACCTACGAGGGACGCGATTGATCACTTAATACAATCACCCATTACATACGGGTAAGGTTGGGGGTACACTGAGGGAAAGATGCTTTTGGGATTTTCTTCTTCATCTTTTGTTACGGCATGTGTTTTAAATCCAAAAAATCTAAAAGCAACGACGATATAATACTAGGCTCCTAATAACAGGCGACCAATGTCTGTCAACACATTAGGCAAAAAAGTCCTATATTCGTCTCATTTCGACCAATCCTGTGAGCCGTAAACATACGTTGAGACAGAACAGACCTTGAGTTAGCCAATCACAACACAGTACCCCGTCCCCCTCGCTTACGTAGTACCTCAGCGAGTTGGCAGAATAATTTTTGTTCCTTAGATTGTATATTACAGTATTGTAGAAATAAACCTTTCGAAAAAGCAATGTAATTTTATAGAAATTTATTTTATCCGACAAACGGAGGTGTTAAATCAGGGCGAAAGTGTCGGGACCTCAGAATTTAATTATTTATTTGGTTTTGAGAATGAAGACTCTGCTGAATATACCTCTTTTTTTTGGCCTTCGCTTCTCAACCAGGTTTTCCCCACATCTAATTTATATTACAATTACTGCTATGTCATAGACATTTTTTCAGTTGATTAATCCAAGGAGTATTATCATGGAATTTCGGTTGAAAATAAACACGACTTTATCAGTCTTACTACAAAAACTTAAACATCTGTTAAACACTTGTCTAAACAAAGTGTGATTGCAATACGAACCTTATTTCAACGTCATAATTTGAATTTTTTAGACAAATGTTCAACAGACGTTTAAATGTTTTTGTGATACGACGGTATTAGTCTAATTCCATCGCGTGATGTATGACTACACACTATTTTAATTAAATCTTAGTAAATTCTTAAACAATTATTCAATTTTAACCGCAAAAAACCGTAATCGACCATTTTATTCATAAAATGACTTCATTTTTAGCGCATGATTTGCTATTTTTGTGTCAAGATTTTCCTTAAACTCGTCACTATTTTAGTATTTCGATTGTTATATTTCGTGTTAATTGTAGGTACGTGAATATATGTTTGTTACGCATCGTTTTTGTTTATAGATATTTACAAAGAAATGTTTATTTGCCTCAAAAATAATTATTCATATTTTGACTTTCAGATCATATTTATATTGTCATCATGTAGTTTTGTGGTGTAATCTGAATAACCAAGTCTTAACTTGCTTTTGAACTGTACATAAATTCTAACACAAAGCTCATCTCTCTTTATAAAAAAACAATAGTAAATAATGTTTGATTTTTTTACATTTTTTACTTTATTTATTTAAGAAATAGCAGTAAACTTACAATTTTATACAATACGAATAAAAAATTTCGTTTAATTCCGATCACATGCCGCATGCTGCCGACAAACTGTCCTGCAGTTTGGCAGAAGATATGTATTTTACAAACTGTGTACAAATGTTGAATGAATAAATAAAAAAAATAAAAAAAACATCTTAATACTAGTATAAAAGTAGATGTGATCAGAATTTATTTACTATAATTTTTTGGTAGGTTTTCTGTTTTTTTTACTGATACTGATACTCCTAGCCTACATCATCCCACTGCTGGGCAAAGGTCTCTCCCCATGACTTCCAATTTTATGATCCAGGGCCAAAGTGGACCACTGGTCATCGGTTTTATCAAGCTCGTCCCGCCATCTTCTACGAGGTCTGCCGCGACGCCTTCTGGCTGTGTCAGGGCTCCACAAAGGTTTTTTTTTACTTTATCAAAACACTAACGACTTGTAAAAGACTGTACCACCCGCACACTATTTTTGAATTTTGGTATGTTTAGCTATGAACTTTCCAAAGTAAATAAATAACTAAGTCATCTACCAGGGTTCGAAGTTATCATCAATTTATAGATGATACCTAATTATAATAATAACAAAGAAATTAAAAACCTTGATAAATTCAAAACTCAACATACCACCATTGTGCCACCTCCCTTAGCTCCACACATGACACGGTCCCTTCAGCGCAAATTGCTCATCAATGCTGGCGTGTCGAATTTTATGTTGTCTAACAACCTGCAATGAGCTGGAAAATGAACTATCTACTAGATATAGCGAAGCACAGTGTTGATACTGTATTTTATACATTATGAACACGTGAGGAAAGAATTGTGGATTTTACCAGGATAAAAAAAGAAAAAATGTAAAACATCGTGCCTGTTTTCACGAGATTTCCGACACGGACTATCAGTATGGGTAGCTTGCCGTCCGATCAAGGTCTAAGCCAGATACGACGCGACGGCGTGTTATGTTCCACACACGCTTCAAGAAGCTGTGGGCAAAATAATGGGGTTCTAGGGTTAAAGGCCTGTGGGGCCATTGGGACTGTTTTAAAAGGGCACCCTGGAACTAGACGGGAGAACTCATTTGATGATTTTTCAGGAAAAGAAAAGTGTAAGGCAGTATAATGGGGCTGTCTAAACAGGGTACCGTGGCCCTGTTACACAAAGAACAGGGACAGTAGTTTTTATTTATGTATTTATTTAGAAAGAAAGAAAAGAAAGAAAGAAAGAAATAATATTTATTGGTACAAACGCAGGGCATAACACAATGAGATAATTTAAACAGAACAAGTGATAAAAAAAACAATAAAATAAAAAATAACCTAAAACTATATGGTACAAATATTTGTTTGCCCCGCGGCTGCTCCAAACAGGCCCAGTTCAGCATAAATGTCAGGCAACTAAGTGCCTGACGCTGGTTTTCAACTGGACCTGGTTGAGAGGTGTGTACGTCGAACCAGTTATGTGTGATTGTGTGTATACTAATACTTATATAGTTATGTAAAAATATATAATACTATGTGTCACAGTTGAGAAATAATAAATATAATTTAATCATAAATAAATCCATAGTGAGTTTATAATACAAATAATAAGTAGGTACCAACAAAAAAAAATATTTCGCGCGTGCGATGCCGGTGCTTATCTAATTGTTATCAGTGCAATTACCCTCGGACATTATTATTATATTTAGGTACTACGTCTGACAGTGTCTACCACCACCACGAGTGGGAAGAGAAAATACTCAGAATAAAAGAGATATTATTGATGGCAAGGTACCTAAGTAGGTACTTTTATTTGAATGGAATGGAATGTCATTAATACGAGTAATGACATCATTATGCAGAGTTAGGTTTAGACACACCCTCTTATATGAGTAAGGCAAAATACTATTGTTTACTTATTACTTACTTAGATAGGTATTTTTCCTCTTTTACTAATTCCATTATGTTATTGCATTATTAGTTATTTTATTTGTTTATTTAATACACTTTTAAAAGGAATGTCTCACAAAAACATTTATAAATATAAAAAATAATAGTGTACCAGTTTCGGGAACAGGGTCCGGTCAAGCGGTGGTCAGGGCTCTTGAGTGAGAATCCTCTTCACAATATGCGCCGTGTTCTGAAGTATTGCTAATTTATTAATAAACCTAATAGTTTATTAGTAGAATACTTCATTAATTAGTGGAAGTAAGGTTTATGCTATGACGTCTTTAGTTCAATTTCTAGGACGAGAAAAGCGTTCAGGATTTTCTATTAGGAACTTTTTAAATACAAGCTTGGAGGATATTTTTAGTCTCACAGTGCTTAGTTGATGGCAATAGGCTCGTCCCCTTCTAGATGGTCATCATCATGACACCACAGACGTCCACTGCTGAACAAAGGCTTCCTCCTTATACCATCACCCCGAATGACAATCCGCTACTTGTATCCATCAGTTGCCCGAGACAGTTGTCGCTGGTCCACCTAATCGGAGGCCTAACTATGCTGGTTCGTTGGTACATTAATTAAAAAAAAAACTGGTTATGTCTTTTCCCATCCCAATTTTCCCGTCTGAATCGTAAACAAGACTTATCAAATCATTGGCTCATCAATCAATGCTTACCAAATTGTACTAACATCAACACTAATTAGCACAAACTTTCCTCAATTTCATTTCTTTCACACACCAATATAACAACCAAAGCACCAAGTGTGTGTTGGACCACTCATTATGAGGGGTTCCGTAGTTAAAAGTCATGAATACAAAAAATAATTTTAAAATTGTAGTTAAAAACGTTTAGGTTTGCGAGTGTGTGCCAATTTTGTATGAAATGGACTGCACATTTAAGTTTTTAATGTTTTTTTTTCCGTCTTAAGGCATTTCAAAAAATAGGAATTATTCTCGCGCGAGCCTCAAATATACAGCAAAATGAAGCATAAACGGTTGTATCTTTTAATTGCTTTGACTTTGATTTTTGACGTTCTCTCTACTTACCTCTACGCGTTCTTGAGAGAAAAGGTCATGACAGACGGACAACAAAGTGATCCTATAAGGGATCCGTTTTTATTTAACCCGTAACGAAGGTACGGTTTTTCTCAGGAACGGAACCCTAAAAACAATGGAAAATCAAGAATGACAGCTCCGAAGCCATTATACTGGATGCATCAGGCGCATGCTCTAATTTCCTTAATCGGTGCTAATGGTGGCAGTAAGGGAGCTCAGGACCTGCACGATGGAAGTAGCAACTTGCCACTTATGACACTTAACACCTGCGCCGGTGGGAAATATTGTCTTCACATCGATTTATAGACAAAGGGACGAGTATTGAGAGGTGGTCTTTGTGTGCCTATATCATATTAGTACTGGGCTGTTGGGACATGACGGTATTGTTATTCAGCCGTTTGAAAATTATGTGTTTTAATGAGTTTGCTTTTTGCTCCAATCTAGCCCTCATAATCTTCCTGCACTTATTCCATTTTACTTGGGATTGGTGCGTTTCTTCCATTCTCTCCTGTCAGACGTTTGTTTAATGCAAGATTTTGTGAATTATTAAAATATTTGCAGCTATCTGAACAATAATTCTGCATAGTTTCTGGAAAATGCTTGTATACTGTTGTGAGTTTTAAAAACTTGACTATGATGTTGCTTCATAAATGAAGGTGTGCTTAATATCGTGTCCTACTTGCCCTTGATGAACACTTCTGAAGGTGGCAATCTGGTAGCCCACTTCTGGGCCTAAACAATTAAGATTGCCGGTAGGTTAAAAGTTAATACTGTATTAAGTTTGAGAAAGGCTTCCATACTTTAGTCTAGTGATAAGAACAGCTAAAAATGCTTAGTCAACTTCGCAATGATGGCGTACTCATTGAGGATCCCTTTGCAAGGGAAAAAAGTATCGCTTTTAAGTCCATCCAGTAAGAATAATCTAATTAAAATACTTACCGATGATGAAGATTTTGGCTTTTAAGAAAAGTTAAAAATATATAAACAGACTAGGGGAGTAAATAATGTAGATTATGGTTAAACCCATAAGAATACTCTTTCAGAAAAAGTTCAACGTGTTTACACAAACATAACGGACAAGGGTCCTTTAGTTAAACATACATTTTCACGTAATATTGTGGGAAAGCTGCAGGGAAACAACGGAAGAAACTAGTAGAGGCCGCTAATGTTGCAGTGCCACACTACCGCAGCCGCTGGGCACACATCCTATGCCGACGTAATAGAGAGCTTCCTATTGGGAGGTAAGGTGGAGTCTATAATGCAGGTTTTATTATGATCATTGACTATGATAGTGATGCATGGTCGCGGGACTAACGAATTACCGTGACCCCGGAACGTAAAGAGCTATTGAAGGACACCGTGGATTTTAGTCAGTACGAGTCTGACAGTCCCTCCCGCCCTGCCCTGGGTGGGAGGACTCATTTAATGATTTTATAACACATTTGCTCGTAAATAGTTATTTATGATACTAGTGCGGTAAGTTGGTTTTTACAAACGAGTAGACGAATGTAAGCCCGAGCGAAGCCGAGGGCTTACCATAGTCACGAGTTTGTAAATACCAATTTCTGCACGTGTGTCATACAACGTTTTTCAACACATTTGCGAGAAAACAGTACAATATGTAAATAAACAAACTTTTTCATTTGACTATTTTTAACAGCAAATGAAAATAACCGTTTTCTGCAATTTGTGCCTCATTCAAAATATCAGGTGAACTAGATTGCATACTTATTAATATCAGATTCCTCGCTTGAACTCATAATATTATTTTGTTCATATAACAGTGGGAAAGTCGCAACAATTTTTGAAGTTTCTAATATGAAAATGGCGCCACATGCACGAGGTGAAAAATTGAACTACATCTTTCGTCTCATTTACTCTTTAGTATTAAAGTGAGATAACGTATTGAGCAAAAGCGCTTCCAAGGAGGTTCGACCAGTCAGGTTGTTTATTCTCATAATGTAAAACTCTTTGGTGGCATTCTTATTTTTTTTTAAATGGAAATTAAAAAAAAAAAACCGTAAAGAAAACGCACGGTGCTATACATACAACGGGGTGTGCCGTAAAATAGGTACTTAGGTGAGAGTACCTATTTTACCGCACGCTCCATTGTGTGGTGCGTAATTTTTAACTTTCGAACAATGTATACAGGCTTCGTAAATGCATTTTTCGAGCAAATGTGTTGAAAAGGTCTCTTACTGCACCTATTTCAGTATCGTAATGTATCTTATTACGCACTAGTGCGTAATGGTAAAGTAAAACGCACTAGTGCGGTAATGGTAAAGTAAATCGCACGGTTTATCAAGATGCTCCGTCTAAAACGAACGGTACTTTTTTAAATCTTAGCAAAGAGTTTTTATATCAGAAAAGCGGTCAACATTTTATTATTAAAATTAAATTTGGGAGATGAAATATAATAAATAAACATTTTATTCTTTAATTTAATTAATTTTGACAATTAATTACAACCATTTATCTGTAATAAAACCACAAAAGAATTAATTTACTTTATTAGTAATACTGGCTGTTTTTTGTGCCTTTGCCATAAACAAAAGATGCTGGTGCGCGCGCATCGCTAATTTGTGAAAAAGTAAAAATTATTCCGCTTGCTTTTCCTTTTCGATGTAATGATTTTATTTATTTACTCACAAATGTGTTATAAAACGTCGTATGACATACGTGCGGTTTGATAATTACAGCCTCTGCTTTCTTATAGCACTCGCCTTACGGCTTGTGCTACCAATATCGCCTCTGCTGTAATGATCAACTTACCGCACTTATATCATAATGTACTATTACCACGTAAGGAAATAATTTAAAACTATCATCATGCAGATTAAAGGTAAGCGTCCACAGGTCGGCATCGTACGTATCGGACGCATCGCATCAAACGGATTTCTGCATCGGTAGCGATCGGATTGCCGACGCGAGTATCAGCAATCGGTTTGCCGATGCCACCTTCATCGCGTCCACTGATCGGCATTCCGTATGACGTCATCGGTACGCATCGCGCATTGCATATGAGCCGTCCATACGATGCGGATCAGTGGACGCAGTTGTATGAGTTTTAATACAAGGCAAACTAAAATCCGTTACGTACGTACGATACGTCCGATACGTGCGATGCGTACCTGTGGACGCTTACCATAAAGAGAGAAAGCGCGCTATAAAAACGATTTTCACAAATAGTACAAAATACTAGTTAGTTAATTCATTTTAGGATGGTATTTAAAAGTACTTCAATTTATTCCCATTTCATTTACCTAATTTTGCCTGTGTTCCACCAAATATACTGAATGTGCACCAAAATATGTTCATTAAAATATGTCATAACGAGGTGTAATAAAAAAAAATCTACCTAAGCAGGGTCGACGAAGCCCCGCTTCGCGGGGCTTCTATTTCTGTGTACAAGGTTTAAAGGAACCTAACCAAACCGAACTTCGGGGTGTCCCTGAAATCTTGCTAAAGCGAGTTTTAGATTTGGTGACCATTTATCCATTTTGGTGTACAAAAAGAATTATTGATGCGCATTTAAATTTTAGCCTTTATTTTATGCCTCTACAAAAAAACCATAGGACAAAGAAATCGAATTCATAAGACCAAAAACATAAACCATTAAAAAACTAACCAATGAGCACTCTTCCCAAGTTCTCCAAACATGGCGGCAGCTACCGTGGGTACTACAGACCACAGCTACTACACAAGTGTAAACTTAAGGTAAATTACATTAGCAAATTGTGTAAACTAACGCCAAATGCTGTGAGAACGTTGTTGTATGGGAAATGAAGAGGTTCTGGGTTCGTGTTGTATCAAAGAAAGTTCATTTTGATTGGTTAGCAGGAAGTTTATGTTGTGCAAAGAAAATTGGTTATTGATTAAAGAGAAAATTATATAAACTAACATCATCATTCGCCTAGCCTTTTCCCAACTATATTGGAGTTGGCTTCCAGTAGTTGGAGAATACGACACCTCTTAGTAAGACTGGTTGCCGGATTTTCGGGCTTCTGACTAACTAAATGAACAGCAAACATTATTATGGCTGTACTCTCTAACAAAGCTCAACCCTTCAAAGCTCTCCTTAACTGGGTGTCACCACTGCGAGGATCGCCCGGAGGACACGGTGGAGCATAAGTTGCAGGTCTGGATCGCTTGGGCAAACCCCGTCGTGTCCTGACGGAGGCGATAGGCGGCGATTACTGGCGCCCCGCGTTTGTTGAGGCCATGCAAGATGGAATGGGAAGCAGTCACCTCCTTCTACGAAGCATTCATGGTAGTGAAGAAGGAGGCGGGGCGCGTGAGGGAGAGGAAAGTCTCCATCTCACGACCCAGCCACTGCGAGAGAGAATCACGCGGGCATACGGACGGCGATCATGGACCATGCCCGGGTCGACGGCGCGTCTTGTTCTACGCGCGGTACGGACAACGGACTACGCAAGTTGAAGTTAGATTGAGACCGTGAGAAATCCCTCCGCAAACGTTAACCGTGATTTCAGACCATCAACAAAGGTTAAAGTTTGCGGAGGGGTCTCAAATAAACCCAATATAAAAAATTCTCTTCTAAACCCTTAAAATTAAACGTTGACATTATAACCTACCAACTCACAAAAGATCTTCAACCAATTAGTACCAACACGTTGAGACCTATACTTTTAAGGCGCTTTGTGAATCTCGATCAGAATCTAGACTGCCATAACCCAGGTAGCATTTTTACGTTATTATGTCGTCAGTTTACGGTACTGCTCGACGTGAGAGACGTCATGTCTTGACGTCGGGGGGTCCCATCAGATGTCGTCAATTTGTCGCAGCCTCAAGACGTCAGTTTACAGACGTTACAGAGACGTCATATACTGAATTTATAGGGACGTTACTGGGCCGTACGTATTAGGGCAGCCACTGACGTTGGAGTGACATCATATACTGAATTCATAGGGACGTTACTGGGCCGTACATATTAGGGCAGCCAATGACGTGCAAAACCATGTATAAATCCGCAGGTCTCTTTGGAGTGGGTTGTTATTGGAACACTGTTAACACTGGTAACCTTGACTAGTCTTGTGTAGTTCGCGAACGAACTAGTTCGGAAGAACTGCTCCCACAGATGAACTAGTGAACTAGCTCCCACATTTTCCGCTCCGTAGTTCAGTAGTTCGGACAGAATGAAAGAGATCGACTGAACTAAGATCGTTGCACGGGAGCGGGACAGCACTACACTATAATACTCCCGTTCGCTCACCGATCATGCGCGCATCTCGTTCCATACACTTTACAGAAATTGTCGTATGCAGCAGGAACCGTATTAAAACGAGCAAACAAAGACAAACTAAATCTGAAATCTCTTTACGAGCGGACGATTTGATCGCTCTTGATCGGTCGGTCTCTAATACGAGCTAGGAACTAACGAACTAGAAGAACGAACTAGTTCGTTTAAGAGCGGAGAACTAGATTGAGCGCTCTCAGTAGTGAACTAGAATGCCCAAGACTAACCTTGACACTTCTATTCAATGTACCGATGCATTGCTCTCAATAACTTCTCAACAAAACAAAATTAATTCTTCAGACCTTATACTATCGGCGGTAACGAAACCATAGCGACTTCTATTTCGACTACAACGCCATCTATCGAGCTAGGCGGTACTATTTTTCGAAACTTTAAATAAATATTGATCGCTGTGATTCCGTTCTCGCTGTAACTTCTAGTAACTAATTGCTCTGCCGATTTTTATATTTTTATGTGTTATCTTATCCTTAAATACATAGTTTTGTTACCTTTTTCATTTTCAAACGTCATTATTTGATTGATTTGACATCAAATAATGTTGTTTAAAAAGGAAAAAGTTTTGGATTACGTAACAAAACCTACGTATTTAAGGATAAGAAATCACATAAAAAAATAAAAATCGGTTGAGCAATTTTTTACTAGAAGTTAGAGCGCGTTATGTAAAAAGTTAATTTGGAGTGACACTGAAATCGAAATTTTGTTGGATTTTTATACTTTCCTATTCTAACTAATACATTTAAACAAATACAAAAAGAATTTGAGGCTGAGGAATTTTTCACAGAGAGTTATAAGCAATTTTCATGTTAAGATAAAAAAACGGAACTTCTAGGCTAAAATTTTTTTGGATTATTGTGCATCTGTAATCTGTATCACCTACTCTCATCATATGCCAAATTTCAGCGCCGGAGGAATTTTTCGAAAGTCTTCATACAAAAAAATCCTCGTTGACTGGACTAATGTACCGGCTATACAAATCCTTGTTATAATGATTAGTATTTGCCCATAATATTCGCTATGTTGGTGGTCGACTTCACTCGTGGAATTATGTCAGTCAGATGCATTCCATAAACTGTTGTTTAACCAATCTTTAGCTCTTTGGGTCACTTTAGGACCAGATATGTCATACAACAGTCGTCAACCTGAGGGCAGATTTAGACTAATAAGGGACAGACTGTAAAATGACGTTGTTAGGAGGTATCATTTATGACCTATACAGTACGTACAGTACAGTACTATAATAGTACGTAAGTATGACGTACAATAATGACGTAACTGTGGTGACCCTAAATTGACTTAAGTAAGAATGTCGTCATTTTTTAGTCGCCGACGTCACTTGCTACCTGGGAAAGAAGGCGGGGGTCTACCTAAAGTGGTGGAGTGCTGAGTCAAAAGAGATAATTTGTGTAGTTATGTGCGGGGTGTCCTGGAGAGCTAATGAGTTATAATAAGAGCCACCCAGAGAGACGAGGCGATGTTGTTACGGGAATAAGGAGATGGCTTTTGTATTTATTGGAATAATTTGTTAAAACTTGAGTACTGTAACTTTATTCCCTCTAATGGTTAATACATGCCATGACAGCCTTTAATTAAGGCTACACTATAAAATGTATACATTCTCTTATCTTAATCATGTATTATGGTGTTTGCTTTGTTGGTTGCCTTAAATAAATAAATGATAAGAAACTCCGTAATCGTTTAATGGCTCTACGAAATTCAGATTTAAAAATAATTATGACTTTTTTTGGAGATTTCTGAATATTCTGAAATACCTATTTCGTTACACTCTAAAGAATGTTCATAATTATGTTTCATCTTAATATCAACATTCTATAGGGACTTTTTGATGTGTAACTGGGTAGGCTAGTTAAAATTATAATAATAGTGGACAATGTACTTCTGACTCACGACGAATAGTGTAGCGAAAAAAGAATGTCCATATCAACTTGTTAATCAGATTATGAAGTCTTTTTTCCCTCTCCCCAAAGAAGACTACTCCAAGGAAGATACAAAAATTAAACTCAGCTATCTGAACTGAAAACATATTAAGCCTACCCACAACTCCTTTACAATTCAAAACCGCAGTTCCTCAAAATATTCCACGTTGAACGACTAACATATTCCATACTAAACAACTCACAGAACCGATGTGTGCG
Organism: Agrotis clavis; assembly: GCA_954870645.1. Classification (NCBI taxonomy): domain Eukaryota; kingdom Metazoa; phylum Arthropoda; class Insecta; order Lepidoptera; family Noctuidae; genus Agrotis; species Agrotis clavis. Next base: position 8,140,414 of record OX940940.1, read on the forward strand.
AGCAACCAGCTCTTACGACTTCATTAGGGAGCGTCAAGCGACTAGTCACGACTGTGCCTAACCAAACCACTGTCTACCTTGCACTTGAAGTAAATTAAACTTTACTACTATAGAGATAGAGTTGGATTTACAACGGGTGAAGTATAGACTCTGTCTGGAAAACCACAAGGGATTTTAAACTGTGGAAGGGAAAGGATAAGGTGATGTTTACAGTGCGGGCAACAATAATGTATTTCGATCGTATTGAGATTCGAATGTAGGGAGATCGAATCGCTTCCCTGAGTTGCAAGTTCGAATATGTGCACGATAATTGTTTGGTTTTGTTGCAATGTGCTATGATAGGTTTAACTTTGAGGTGAAATCTGAGATATAAATGGATGTAGGAACTGTTTATCTTAGAGACAATGGTGTCTGCTAATCTAACCTTTGTTCTTTTCATTAATTCAGCCAATTTTGTCCCACTGCTCTTCAATGGCCTCCCATATCCTTCCAATCCTTTTCATGTATTGCTTTTTCTGGTCCGACTCATAGAAAGGAGTCCAGTTCGACAAACCAGGTTTAAATTATTCTGCTTCGGTTCTGACGCTCGTCTTCAGGATTTTATTTTTATAAGATACTTTTTGATAGGCGTAGCGAAAAAAACTTGTTGAAGATGGCAGGGCGAGCGAGGACGACGAGACAAAACAAATGACCAGTGGTCTTGACTTTGGCACTGCATCATGGAAGTAATGGGGAGAGGTCCAACCAGTAGAATAATGCAGGGTAGCAGTTCTTCATCATTAATTTGAATAAGGGACTTGACTCCATTACCCAACTGAAACAGATTCAGTCGTAATGACAACTTTATTTAAATACCCATAAATATATTTTTTTTATTTTTTTCCTTCTAGCCGCAGTAAAGGGTTCTCTAGTAATATACCTCTTCGAAAAATATACGTCACCTCCTACATAAGCCATCCTTATAGCTGAAAGCATCTGCCACTTGTATATTTTAAATTAAAGCCATTCAAAGCTAAAACAAAATATTCAATTTTATTTCAACCCTTTTGCTATTTATATACGATATTTCTATAAAATCCTTTAAGGCACTTAGCGCATTTAGTCGCACATACGCCCACATACTGTCTCTCCGTTGATAACTTAATAAGTGCTCGCTACGCTCGTAATTACTAATTAGAAAGACCTTTTAATTTGTTTACTTCTAAGGCCTTTATTTATCTTAGATGCTGAGAGCTCACGAAGTACTAATTTAAAGAGAATTGAGTTTATTTCTAGCAATGTTAGAGTAGGCGAACTTTTTCATCTTCTACAAAATTCTTAATAATAGTCTCGATTTTCTACTCTATCTTCAAAATTGATTCCTTTATTATAACATAAGTAGAGGATGAGATCACAACAACGCCGAATACACGACGCACACAAATAACACAACACACAGACGCCACATCGACACATTCAAAACGAATCACACAGAAGACGCCGCGTAGACGACACACGTACGCCGCGTAAACGATACACTACACGCCGCGTAGACGCTGCTTAGTTGCATGAGCGCAGCATACTCGTTCACAATGTACAGACGCCCCTTCTACCTACCCCAATGTGTCAAATTTCTTAATAGATTGAAGAAGAAAGTTCATGTTTAATTAGAAAAAAAATATTAGATTATTTATTAAAAGATTATAGATAGATTGGGGTAGATGAAGTAGGTACCTACTCGTCTGTAGTAAAAAAAAGGTAAAAAAAAAACTTTCTATGAAAACACTTAAAGTTGTCCCAAGTGATGTTGGCGCATTGTCGCAACGTAATAACTTAATAAGTGCCCTCTGGCGGCGGTAATTACAAATTAGATGAAGCGCGCGCCGGCACCCAACGCGCACAGATTGTTCTATAGATAGATGCAATTTATTCTGCAAAGTTTTACTTATACCGTGTTTTCCAACAATAGCACAGGAATCTGTAGTACCTACTATAATAACCAGTAACTGGATTATAAAAGTCAGAAAGGCAAAGTTTTGGTAGGTATATATTTTGGTACTTTGTTATGTAGGTAATCAGTAAACTTCATGAAAAATATGAACACTGAACACAACTTTATCAAGCCGAAGTCAAGCCAAAGCCAAGTTAAGGCCAAGTCACTAGCCGAAGTCTATGGAGCCCTGCTGCGCGGGGCTCCCATGCAGCTGCATTCGGTTGCAATGGAAGCCTTTCCTTGGTTACAAAAAGGGTAGGACTAGGATGATTTGTAACAATATTAACTATTATTTACTAATATAGACAAATAGGCTCATATTCAGAAATGACAGCAATTTGTTTTCAGCTGTGTCCCTAAATTAAGGTTTCTCATTACTAGAAAAAAAAAAAAAAACATACGAGTATATCGACATCATTTTTAATCATTAGAAAATTAAGACGCGCGATATGACCGCCACAGATGATCGTTTATGCTTAATCCAACTTAAATTATCTACTTACGTCTTCATTACAGAATAACCCGAGGTCCTAACCCTTGAATGCGCACGTTCAAGAGAAATCCTTAATGGGTTTAACGTTCCCCAGATGCGACTTATCGATCGGTTTACAAGTATACCTGTTAATCTGCGCGGTGTGCCGGGACACTATCAAGTAATTGTGTTTTCTTACTTCACTTCACGACTTCACCATAAAAGGGTTAAGTTAAAGTGGGTTTAGAGTTTTAAGTGGTAGTAATTAGGGATATTTCGTGTTATCGACAAATGTAGAAAACATGGTAACATTTTGCCCATGGTTATCATTTTGTAGATCTTTTTTTAATGCGTGGCGTATTAACAAAGGTGGTTAACAAAGGAGGTTGTCGACTTTTGTCAAAGAACAGGGTTTTTCTTAAGGAATAGGTTAGATTTAGTCATTACGAGTCTGACAATGCCTTTTAATCTGCCCAGGACGGAAGGAAGCATTTTGATGACTTTACAAACAAAAAAAAACCGTTTTAGAAGTCAGAGGCACTATCATGACTTTTCCCGTTTTTATGACGCATAGTAAACTGGATCTTTGACGTTAATTTGATCGAAAAACGAAGACTATGCAAATGATAGTGTTTAAATTGTATTCAATAGGTATTCATACTTTTAATGAAGCTTACTGCGGATCTAAAACAGCCACTTAACAATATTCCATGTGATTCATTTCGTGAATGAATAGCCATCACTGACGTTGCTGGCTTTTGTTAACGTGGTAAATTCATCAAATGAGTCCTTGTTTCCAGTCGAAGACACTCAGACATCCAGATCCAGACTCGTTCTGACTAAAATCAACGATATCCTTCAATAACCCTCTATGTTTTAGAGAGAAAGACAGTCCCGTGGCCCGGGAGGTTTTGGCCCTCTAAGAACCTGGCATGGTCCATGATCGGCCGGGAACTCACCCATTACTAAGAATATTGCTTAAAGTGACCGTTTTAGACCTCCTGAATACCCAAATATGTGTAGTTTAATTAAGGAAACAGCAGTTAATTAAATTGTTATGTTCAAATACTTAATAGCGATAGACCATTCTAAGTAGTGGTTACAAAATGGGAAGATTAACAAAAATATTATTCAATTTATTCTTGAGTATTACCTAATACGGTACTATCAGACGTGTGTCATAATTTTAGGTATGACTTTCAATAAATTTTAATGAGGTTTTTTGACCACAGACGTGACAAATGTCACGTAGGCTTGTGAACTAATTTTGATAGAAGCTCGAAGAAGCACCGGAGAGCTAAGCACCTTCGTACACAACGCGACGCAAGTCTCCGATATCTTACGACTTTGATATCCAGGCGACTAAAGTCTCATTTAGACGGAGCAAGAATTCGCATGCGAGTTTCATTACATTGCGGTATTTGTTTGATCAACTGAATTCGTTGTTCCTATAAAGTCCGCAATGTAACTGAGTGTGAATGAGGATGAAATGTATGTGAAATGTAAATGAGGCTTAACGCAATACTAATCCATAGACGTTCGTTATCAGGCACGCGTTAATGGGCACCGAAGTTGTAAGGTATCGGAGACTTTTTTTTAAGTGATAAAATCATCAAATGAGTCCTCCCCCACCCAGGGCAGGGCGGGAGGGACTGTCAAACTCATACTGACTAAAATCCACGGTGTCTTCAATAGCCTTCTAAGTTCCAGGATCACGGTTACCTGATGAGATAGTTCCACGATCCTGGCACTCGGCAGGCATGTAATAGCTCCTTGAATTATTATGAGTCGAGCTATACGATAACCAACAAATGCTTGCACTGACTGGACAGATCCACTCAAACAAGGTGGTTGTTTCTTTAAAAGACCATCTCAGACACCTGCAATCTGCATGGTTCTCATATGATATTGCCAATACAAAAACACAGACGTGGTAGTCCTTTTTTTTGTATCGTGGTAAAATCATCATGTGAGTCCGGACCCACGGCAGGGCGAGAGGTAGGTACTCTCCGACTTAGCCCCTTTGTACACTAGGCGACGCAAGTCTCCGATACCTTACGATTTTGGTATTCATTGACGCGTCCTTGTGTTCGAACTTCTATGGGTTTGTATTGCGATAGCCGCTTGGATACCGAAGTCGTAAGGTATCGGAAACTTGAGTCGCCTTGTGTACGAAGGGCCTAAACTAACTAAAATCCATAGTGTCCTTCAATAGTCCTTTACGTTCCAGGGTCACGGTAATTCGGTAAATCCCGCGACCAGACGTGGTAGTGCTTAGTATAATAGTTATAAAAACTGAACATTAGTAGGTGTGGTCATATCAAGCAAATAGTATTTAGATAATTGATTGAACAAGTAACAGGCAAGGTTCCTCACGACATGACTTGTGACGTCATAATGACTATTTATTTAATAATCATTAAGTTATTGATGTAATACGTGATGACACTTGAATAATCGAAAGGTCATTAATTTTTTGGCATCGGACGTGACGAGAGTAATGGGTGACTCGCCGACCAATCATGGACCATGCCGGGTCGAGAGCGTATAGTATTCCACGCGCGCCTACACATAGAAGGCCAAAGAATGCCGAGGTCGCGGGACTGTCTTATTAGGAAACCGTGACCCCGGAACGTTAGGGGCTATTGAAAACCTTTTTGAAATCTATGTTAGTTGGTGCTCGCCAGTCAGTCAAACCCTCAAATGATACGTGATACCTGATTTGTTCGAGGTTCTTTCCAGGGTTTGTAGAATCCGTGCATAAAATTCTTTTAATTAATTTTGATAAGTATGAACTAGGGAATTACCAAACACATAATTGGAAGAGCGCCTGAAAAACAAATTACATCATTTAAGTATTGAAAATCGCCTTTTTAGGAAGGAAGAGATAAGCGTCTTAGGAAACTGAAGTTATAAACAGTAGTGACCCAAATAAAATAAAGGTCATTTTCCTGCTTATTTTTTTCCTTAAGTCCCAATCAAAGAAAACAAATTGAGCAAGTCGCAATTTGAATAACTTCGCACTTCAAGTTGTTCCAATAAAATTCCACATGCTAAACGTGGCCGCTATTTTTTAGGATGACGTCACTTACCTACACATACACACACGCACACAAATACACTCATTGACACAACAAATCACACTCGCTAAAAACTAACACCTATACAGGGTGTGGCGGCAAGATGTGGTCATATAGATACAATTGTATGGTACAGTACCATCAAATTGAACAACTTTTTACATACTGTAGGTGCGGGCTTGCAGATGGCGAGTAATGGGTATCTCACCGTCTGATCAAGCTCCAGGCCGACGGCATGTCATTTTCCACAAACGCTTTAACGATTTTCCAGCAAATGGAATGCCTTTCAGAGGCGTAGAAATGTCGCAAAAGGCAATTGAAAAAAAAGAGTGGTTTTCAATTACTTAAGTCTGATAGTTCATTCTACTCCAGACATAGCTGAAAAATCCATTTGATGATTTTCCAACCAAAAAATTTTAGAGCTACAACATCATCGCTATCGCAAAAAAATAATCAGTTGAATATAGGCGGTACGTGGCGGTACTGTTTTTACAGAGAAAGTTTTTCAATTTGATGGTCTTTGTAATTCTCTTCAGTATGCTCCACACTTTTTGATTCACGCTGTATTTAGATTTTGATCATCAATGACCACGCATGATTAATCATATCACTCATCAAAACGAATTATAAAATCTTTTCCTGTACAGATAAAGATGAAATTCCATTGTAATAATGAGCTAAATTAATATTTACAAATTAAAATGTTACGCCAACGTAAAAAGTCCACAATTATCGCTTTAGCGTTAAAATACTTATTACTAAGTGTAATTCTGAGAATATCTTGTAATGGAAACCGCAAATAAAGTAAGTAATATTTCTAAATAACAATATTATTTATTCTTTTATTCCATAATTCCATTATAATGGTGTCATTTTCTAGCTAATTAATCGTGTTGTGATTTAAATGACGCAATTATTTACAATAATTAATGCATATGTTATCTACTATGTTACGTCTGTGAGACGCTCCATTCATTCAATATTACCTTATATAATATGACCTTAGGTTAAACATATAATAAATTATATATTAATTATTACCTATTCACTGTTGTTGGGTATGCTATAAACTTGGAACTTTGCGGTCACGGTGCGGAAAAGTGGGACAAGTGACCCTACCTATGGACAAAGTCAATGGCAAGAAACCTATAGAATGAGTTGAATAAAATCCCATTTAATAAATGTGAGGATTAAAAAAATGGTAATAGATAAGTACTTAATATTTTCCACACACGTTCTAAAAGACCAAATGTTTCAGAACACAAAAATCTTCTGACTATCGTCCGGTCGCGAAATAGGAGGAATTTCGTACATTGACCTGTTATTTTGATATTTGCCTCTGTCACTCCCGCGTAAATATAATAGGTCAATGTACGAAATTCCTCCTGTTTTGTGACCGGACTTTAGCACTGATTGAGATATACCGACTAGCACTGGGCTACTCGACACTTGGCTAGTGTCGAGTAGCCCAGCATTATAGTGAAGCAGAGAGTCTGCAGTGGGCTGGTCAAGTCTGCAGCAAAACCAACGAAAAGTGGAGTAGGAAGGTTCTCGAATGGAGACCGCGTGTAGATAAACGTAGGGCCGGGACGCCCCTCTGCAAAAGGAACCGATGACCTGAAGAAGGTAGCTGCCAGTGGCTGGACGAAAAAAGCGGGAGATCGTGCGCTGTGGCGCTCCCTGGAAGAGGCCTATGTCCAGCAGTGGACTGCAATAGGCTGAAATGATGATGAGAGCAGACAGAGACTGAGCAGTCTTGAACCTATTGAAGGATCTGCAATCTAGGCCAATGGGGCCACATTGCCTCTTTATTTTGGGTTCAAAAACCCTTATAATATTTGTCGTCTCGTTCTATGTGGAGAGTGTCAGACTTCGTTCACCAGATGTCCTGATCTTTCACCTGCCCTTCGCTTTCCGCAATGCCTATTTAAGACAGCTCCGCTAACCCTACCTCCCATATCCCCTACGGCTACGTAACTATCGACTTAGAAAACTTAAAGGAACACGTAAGTATATAGAATGGGAGACCAAGCGTAGCGAGCTCAAAAATTGTATGACCCTAAGGGCCTGTTCCATTTCCGCATCCATCCGCTGCCAAGAATGTGGCTGGCAGCGGATGGATGCGAACTGCCCAGGACCGGTAGGGTTGGCGCGCTTTGGGGGAGGCGTACGTTCAGCAGTGGACGGCAATAGGCTGATAATATAAAGGGCCTGCTCTGGCATTAGGCTGATTAAAAGTGTAGAGAAATCCAACCATGTGCTTCTTTATTTACATTTTCCAACAATGTTCTACCTACCTTATATTATCGTTTTAACAAGAAACGCTTAACAAAACCCACAATCATCCATCTTGGTCTTGGGACACAGTTTTCAATTAGCAAAGTGTTAATGTAAGCTCTCGCCGCCATGTTGTTTCTGTCAAACAATGCAAACTGACTTAACATGAGTGAAGTTGAGGAAATATTAATTGTTTGCTGAGATCTTACGTCATTATTTGTCGAAGTTTTAATCTTTAGAAAGTTTGTGTGTTAATATAGGTATCAAGATACTGTTTTGATATTTAGGATTTTCAACTCATTCATGAATCTGTTCAGAAATTATTAGAAACAAACTTTTGCCCGCGGTTTCTCTCGCCCCCCTTTCCCCATATTTCTTTACGTTCAAGTTTTATGGAAAAAGAAGGTGCATATGACCGTTTCCAGGATCCTATTTTCTCTGTACCAAAATTTTGATAAGAAATCGTAACAAAGTAACTTTCGCTTAAAGAACATTTGTTGGTAGGTTGTTATTTTCAACCAGTTTTATACTTGAAATTTCAAAAATAGTCGAAGTGTAGGACTTACCACTGTATCCAATACCACAAACGTAGTTAAGAACGTTCAATATTTCTTAAAGTATCCGTCAAAATTGTTCAACAGGTGACGTATCCTTAAAGAAATCCGTAAACGACGCGGTAGTCCAGTTCAAAAGGACCAAAAAGAAAGAAAAACGAACCGCATTCGATATTCAAAGTTCATTAATACAGCGTCAACAAAAGGCCGCTAATGCTCGGCACACGTCCACAGACGGCAGCTAAAAAAGAAATTATTCTTAATTCAAAATAAATATCCCGCATTCGATTACGAAAAAGGTACGTCCATCGTCAGTCACAATGGGATCGGCTTCACGAGAGGCCGCGCGCCGTCTCGACCAGTCATTTAAAATATATTGAGCTGAGCGACAAAGGAGCGATTGTCCTGCAAAGCTATAAACCCGACGTTTTTCTACGGTGAATTAGTTGAGATTATGTTCGAATAGGGACTAATAAATCTTTGGTAGAAGCAAAGCTTGAGTGTCCATTGATTTCTTGAGAGTAGGCGTGATTGTCGATGGTAATCTTCATAAATTTTACGAGGGAAATCGATAAGTCAAAAGGTAAAAGAAAGGTGTTTTGTATGGAATATGTTCGTTTTCTAACTAACAATCAGCCGCTTGTGCAGCGGTTGTTGGCAATTATGAGTTATGGCGTGTGCCTAATAGAAATTATTGTTCGCAGTTGTATGGGTTGGAGATATGTTTTGCACGCGTATGGGACGTTGTTATGGTCAAAGTTAACGGTAAATCAATATGGGAGTATAAATGTTTTGATAACTGTCTTTTGTTCACATTTAGGGCGGATCTCCACAAAGAAACTTAGTTTTCAGAACAAGGAAGCACTGTCAATGACTCGTGGCCTCAAAATGGCAGAAACAATGATGGAACGCCCTCACTTAGAAGGAATTGGAACTCCTGCGCACCGACGGAACACAGTAAAAACTGTTTGGGGTCGGACTCCGGCACATGATGATCACGAGGCAGACGGATCTGGTGAGGCCCACCTACCACTGCCAGCGCCTTCGCCAGTGGGATCGCTCAACCATCACCACAGGTTAAGGGTAGCCTGCAGTGTCGTTGCCCGAGGTAGATCATCATTATCAGCTAATAAATATTCCCACTGCTGGTACACGGGCCTCCTCTCTGTGAGAGGGAGTGGGCCATAATCCACCACGCGAGCCCAGTGCGAATAGTTGGATGTCACAAATGTCTTCGAATTTTTGGTTCTTTTATATGCCAGTTTCCTCACACAGAAAATAGTTTTTTTTTTATCGTAAAGTTACGTATAGGGTAAAGTCGTCAAATGAGTCCTCCCAACCTACTGTCAGACTTATACTGCCTAAAACCCACGGTGATCCTTCAATAGGCCTTTACCTAAGTCCCAGGGTCACAGACAGTCCCGCGAACCCAGAAACTGAGTAACTACGGTTTTTTTTTTTTTTTTTGCCGAGCCGAAAATTCTACGAGTAGAATCTTTCTACGAGTAGGTATGAGACTAATGTATGCAACAAACGTAGCAATTTTATTTTGATATTATTCATAATGGATTAATCGTGTAAACCCTATAATGGAAGACCATAAACCACGTGATAAAACTTTCTTTATCAAATAGAAATAAAAAAATAGAAACAAAGATAAAATTATTTTCTCTATTTCAGCTAGGGGGTTATCAATTATTGTCGCGTTCACAATTACTATACATTTCTTCTTTTTTTTTCGTCTATTGAATATGTTGCAGTTGAAACCCGTAATCCCCAGATTTCAGTTTTGACTACTTTCAATCAAAACCATTTTTAATTGAAACGTCCTCACATTAAAATATTTAAGGAACAAATAATCTGGAATCATTTCAAACTAAAAATGAAACACCAAAGTTATAATTTTAATTAATAAAAATGAATGTAACTAATGGAAAACATTTCTAATTCGCCAAAATTATTTTTGACATTAAACTCTAAAGCTATAATTATCAAACAGACAGGCGAAGCGACTGCGATCCGACGCGTTTTTTTTTGTAATGTATGGAATTGTTTGAATCCAGTCACATAGAAAAGCGAAATCGATCCGATAGTCTATGTGACTGGCTTCAAACAATTCCATACATTACAAACAAAAACGCCTCGCTTCGCGTTCGCCACGCCTGTCTGTTTGACAATAGCTTAAAAGTAAAATTAACTTTTACCTGATTAAAAGTTTTGACTGCGACCGATGCAGATGCAGGACCACCACCGATTGCCGAGTTTAGTAAGAGTAGCAATGGCGGGCAATGCCGGGTGATTAGCATAAGTGTTGCTTCGGGGACAACAAATGTGCTTATCGCCATCCCGAGATTGCTTTGAACACCAACCTTAATTGCTCATCAATATTCGACCTAATAAGTTGTTATGGATGCGAGAAAGTACGGCCGCTTCGACAGTTACGGAAAAAAAAAAATTGTTTAGGTGTTCTGATAATAAGAATAATAACCAGCACGTAAAATGTTATTAATACCGATGAAAGTACATAAAAAAGTACTTGAAACAGCGATTATTTTTATTGAGAGGATATAGTAAAAATCTACGGCCTTATTAAGACGTCAGGGCTTATTAGCAATCGTTCAATAGGATATTACGGTAAATTATAACTTTCAAATAAACCTGTTGTTATAATATTCAATTATTATATGTACAGACGCCTGCAGGTCAACCCGGGGTGGGTTGACCTGCAGGTTATATTATAGTTTAGTTATATTTATATGTACCTACATGTAATAATATAATCTGTTTAATTTTACCAATCAAACATTAATCTTCAACTATTGTAATAAAGTTAAAAATCTATTAAAGAAATTTGACAGATTGAGGTAGGTGGATGTGCTGGCGTCTGTTGTACAAACGCTTGCTTAGTGCCTACCTAATTAAAAAATAAAATAAACTTTTGTGAGTTTACTACTGCCTACTTGAATTGAAGTGAAACTAACTAGAGTTCCAAACAAGGAAAAAACACTAATTAGTTACAATTATATTATTTCAGAGAAGAATGCATTAAAATCTACAAACAACTCATAAATTTAACTAACGCCATGTTCCATATTGATATCACATAATTTATAGGTAGTGATTAACAGCACTTTCCTTATTATTGAAATAATTTTAATTTGTACAATTATTTCAACATAAAGTGGGTAGGTATGCCTAATTGATAATAATATATTTTTCTGACGGAAGTGGTTATAAGTGGTACTATTATACTAGTACCTACATCAATTTGGTTTTGGTGATCAAATTCAAAATGTCCAATGTCTTCTGATAAGTTAACTTTTAATTGAAAATCTTCGACAAACAAACCGTCATTCATCTCAGTTGAATTTTGCATCTGAGCTTTATTTTGACCTTCTATAGTATTTCATATTTCCCTAATATAATTTGTTTACAAGTATCTACTGCTAGTACCTACTGCTCTAAATTAGCTTAACTAAAATGTAATAATATAAATTATATAGTATTCGATTAATGATTGACGTCAAAAGGATATTGTTCAAAATAATAAATTTTAATGTGTACTAATTACTACACATTTGTAACTAATGGGTTTTTCTGGGTTTCTAATTGCCTCAAAATTTATTTTGTATGTTGTGTGATGTAGCAATGTTCTCATTTCCTTTCATCAATTAGGAAGTTTTACAAAAGTTTGTTTTTATCCTCTTACAGTTACGAGTCAGTCAGCTATTCACCGCGGAAAAAAACAATCTATAAAAAAACTACTAAAATAACTAAAAAATCTTGAATAAATATCCAAGCAGTACTTTCTCACAGCCATGCCGTGTACCGTACTCCGTTCCCTTAATTAAGATGTAGGCAGAACGGCGCATGTTCGCTAACGAGAGCCTCACACATCTGCGCACACTGCCTTATAACTTGTCACGGAGTAAATAAAAACAGAAGTACCACTAAATATGTCTATGGCTGCATACGTATTAAAGTTTTAAAGTCATGACACAAAGGCCTTAAAGCCATGCCAGAAACGTTCAAAAAGAAAAAAGTCTATAGTTTTAAATGGTGTGATTTTATTGACCCTTTGTATATTGTTTAAAAAAACGTCAGTGATATTGGCCTCAAAGCTCCACATTTGAAATAATGCCTACCATGGCGAACTATTATAGATACTAACCATGCAACAGTGCGTAAGCACACTGTCTGACTGTGATAAGGCTAAGTTGCGCAGGTTGAAAATTTTAGATCACGACGAAGAGAGACATTAATTTACGAAATCTGAATCGTCCATGAATTCCCATTTTTCCCACAGAAAATAAGACAATGGACAATATTGATGACATAACAAAAGTAGGAATAGGGAAGAAAACAATGGAGAAATATCATATGAATACTGTGGAGCAGTAATTTAGGAACATTGCATATTATTTCTTTCTTTCAATAGACCAAACCTACTGATCTGTCTCTACCGAGTGTCCTCACAAAGTTACCTCTATTACTTACCCCGTTACACCTCAGGACAAACTACGACAACTAAATTATCGAAAAGCTATGCCACAATTCCATTGCTACTTTTATAAGAACCATCAACAAATGATTTAGTATTTAATCGTCAATGGATAGCTAACTAGTCGATAGCTACGGTAGAGTGTCCGATTTGTCTATGCTTTGTAAGGAGGTTTTACACTATAGACTTCTTCAGAGTTAATTAAGTGAATTTCATGTAATTAGACATAGGTTTTACGTCGTAATGAGCTCTGATGACTATGTAAATTAACGCTGGAACTACGCAATCTATGTGTTTTTAAACGATAAACGATAAAAAATAACTGGGATTTTGTGCAGAAAAAAATAGCAAATTATTTTTTCTCCTTTTAATTTACCATTTAATTTTGTTTTGTTATCTAAATTTTAATAATAATTGGTATTTTTAAATAAATTCACATAATATTTTTTATTATTATAATCATTTTTCGGTTGCCCTTAGCGTTCCAGGACAATGGGGTGGGCACCCCATTGTCCTGGAACGCTTTTAAGACATCCCATCAACCCGGCAGGCCCGCCTTAGCCCCCATTTGCACGAGCGCTTTTTTCTGGGCGTTAAAAAAGCGTTGAGTTGGAACAAAAATGTAAAAAGAACTTAAATGTCACCGCCCAGAACTTAAATTCAAATACAGTTCAAAAAAAAAATGTAACCGCCTTCAAAAACAACCACAAAAAAGTGTAAAATAATCTACAAAATAACTTTTCTTTCGGAAGTCGGTGCCTTTGTTTTTTTTCTTTTCATTGTCTCTTTAGCCACCGACTTCCGAAAGAAAAGTTATTTTGTAGATTATGGCCGTGTGTCAAAGCGAAAGCATCGTTTGATGAGTCGGCAAAGTTGCCACGCACCGCCACCAGCAGGCGCCACTATCGCGAAATGATTCCAATCCAAAGTTTTATGTATTTCATTTCGTCAACTTCAACATTTCATAAAGTGTTCCCTTTACGCAAAATACATGTATTACTCTAGTAGAAATATTTTAATAAAAGGATGTCGAAACATTTACCAAAACAAAATGATAGAAATACTTATTGATGTGGATAAATATTTTGTAAATATTTTTATCATTCACAGTCTTAAATTTATTTTATAACATTTTGACACAGATTTTGACGTCCCGCCCGAGATTACGAAAAAAACTACTATTTGGTAGAAAATTTATGATAATAAATTGGCATACCTTACGAAAGTGACAATACCCAATTATCGTTAAGCCCCAAACACACGCGCGCACGGGCATGGGAATGTGCGTTGTGTTCCACGCGCGCCTGAAAGAGTGACAGCACAATAACGGGGCTCCCCCTTAGAGAGTCTACCTGGGTCGCGGACTAACGAATACCGTGACCCCAGAACGTAAAGGGCTATGGAAATACATCGTAGATTTTAGTAAGTATTCCGAGTCTGACAGTCCCTCCCGCCTTGTCCTGGGTAGGAGGACTCATTTGATTATTTTACCACGCTAAAAAAAGCCCCTAACACACGCTCCTTTTATTAACGTGCGTTCACAAAGCTGGTTGCGTGATATCTTTATATAAGGTGCTTTATTATTATCTGCCACGGCTGCAATGGGAGATAGTATTGCGTTTATAGATTACAATAGTAAAGATAATTAATTGATTATTTGTCATTTTTTTTTTCATACAAAAAAAAAATACGTATAATAAAAATACAAATCTAGTCAGCTGATTTCAGTTTTCATTCTCAGAACAGATAGAAAGAGATAGCAGTTGTTTTCATTGACGAAGCGACACATCGCGCGTATTTTGTGAACCACGTTATGCAGAGTAGAGCCAATGTTAATTTAACTTGTTTACTGTCTCAAATTGAATTGACTGTTCCGGGGTACGAAATTTCTTCACTATTGTAATCTATAAACACAATACTACCCCCCATTAAAGCCCTGGCAGATATTAATAAAGCACCTTATATGTTCGAGAGTGGAAAGCTAAGGGTGCTTGACACCCTGTCCTCCACCATCTGGTGTTAGTACTATTTTTTGATGCATTTTGATGTAATGACAGACTAGCGCCGCGTAAAATGGACATTAGTCGAGCCGCGGCGTGGATTTAGTAGTTTTTTACTCATATGAGGTACAGGTATAGTACAATAATATAATGTCAGTGACCTCTTTATAATTAAATCTTTATTTTATAATATCTTATCCACAGTATTTGTTTTTTGGGACAAGGTTGTAATATCACTTTTCTGATAAATGAAACCCTTAGAGATATTATCTATCGAATCCAAAAGCATGAGCCCAGTACTGATCTTTTTTGACTCCAAAGCAATAAATAGAGCGAGAAGCAACTTGTACCGAACACGCGGTAAGACAGCAATGACCACCGATTTTTCATCGTAGTCGCAGCATTATACTATAGGCGATATTTAAAAGGGTGGTGGGTGCTATGCCTTATTTGTAGTTGACAAGTAATTTTGAAGTATTCAAAATGACAACAGCAGTTTTCATTTAATTTATTTTAATCCTGTTTCTTCGAAATTGTTATAAATCTGTGACGAAACTAAATAAATAATAATAAAAGTGAAGTGCTTCTTATCCTATATCGCAGTTTGATACGATTAGAAGTTGTTTTCAGTTACATAAATTATCTCAAACTGTTGACTGCAAATCAGTGCATTTATCATTAGTTCATGTGAAATGGTATTTAGCTGCTTAAAGATTAGATGAGAGGAGGATGGACACAGAGGAACCATCCGACAACAATAGTACGATAACACGATAGCATTCATATAATATCACTGTGAGTAATTTATTATATTGATAGGAACAATTCGTAATGTATAGAATTATACGTATTCTAACATTTCCCTTGTTTTCTCTGTAGAGGTCGTCAAGAATTTCATGCGATGATTTTCAGTAAGTTTGGTTTATTTTATTCTTGATTTATTAATGAAAATAATGTGTTATTTAAAATACAAAATTTGCGTGACTTATTTACAGTCATGTCCGTTTAATCACATCCCATTGAACACAGCGAAACATAGTTTTGAATAATCTATAAGCCTACGTATCATTCGTTTTTATTTTCTCGATCTTTTTATCCATTTCCAATTTTATTATTACGAAAATCTGACAGCCGCGATCTGAAAAAAAGTGTCGCAGGTCTAGCCTGTAAGAGCCACGCTGGCTGACTGATTCGTCAAGGAACGAAAGTGATGACACTACTTTTAAAAGGCAAAAGATGAGAGGACGATAGTGAATGTGTGCTCAGAATAAAACGGCGTATGTACCCAAACTTATTGACGTCTTTTTATGAATTAAAATTGTTATTAATTGAAAAAATGTCTTTACAGAATTTAGATACTAGTATTTTCTACAATTTAAAACAACATCCTTTGAATAACTCATAGTAGTTATTCCATAAAGTCCAAAAAATAAAAAACATAGACCGAACTTTGCATTTTTTTTGTATCGAGAAAATTTAATTGAATCATGTTTTCAACTTTGGGAGAATTTAGATCATATAGTCAATAACTATATTCCAAGTTGTAAGATCTGTAGTCCAGATATGTACGAAGAAAAGTAAAAATTAAAAACCGTATTTTTACTGACCAATCCCCTTATTTTACACTTTTTTGTGGTTGTTTTTGAAGGCGGTTACATTTTTTTTGAAAAAGTTTTTATTTTACTCTTTTTAGTTTAAATATTCAACCCGAATTCTTCTCAAGAACATTATTATCTTACATGTGCACTAGAATTTTGTAATCTTTCGCACAGGTACTTACATCACTCATGTACACAATAAGCTAATAAAATTCCATATCTCAAAAATTACTGGACCGATTTTGATGAAACTTGCAGTATTCTCTAAGTTAAATGATACCTAGCACAAGAAAAAAAGAATTACTTAAATCGGACTTGTAGTTCCGGAGATATGCGAACACAAAGTCAATCGATGCCTATTCCTTACTGTTAAGGAGTTGTACCTTCCATCATCAGGTCATCCACCTGAGATGATGATTATCAGATGCAAATACTTGAACAGCTTTAGAAAATATATGAAAATGGTACTATGTGCCTATAAAATTTGAAGGATGCCCTCGATTTCCCTAGGATCCCATCATCAGATCCTGACCTGATGATCATGGGACCAATTGGAAAGTATACCCTTTCAAACAAAAGAAGAAATTTCCAAATCGGTCCAGGCGTCTTCGAGAAATCGGGGAACATACATAAAAAAAAAAAATGAAGATTCCGACGAATTCAGAACCTCCTCCTTTTTTTGAAGTCGGTTAAAAAAGCGCCTCGTTTTAAAAGCGCTGACGTGTGAACAGAACAAGGGAATGCATTTTTTCTATTTATATAACACGAAAAGTTTGGCCAAACTATAAACCTAAACCACAGTCCACAGGTGCACAATAACTCATTAGTCCATTATTTGTTCGTCAACACTACCATAGAGGCACGGATCATACCATAATCAGCGTAAAAGAGTTTGTTTATGGTCGAGTAAATCAATCGCTTGAGGTCGGTCGCCGGCGGACAATATCGAGTCGAATCGATCGATACAGTGTGGTCCCGATAATCGTTAGTTAAGCATTGTCAAGTTTGGATGGTTTAGGGTACCGCAAGTGTTGAGGGTTTTCTTTTGTATACTTACTAACTTTTACTCACGGCTTAGCTCACATACAAGACATCTTGAGTCATTGTTGCGGGACTGTCTCATCAGGTAACTGTGACCGTGGAACGTAAAGGGCAATTGAAGGACACCGTGTATTTTAGTCAGTACGAGTCTGACAGTCCCTCTGGGAGGACTCATTTGATGATTTTACCAAGATAAAATAAAAATCTATAGTAATTAAAATCTATTATCATTAGAAATTCATTGTTGTGGTCCTCAAAAGCTGTACTCATTTTCCGGAAGGTACCCTTGTCGGTTTTCATCTGACAACGTAGGTACTTATATTAATTGTCTAAATAATTTAAAAATCATAGGATGATCAGTTTAGTGGGTTTAGGCATTAAAAGGTAATAAACAAACTACTGGAGAAATTAATATGTACAAAAACAAATCTGAATCTGGTGTCTTATTAATTGAACATGATGTGAACGGACATACTTTTATTCTCTCTCCGAAAAAAAAACATGCCCCAGAAAAACAATAACATCATTCTTGTAAAATTTTATGTCAATGTGAGTAACGCCGCAGGGAAAATCTAGTTAGACACAAATATGCAAAACTTTCCATATTCAACCACGTGAAAATACACGTGCAATCAAACATTTTTATTTTTTACATGAAACAATAATCCATTTTCTAATAACACACCGTTTACCGTGACATTCAGTAGTCACTATTTTATTTAATAAACAATATAACTTATTTAATATCACGTTAAACGGATAACTTTTCTTTCGGAAGTAGGTGCCTTTCATTTTTTTTCTTTTCATTGTCTTTTTAGCCACCGACTTCCGAAAGAAAAGTTATTTTGTAGATTATTTTACACTTTTTTGTGGTTGTTTTTGAAGGCGGTTACATTTTTTTTGAAAAAGTTTTTATTTTACTCTTTTTAGTTTAAATATTCAACCCGAATTCTTGTCAAGAACATTATTCTCCGACATATGCACTAGAATTTTGTAATCCTTCGCACCAGTACTTACATCACTCATGTACACATTAAGCTAATAAAATTCCATATCTCAAAAATTACTGAACCGATTTTGATGAAACTTGCAGTATTCTCTAAGTTAAATGATACGTAGTACAACAAAAAAAGAATTACTTAAAGCGGACTTGTAGTTCCGGAGATATGCGCACACACAAATAAAACAATCGATGCCTACTCCTTACTGTTAAGGAGTTGTACCTTCCATCATCAGGTCATCCACCTGAGATGATGATTATCAGATGCAAATACTTGAACAGCTTTAGAAAATATATGAAAATGGTACTATGTGCCTATAAAATTTGAAGGTTGCCCTCGATTTCCCTAGGATCCATCATCAGATCCTGACCTGGTGATCATGGGACCAATTGGAAAGTACACCCTTTCAAACAAAAGAAAAAAATTCCAAATCGGTCCAGGCGTCTTCGAGAAATCGGGGGACATACATAAAAAAAAAAAAAAAAGATTCCGACGAATTGAGAACCTCCTCCTTTTTTTGAAGTCGGTTAAAAATCTAAGGACAAAAACACATAAAAATAGTGTGACCTCACGTGCGGAACCACGTTTCAAACCACGCGCTTTTCACAAAATAGTCATGTGGTCAAATGAAATAATAATGTTAAAATTAAAAAGATTCATTAATCGTGTTTGCTCTAACGAAGCGTTGATTATCTGCTTATTGAAATGTTAGAAATAATTTATTAATAATGGCGGGGAAGTTAATAAAATAATAAAGACCTACGTGGGGAGATGAAACCTCGTTTCTTTCGGAGTACCGTAATGTTGAAGATTTGTGTCTGTACTGCAATTCTGGATGTAAATGTTTGTTGTAAAGGTAGTATTAATGACAAAAATATTAGAAGTCATTGACATAAAATATTGATGCAGACTTTGACAAAAAAGAGCGCACGAACAGAACTGCTTGCTACTGTCATTTGGTATACAACCTGCGAAAGGCAGTCCGTAAAGACTTGACGAGGAAAGCTCAGAATTGTTAGCGTACATTGGGAGAAGCCTGTGGCCCAGCAGTGGGTGAATTCAGGATGATGATGATGATTATTATGAAAATTTGGTGGTTACCATTATCGGAGTCAAACGGTCTCGGTGCAGGACATAAATGGAAAAAAACACAACAAAAAAAAAGAAGAAATTCTCGTTAATCACAAATATCTCCCTAGCCTTTTATAAAGTACTAGCTGACCCGTGCCTACTGCGTTGGGCGGTAAACATTTTAACTTGTGATGAAATTATGAGTGTGGTTCGATTAGTACTGAGTGCAATGATTTATTTCCTGACTGCCAAAAAGAAGAGGTTTTATTTTTATTGAAAGACGATCAATTATGTACGTAGAGTTGGCTTCCAGTGAACTGCACGCAACTGAACATCAGTATGTTTATGAAGCGACTGACTTGATGACTTCCACAACCGACCAACTGGGTCGGATACTCCTTGGTAAGTCTGGTTGTCAGGCCACTGGCTACCTACTCGTATAACGACAGTCCACGATCTACAAATGATTCTTATTACTGGCAGTTATAAGTTATCTAAAAAAAGAACACGAAATTCAAAAATCGACGCGACCAAAGTCAACAATTTTAACTTTTTTAATGATTAACAACTACAATCGCATTGGCAACCGTCACGGTGCCATACAGTCTCATTAACTGACCATTAATCTCGGGAATCACTTAACGAGGCTCAAGGATTAGCTTCCTTTGCCAAAAATGTAATAAAAAAAGTATTTGGGTCGTTAGCGGATCGCGGCAACCCTTTTGTGGGCGAAAATTAAATATTATGAAGTAAGGTCGTAGTGTTAGCGAGGCGATTTTGGACATTACCATAAGCGGGGTGGAGTTGTGGGTTGCCTGTTTTGTAGGTTGTCTAAGATATATTGGAGGAGTAAGACTGTTTAGAAAAAAAATAAGGTAGTTATAGCTAAAGTAAATGAGACTTTAAATTTGAAATTGTGAGTCGAACGATTTCGGTCTGGTGTTTTGACAACTTGAAAGCATTGGTGATAAACTTATTAGATCCCAAAGTGACTGGTCGTGAACTGTTTAATAGTCCATCTTATTCAGTGATCCAGCAATATGATTAGAACAAACTTGCCGGCTGTCAATAAGAAACACTTTGCGAGACCAATTACATAGCAAAATGTGAGTGACTATGGAGAAAACTCTAAGGCGCGGGCCACATAGAAAAGCCGTAAGACGAAGACGCGTCGCGGACGTGCGAAAATGTATGAGAGTCGCGTCCACGCCACGTCTCTTCTGTGTGTTTTATGTCGCGACGCTTCTAAACATTTTGTATGAAAGAGTCGCCGAAGAGACATAATGTCTCCGCGCCGTCTGCGTCTTACGTCTTTTCTATGTGGGCCGCGCCTAAAGATGTCCATAGCCATGGGTACCATCAATATACTTGGACCATTGCACTTTGCTCTGGACGAAGTTGATAACAACTTTACAGAAGTCACTCATAACCCTCTCTCCGCTACCGGTCGCACCAATCCTATAACTCATAAATATCGCTGAACACGTTAAATATTGAGGCAGAGTCGCCGATCCGACCGACTAACCCTTTGTAGCAATCGCCTTGTGAATGGGTGAAAAATGAGCCTGCAGCCCTACAGCAAATATTAATAAGAAATCCTATTCACGTCACGACCGATATAAAGTTTACGTTTCAACGACAATTCGTTATCTGGCAACACTGTCGATTTAGGATTAATAGGGTCGCTGTGATTTTTGGTAGAAAGGTAGGTTTTGTGGATTATGTTTTGCTAGGTATTGCCAGCGATTTCGCCCACGATAATATCCCACGGGAGCATTAAATTGTGATAAAAACTATCCTGTGTGTTAATTCAGGTTATAAACAAGTATCTGTGTAAAGGGGTTTGAAGATTTTACTATGGAGCGTGGCATACCTACTGCCGCCATTTTGATTTTTTTTCAAAATCGCGGCCAGGCATGAAACCTTTTTATGTCGATAGCTGACATCAATAACAACAAAAAATATTATGACACCAACCCTCGTAAAGTTTCCGGTTTCTGAGATATAAAGTGTTAAAGTTGACCACATTAATTCGGAATAACAGAGGCTTAATATTTTTTTATAAAATATTTTAGTAATTGATAGGTGAAATGATGGTCTGGGAGAAAAAGAAAAACGTACAATGTGCCAGCTGCTTCTCTTCCGGCAGACCGTAAAAGTTGGTCGAGGGATAGGGCAAAATGTAAGATCCATAGCCCCTCAGCTTAAAACTCTTTCAATGGGCAGCAGCGTTGGAAGACTAATAAGCTGAAATAAATGTGCTCGCCAACCCGCCTGACAAGGGTGGCGAGTATGGCAATAACCATCCAATGGAAAATCCTTGGGTGAGGCCTTAGTCCAGTAGTGGACTTTCTACGGCTGTTATGATGATGATATGCCTCATGATGTTTCTGCTTACTGTGGCCATCACAGCAATATATCTGGATAGAAGCAATATGTTCTTTTATTTGTATCGAGACGAGCGTGTCATATTTTGCATAGATATTTTGATGATACAACTGTAATTTAGTATACAAACTTCGTCATAGTCGTCCCACTTCTTGTGTATTGTTTCTACAACTCAATACGGCACAATTAGGCATTTTTTTTCTTTTTGTATTACCTCTGACTGCGAGAATATTCGAGCGCGGACTCATTAAAAGAAATTAAAATATCTCCTGTTTTTACACGCGAAGTAAATACACTTCCGGTACAAGCCAATCCAAGTCTGTAGTGGTCATAATTGTTGATGATAGGGATACAATGTAACGGCTAAGTTATGGCTTCAGGTACAAACAAGAAAATTCGATATTTAAAAATGTGGCAAAATCTAACCATCCCTACGAAAATTGCAAAAAGTAAAGGTGACATGCCATGGTTATATTTATCAATAAAATATAATACATCATACATTTCAAAGGTGCGAGCGAGACACCTACAATGCAGGCGGGTGAGGCGAGTTGTTTTTAACATCTTGATACATTCGAACACATACACTAGCTTAGAATTGTGAATGTCACGTGATTAACTTTCACGGTTATTATCTCGGAAACCGGAAACATTACGCGGGTTGTTGTAATAATATTTTTTGTTGGCATTAATGTCAGCTAACGATTTATAAAGGTTTCATAGCTGGCAGCGATTTTGAAAAAAAATCAAAATGGCGGCGGTAGGTATGCCATCTTCAAACCCCTTTCATCTAAATTCGTTAAGTAGTTTTTGCGTGGAAGAGTAACAAACACACGTCGTACTTGCTCACAAACTTTCTCATCTTATCTAAGTAATACTTATTATTAAAAAGAGAGGTTATGAGGATGTATGGATGGATGTTTGTAATTCTTTCAGGCTGGCGAAGCCGCTGGCATCAGCTGATAATAATTATCTTTTTATTTGGACGAGTAATAAAATTAAAATTATTTAGTAAAAAGGGTAACAAAATATCGCGTTTAAGTAAAAACAAAAGCAATAGTAAATAAATAAACCTTTAATATATTTATTTCTATAATACATATTAATGGGTCGTTCCCATGGGTCCACGATTCTTTTGTTCTCTATTTCCCAACGGCTCCATGACAAATTTTAATATTGTTTTGAATTTGCCTACATGAGATCCCAACGGGTCCACGAGATTTATAAAAAGTACAGTCAGTAAGAACGATTTCATGTAAGAGAAAGAAAAATGTTCAGAGTTGTCTTTTCGACTGGTTTAAATGCTTGTAATAAAAACTAATGAATGAGAATGACCTCTTTATAATTACACCAGCATCTATGTATTATGTGATATTTTATAAAAGTACTAGGCTTACATGAGTTCAAACAGGGTGGTTTATTTTTTAACATAATTATTCTAGGAAGGTTTACTGAAAAGCCTACCAGCAAAAGTACTAGGGTACCATAAGTTCAAGGAGGTATGTATTTGATTGAACACCTGCACTAGACTGGTCTTGATCTTTTACTTTATGATTATTAACAATTATTAAATACTATAACTTAAAATAAAAAACACCTTGAACTTATGCCAGCCTAGTACTTTTGCTGGTTAGTAATATTATTTCATTTTTAAGCTTACCAAGTTTTTGTTGTTGAATGTACCAAACATTGTCATGGACCCGTTGGGAACAAAAAATTTAGTATTTTTAAATGTCGTGGACCCGTTGGGGACAAATGTATGGACGTTAAATTTTTGAGAACAATAGACTCACGGACCTGTTGGGAACGACCCATATTAAATTATGACTTATACAAACACACAACACAATAAGACATACATACAGCTTAGATAGTCTTGATGATAATATTATTTTCATTATCTTTGTTTCTAATTTATTTTTTTTGTTGCGCTCTGTCACACGTATGTAAGGTACATAGTGATAATTTAAAAAAAAATATGTTAGTCGAAAACCTCATTATCGGTTATCCTTATACCGAACGATATTTACAATAACAGTGAAAACCAAACACGTGCGCACTTAGTTCGTTTGTTATTAATTGTACCTATTTATTTTAGTATTTATTCTCAACTCACGTGTGTTTTTCGGTTTTGCCCAGCATTGTGAACGTTGAATCTACATAACTTAATATTATTATAAAGCTGAAGAATTTGTTTGCTTGGTTGAACGCGCTTATCTCAGGAATTCCTGGTTCGGATTACTTCGGATTGGAAAAAATATCTATTTTTGTGTTCAATAGTATTTTTATCGAGGAAGGCTATAGGCTATTATAACATCACGCTACAACCAAAGGAAGCCGAATAGCGTTGGTGAAACCACTAGGATCAGTTTGAAATAATTTTGATTCAAATTATTATTTATTTTACTATATTTTTTTATTTTTATCCTAGAGCAGACGAATGTTAAATTATACAACTTTTG
This sequence comes from Agrotis clavis, assembly GCA_954870645.1. Lineage (NCBI taxonomy): Eukaryota > Metazoa > Arthropoda > Insecta > Lepidoptera > Noctuidae > Agrotis > Agrotis clavis. The sequence goes on from OX940940.1 coordinate 8,164,831, forward strand.
GATTTTAACTTTCCGAGTAACAAACCCATAGAAAAACCCAAAAAATAATTTTAATTGAATTTCTGTGAATGGAGGCACCCACAGACACAAAATAAAATAAAATTTATTATGACATAGACTCAATAACATTTTAGAAGACTGAGGAGTCTTCTAAAATTTCATTGCATTTCATTCAAATTAATTTTTATTACCGGATTTAGACCACTGATTCGCTGGCTTTATCAGAATGTGTTCAAAAAAGGCTTATAGCCAAACAAGGCAATACACTTTTTTAGTAAAAAATATATTATGGTACAGTTTATATTTCCTATATACACATCAAATAACTAAAAGCTAAAAGGATCAACATAATACCCCCCTCGCCACTGTCGTCGCCCGCGCATTGATTGCAGGTAGCATGCGTGCGCACGCGATGGCCACGGTTCGTTATTGGATTTGCGCGTCGGTAACCAAGTTTGAGTTATTGCTCACCTCCTGGTTATTTGGTTGCTTTCGGTAATTGGTTGTTGGTTGCCGGAATGCGGCGGTTAGGAGTACAAAGATGAAATATAATACGGAACTGGGTATTTAAGGGGGGAAAGTATGATAAAATAACGACAGTGGCTCTAAGCAAAAGGCAATGTTGAAAATAAATTTTGAGTAAAATTTATTGAAACTAAAATTATTCATTTTATTTTAATTGTTATGTGGAGTCTTATTTACCTGAATAAACCATTTAATTAATTATTTATTTATTAAAAAACCAGTTCAGTTATTTCGAAAAATCAATCGAGTGAAATGGCGTGCGATTGGAGGGGCCTATAATTATATATTCATGAGATGATGCCGTACGGCGTTTACGCTCTTACAATCTCGTATGGCTTGTCTGCCATATTCCATAACTGCATGCATTAATTAATAATTAATTCATTACAAAACATGCATTGTTGTGTATTTCCTGAAAATATATCGTTAACGAGCTCGTTAATTAACAGAAACTAATTGGATTCAATATCACAATCACAAATGAAGGCCTTTTTTCCTTAACAACATTTAATTATATTTTTAGTGAAAGTTTATGCTACACTCTAATTTAACTTAAAAACTTATAATTTTATAAAAGTAGGTATTAGGTAATAATTTATAATACCTTGTAACGTTGTAAAGTATCAACGTTATCCTTTGTCCTATATTCAATTCATTAATCAGCTTATAACAAAATAGTTACAATGGAATGCAAGGAATTTACATACATTCGTTTTGGTGTTGTAGCCAGACGACGTGATGTTCTAAATTAACCGACATTAATCGAAAGTCAAGTTCGCGTGACGTCATAAATGGTGTCATTTGAGGGTACCACGCTAACATTCTTTTATCGCGTTCTACGGAAACTCAAGTTAGGTGGGTAGATCAGCGGCTGTAGTTGTATTGTAGACTGAGACAACATGATAGATATTATTCTGTCCCACTCATGAGAGTGTGACGCTAGTACGTGATGTTCTGATTTAACCGAATGTGCTCATTAGTATAAATAAGTAGCACCGGGAGACCACTGACGTCATTCGCCATTATCTTTGTTGTCTGTTACACGTTCGCAAAATAGTTCTCTCTTCAATTAGATCTAGATCTTGCGACACTTTTCCGTGTACATACAGACGGTGTATAAAATAAATATTTAAATTCAATATAATAATTATATTATTGGTGTAGTGTCTACCCCCGTATTTAGGGTAAGTTGCCAAACCAAACTTTTATAACTGCTAGCTTGTGTTTCTATCTTTTTGTATTGAGCAGGTACCTACAGACTTATTATTTTGTGTTCTAATTTTTCTTTGTTAGGTTTTTATTTCGTTAAGCCTCGAATGTTCCATACGCTCGTAGGCCTATAATAATGTTGTGTTAATGTTTCACGCTAATTTAATATTGTGTATTTACCATGTAAACTCCGTTCTGATGTTGACCAAACTCACAAACGCCTTAAGCGCTAACCGTCCTAGGCTTTCGCTTACGCTGCGGGGTCATCATCAGAGAGGACTTACAGTGGACTTTTATTTACCGCTGGACGTTGATTCCAGGGAACAAGATTGGGGGTTAGAAATACCCACCCTCGTCGTTCGTTGAGTTCGACAAGCTCACCCTACCGAACGTTCGAGGCCTGCGCACACACAGCACCTAGCTGCGCACACAGCTGACCTGCCACACACATCCAGCAGCGCACAGCCGACCTGCCGGCGCATCCACCATCCCGTCCCTGAGGTCTCTCTCACCTCGGGACAACTCCTCGGCATCGCGTCCCTGCACTACGCGATAAGCCAGGACAGTACATAGTGCGCCTACTTCCACGGAACGAATAAATACCGAGTGACGGCTGTGAACCACGACCTTTTAATAAATTAATTGTAAACGTTGGTGGGTTCTTTTATTTTAACCCACCATTAACCGTTACATTGGCGCCCAATTACGTGGTTTTTTTATTAAGGTCACTTGGTTTTTTTTGTTCTGTGGAGGTAGTAAGTGTGTTATTTTGGTGTTTTGTGTGTTTTGTGTTTTTGTGAAACGTTTTTTGGTTTAACGCAGCCAAAGTGTACCCTACCCTACACAATTTTTTTTTCTCTATTTTGGTTTGAAGAAGAAAGTAACGATTTTTTTTTTTACTTTTTGACTATTATATTTTTTTTTAAACTCATCGTAGTAGTAGGGCCCTTGTGAAGGCCCGTCCGGGGAAGTACTACCACCACACTTATTGCAACCGCAAATAATTTTTTTTTTTTCGGTTGTAGGGTGTGGGTGCCGGGATTCCATTACAGGCACATTATACAACCTTATCACCTGGGTTCGTCTGCCTATAAAATAATTTTTACTTTCTTTTCTTTTATATAGGTAAATTGTTTTTTTTTATTGGTTATTGCAGACTACCTCATTCTGTCAATACCAACAACATTTTTTTTCTCAATTCATTTTGTTCAATAGTAATATTTTGAAACAACTTAACTTTTGTAAACAGAACATAATTGCAGACTATCTCAATCTGACAATTTTTTGTTCTCTCCTCTCAATTCGTTTTAAATTGTAATTCTTTATTTTTTTTAGTTAACTTAACTTTTGTAAAACCTAGGTACATATTATTGCAGACCCTACCTCATTCTGTCAATATTCTGTCAATTTGTTTTTTCAATTTGTTTTAAATTGTAATTGCTTTTTAAAGCTTAACCTTTTGTAAAGCGTACACATTGGTTGCATTAACTCCTTTTGTGTGTTTTTTTTATTTTCATTTCGATGCAATTGTTTTTTTGTGCTTGTTTTCTAGATTGTTCTCAACCAAAACGTTATTAGATTTTTAAATTTAAATTGTAACAGACGGAGTCTTAGTACATAATTAACCGTTACTTATTCTTTTTTTCTCTTTGAATTTTTTTTTGTTTTGGCACTTACCCTACACTTTTAATTTTTTTTTCTCTTTGAAAAATTTTTAAATCATGGATTGTCCAGTAACGTTTATGTCGCTTCATAAGTCTGAACTCGAGTACGTAGTGAACATTATAGGCGTATCACCTTCTGTCACGGTACAGGACTTACATAAACGGATAGCTAAATATGGACCATTATTTCCATTATGACATATTGGTTAGTCTTTTATCTTTATAACTTTAACTAAATTTTGACATTCTAGTAGCCTTTCATAATTATAACTTTAACTTTATTATTTTGACATTCGTAAATTTTAAATCTTATTTTTTTTTTTTTAGTTTTGTATACCTGTTACTATACCGAACCTATCTAACCTACCAATTCTTTTCTTTTGTTATTACTTTTGGTCTACCTTATAGTTACTTACGTATAATGATGGCCTACCCCATTCATTATATTTTATTTTTTATACCTATCGGCCCTACACCGAAGGTATTTATTATATTGATCGTGGCTCTAACCCATCGATCACTTTGGTTTTGTAATACATGGTTGTGTTTTTTTTTTTTCACGGTTGTGTTTTCCTTTAGAGCGGTAGCAACTCTTTAAATAAGCCCTTGCAGGAGCGGTCGATTACTCCATAAATAAACCATAAATCATAAAGCACAACTGTGTCTATAGAGCGGTAGCAACTCTTTAAATAAGCCCTTGCATCATAAAAAACACAACTGTGTCTATAGAGCGGTTGCAACTCTTTAAATAAGCCCTTGCAGGAGCGGTCGATTACTCCTTAAATAAACCATAAATCAAAAAACAAAACCAAAGGACATAGCTTGTTCACTTAATACTGATGGTCTACACCATTTGTGTTGTTTCTATAGAGCGGTCGCAACTCTTTAAATAAGCCTTTGCAGGAGCGGTTGGTAACTCCGTAAATAAGCCTTAAACCAAAAACATAATTTTATCATCTAAATTTAGATTCAATTACTTACAGTAAAATTTAAAACTGGTAGGTGGATTAGTATTGGTCGGTAAATGGTTAAAGGGAAAAGAAATAATTTAACAATAATATTTTATTGAACTCGATACATACGATTGCATTATTCTCTCGCTTAGTACACTTTCATCTTTGAAGAAAACTATTGTAAGGCATCAGGTTAATGACAACAGGATTCCTAAATATTTTATATTGTGCGACAGCTATCTCTCGTATCACTGAATACAATAGCTGCCGCTAGTTATGTTTGCGAGAAGTACGAATGATGATTTTTGATAGGTAAAACAATAGTTAGCTCTAATTCTTCGTGCGGATTTTGTTACCGTTACCTATAAGTAAAGAACACGACCATTGGACGCCAAATCATCCACTTAGTCTTATCAGCTACGTTCGCAATTACAATAGCAACCACACTAACCGCAGTCAACATAAATTTATTATCATCAAATAAATAATAAATAAAACAAAATGAGGTCAATACTAAAAATATAATACCTAAACGGAAATTCACATTGCGTTCGATAGGTAAAACACGGTTTTAATGAGTAGATATAAAATTATTTCAAACAATGTGTAATAATAAAGGCGTGGATTCCCATGCCAATGGCAACCGTCTATTAAACGTGATCGCCCAATTACATTGTTTTGCAAAAACAGGGATATTTTTTTGAGGTAGGGCTGCTCGAGAGTTGACTAAATCCTCCATACTGACCCCCATAATTCTTCCATTCTTTGTAAGACCTTTTACCAAAGATGGGCATACATACTCGAATTCGGTCATGTTGAGAACATGAGTGAAAGGCAACTAACAACAGGCAAGGCAGAGGTGAGTGGTAACCCTGGGAGAGAACATCCTAGAAACACCTACAGTGACCTTGTGGCCTACCATGAACTCTTAAAGCGTGAGTCTTTAGGTTGTGGGAAAGAGATGGCGCTAGATGACTTGTATAACTCTGTCTCTATCCCACAGCTTAAACTGGATCGCGTTAAGAGCTCGTAGTAAAGGCTCTTATTGGTGAAGTGCTTCAGAAAGGTCGGGTGTGTAGTACTCGCAATCAGCATGCTTGTATGATCAGATGTATGAATTTGGATGAGGCGCAAGGAGTATGTAAGAAGAAGGCAGGTAGCGCTCTGTGGTTTCTGCCTACCCCCATGAGAAAAGGACGTGGGTTAATGTTTTTAATCGGGCTCGGACATGTATGTTCATCTTTAACTACTGTTCACCTGATCAGATTTCAATAAAGAGTCTTTGATCCACTGGATCCACTCGAAATGGACCCGCAGGATAACTTGACCCAATCACATTTTGAACACTCTCACTGATTTCATTATTAAGTACGGAGCTTTGTAATTGTGTTTTTGTACGGAGCTTAGCCGAATCCTTTAGTTTTGCGTTTTCACATTATTTTATTGGGATTAAAAGTTAGGTATTTAATTGACTTTTATTACATTTCGACTAACCAATTTTGTAACACATTTTTTTATTGGATTTGGGTCCAAGTCATAGTAAACTCACAGAAAATAATTTATGTGGTCATTTTAACCAGCGGGTCCAGTGGACCAAAATACTCCAATGGTGAGCAGCCCTAGGTAATTATTTATTTACGCGCTTGGCGTAAATTCCCATGATAATAAATTTATGTTGACTGCGGTTAGTGTGGTTGCTATTGTAATTGCGAACGTAGCTGATAAGACTAAGTGGATGATTTGGCGTCCAATGGTCGTGTTCTTTACTTATAGGTAACGGTTGGTTGCTAACTGTTTTCTAGACCGGAATAATAATTAAATGGGTATAAAATAATATCAAGGAAAATAAAAACAAATATTAATTTAATTAAGGCTATACTTATAAAAATAAGAAATTCCCAAATATTTTAAAGATGTTTACCTACTAATATGCGACAAAATTAACAGGGGATTTGAAAATGATGGAAGTCTAATTTGTCAACTATCACTTGAAAATAACGATTAGCAATACGTTTCTTAATAATTTATGTTTACTATCTTTTTTATGTTATTCTCATTTGATAAAATTTTACTATAGAACGCGCATGATTCCAATCTTTATAAAATTTGTGTCGCTGAAAAGTATGATTTTCCTTATTAAATAAGGTATCAAAAAATTAAGACAGTAAAATTTAAAAAAAATTATCGATAAAATACGAATCTTTCTTGTTCTTCTCTATTTTTTTCTTCAACGCTGCTGGTACTTACATTTTAAGTTTTTTTTTATGTGTTTTTAATTACATTATTATTACCTAATTTTATGAAGGTACGCTTTCAGGAATACCTCAGAACATTATAGACTGCACAGTAAACAATTAAATTATGCAAATCAGCATTTCCAAAGACCATTTAGAAGTTGGACGCTTATCATCTATCCAACTTCAAACGGCTTCCCGCGAGGCACCAAGTCCCGAAATATGTTATTTATCAAGTTCAGCAGGATGTGGCCTAGCCATGGTTCATTAAGGCGGTCCCATTGACTCCTGAGGGTCGGGGGACGGTGGCACTGACCTGTGACACATGGCGCCTACTTTTTTTCCGTCTGCCTCTTAATTGATTTGGAGAATTTTGGATTTTTAGTTGTTTCGTGGTTGCTAATTATTGTTTGACGGTTTTTTTTTTAATTCACAAAATTCTACTATTGGTATTTTATTTGGTGTTTTTTTTTGGTGTCGCCGTTACATCTAGATAAATTAAATTGTTTGAGAAGGAAAAACTCAGTGATGACATATTTATTTAATTGATTGTAGGTATACATTTTGTTTATTATAAGATTTTAGTGTTTGATAATGGCGTCTAGTATATACCTAAGTGATGTATTGAAATATTTTATTCATGTGTGGTTATAGATTTGATTGTAGAGACTGTAGTTGCTGCATCATTTGAAAATGAATACTACCTTATACCTACGCCTTATGGTGCGTACAGACCATGTAACAATGTTATATGACAATGTTATATAACATGTTATGTTACATAGTCTGTACGCACCGTTACTATTGTGAAAGTTTTTCCTTATTACATCATACTTTCATTTTTTTTGGTACTTTACTCACAATCTAAATGATTGATTTTTTTACAAACCGAATTTAATTATGGCATTTATCAAGAAATAAAATGCAGCTGAAGGATTCATTAGTTTATTTATGAAATAAATTACTGAAATGTTTCAGGGACCATCTGACTTTTAGCTTATTTTTGTGAGTAGTCGACTGAGCGATTGCTCAGTCACTGTGCTAACGGTGCCATCAATAATTGATGCATTTGTTTATTTTATTAAAACGTGAGTCTATTGGTAAACAAAAAAAAAAACTGATACAGTCTTTCATATTTTTTGTTTGTTTCTTCCTTTTGATATAAATTAGCGGAAGGTGTCAAGCTACAGAAACGCGTGATTAGCGACGGAACACATTTCCATAATTAGGGTTTAGTTTTAGGAGACCGCATTTTTTATCCGATGTTTTTAATTTATTGCCACAATTTTGTTTGAAAGTTCAACATTTTTGGCGCTCGTAAATCGATTTTAATGTAGTGTAAAATGGTCAAATTACGGTTTCATTTTAGTTTTTGCTGTGATGCCGAACCAACGCTTTCTTACAAATAAAAATGTAGACACATTGACTACTGGCAGAGTTTTTGTTTTTATTTACTACAGAAAAACAGTACCTACCTCGGTACTATTTGTGTTCCGAGAAAAAATGTACTTCCAAATTACAACCGTAAGTCAAAAAACGAAATCTAATTAAGTTATTAAATAAAAATGAAAAAAACATTTCATCGTTTTTCACATTTTAATACAAAAATAGACGTTGAAAATACCCTTAATATTATTATCAATAAACCGCAGACTACGGAAGCCAGCAGTCCTCAAACCGTCATTATCGTCGTTCTGGCTAAGTTTGACAGCCACAGGGCGAGCCGAGCACCAAATAATAAACTAGCTCGGCTCAACGGTAGCACAATGCCTGATGCTCTATAAACTATAAAATATTGTCACCGGGTACAGTATACGTAAGATTTTCAGATTAATAATAGAAATAGGTGATGAAAATACTTACGAATTAGGGTCAATTTTTGAGTTTTCAAATAATATTTCAACTAGCAAAACGTGTATTTTCTTTAATATGTACATATTAAAGAAAATTCACGTTTTCATTTTTTATAGTTCTAAGAAACCGTTACTTGTTTGAGACTTATTTGCTCAACGTTTCAGATGGTAGGACATCTACGTAGGTAACGTAGTAATCTCTCTAATTTTTCCACTCGAATATTAATCTTTTTATTTTGTGTTAAAGATGAAATATTAAAGTTTTACAGTTTGGCGTAGGTTGATGTGCTGACGTCTGCACCAATGAAAAAATATATATACCTATTTTTTAAGGAAATTTAATTAATTAATTTTTAACAAGTATGACGTAAATGTTAAATGGGGGTATTATATAAATAATAATGACGTCAATGGCTCGAATTTTATTAAAAAACAAATACGTTTAATATTGGTGAGCATAATACAAAATTACAATCAATATACCTAGGAGGATCAAATCACTTAAAAGTTGTTATTGAACGTAAATATAAATAAAAAGGATCTAAAAAGATATATTTTTTTAAATCATAAGTCTTGCAAATCCAATAGTAACCCCTAAACATCCATACTTTTGTCTGAAATCCTCACATATACTACACGACAACAACAGATGCGTACAAAAATAGAAAAAAAAACCTCAACAATAGCCCTAAGTGGAGTCAGTTACTAAATAATAAACTTTAACGACACCTTATTAAGGATTTATTTGTTGGTACTTACGAATTATTCTATAATTTATTACAAATAACATGAAGCCAGTAAAACGCGTAACAAAGCAAGTTCAGTATACATTTGTTATAGGATTTGATTTTAATGATGCACCATTCACCGTGGCACGGCCATTCATGCTTCTGACTTTTTTAAATATATTAGGTAATTTTTAATGGGATTCTTGTAGATTTATTTCGATTTTTATACCGATAGATGGCATTTTACGAAATTTTATTAAATGTTACAAGTTTATGTTTTGAAGTTTGATGGTGAGGTGTACTGCATTTTTTGTTAAGACCACCTACGTCTTATTTCTTATAGGCCTAGTCTATAATGTTCGCTCCTAATCCTAATTTATTAAGAATGTTATCACAGTTATAGAAACTTTTTATTCTGTTTTGAGAATAAAATCTAGCCATCGTTCATTCTACTATTATATTTTTAGAATGTTATTATTACATTCTCCGGTAAAAGTTATAGGGAAGTCCATTAATTTTGAATACGATAATAGTTTCAGCACAGTATATGCAACGAAAATTGACAATTCAATACAAGTTATTGAAAGTACTCGAACTATTTTACACTAAATTCAATGGAATTAATTCAAAGAAATTCTTGCAGTACAAATGTGTTCTAAATAAGACGTAAAATGTACTATAATTGTCACAAAAATGGTGTGAAATTGTGAATCGTAGCACTCTCTAGAGACGACATTCAACCCTTAAAACTTCAATGAATTTTACATCGTCATTATTCGCGTTAAACGTTTTTAAAATACCCGAATACCGTCATTACAGACTATCAGACAAGCCGACGCCACAATATTCAAGCAAATTTCGACTTTATTGATTAAATATTCGTTAAAGGATTCGCTATTCACGTTCCATTCATAGAGTATAAAATTCGAAATACAATTAATCATTAATTGTATCATTAGCCGTATCGTATTTACTCTTGTGACGTTACCATCACTTCATTTTCTCTCTCTTTAAGTCTCATTCCAATGATTAATGGTAGACAGAGATAGAATGAATGATAAATGATTTTGGAAGCGTTGAAAGGATCGCGGGCGCATGTGTTGCACGCATTTCTCTACGACCGTCAGATGTTTGGGTGTCCTATAGAATTTTAAGCGGTCATTCATAACCCGTTATTAATGATTTGTAGATTGTGCGATAATAGATTTAAGAGTGGAACTATTAGTGAACTTAAGCAACTGTTCGGTTCGAGAAATACGAATTGAAAAAAGAACAAAGTTGGTTTTATTACCTACATTTAAGGGCAACCGAAACTTACGTTGAAAGAGGTAAAGGTTCTCTATAATGTGATTTAACGTTTACAAGGACCTAATTTCCTAAAATTTTTAATAAAATATTTGCTCCCAAAAAAACGTTAGGCAATATGAACCCAGCTTCAATTTATATAATACAGACTTATCATCCAAAATCAAATTTCGTCCCCGAAATAAATCGGCGACGGAAATTAAGAAAAAATCACTATATCGCACCCTCCATATAACGTAATAACGATATGAGTTTTATGACAAATGCATTAATGAATTTAAACGAGGGAGCTGTGTTTATTGTGCGTCTGACTCCGTTAAACCTAGTTAAGCTTTTGGTGTTATCCGCTTTTGGGGATGGCTTTATGCGAGAGAAGAATTTTTCCACCTTTAAATCTTCCGTACCCATAGGGTTAAACGGGATTAAATAACAAATCGCGACTCCGTGATTGCATATATTTAAAATTAAGTTTATTCTCTATACCTTTAGCTAAACAACCCTATTTTTTATATTGAAATCGCTCCCATAGTTTTCGATCGGCGAACGTTTTTATCCAGAAAGGTGTAACGGTTAGCAAATGCATTCTGCTGCACGACGTTTGATGCGAAAAATAATCGCGACCTTGATCTCATCAGGTATTCGTGACCTTGGGACGTAAAGGGCTATTGAAGGATCACCGTGTATTTAAGTCAGTTCAAGACAGGCAGTAAGCAGTTGTAATCGGTAGTAGTAATCGGTTACAATCTCTGGTCGATCCAAAGCTTTGAACATCGACGCCGTGTTGCCAGCCTGTTGGTTTTTTATCGGTTACATTTCGGAGAGTGTGCGATGGAACTGCATAACTTGATTCCACCTGGCCCTTTCCATCATCGGACTAAGTACAAGACGTAGGACAATGCGCCATCGATATATGGTGGACATCCCTCCGGTACGTACAAAGCGTTTTGCCAATACCTTTATTGTAAGTACGCACAGCTAAGGAGTGGAATTCCCTGCATTTCCCGACAGCTATAACCTTGGGGTTTACAAGTCAAGAGTGAACAGGTTACTTCTAAGTAAGCGTGCTTCATCGTCGACCATATCTTCTCTTTCCATCAGGCGAAATTTTTGGTCAAACGCCAACCTATCTTTAAATAAAAAAAGTAGGGTGGAAGGCCTCATTTGTAGATTAACCACGATAAAAAAAAACGTTAAACACATTTAAGAATTTGTAGATTAAAACTTAAATAAATAAACTCAGACGAATTATAAATTACCATAGTTACAAGCAAATTAATCTCAGATTAAAATTAACTTATTGTTTTAATATTAATTCCCTCAATATTTTAATTGACCACAATTTAGTACCCAAAAAGGATGTTGTCCATAGTATAGTTCGCAGTGGTTAATTAATTTTATCAGAAATTCGATAATTAACTTTAGTTTGGTACGCTTGGTACATTATTCTGGTGAGTGTAAAGAATTTTGTGCGTCATGCGAAAAGGAAAAAAAACAGGAAGTGGCTAGATTTGGTATTAATTAAAATAACATCACTTACGTCATCCGAGTTTTCTTTGATAGCACAAATAAATTACATTTGCCAGAAATTATAAGATTAACTTATATTTTTCCCTTTGTGGAGAGTTTCGAGACCAAACTGGTGGTGACGTCTTAAAGCGTGTGTTAGTTCCACTTTGGAAACGAGATGGCGCTAGACGACTTGTATAGCTCTGTCTTTTTCCCACAGTGGAACTACTCACGCTTTAAAACGTCATGGTACCTACTCGTACACCACGAGGGCGACAAGTTCTAGTCCAGTTCTTTCTGAGTGAGTAAACATCTTAAATTTCACCTTTGCTTCTGGGCTACATTGAAGCCAAGACACACACGCTTACCACGCCCGGGTCGACGGCGCGTTGTGTTCCACGCGCGCCTCAAAGATGCGCGTCAGCATAATGACGGGGCCGCCCTCTAGAGGGCCAAAGCCTGCCAGGGTCACGGGACTTGTCTCATACCGTGACCCCGGAACATAAAGGGCTATAGAAGAACACCGTAGATTTTAGTCAGTACGAGTCTGAATAGAGGGACTATCAGACTCGTACTGACTCCACCCGCTCCATCCTGGGTAGGGAAAACTCATTCGATGATTTAATCAAAATAAAAAGACGAAACACACAATAAATAAAATAAAAGTAACATCACAAATTCTTCACTTTCACATACCACCATCCAAATCTCCCCAAAAGCGGTCCCCACACAATGATATGGAAAAATATCGTATTTAATAACTAACTAAACGGGGAGTCGAACCGGGTGCCATGAGGGTGCTTTATTAAAATATGTTGGGCTACACGTATTTACATATGCTAGCCACTAAACCGACTATGACGGATCAGATTTCATGGTGCACTATGGGTTTTGTGGGGTATAAGTTAAGTAGAGCTGACGATTTTGTTACCGCCATAGTTAATCGGGTATTGTCCTTTTTAAATCATAAAAAGACACGTGGTATTCGTGAAGTTATTTAGAAAAGAATATTCATTGGATCTGATAATAAATGAAGATAAACATCTGGGATCTGAAGAAATAGAACTTTTAGGGTCGCGGAACTGTGGGGCATGTGGAATTTTGACAGGATTTTCAAGCTTCACAAAAATATTAACGCCCTTTGTCTTGGTTGACTTCATTTTCGCCCACAGTTGATTTATTTTTATTTACCAGAATTCATTCTATCGAATTACAGGGTAAGGCTCTAGAGTTGAAGTAAGTACGCTATAGCTTACATAAAGTGACAACTAACAAAAATACTTTAAATCGATCATGAATTACCGTGGCTATTGAAGGACACCGTGGATTTTAGTCAGTACAAGTCTGTCAGTCCCTCCTGCCATTCCCTGGGTGGGAGGACGCATTTGATAATTTTACCACGATAAAGAAGGTGTTTAAAACGGTGCATTCGTTTATTATCTAACAGGATTCAAAGAGACATAAATACCGACTCGAAACGTTATTCTTTTCGCTCCACAATAGACAAGAAAAAGATATACATGCAAAAAAAGAATGCGATTTATGGCACTGCATATATCGTATATACGATAGTATGGTCATTATTTTATCTTCAGCAAGTCCTTGCATGTAAATCTTCATCATCAAAATCAATTTAAATCTAACAATATTCAAAACAAGCAACCCTAACAAACAGTGCACAGTGAAACGAAATGCATAGAAAACAATTTATTCAATAAATTCACAATTTAATTGTCGAATCATTGAGTGTGCATTTGTCGCGCTACCCTAGTTATTTATGTGATACTTTAATATTACACAATCAGTGTACTGCGGGCTTTAGTTTGAGAATAGGGTTGCCAAGAATTTCAATTGATATTCGAATGACTTGACAGTCATAAATAATTATTTGATTTTTTCTTAGATTTTTGGTAAAAAATATAGAGGCGCTTCAACCAAACTTGGCATTACACTAATAATGCCCGATATTTCTGCCTCTTAGGCATCGGTGCACCAAATAATATGTAAGGTTTTCTCAGTAATTTAATTTGTGAGATTTGAATTCAGTATACTAATGTCCTCTTCAAAACTTCTTTGGTAACTAAGAATTTCAGTTTACCAATACTGATATTTATTTTAGTGCGGGTATCAAAAGATTATTTACATTGTTTAATTAAAATTCATATTTGTCACTTCCGAATAATAACTTTTTCGTCCGACGACGAGCAGCTTTCCAAAACCAAAAATCGTTCCAAACTTAAATACGGACAACCCTAAGCTTGTCGATAGTATAGGGGTGCCAAAGTGGCCTATAATGGCCCCAACATAATGCGTTTAAACGAATGATCATCGTATTTGACTCGATACAACACTATGCGACTTCTTTATGACTATTTATTTTGGGAACTTTCTCATTTATTTCCGATAGAAAGGGCTTTTTAATAATAGCCCTTTTTGATCTTTAAAAGAGTTAAAAAGCTTTTTTATTGTGTAACTAATTTATTATGTTTTTCTTCTTTAGTGCGGTTAATTATTTAGTTTCCCTTTTTAAAAGACTTTATACAATGGTGTTATTTTAACAAATGCACATTTTGTGGAAACAGATCGGTTAGTCAGTGATCACTACTTTTTTTTTATTAAATTCACTATTATGGGATTTACGGTGTGATTTTTGCTATGAATTGAAGTTATAGCAAATTTGAACCTGAAAACCGGATAAGCCAGACTTACCTGGGCACTGCGAAGTTTGGTAGGCAGTCACTTCATGTAAAACGGTGGTATTCGGCCGGTTGGTTAGACTGGTTGCACAACCTGACCCAAAATAAAATTGAGAAAAGGGGAGGCAGATGATGGTTTGGGCTTACTGGCTACTTTTGGGATCCTAATGTTTGCAACGAGCTTGTTATAAAGTTGCTAAATTATTTCTTTAGTTTTAATTAATTAGTCTTTTTTGTAAGTATTTAGTTTATAATATTTGTAGATTTTTAGGGTTCCGTAGTCAACAAGGAACCCTTATAGTTTCGCCATGTCCGTCCGTCCGTCCGTCCGTCCGTCCGTCTGTCCGCAGTTTAGCTCAGAGACGCCCAGTACTAGAGAGCTGTAATTTGGTGTAAATATACGGATTTGTTGTGCCGAAAAAGTGGTAAAATAAAATCTCGTAAAATATTTTTTTTTAGGGTACCTCCTGTACACGTAAAGTGGGGATGTTTTTTTTATTTCTCGCGTACCCCTTAGTGTGGGGTATCAATAAATAGGTCTTTAAAAAATATTGATAGTTTCCATTAATAATATTTTGATAAAAAGATTCGTTTGTGAAATATAAAGCTTTAAAGTGCTAATTTTTGCTCGACTCGAGTGTCCCCCCCTCTACCAGCTAAACGGTTATGTTTGGGGGTGTGAAAAAATTCACAATAGTAGTATATATAACGAAGTTTGAAGGAAAATTATCATGACTAAGTAGGCTTTACAAGTTTACGAGTAATAGTCGACCAACTTATAAAACGTACTTGGATAGCATATTTTCCTAAACAAAATGTATCGCAGAACATGTTCTTCAACTGCAAATGTAAGTTTGTAAACTTTATTTTTACAGCTTAGGTGGGTATGTTTTGGGGATAGGTAGGTTTTTATTGTCAACTATTTTTAACTAACTTCAAAAAAAAGGAGGAGGTTCTCAATTCGTCGTAATCTTTTTTTTTATGTATTTTCCCCGATTTCTCAAAGACGCCTGGACCGATTTTGAAAAATCTTCTTTTTAAAATTAAATTCAGCGAATCAGTTTAATTAGTTCGCATAAGTATTTTGATGGGCAACTACGGAACCCTACACTGTGCGTGGCCCGACACGCACTTGGCCGGTTTTTAGTTTTAGTTCTCAATTACGTTCTGTATATATTTTAATAATCATAAATAGGTAATTGTTGTTTTCTTTGGTTTAGATTTTCTTTGAAACATTTTATGGCTTTTTTCCAAATAATGTTTTAGTTTTTAACCGACTTCAAAAAGAAGGAGGTTATCAATTCAACGGTATGTTTTTTTTTGTGTGTGTTTGTTACGCGATTACTCCGCCAATTGAAGACAGATTTTTTTATGAAGTAATTTAAGTATTTGCGTATGGTAATCATCATCTCATGTAGCTGCGCTGATGATGGAAGGAATTCCTCTAGTAAATTATGTTTGTGTTCGCATATCTCCGGAACTACAAGTCCGATTTAGGTAATTCTTTTTTTGTTGTACTAGGTATCGTTCAACTTAGGGAATACTGCAAGTTTCATCAAATTCGGTTCAGTAGTTTTCGAGATAGGGAATGAATGTAAGAGATTTCAACGATGTTATTACCGGTGTTACGGATTACAAAATTCTAGTGCTCATGTAAGAAAATGATCTACTCGTATTTGACAAGAATTATAGTTGAATATTTAAACTAAAAAGAGTAAAATAAAAACTTTTTCAAAAAAAATGTAACCGCCTTCAAAAAACCTTTTTTAACCTCCTTCTTTTTGAAGTCGGTTAAAAAAGGGTAAAATAACCTTCAAAACTTTTCTTTCGGAAGTCGGTGGCAAAAAAGACAATGAAATTAATACAAAAAAGTCACCGACTTACGAAAGAAAAGTTTTGAAGGTTATTTTACCCTTTTTTGTGGTTGTTTTTGAAAAAGTTTTTTTTCTACTTAGGTAAATAATGGTAGACTCGATGTGTATGGTATATGTTTTGCCGAAGATGCAGTTTTTACCCAGTCTGAGGCCCGAGGCCAATATAAAACCTCCTTTGTGATATTGCTACTTAGTTTTTATTATTTATTTTTTTACTAGCACTCCGCTCACAACTTCGTCCACGAGTGTTTCCCTCTACACTTTTCAATTTCGAGGTTAGAATTTCCAAAAACCTCGAAACACAATAGCATCAATTGGATCGGTAAGTGTTTATTAAGGCCAGGTAATCAGGAATCGACCTATTTTTGATTCAACAATAAACAATCAAATATTCTTTTTTTCGATCCGAAAAAAATATATGTTGTAGTTCAATGAACTATCTAAATTAATTTGCAGTTGAAAACGCGATATTTATAACTTGCCTTGATCAAAAAAAATCGCGAAAATAGAGATTTTTTTAACGTTTTTTCAGTGGTACTTGAAGTAGACCATGCTTTTGGTCCTAAAAACATATCAATAGATAGGTAATGATGTTTGTCAGAGGAATTTCCGGTTACTTTTTTTCTAAATATTTCTGTTTTTTTTTACCCTTAACTATATAACGACGTGCCCTACGTGCATTGCTTCAGTCGCCCGCGAGGCGTGTCCGAGGTAGGACCTGTGTCGCTTTTGCTGGTTCGCGCCATTCCCCCCGCTAGTGATCGATATAATATACGTAATATCATTTATTTCTGAGTTTTAACCATTTAGTGTAATTTTGTAGCCACGTTAACAGGAAAGCATAAAACGCAACGGTTACATTACAGACACAGTGCATGCGGCATCGAAGTATATTTCTGTCACTGTCGTGTGACAGAGACACCATGATATCTTCGATGTTTCTCTCTTATGGTATCTTTGCCTCTATCTAATCTGCCACATAAACTATACAAAACTGCTCTAACAAGTCATACACGAAGTTTTTAGTACTAGGCGATCATAGATATGAAAGAGTTTCTTTGACATTAGCGTAAGTAAACAAACATTTATTTTCACGAAGTTCCTTCATTCATTTTTAAGGGCATTTTTTGACGATCTTACCAGGCAAACATATTACGAAAGATATCATCACGGCGGGCGGTGTTTCAAACTATTTTAGACTTTCAAAACATAAGGGGCAATTTACACTGTCCTAAATTCAGGCTCCGATATTCAGGACGTCCATAATTCAGGAAAGTGTAATTGCATTTAGGACGAGTAGCATCCTAATTAGGACACGATTTAGTACATGCTTTGGCGACTAAGTTTCTTACTCTAAATCATATTCTGATTATCGGATCCTGAATTTAGGACAAGTTATGGCCCCTTATAAATTGTCACGGCCGACGCGCATCGCTTCACTTCAGTCAGTAAGGCTGCGTTTCCACCAGAGATGTGCGATGGAAATGTGTCGTGCGAGGATGTTTAGCTGTGCTGTAAAAGGTGTGGTTGTTTCCACCAAAGCTGTGCATGAAAATGTGCCTATGAGGATGTGTAGCGTAGCTGTGAAATGTGGCGACGAGGGTGCGGTGTAGTGGGAGTGAAGACACAACACATCCCTCGCAACATATCCCACTTACACATCCCTCGCAACACATCCCTCGTACATATCTCTCGTACACATCCTTCGCAACACATCCCTCTCACACATCCCTCGAACAAATCCCTCGCTTGTTTTGTATGCGCAAAAATCTAGCTCCGCTCAGCCGTTTTCACCAGAGCTGTGCTGACCAAAGCGAGGTAAATGAAGCGATTCTATTGGTTCTTTACAAACACATCCCTAGCTACGCATCCTCGCACATCTCTGGTGGAAACGCAGCCTTATAGTTTGATAGGAGAGTCGTAAAATTTGCATGCATTTGTCCCGATAGTACCAGGATTACATAAAATGTGAAAGATAAAGCTTCGTCCTCTGCTGTATTTTATCAGTACCAATGAAAAATCATGACATAGTTTATGAACAGCTATTTTAAATGTTTACTCAGCGGACCGGGTAGCCGAACGGAAGAACGCCGGGACTGGTAAGCTACGAGGTTCGGGTTCGATCCTTACTTGATATGATATTCTTTTTGCATTACATAAAGATTTGTTATTTGTTTTTTATTTATTTTTTTCTAATAATATGTTACTTTTACTTTTAGTGCACAAGTAACTTGTGCTTTAACTTGGATACACTGTTTTTTATTAAATAAATTGAAGAGAGATGAATTTTAAACATGTTTCAAAGAATTTCTCGAAATAAAAATGCATGAAGGTATGCAATAATATGCCCGTGTCGATATCTCCTTGAGACGCTTTGTATTGCGCATTTTTCAAAAGTAAAAAGTTTTCAAATTCCAGCTATGCTTATAAACTGATAGAATGTCACTAACCAGCAAAAGTACTAGGCTAGTATAAGATCAAGGTGGTATGTCTTGCACTCTGACGCCACGTGACACGCAGCGCGGGGATAAGGTAACTCTAAATGGCCTGCCAAAGTACTAGGCTAGAATAAGCTCAAGGTGGTACGTTTTCCAACGGGGTCAGCGAAGTTCATTTGAAAAGCGCTGTGATGCCACGTGACAGGAGGGGGGGAAATCACTCTAAATGCCTGCTGCGCTCTAAGATATGCGCCCCTTAAGTTTAATCTTTGTTTTATGAACCATTTTTCTTCCCATTTTGATGATATATATATATATATATTTGTCTGATTATTCACCTTTCGTGACAGTTATGTATTAATTTCAAAAATACATTGTAAAACAGTTATTTCAGAGTCAACCGGAGCTAAAAAAAAACAACTAATCAACTTTTGAATTCAATCATTCTATCACGATTTTGATAAATAAAAAGCAGGAAAATTATTTAAATTACCGATAATTCTCCCGCGATTAGACCATTAGTCATGACAAAATGGCGACATAAAAAATAAAGTTATCAAAACAAAATGGAACAAATAAAATTACCTACTATTAATTACTGCAACTGTTATTTACGTAATTATTTGAATTTTTCCCTCTAATTAATTCATATCAATTATTTTTATCGCCAAGTACGTAATAACTAACATTATATCCTGTTCCGATAACGTTCCTAAAGTCTAAACATTGGATTTGATTGTAAAACTTATAGCTGTTGCCAGCGGCTTCACCCGCTACAATTCGAAAATTATCCCAAGGGAACATAAAAACTATGTCATGTTTTAATCCAGGTTATAAACTATCTTTGTACCAAATTTCATCCGAATCTGTTTAGTAGTTTTTGCGTGAAAGCTTAACAAACATCCATCCATCCAAACAAACTTTATAATATTAGTGGGATAGTAGGTTATTAGTAGATAGTAGGATTAGTAGGATAGGAAGTAGGATAAAACTATCTTTTACCCGCGACTTCGTACGTAATTAAGAATATTCGGAATAAGATATTTTTTTACTTTAAAATTGAGCCTATATTTCAAGTCAGACGAAAAGTGCATTCAAGTCCATGCAGAGTTTCTGCGTGATGCGTGTACAAACATACAAAAAGACAAAAAATCAAAAAGTTTTGTTTTCGATTTCGTTGCTTTAATAGTAAGTGTTTCTTCAAAATCTTTGTACTTAAAGCAGTTTATTTGTAAAGCATTAACAAACTTTCATGGGCTGAAAGTACTACAGGGTGTAATCGAAATCATGGGCAATATTTTAATCCAAGGCTCTACTCACGATGCTGATTGCATTAAGGCTAATAAATCGCAAATCAAAAATATTATTAATGCAATTATGAACACCTTTAAAAATGTAGTATGTCGCCTAACAAAGGCTTATTATTGCAAATAAGCACTAAAAGTAATAAAAAATAAATCATAAACCCAAAAAATCTTAAAGTATCAAAATTTTAAAGCGCATTACACCGCGCGCGGAACGAAAAGTAAACAAACATCAAATAATATTAAGCGAAGATACTTGCATTAATAATGTTTTTGAGTTCCATAAAACGATTAGTATCGTTAGTAATGCCCAAGTTTAAAATATTGCTCATTAATAAAATTTCACCCTGTATACTTACCTATGGTCAAAAACAACTTTCACTATGAAACTTGCATCTTTGCATGAAGGTGTTTTATAAATTCATCATCATCATTTCAGCCTATTGCAATCCACTGTTGGACATCGGCCTCTCCCAGGGAGCGCCACAGCGCACTATCTCCTGCTTTTTTCATCCAGTTTCATAAATTGAGAACTGAAAAATATTCAATTCTATTAGAAACAATGTTTTTTTTTTAATCTTTAATACATATCTACTTATTATAGTACATTATGCAACGAGTGAATAAAGAGCGGATTTAAAGCGAGGGCCATTTATATGAATCAAGAGCAAGCGAAGGATTTTAATGACTGAATCACGACCGCAGGGAGTGATTCATGAAAATCCTGAGCGACGCGAGTGATTCAGGCCCTCGATTTAAATCCGTTTTATTCACGAGTTACATACGATACTTTATACCATGACCACAAGAAAAATAATAATTAAGCGATAATAGATAGGTTTTTAACGAAGAAAAAAAAGACAAAGGTGCGTTTACAAACATCTAAATTCACATACACAAACACCCAGATCCGAAACAAATAACTGTAGATCATACGAAAATTTGCTCCGTGCGGGAATCGAACCCACTGCACGCGACGAAGTAGTCCAATCGCTCGGTCTTTGCACCAACAAATTGACATTAAACTCGGAACAATGATTTAAATTAAGAGTAACATTTTCCTAACAACACGGTGGCTGACGGGGGTGGACCGCAGCAATGTGTTCTAAATTCAAACAACAAAACAGTGAGAAAAAGAGCTTTTTACTCACTGTTTTCAGTGATAAAAAGTAACTTTTTAAAGTGGGAATGGTATAATAGTACATTATGCAACGAGTGAATAAAGAGCGGATTTAAAGCGAGGGCCTTATATATGAATCAAGAGCAAGCGAAGGATTTTAATGACTGAATCACGACCGTAGGGAGTGATTCATGATGATTGAATCACGAGCGAAGCGAGTGATTCAAGTATTTAAATCCTGAGCGACGCGAGTGATTCAGGCCCTCGATTTAAATCCCTTTTATTCACGAGTTACATACGATACTTTATACCATGACCACAAGAAAAATAATAATTAAGTGATAATAGATAGGTATTTAACGAAGAAAAAAAAGACAAAGGTGCGTTTACAAACATCTAAATTCACATACACAAACACCCAGATCCGAAACAAATAACTGTAGATCATACGAAAATTTGCTCCGTGCGGGAATCGAACCACTGCACGCGACGAAGTAGTCCAATCGCTCGGTCACTAAGCCAACAAATTGACATTAAACTCGGAACAATGATTTAAATTAAGAGTATCATTTTCCTAACAACACGGGGGCTGACGGGGGTGGACCGCAGCAATGTGTTCTAAATTCAAACACCAAAACAGTGAGTAAAAGAGCTTTTTACTCACTGTTTTCAGTGAGAAAAAGTAACTTTTTAAAGTGGGAATGGTATAATAGTAGATTATTAACCAAGGGCTGTATGACATCAATTGCATACGAGGTTTTTGGCGCCTGAGCGAAGCGAAGGCGCTAATTAACCCGAGTATGCAATTGATGCTTACGCCCGAGATAAATACTCTGCTTTACATATCGATTGTGAGGTAAGTAAACAACAAGACAGCAGGTTTCAATGAACATTTATTAAGAAGAAAAAAATGTGTATTTAATTAAAATTAATAGTAAAATTATTACAATTTGTAAGAGATATGGTCACGTTCTTTTTAGGTATATTTATAGTTTGAATATGAGTTTGTGATGATAAGACTTGAGTTTGAGTGACTTGAGGTTCTTGCATCGTAAATGGCGGCAGTTGACTGGTACTATTTTCTTCATTAAAAAATGGCTCAGATGATGTGCTTTGACGTGGTGATTTTAAGTTTATATTTTCTGTTATTTTAGAAGTAATTTTGCTTTTGTTTGCCATCGAATCTTCGATATAACCTTCGGCCACTTTGCTGGACTTCCAGCCGCCGTGCCTTTTTAACAGAGTGAGGTTGGCTCCCGAATCAGCCAATAGAGTCGCTGATGTTCTGCGAAAGCAATGCCCGGTGTATAACTCTACGTTACTCAGTTTTAAATATGTGGCTATTTGCTTTGGCATGCCTGTAAATTTGTTTTTTCCTATTACTTGTCTGTGGCATTTTCCTTTGCTGTAATTAAGAAAAAAACGATTTGTATCCACGTTTTCAGGCCGAAGAGCTTGATATTTTTCAACATAATTTGCAAATTCTTCATGCACAACAAATGACCGGTCAATTTTAGTTTTCGTGTTAGGCAGTTTTATGAGTAGTAATTTGTTATGTTTTTCTACATTTTCTATTGTCAAGTTTGTCAATTCCACGGTTCTGCAGGCTCCCGATATCCCAAAAATTAGAACAACCTGTAAAAAAGACATAAGTTGTATTAAAGGCACCAAATTCGCATAGTATTTTTGTGAAATATTTTGGTAACTTATTAAAAAGGGCAAGTAAATACGTAGGTACCTTTATTGCTAAATAAATTTCATCCGGAGCTTCATTTAAAAATTTCTGTACTTCTTCTGCAGTAAATACCTTCGATTTCTTGCTTTTAAAGCCGTCAGACTGCCTTTTCAAGAAAGCAGTAAGTTTAGAAAAATCTTTCAAATTCACGTCATGTTTTGTCATCATTGTAGATTTCAGCATGGAATAAAAGCACCATAAACTGGAAGGTTGTAGCCTCTTAGATAATTCATCAAAATATGATATAAAAACACTTTCAGAAAGAGATTTCACTTTTTTTTCTGACCGCCATTTCATAAATTCGTCGTATGCCTTTACATATCTTTCTTTCGAGTTCGGCGGTAATATATTTTCGACAACTGTTTTTGCCCTTTCTTTAATAAAATCGGGCGTTAGATCTATGTCTTCGTCACTAGACATGTTTAAAACTTTTGAAAAAGAACTCAAACAAGAAAATTAATTATTTTCGCGATGCTTTCGCGCCTACTAGTAGACTGCCTTTTTTTTTTCACGCACGCAAGCGCGTCAAACCTTGCTGGCCAGTTTGATTTTTAAATCGATTTCATCTAACATACGATGTGGAAACAAATAGTTCCATATTTAAAATAAAATCTTTATAAAATAAATTGTCTAGATTCCGATTCGAGTAATTAATCGATACCGAGAAAAAAAAATTAACTTTTTAAAAATATTCTTCGTGCAGTATGAGTATGACAGTTCTTTTTTCAAATTCCAAAACCTATGCTGTAATGATAGTCATACACCCCGACATTCAGGGGTGTAAGGGTGTACTTACAGAGCAAGAGATATGTAATAGTAGATTAGTAGCCAAGGGCTGTAAGGTATCAATTGCAGCCCGAGATATTTAGGCGCACGAGCGCAGCGAGGGCGCCTATAGTTCGAGGGTGCAATTGATGCTTACACCCGAGCTAACTACTCTGCTTTACATCTCGATTGTGAGGTAAGTAGAAAAAACCGGCATTGCAAGAATAAAACATTTTATTAGTTAATTGCTGCTTCAGCTTCCATTTTCATTGATTCGGGAGTGCAGCTTAATTAAATCTTCATCACTTGCAGTACTCATGTTTTTTTCATAATTATCACGTAATTATAAAAAAGTCCCAAAAACAAACAATATAATACATATTATATATTTAAAGTAAAAGTTTTCTATTCCCGCCTTTTTTCATCTTTTTTTTCTCAAGAACGGGATTTGAGCTTCACCGTTCGATATTTAAAATTGATGACTATTAAACTCGAAGACAAGGCTGAATAGCGAAGCGACCTCTTTTGTCATTAGGCTGAATGCATGATGTCTATTGCCAATATGATGGTTGGATGTCCGCAAACTTTTTTTTTTAATTACTTACCGCCCTAGGGCTTTTCTAGCTACATTAATACCCTAGAGCGCTAATTGGTTACTTACAAGCCCCATTTGGGGGTAATAAGGACCTACTTACCGAACATGAGTGATGTAAAAGTAGTTTATCGTAGGTATATGGAGCAGCCTAAAAACCAGTTAAGGTTGGTATTTGAATGCAATATCATAAATGTACCTACCTTTAAAAGTAAAGTTCAATAATAAATTATGTATTTATAATATGTTTATAGCATTCGTTACCTATGTACAAAAGCCGCGGCACAATATTATTACTATTTGAAAAAAAAGAGATTTTTTGTTACTTTTTCTACATAAATAACATAGTTTATGCTACCAACATTCAAACATAAATCAAAATAATCGTCCCCAACGCACAGATAATAAATATAACTAACACAGCTAATTCAAAATCGGAACATATCTACCATAGAGTAAGTGAACGATTATGTGAATGATTGTTTAATGTACCAGAAGTGAGCAAATTCGTTTTTAAACGGCTATCAGCCGGTCATTATAGCAGTGTGAATGACGCTGATGGTACGTCACTGTTTGGTTGATGTAGGGTGACAAGAATTATTTGGATAAAATTAATGTATTAATATAATACGGCACGAAATATATATTATTATATAATATTAATTATGTCTTGAAAATATTAATAATATTAAACTATTGTTGAAAGGAAAAATACAACAAACGAGATAACCAAATGGAAACAGTACTCACTTCATGTTTATTAGATAAATACAATTGACCAGTCTTCCTAATATTTTTAAGTTCATATTTATTTTTCTCTTTCATTTTGTATGTTTCATTTACTTACAACAAATATTTTAACTTATTTTGTCTCAGTACTTAGGTACAGACGCCAGCACATCAACCCTTCAGTTTGTCTTTCTTTCATAGATTTTAAACCTTATCACAATACTGGAAGGTGAATGTTCAATTGGTAAATTTTTACAGATTGGGGTTGGTTGACCTGCGCTCCGACTGTACAACAGTTTTAAAATCTCATCATTTACTCAAACATACCAACTTTTAATATTGTCACCCTAAACAGTAGTATATTAAGTACTCTTAATAATGGGCCACATTAACAAAAGGTATACGTTTGTCATCTCACACAATAGCCCTCACAGATTCCAAAACGATTGTTGTTTGGACATCTGGGGTCTCTAATATCGACCCATAAAGCGTGGACACCCTAGCTATTCTATTTTTAGCTACGTCATTTCGCGACTTAAGAATGTGGTCTTCAACGAATTTATCATTCATTCTTTCATTGAATGGGTGAATGGAAATGGCACTTAAAACAAATTAGAGACGATTTTTCATTTGGTATTGTGATACGAGTTATGAAATGTTGCCGATTGATAGCAGGGATTAATACTTTCGGATTCTTTTATTGGTATCTAACTACACATTTACTTTATTTGTGCTTTTGCTCACGGTAACTGGAGTAACAATGCAACTTTTTATAACACAAAAAGCTGTGGACACAGATAAAATGTTCTGGAAAATTATTGAATCAAATCATCCCTATCTCTAAATAATTATCTCAAATCTATAAAATTAACTAAGTTCCATTTCAGCGTTTTACAGTATCATAAATAACGTTACAAGAATAACATCGATACACCCACTTATCACCCAATTTCCAAACTTGTACTACATAAACTCGCTTAACGAGAAACGGGCATTAAATTTGAACAGGCCAGTAATCATACAAACACTTTAAAACACCCCACCTCTAGTAATTATCCACTGTAACTGGACCCCCTAAAACATTATTACTAACCCCCCTTTACATAAATAATTACCCCACAAGAAGGGGCAGGAAGGTCATTTTAAAACGGCTGGAGGGTAAGCTCCCCCGTTGTTGGCTACCCTATTAAGTGATGGGTAATTTAGAAATACATAAAGTACATAATAGGGTCCTTAACTTGGGCTTAATGAGGTGAAAACGGGACCGTTTACCCTGTTGGTACCGCGTTAATGTTCGTTCAATCGTTCAATGTGCCTAATATAGAGCATTCGGCAATTCACGTGATATTTCTAATCGATTATTCGATTCGATAATGTTGGTATCGAGAAGTTAGTTTAAGGGTAATCGAGATGCGAGTAGATTAACGAATTGAGAAGGTTAATTAATGAAAACGGCTATACAATGAGGTCGGGAACAAACTAAAATTACATTCCATGAATTCTGGCAAGCTGTTTGTAATGTTGCTTTTGTTTTTTCGTTTTAAACGACCCAGGTGTTAATTTAATTAGGAATGTACTTAAAACACTGCGTACTTTCATTAACTACTTACAATGGACGATTTAATTATGTGAGAAAAGAAAAATTAAGTACGGTTTGGATTAAATTTTACATTCACTTAATCTTGAGTCCTACAGAACATGATTAAGTGCCCGTATCACACCAGTTATTACTGAAATACACTATGGTATCTATTACTGTATAAAAACGTCACACAACACCAACCCTTTATAAATTTTTCATACAAATCTTGAACAAAAGCGTCGAAACGTTGCTGTGCAGATGTTCACAACATTTTATTACGATTTAATGCCATAAATAATTTGATTAGTCGCGTATTTATCAACTAAGGACCATCTTCATGGAAAAACGTCACCCATTCATGACCTCTAAAGACTTTTGTATGGAGTCTATGGGACCCCATTGAAATGAACAACCGTTTATAAGCCACTAATGTTATCTAGACATCTTCACGGGAAAGAAGATGTCATATAAAACTCTTTTACCATAACTTTTTGCTTTTAAAACCCTATAATTCATAGAATTTTCGCTCTTAGAACGCCGAAAATAAGAGTGATGTAGGAAATTGTAGAAATAGCGTTAAGTTTGTAGGATCAATGACATTTTTTTCGCGTTTTCAAAGGAGAATTCGTTTATCAAAAGGTGTAAAGACGTCTTTTGTTGACAAAAATGTATTTTTTGCGCACATCTTGGGAGCACGCGTTGAAAATTGACTCGATCAATGCGATTTTAAAAACTGTCCGGATTATCTTGTTCTCTTTTGTTGTTTTAATATTTATGGAATTGCTGTTTTTTTTTTTCTATTAAAAAATATCTTTGTCGGTGTTTCAATTTCAATCTGAAATATATTTAATGATACTCGTATCTACGTTCAATTTATTAATGAAAAACATAGCGTTATTTATCATTTTCTTATTACTTTTACTTTGTCTTGAAGATATCGTTACTAATAATTATGGGCTGCGTAACAAAAAGTTATTTTCGCAATCCGATAATTTACAATCATTTAGCGGGTACCGATACGCATGTAAATAAAAACATCTTAATTCATAAAATCATAAATGAACACACAAAAAATTACTCAATCGACCGGGAAGGCAATCCAAAAGCACTTCACTCTGTAATCATAAGGTCCGGACCACACACGACGAAAAACGAAACATACAGTAAAAGGTGCTAATGCGAAAACAAAACACGTTCCATTTTCGTAAAATTAAACATGGCGCTTAAAACGCCATAATCTCCTTTACCCGGCGCCCCGACTATTTGAAAATCGAACTTGTTACACTTCCCTATTCAAAAATTGTTACACGTTCTTTGTTCGGACAATATTTGTTGAACGTATAATGCGACCAAATTTAGAAGACCCTCCCTTATTTTAAAGGGCTGTTTAAAATTGACTTAATGGAAGTGTCTTCTAAAAATGGTTCGGTTAAGTGATGTGGTTAAGTGGAGACTTGATGTTTGGTTGTTTTAGGGCGCTGTTTGTTTTCGGGCTTTAAACACGACTCGTCTTAACAAGGTAACGTTTATTTTTATCTGTTCCACAACAAAGAGACTGTGGTAGCTGATTTTTTTTTTGTCTTTGGTTCCTGTCTACCTCTTTAATGCTAAAGGTACACGTATTGCCTTATTCTTAGTGTTGCCATAATTCAGGCTTTAAGAAAACACTCTTAGTTTTATTCTCATGTCAATATGGTTATTAGAATATTTACCTAGAACAAAGGGATCCTTTTTCATAGTGGCAAATATAATATTATTATTAAGATTAATACGTTAACGAACAAATAAACAGTCAACTTTTTTTTTGCTTGAAAATTACCAGTAAAAAAGCGCAAAAGTTCATAAAATTTTAATAGCAAAACGAATAACACAATAAATTAAAAGAGAAACGAATATTGCGACTGTGGGGTACGAATATACCCTACAAGTATAAAAATGCCACAATAATTCAGTGAGTACGCGGCCCTACGGATTTATTGTTCGCATTAATCATAATAAACTTGGCTATAACAATAAATGATTATTTAATAGAATCACTTCATATTTGTGATGATATTGCGTAACGATTATTTTTAGCAACAATAAAGTAACAGCGATTGAAATTGCAAATTAGAGTCATCGGCAGTCGGAAAATGGTAAATTCCCCCTTCACCAACCCCTATTAAATAAGAAAAAAAGGACTTTCTAATTATATTTGTTTGAGTTACGTTTATAAGCCTATTAACACGTTATCTGACCCAAAGGTATGACTTTGTACTACACTTTTTTATCACGATAATGACAAGATTCGAACTAGCGAAGCGGAGGGCAACAAATCAAATCATTTATACGTCAATTACAGGCACTTTTGAATTGTCAAAAGACATTAAATAAAAGTAGTACAAAAATAATGATGGTGCTACAGTCCCAGTCACAAGACATAAAAACTGTGAAAGTGTAACTGAAATGCATTTAATAACTGTAGAAATAAAAATGGTATGGATTTCAAAGTTTTCTAGTTTCACAAGTTGCTGAAAATTTGGTGTAGACGAAACTTTAGCAATATTACCAACGTTTGGATTCTCAAATGATTGTTTTTTTACGTTCAAAGAATTTAATGCAAACGTTCATTTCGAAAAAAAAAGAATTAAAAATAAAATTTTCTTTTAAATAGGTATCGTATTTTTTTTGTCAATTCTATTTATTTATCGTTCAATATTTCTACAACAGTTGCAAACTCTATAATCACGGATGAAGTGGTGATGAAATAAGTTAATCAAAATAATGACTAGACCACTGAGCCAGAAATACAAAATACATCATTCAACAATATCTGCAAACGACAGAAAATTATCTTCAAATATCAACAGCCACTATACGAAGTTTTTGTGAAAACCCATTAGTACACAGATCTCAGAAAAACAGGCGGATACTGGTGTCATTTCATAGGCTATTCAGCTTTCACAGTATTGAACTGACTAGCTAACAATGGCTATGTCAGATCCCTCATAATACCGATTTAAGATTAGATTGTTCTTAATTTTGCATACATTTTCCAGTACGAAAAAGTAGTACAAGAAAAGGTTGAAAGCTGAAAATGGAAACCTCTTAAGATAGACTGTCCAACAATAAGTTGGGAATACTGAATCCGTGTTCCTTCGGATGCCCTTTACGTTCCGGGGCCACGGTATCCTGGGTTAAGAAAAACCCGCGACCCCAGCAGGTATTTGGCGCGAAACACGACGCGCCACCGTCCCGGGCTTGGTCCTTGGTCGGACGGCGAGCTACCCATTACTCACCGTCTGCAAGCCCGCTCCGCCGCTGTGCCCTCTGCTGATCAGAGGGACACGCGTTGGAGCGTCCACACGACAGGCTATTCGCATACGGGCAAAGAGACCCCTTAGGCACACAGTGCCTAAGAATGAGTTTTTGCCCGCATCCCAGGGTGCACCGGCCCGAAAAACTGATGGTCTTCCCCCCGGACGTATCCGAGAGGGAACTCCAGTCCACAGGCGCACGTGGAGGTTTCCTGTTATAGCACCCGATTAATAAGTACAGCTTGGCAAGAAAGAGTCTGATGCGGTGGCAGAAACTACGAAACGTTTTTTGTGAAAAAACTAATAAAAAAGTCATCTGCGAGTAGCTTCTGTGTTAAAAAACAATTACATCGCGTTATTTCACTATTTTCTACATTACTTCGCAAAGATCAGTGAGTTATTGTTTAAAGACTAACTGGGAACCCTCAAGAGGTGTTTGAAAGCTAGCAGAATCCAAGAAGGAACTTTCTAGAAAGCGGTTCGCAATTAAGGGGTGGTTCAATCAAATATGTTCATATTTAAAGCGCATTTATCTGCGGATCGTTAAGTAAGATTCCACAGCTTCCGTGCACTTACAGAAGTGGCAATTGTGGAATATTAAGCCACGAAATGTTTTTACGATGATAGCACACTGTGGGACTTATTGAAGGAATGTGGGCAAAATTGTTTGCAAAGATTTTAAGTATGGTTTGGGTTATAAAAACGGAATTCAGAACATTTTTATTCATTTATGTAAGACGGCAGCAGATCAACTTACCTCAACCTGTCAAATTTGTTTAATATACTTTCAACCTTATCATAATATAATGTTTGATTGGTAAAATTTGACAGATTGGGGTAGGCTGACCTGCTGGCATCTGTACTTGTAATGAAAGAATAGCTGAAGCTTTGTGAAATCTGCTGTTTTACATCACATCATGAAATTAAAACATTAGGAAATTGGCACATTAATAGCAAGTTTATCATCATTAATGTATTCTTAATTTACGTTAACGTTCTGCAAAGTAATTCCTTTCTTTTACAACTAGTCCTTACAGTTCTAATATTACATGTCCGTCCAGGTGCAGCAACATTATTATACATTTCATTTATTAGTTATTCTCATCTCCACAAATGTATAAAAAATCTAACGCAAGAACGAGTCCTGAGACTACTGAGCGGGGTTGCAGAAAACAGAGGAGAAAAGAGAAAACAGCGGCACGCTTTGAATGGCTTCCTCGTGAATTGACGTGAAGAAACACACGATGAAATAAAGTAGAAGGAATGGGTGGAGGCAATTGCTCAAGAGTAAAATAGCAGGGTAAAACTTGGCCCTCGGCGTTGGCCATGATGAACGCCAACAATGGCCAAACATGCGTATGGTTCCGAGCAGTATGTTTGAGTACTAGAAAGATGGTGCCTTTTGTTAAAATATTACATTAATAAAAAAAAATTACATTATAGGGCGCATTACCAAATTTTACAGTAGGTTAACAAAAAAATTAAATAACATAGAATAAAAATTGAAAGTGTAAATTATGTCCACGCGGAGTTAGAAGAGGCCCACTGTGAGCAGTACGACGCGACGCACGTTTTATTATGATACCGCTATTCTATGGGACTGGAGCTACAGGCTGTAGCGACGCGACGCCAGGAAATTATCACTGATTTTTATTAGATACTGATGTCGGGTTTATTAAAATATCGTCGCACTGCTCTACAATAGGCTAGCCGTTGACAACATCAATAATATAATAAAGGAAAGTCTTGAGCATATTTTCTACCGTTGGCAAATTCATCAAATGAGTCCTCTCCTACCCCGGGGCGGGACGGGAGGAACTGTCAGACTTGTACTGACTAAAATCGACGTTGATCCTTCAATAATCCTTTAAGTTCCAGGGTCACGGTAACCTGATGATTCCCGCAACCACGGAAAGCTAGAATCTTAGATTATAAAATGTCCAGATTACCTACGTGTTTAAAACAAAACGTACTTAACGTTACTCGTAAAGCGTCTTTTTTAAAAATGTTGAGTGAGCGCCACGCACACCTTTTAAATGTTTTCCTTGGACATGTTCACTGGTTTTACGTAGGAATCGAAGGAAGGCGATTCTTTTTTCCTTTTTTTGCTTCATTTTGCAGTGGCCCAATAAGAATCTGGACTTTCTATTATCGAAGGCTAAAGTATTCAAAAATAATAAACACGTATTTTTTGGTCTTCAAATCAATTAATATCTTTACAAAGATAAAACGCATTCAAAATCGGGAGTCGGGGTCGTCAAGTAAAACGCTATAAATTTTACCTCGTGACGTACTGTGTTTTACTGTTTTCATATGAAAAACCCTAATTTTAGTGTATTTCCAATACGTTAAACACAATGCATCTAATTAAAAATTAGTTGCGAAAACATATTCCTCCTCATTGTTACAAATACAAAACATAGTTTATTTATTAAAGCACAGACTGGAAGTTCCGCTTTATAAATCGATAAACAAATTAATTAATTTTATGTAATTCCCCAAAAAACGTACAATGTTTCCTCTTGATTAGAAATAACAGCAACTTGTTTTTCTAAAATGTTACCTAACTTAACGTTTTTTTTTTTTAATTTGTCACCAGGACGGTAGTATAGAACAGTAATATTGGAAAAAACTAGTCATTAAAATTGAAATATTATTTTAACGGTAAATGGGGACTGGGGACGTAATTATTTTCATAATAATAGGAATAATAATTTGTTTTTATGCTAATTGAATAAAATACCCGGCAACTGGTAAAACCTTATCTGATTAAATATCCTAGGAGCATTTCCTTTTTTGATAACATTCGCATTTTATAGCTACAAGAGTATTTTGGAGCGCGGCTAAAATCTAAAATAACGCCAGACATTTTGTTTTCTTAAAGGCATTGGAAAGCTTAAAAATTCCCGTACCTACTTACTGCAGTCTCATTTATTTGACCAGTGGAAATTTTTTATGTTTAATAAATATAGGTATAATTAATTTATAAATAAATTGAATATCGTTAATATTTATATTCGTCTATGTAGAATCATTTAACATGAAGTACTCGTAATTAGCTTCCTCCGGCTCTAAAACCGCCATGTATCTAATGATTCACTTCGTCAATTTCCGGCAAACGTCATTGGCTATTCTTCTAGTATTCAATCACGAAATGAATCATTTGAAATATTGCTTGGCCGTTATAGACCTGCTGATCTTTTATCTTTTTAGGTCAATAAAAAAATGACCCTGTATTATGTGCCTAGTAAAAATTGACCAACTCTAAATCCACGTGTAACACAGTGCACTCGAAAACCTCACTTTGTGAGTTTGCACACTGAATACATTGCAACATTAAACACTCGCTAATGACAGAACAAGCTCAAATAAATCCTTCATTTAATTAACAAGACCCACGAACACAGCAAACAGACTTATATTTAGCAATGTCAATAGAGAATTGCGAATATCAAACAATCGTTTTAAGTAAATTCTGTTGCCATCTTTAAGTTGAATGATTTTTCCTGTTCTCAGTGGCAGTGCCAGAATAAATTACAAAAATCTGGAGAATGAAGTTGTCGAATACTTTATTCATCTGTAAACAACATGTTTCGCTTATTTGTACATGCTAATCTCCGAAAAAACTGAACCGAATTCAATGAATTTTCGACCATATAATTCTACGTAGCGCTGTTTACAAGTAGCGGGAAATTGCTAAAACTATTTAGTTTTATATGTATGAATAACTATCTAGGTATTACTCGTAATATTTCAATGATTAGTTGTCGTTCTGGACCTTTTGATGACTTAACTGGAGAACGCCTCGTTCAAGTTTGACCAAACACGTATGTCGTATATATAAATAAAGCACTTATGTGTACCTACCTAAAGGAAATAATGCCTGAATTCTCAACAACTCAGTTTGGTTGAAAACTGTGAATTCCCCACTGCTCAACTTTTCGCAGTTGAGCACTTACAGTTGAGCAGTGGGAAAAAAGGGATAATCACTTATTATCAGCTAAACATATTCTCAAATTAAATCTTCTCCTGAAAAAACAGCCTGTATCGCGACAGAAAAAAGCAGCAAACTGAAAACTCATTTCGCGGAGTAATGGCCGGTCCCCTACTCACTATCATTGTCACCGCCGACTTTTTAATATAAAAAAACCGCCCAGAATCCCTCATCTCTAAATTGTCCGCTCCTCTCGGGAATATGAAAGTCATTATTTAAAAAGATTGCTCCTTTTCGCGTATTATTTCTGCGTAAATTTAACTTAAGCCCGCAGCTTGAGTACGGGAAACTGAGTGAATATCAAAATTTTATTACGTACCCCGTAGGTTTGCGTTTTCGACTTATTTATGGTAATAGAAACGTTAATTAAGAACGTCTTAAATTATTCTAGAGGAGGTATCTTTTTTTTCGAGGATATTAAAGTAAACCTCCTTCTTGATTTTGGGCTCATTCTTTTTATAATAATTTAGACTTTACTCACTGATAAGTGGTTCTCACCATTTAAATAATGTCTCTTTTATAACAAGGGATATCGTCCGTGATTGTTAAATTAATAGCTCCCGAAAGTATATATTTTCTGTACGGAATATATTCTGTAAGTAACAAAAATACTGATATTCAGCTTGATGCGAGCATTGAATTCTAATATTTAGAATTTATCGATATTATCCTTCGCCAAAATTTCATATTCTACTCATCGGGTTCGACTGGAAGGAGACCCCAACATATTTAAGGAAAAGGCTAGGCAGATAACCATTATAAAGTTAATAATACCAGAGTAATTTTAAAACGTTAACAGACATTCAAACAATGTATGAAGTTGTTCATATAAAGTTCTTAAAGATATTGACGGTCCAAATGTCAATCAGCCAATGATACTTTTATCATGAACTGTTTAAGGTTTTTTATTTTTCTTTAATTATGTCTTTTAGTTCAGTGTGCTTTCTTCTGAGCTCGTGGGTAAATAATAACAGCCACACAGGCCGATCTTTCAGGTTAAGCCGTGCTTGCCGAGGATGGTCTGTGGATGGGTGACCATCTGTCGTTAATGTTAATCAGATGCTGTAAAGTCTGACAAACAGTCTTACCATGGGGTATCGTATTGCCCAGTTACTGGGTTGTGGAGGTCTGATAGGCACTCGCTCCATGTAAAATACTGATATTCAGCTGCATCTGGTTCGATTGGAAGCCGATTCCAATATAGTTGGGAAAAGGCTAGGCAGATGTTGAGTTCAGTGTCATGCCTTCTGGCATAGGCCTCCTCTGACATCTTCCATTGCTTTCTGTTTCTGACTACTCTTCTCCATTTGGGACCAGCTGTTAACTTTAGCTCATCCTCCCATCTCTTCCCTTGCCTTCCCCTATTCCTTTTACCATCTCTAGAGATGATGGGACAAATGTAGAAACCCCTAAAATAATGCTCACATGAATCAACAAGGCTGCTAAGAAAAAAACACCAATAAAAAAAACAGATAATTTCCCAAAGAAGTGTAACAAAATAGAAAACATAGCTTAATCGCCTTTAACCAATTCACAGGACAAAAACCAACTTATAATTGAATTTCACTGTTATAAAGAATCTCAGCAATAGCCCCAAATTGCCTGATAAACGGAGATAGGGAGCGCCCTATCCCATTGAATCCTAATGCTAGCCAACTGAGGGGTTCGACAATACTGCTGTGTCTATTTATACAAGGAAATATTTGACAAAATAAGCTTGTGTGGTTATTATGAATAATGTGTGTGACTATAGTTTTATTAAATCATCTTGACATAGTATGAAACAAAGCGCCTTCCTGCCTCTATACACTTAGATTTTTCAAGCTCGTAACGAATTTGAATGCGATTTTAAATAGATAGGCTGTGATTTT
Source organism: Agrotis clavis (assembly GCA_954870645.1). Taxonomy (NCBI): domain Eukaryota; kingdom Metazoa; phylum Arthropoda; class Insecta; order Lepidoptera; family Noctuidae; genus Agrotis; species Agrotis clavis. The sequence continues at coordinate 8,200,804 of OX940940.1, forward strand.
GTAGAAGGTTTAAATGTTTAATATAAGTTCCTATCTACAGTCCGCGCCACGACTGATGAAGTCCTTTTGAATTGTAGTAGATACCACAAAGTATTCGCGCGACAATTTGCAAGTTGAAGTGGCAATGGGCAGGTCACATCTCTCGTAGATAACCGATGGGGAAGAAAAGTTCTCGAGTGGCGACCACGGACCGGAAGACGCAGCGTAGGCCTCCCACTAGGTGGACCGACGACATCGTGAGGGTCGCGGGCAACCGATGGATGCAAGGGAAGAATTGTCGTTCGACGTGGCGGTCTAAGGAGGAGGGCTTTGTGTAGCAGTGGACGACTTCCGGCTGATAATGATGATGATTTGTGGGACTACTTTCGTAACGCATCCTTGCGAAACCGAAGCTAGGTTGATTAGATAACGACTGACAAAATTATGTTGTACTGAAAACATTAATTGAGGTATTTGACAATAGAAACTTAAAAATATTGGAACTTTAAATGAATCATGATCGAATTTCAGCCACAGGACGATTACTAGTATATTTAAAAACCAGAGGACCCAGCGTGAATACTTTTTATTTGGCCGTACAGTGTATACTTGAGTATAGGCTTCTGATTTTCCATTACGTCATTATATAATGACGTAATGGAAAATCAGAAGCCTAGAGGGGCTTATAAGGAACTTTTTTTTGGTGGGGGTGTATGAACGAGAAACTAATCCTACTAATATTATAAATGCGAAAGTTTGTGAGGATGTATGTATGTGTATGTGTATGTAGGTATGTTTGTTACTCTTTCACGCAAAAACCACTGAACGGATTTGGCTAAAATTTGGTACAGTCACGAGCAATAGTATGTACACTAAGCAGTATTCAAAAGCGATGTTCTGCTACCATATTGATTAAACTTGTGCCTTTTTATTAGACTTCTATTTTGGCAGCCATACTATTTCGAAAAAGGGTCTTATTTAAAAGTGGAAACCAGTATTTCACGAGTAAATTGCGTTTGAATTTTGTTAAGTGTATACATGCTATTGCTCGTGACTGTACACAGATATTTTATAACCTGGATTAACATATTATAGGATAGTTTTATCCCGATTTTATGTTCCCGTGGGATAATTTTCGAGTTGTAGCGGGTGAAGCCGCTGGCAACAGCTATTTTTGTTCATAAAATTATCGTCAGTCACTTTACGTCATAAACTGTGATAATTTCTCAGGACAAATCTCGAGATCATACAAAAGCAGATCCCATAAACAAAACAAAATACTTTTCTGCCAATTATGCATGTATACCCTATTACATTTCCAACTATTTTTCAAACATCTAATCTGTTATCTTAGGGCTGTTGCGCACTTGTCTGGTCGGTACACTCGATTCGGCAGTATTTGTTGGCCAATATTATAAAGACGTCCCGATGCAATTACCACAAGTCTTCGAGTTTCATTCGGCTTGGAAAATTCGAAGCATGCTGAGCGAATTTTGCTAATAATATAAACTAGATTAACATTGGTATTATTCTGTAATTGAATTTAATGTGTAGTTTGGAAATGAGTCATTCGTAATTTTCTAATATTTTTCTAATATTTTTTATAATAATGTTGCCTAAAATAATTTATTCTTATTATTTGTTTCTGTCATTTGTCGATCTTTGACAGTCATTACTATTGGTCAGAAGCTCTAAAATTTTGACAACCAGTCTTGCCATGGGGTATCGTATTACCCAGTTACTGGGTGTGGAGGTCCGATAGGCAGTCGCTCCATGTAAAATACTAATATTCAGCTGTATCTGGTTCGAGTGGAAGCCGACCCCATTATAGTTGGGTAAAGGCTAGGTAGATGTTACTATAACTACAATGCCTCGTATGGAAAATCTAAAGGAGCATCAGAATTTTAAGAGCACCCCTTACATAGCCACCCCAGAGAGTCCAATCGTTTGATCTCTGAGGGCAGCTGAGTAGCTACGTAACAAGTGAACACACAGTCGTCTTACGGCTCATTATACAACGTAAATACCTCAAAAATAATCATGTTTCGGACATTTATAGCGCTAAGCTGAGGATTATATGCGTCTGTTATGATAGAGCATGTTTAGCTTACGTTAGGGGGCGGTTAGAACGATTATTAAGTTGAATTTGCAGCATGCCTATTGCCCATGGTAACAGAAGTAATTAAAGCACCTCTGGGAAACTCACAGGCCTCTGATTTCAAATTAATTATATAAGTCCTTTCCCCACGATGCCTTTCTTCACCAATGTTAGTGATGTCTAAGATAAACTTAATCGAAATACGTACAGTGTAAAAGACAGTAATACTTGCCCGAATTGAACGTCGCGTCTTGCATGAGAAGTGAGCAAATTGATCATCAAAGTAAATTGACCGTACCTTTCAAATCAATCTGCCTTTCTCAGCTGTATGGAAACGCTTTATCACTGTAAATTGTTGTGTCTGGGTGGCTCAACCATCAAATTTTCTCACAGTACTTTGTGTGACAGTAATAGGTAGGTATATACTTATTTATTTACCTGTACATACATTACATATTAGCAAGGTTAAACATAGAAATAATAAAAACGAAAATACAAAAGGTATCAGTTATTGACAAGAGGAACTTCTTCCAACAGACCCGAGAGAGGTCAATTTGAGTTAAACAAAGAAGTAGTAGTTAATCTGATTGCTACGAAAATCGTTAGACGCTACGCTATCGCTACGTGCTACGAAAAATCGTAGATGCTTATTTTTGCGTCTATGAAATTAATTTGAGTGAAATTTTAATCTTGATTTTGTATTTTCCGAAGTCAGACTAGCATTCAGAAAGTACTGATAAGTTATGAAATCACGCGTTACCCATTGCGGACACCCATGACCATTTGATGTCATAGAAATGTTCCTTCTAACATTTCGCCATAGCGAGAAATACAAAAGAGGATCATCTCAATTTTATCACCTAGATTAACTTTATCTTCGATTCTTCCGTAGTGGTTGAATTTTTCACATTTTTCACGACTGTCTAATTCAAACATGGCGTAGCGTAATCTAAAAATGTTCTCGCCTTTATACTCTTTCAATTAAAGTGAACGTTAATCTCTCTGTGCTATTAAATTACATTAATTGGGTAGGGGACGTGCGCCGCTAATTTCAAACACAAATTCGACTCTATCGCCACAGTTTAAAGTTTAATTTCCCCCAACAAAATTAGGAGACACATCGTCTTTTGTTAATATTTGCGAATTGACAACGTCAATTTGATGTGACAAGGTTTTTTAGATCTTATTTCTTGGGGATAGAGTATAATTTGGTAATGATGAGACTGGAATCTTTTTCGACGATGCACAATGAGATTGTGAGATATCAGTGTAATACGATTAACTGCTAAGTGACATGGCGCTAATGATTTGATTCGGGATTTCTTTTTGTGATGGTGTTTAAATTGATTTTTAAATGTCTCTTATCTTGTTCTTTGTTTTAATGAGGCTTCTAAATCTGTAAAATACAAAGTTAACCCCCCACACCATTAAACATGGTGTATTTAAAAATACCGACTCAAATCTCGAATCTGAATATCGGTCTACTATACCTAGTCATTAATCTCAAACAAAGAATACCATCAACAACCAATCTCCCACACAAATTCGTCATAAACTCTCCTGAAACTCGCCGTAAACCCAACAAATTAAACAAGACATGTTACTACCAACTAATTTAGTAGTGTCGCGCTGCGGCGCTTGAATCTCCGCTTCGGAACTCTCAACAAAACATTGAGCGAACGTCTGCACACCTCCTTCGTCATAAACAAATCAAACATGGCCGGCCCGCCCGAGATATTAATGAGACAATGAGACATTAGCTCGCTACAAAATGCCTCTGCATTCGCGAATAATTAAATCGTAAAGTCCCCTCTACGCCGCCTACAGCACCCGTCTATTTACTCCTTTTTCATTCAACACAATAGCCGCTGCAATCCAACACTCTCGGATCCGTTACGTCACTTTATTGTTGTACAATACAAGGTAAACTCAACTTTATGGAATAACGATAAAGTTCTAATTTGTGTGCACTCAGATAATTCTATAAGGCGTATTCCGTAGAGACTATTAATTTGAGCGCGACGGACCCCGCCTACTCAATATCGCGTTTACACACATGTCGGATTGTATCGTCGTCTCGTTCGCTCCGCGCCGCTTATTAAAATTCCTCGGTCGGTAGCTGCGTCTCTGTCTGCGGGAGAGGCGGTCCGCGGCCGCGCGAGGCGCCCCAATGCTGGCGCGATTTTCACCGCGCTTCCACGCGAATCATTACACGGAGATATCGCTCGTTTCCGAACGCATTCGCAAGTTTCCGCGACGCGCCGCGATCACCCTTTCTCCTTTCAAATCCACACTCCATTTTAATTTTCTTCTTTTTTTGTCTAGTGCCGCCAATTGTGCTAATTCGACGGTTTTCACGATAGTGATGTACTGACTTGAATCAGGAACGATCGTTTACGTGGATAGTGTACCTAATTAATAAGACCATGTGCAGATGAACGCTTTTTAGATCTTCAATAGATAGTTTCAAAATAAAACATCGCCGCGAAATCAATTAGCGAACTTTGTAAACTTCACTGGTTAACAATGAGTCGAATTTACAAGTACAAATTACTTACATGAGTAATTGTCGATTACAATGGGACTCATAATGAACTCAATGACACAAGTGTGCATTTAAATAAACGGAATCTAAAAACAAACAAATTGTGATTGGACTTGATAAATTGAAAAAAAAAGAAAATGACGAGATAAGCCTTCGGGTTGAGCGCGCGAATTTAATTGAAATGTCATCGAGCAGATGAAATGAAGACTTCGCTCGAATGCGAGCGCGCCGAGACCGCCGACAGTGGCGGGAAAGGCCGGATATCGTTTAGCGTGGACTCATTGCTGGGAGGGAAGCAAGACGCACCAGTAAAGGACACAGTAGCGGACACAAACAGCAATGATGCTGAGAGTACTGACGCGGCGCCGGAGAGCGACGAAAGTGACGTGGACATCGAAGACGTTGACTCCAACGTTGATGATCGGGAGGAGAGAGAGAATGGACATGATGAAGAGTTGGAGACGAGAGGAGGGGTGGTGGTGCCCCAGCCGTTGCTGCCGCGGCTCTACCAGGGCCCGCCGCCACACTCCTGGCCGTTTGGAGCTTTTCCTTGGATGGCCCCCAATCCTATGTTTAGAGGAGGATCTCCAAACAGTAAGTGCACTTATATTTGCTGTTTGATAAAGATTACTTTTTCTTTCTTTTTCTTGCCAGGACGTGGCAATCTTTGGCATTAGATTAAATTAAGCCACCTCTAAAAACACTATGCCTTTGACATGACTTGAAAATGACAATATAGAAAATAAGAAAAAAGGCGTGCTAATGCACAGGCCACAAAATATATAAAACTTTAATCGAAACGAGAGTTCATAGGACTGAAACAATTAATAATTGAGTTAATAATACTTAATTGACTACCGTCAAAATATTTTACTCTATTATCCGGGTGGATATAGTCATCCGGTTTACTTAAGGTGATTGCTTCGATGTAGCCCGCGAAATTCAAATTTTTTTACGTTTTTTGCAATTTGCAGGCCAGTGACATGTTGTAGCTTTATAAATATATGTGTTGCGGTAATAACAAGTATAATTTTAAATATAAAAATTATCAAAAAACTCGCTCCATCAGCTCTCACATAGAAAAGGTGCATCGCAGTTAGATTTCGGAGATTTTAACATGATGCACCTTTTCTATGTGAGAGCTGATGGAGCGAGTTTTTTGATAATTTTTATATTTAAAATTATACTTGTTATTACCGCAACACATATATTTATAAAGCTACAACATGTCACTGGCCTGCAAATTGCAAAAAACGTAAAAAAATTTGAATTTCGCGGGCTGGTTGGAGCATCCCCCTTAAAGGAAAATGCTCAAAACTAGAAGCGCGCTAAAATCGCGTGGTATTGTGTGATGTCGCCTTTATAATTATGCAAGTCTCGGGTATCGGTTTTATGCGATTTTAGTATGATTTATGATTGTGTCTTCTCACAAGAATATAAAAACTCATAAGTATATAAATAGGTAGCACCAAAGCGGTTGTTATTTTGCCGGATAGGAAGCACGTTTTATATTTTTTATCATGCCAATCACAAAATTAAAAAAAAAAACATTCAAATTAGTTTTTCTTTTAAAAAAAAAGGTGTGGGCAAATTGGTGAGCTCCAATCGATTTTGCGGATTACAAAAACTTTCAACACGATCTATCAATGACATGATAATCCAATATTTCTTTGTTTAATGACAATTTTTTTGAACAAATCCTTGAGATTTAGTGATCAAACATTATCTCTTGTGCATTGCATTCCTGAATTTATTTACACAATCAATTTTGCAAAAAAAAACAAACGAAGTATACCTATCTTGCAGTTCGAAAAAAATATTAATGCAATCTAATTAGAATCTTATAAGAAACAATAATAAATTGATTGCATCGGGAAATAGGAACTTAATATTATAATTATTCACATGTATCGGCACAAATTAAATTAGTTATTTATTTATTTGTGTATTAGTCATCGCCCTTAGCTTCGGTTGCATGGGATACGGGGTATAATATACGAAAATATATATTTTTGTACTATTTATTTTAGAGTCTTTACTATTTGTCACGGTAAATGAAATGAAATAATTATTTAATTTGCGTAGCATAGAACTATAAAAAAAAAAAAAATTTCGCCCATTATTTTTCTACAGCTTATTATCTCGCAATAGCATTACCTAACTATTTTCACGATCTTACTGCGCCAATATGTTGGTTGTACTCTATCACAATAAATTCTCCAACCGATGGTAAATACCACATTAAAATCTTTGCCGATTATCACACTAAACGCACGTCCGCGCGGTCAAGCGGTTGGTTACCGGAGTTAAGCTATTGTCAAACAAACAGGCGAAGCGAATGCGATCCGATAGTCTATGTGACTGGCTTCAAACAATTCCATTACAAACAAAAACGCCTCGCTTCGCGTTCGCCACGCCTGTTTGTTTGACAATAGCTTTAAAGTTGATGCCTTACACACGCGCACCGCTCGTCCGCGCGGTTGAACGGATTTGATTCATTCCTTCCTCTTTTAAAACCACAAGTCAATGAGCGATATCGGGGGTGGGAAGCTATATAATTGTTAAGCAGCTCATAGTACATTCCGAGTTTTTAATATTTTAATTGCACAATTATTTGTTTATACACAATGACAACCTACATTGTTGTTTATAATATGACACACAAATTGAATAAACAAACAATATATATTATTAAATAGGTACATATACCTACATAGAATATTAATAACTAACTCATTGATTATACTACGTAAGTATAAGTTACTATAGCAATTAGTTTGACATTTATTAGAATTTATTTATATACCACAATTTAAATAATGAATAAAGGATACATAATTTTATTAGAATGAATGATTGATCGATGAATATGTTCAGAAGTGAATAACATTCAATTATATTTAAATACGCATATCAGATATCTTTCAATTTAGTCATTTGATAAAAGTTTAAAGATAAATTAATAAAACATGTTTTCAATTTTATTCAATACAAATAAAAAGCGCATTGTTGAAAAATGCTAAAACGGCTAAAAGTAAACTTTTTAATTCAGTTTTGTATATAATATGTTTATCTCCAAAAACTACTAGACTATTTTTTATGAAACTCCACACAAATTAAGTTCCCGTGAATACCTATAAAAAAGTATTATAATGCAAAAAAAAAATATTTTTATTTTACAGTTTAAATTAATTTGAATCAAAATTAAGCCTACCGTAAAATACTCTACTGCGACAAAGAAAGCCGCAAAATACCTGTGTGTGTTACAAGAATCAATTTACCTAATATTTCAGGCTATTAGTACATTGCAAGGAAAACCACTATAAATATCTACAATAAATAAAATAGTCATTGAAATGAGAAAGGGATTTGTTTACAATGTATCACCTGTTAGTAATTCTTAATTAAAGAATTTAAATAAATAACTACATGACTTCACTACAGAATAATAATAAATTAGGATTAGGGTTTAATTAGGGTTAGGATTCTGGCCATGATTTGAACCGTAAAGCATACGAAACATAGATGAAAAAACTTTGTAGGATTCAATTGAACTTGATTTTTAAGTATAATAATATATTTATTTATTTGACGCCCTTCCAATCGACAAAAATATTTAAATAATAGTACCCATGATGCAGTGCTTCTTTGTGGTTGTTAAAAGATTTTAACAACTAACATGAAATTATTATAGAATGAAAAATCAAAATTTCTGCGTTGCGATACAAAAATTGTTAAGAGGAATCATCTCGCAATTCTAAATAAGGGTTTAAAATGATCTCTTTTTTAATTTTTTAGTCTGATACCGCAGATAAGTGGAAAAACTAGATACTTTTTGAAAACAAAGAAACGAACCACTTGTATGAATAATATAAAAAAAATACATTCTTAATGCTTTAATTAAAACAACCTTGAAACTATGAATAAATTAGCAAACAATTACAAGTCCTAGTCAATGCTGATTAATTTGAATTTGAACTACAGTAGCTATCTATACCAATGTTCTTTTGTGAATTCTTGATTGAAAAGCAAAGCTTGAGTTGCTTGGGCCCACCAAGGGTTCCGTCGCTTACACTTGGAGGCAAAATGTTACCCAGTACTATTAGAGGTCAGATGATGGTATTGAGCTGCTGAGACTAATCTGATGGTATTCAATCTTAAAAAAGTAAGGGTAGGCCCCTTACATAGCTAGGGAAAGACGAAACTGAAAATGACGAGGTTCCACAATTCTCAATAAATATAAAAAAAATGTGTAGTCACCGTGTTTTTTTTTAATGATACTGCCACTGTAATAATATGTACAGTATTGGAACTCCCTACAAACGGACGAAACGCGAGCTATGCCTACGCGCCTCGATGTCGGGGCGCGCTCGAGGCGCAGACAGTCACGGCCGTACCGTAGTGATGAACGGACGGTACGTTGTTTTTTTTTAGCAAATATGACAAGTAGAAAATATTGTGCTGTGTTTGGGTGTTTAACGTCAACAATAACGCATCTAGACATAAGTTTTTTTAAATTACCTGCAACCTCTGAAAGGTGAGTACTAACTATAAAATAATTTTACTTACTAGTAGCCGTGCTAGTAGGTAGGTACATAATGTGTGATTTTTTAATGGTTATGTATTTTCCTTTATCTCACGAAAAAAAGGGTATTTGGGTTAATAAATACAGTAAAATGAATAAAGTAAAGGAAAGTTACTGAGGCAAGTTAAATAGTTAAGTTATAGGAGGTTCTGAATGAATCATGATACGGTAGGTACTTACTCTTGTGTTAAAACTCCAGTGCATGTGTGTTTTGTTAGTTTGTATTATTCAAAGTAAAGTCATGGTGTAACGGCGCGGTGGGATTGTCGGCGGGCACGGAAATGAAGTAGTGAGCTTCATTTACCTACGGTACGGTGTACAATCAACGTATATTCAGTGTACTACATAAACTTTAACACAGTCATGAATCTTGGAACGTAAGAGTACATAGTTCGCTCCGTATTTGAGTGTGCGCACTCGGTTGCATTAGGCCGACTGCCTGCGCGAGCGATGCGCTGTACGAGGTAGCGCGAGCGGCGCACTGACCTTGAAGGAGCGGTTGACGCGAATCCACACGACGACGTAATACCCTTGTTATATCGTCACGGGTGCGTTTTACGTAACGGCGCTACAGTAATATTTGTTTATTATCTGTGTTTTGTATATGAATAATACTAGAAAAACCGTCCAAGTGCGTGTCGGGCCACGCACAGTGTAGGGTTCCGTAGTTGCCCATCAAAATACTTATGTGAACTAACTTAAACTGAGTCGCTGAATTTAATTTTAAAAAGAAGAATTTTCAAAATCGGTTCAGGAGTCTTTGAGAAATCGGGGAAAATACACAAAAAAAAAGATTACGACGAATTTAGAACCTCCTCCTTTTTTTGAAGTTAGTTAAAAATAGTTGACGATAAAAACCTACCTATTCCCAAAAAACATACCTATTAAAGCTGTAAAAATAAAGTTGACAAACTTACATTTGCAGTTGAAAAACATGTTCTCCGATACATTTTGTTTAAGAAAATATGTTATCTAAGTACATTTTATAAGTTGGTCGACTATTACTCGTAAAGTTATAAATTAAATCTATTAATAAAAAACAACACGCATTTTTATTGAACACTTCCTTTTCAATTTATAAAGTATTTTATTTGTTTACTTAAATATAAGAAAAGTATATTTACAATAACAACACTAAATAGAAACAGAAAGTAGGCAAATGTAATTAAAATGCTGGAGATGGGCGTCGGACAGCCCTAACGCATGTTTACGTACCGCGCGGCTGTAGGTATTTATTTCTATCATGCGGCCGAGATCCACTACTGTAGATATTTATACTGTGATACTGCTCAATGCCATACACACTGACTAAGTATTCCCAACCTCAAATCGTAATAAGAAATATTATTATGTATTCAAACTGAATGATTACTACAGAATTAATAAAAAATCCTAGTTTACACAAAAAATCGCTCACAAAAAAAGAATATAGGTATAAATATAACTTAAAATTTAGTAAGAAAAAAGCACATTATTATATTTTGCTAAACGCTGCAAAAGTAATAAAAACATACTTAAAAAAGGTCGTGAAACAGTTAAAATATAGTTCAAAACATCATGTCATCAATATGCATCATATTTTAACTTAGAACAATTATTTTTTTATTTTCGTTTCAAATTCGAATTTAATACCTATTTTTAAATTTAAATACTTAATGTTTTACTGAATTAATTATTGGATACAATGCATAAGTATGTACTCGTGATTGGAAACTGTATGACTCTTAATATAAGAAAGAGATGAAGCTCTACAGTAAATAGTACTCTCTACTCTAAATAATATGCACTACTCCATGCACCGTGTCAAAGGTAATTTTAATTGCGTTATTGTAATTGCTTTGTATTCAAATTTTTAACTAGTTCTTTTTGTAAAAATTCGCAGTCAAAGTCAAAACTAGAGTTTAAAAACTTCCGAGCATTGTTCGCAATAATCTGTCATTTAAATATTGACCTAATCGAACTAACAATGATTGTTAAAAGTCAATTCAAATAATATTTTATTTTTTATAAAATACGCAGTCAAAGTCAAAACTAGAGTTTAAAAACTTCCGGGTATTGTTTGCAATAATCTATCATTTAAATATTGAACTAACAATGATCGTTAAAAATCAATTCTAACAATATTTTATTTTATTTTTTTCGATTTATCATGACATTTAAATAGGTATTGCAGACATTAACATTTATTCAATTAAAACAAACAGATCATTTCATTTTCAAAAACTAATAAATTATGACAGGCGACAAAAAATCACCTTTGCACAAAAAAATAACTGCTAAGCTGCCATAACTTTGTCAACTTTTTTCTAACTTCATAACTTTATAAAATGTACACTATTAATTATATTTTTTCACGTAAACGTCACAATTCATCATTAGCGCACGCATGCTCCTGCGCATCGGTGACGTTTGTCAAACGAATGTAGGGGCACCATGTTTTCTAATTTATTATTTCAATTAATAATAATTAATTGATTACTTCATTTGGGTATTTAATGGGAGTTGTTAGACGTATTTTAATTTCATAATTCTGTTGAAAACACTCGAAAAACTATTTGGCTCTACTCACTAGTAAAATTTTAATTATTGTTTCGCAAATCCGTAAACAAAGCATCTTGAAATTGTACTACCGAATATTATAAATTAAAATGTGTGTACGAATGTTCCGTTTTTATACTCGTATCATACGGTTAAACTGATATTTATGAATTTTGGAAGTCACGGAGATAGGTGATACCATACCGTAGAGACCGTAAGGACAATCGTAAGGGGAATGGAAGCCAAGGGCCATAGCTAGCTAGCTATGTTGACTAAACTTGACTATAGACTAACTAGTCTAAATCCCAGAAAAGCCGTCCAATTGCTTGGTCACCTTAGCTTCCTCAATCATTAATACTACGCTCGGTAGATGGCGTTGACAACTACTCGTTTATCAAAACAATAATTAACAAAACAGCAACACCTTACTTAGTTTTACGCTTTACTTTTGAACTGTCAGAAATTCTAGGAATTTTTGTATCTCTAAACTAAAATAAAAAAGGTCTCAAGATCATTATGATTTAGAGATACCGTTTGTATGTTGACACGTGTCTTTGGATGATATTTTGATTTGATTAATGATTCTAAGGGTTGGTCGTGATTTTGTCTGCGTCTATTTTATTTTGATGTAGGTAGCAGGTTCTGTAATAATTTTGGCGATTAAAAAGGAGTGTCCATGGAGTTTCTTGTCTATTCTCCTCCATAGAGATCTATGCTTTGGTATGCCATCTAAAGTACTTTCACAGTTACTATGACTGGGACTGTAGCATCACAAAACATTTTTGAACTGATATTATTTTGATGTGTCTTTTGAAAATATTCAAAAGTGCCAGTAATTGGCCTATTTGAAATAAATTAATTTTTTTTTTTTGTAGAAGTCCTTTCTTTTCCTGTTATAGAATATGTACACGACGCTATTGATAAGATATGTTGAGTTTGAGCTGCGAGCTGAAAACCGTTTTTCCGTAACAACACCAGTCTGAACATGGGCATGCAACGCCACGGAAAAAATAACTGACAATGTAGAGGCGATGTATTTTTTTTTCTTAAATATCCAGGATGAAAAGTGACCTTTTTTTTGGGTTCCAGTCTACCTGTATCTTAGGGTCGCGGGACTAACGGGTAACCGTGAACCAGGAACGTAAAGGGCTTTTGAAGGATCACCGTGTATTTTAGTCAATACAAGTATGAAAGTCCCTCTCGCCTCGCCCTGAGTAGAAGGACTTATTTGATGATATACCACGATAAAAAAAACATAGCCCTTAACTCAGATGTTGTATAAAGTATAAAAAAACTTGAGAGGTGTCAAGGGACACCCGGATGGAATGAAGTTACTGTATACACTCAACAAAAATAATCGTCGCGACACCACACTGTTCAATGCGACCGAATTAAAATGGTTGTCTTGTTTTTTTTTTACCGATTTATCCTACTGGTGGGAATCAGCAGGACAAATCGGTAAAACAAGTGAAGGGCAGAAAACATTTGCTTAACGATAGCAAGTAAAAAAAAAAACAGGTTAAAACGATTTTTGACTTTATTGACATTTTAAATTTGGTTTGTTTTTTCTCACATTCTCGTTCGCTAACATTGCTCCTTCATTAAAATCCGGTGTTTGCATAAATGACAATAAGGTCGTAAATCGCTTGCACCTGTTTTTTTAACTTGCTTTCGTTAAGACTATCGTCTACCGAGCGCACGTCCATACTAAAAGAGACTCCACTCCACTCCGCTCCGCTCCGCTCCACTCCGCTCCGCTCCGCTCCGCTCCACTCCACTCCACTCCACTCTACTCTTATACTCCACTCCACTCCACTCCACTCCAGTCCAGTCCATTCCATTCCATTCCATGGTAATAAACACATTACCCTCCTTTGCGTCGCGCAGTCGGATAAAAGTGTCGTGACAACTTTTCGTAAGAATTTTTTCCGTCTAGCCCCCTTTCACAACGCGCGTTAAGGAACTTCGTTCCAATAATACAAATACAATTTGTATTTGTACAGGTTGAAAGGTCCGATTAAAAGAAAATAGTTTTCTCAAACGACATAAATGATTTTAATGTGAATAAAATTCTTATTTACTTTAAATCCATAAAATGTAAAGCGTGAAGATAATGAAATTGGATTCAATTAAATAAACACTTAAGCCTGCTCTACACTACTCGCGAAGTTGCATCGACGAAGTACTCGTCGAAGTTGATCGAAGTCCCGAAGTATGGGACTACACTACTCGCGAAGTTGCCTGTGTCATCATTTTACGCTTTGACTCGGTCGCAAAAACCGACAACAAATGGAAGTCGCCCGAAGCGAGCCGAAGTTGCACGAAGCGAAGCGAAGTGCCCTTCTACACTATCGTATTCGGTCAACTTCATCCAACTTCGCAAGTAGTGTAGATCAGGCTGGTAGATCTTTTATTTCACAATTTCGAATGTTATAAGAGTAAAAGAAATTGCCACATTACAATTAAATACACTTCCTCTATTTTTTTTTGATGTGGCAAAATCACCAAACGAGTCCTCCCACTCTCTCGCTCCACCCAGAGCAGATAAGGGACGCTGTCAGACTCGCATTTACTGAAATCTACCTTATACCTTCAATTACCAAATACAATAAAAAAAAAACTTTTTTTATTTTTTTCTTTAAGGATAGGTTCGCGTTTGATTACTATCTTGCGTGATGGTAAGCGATGATGTGGTCGACGATGAAGCACGCTTGCCTAGAAGTAACCTGTTCACTCTTGACTTGAAGACCACAAGGCTATAGCTGTCGGGAAATACAGATGGCGGCAGGGAATTCCACTCCTTAGCTGTGCGTACAATAAAGGTATTGGCAAAACGCTTTGTACGTACCGGAGGGATGTCCACCATATATCGATGGCGCATTGTCGTAGGTACGTCTTGTACTTAGTCCGATGATGGAAAGGGCCAGGCGGAATCAAGATATGCAGTTCCATCGCACACTCTCCGAAATGTAACCGATTAAAAACCGACAGGCTGGTAACACGGCATCGATGTTCAAGGCTCTGGAGCTTTCAACATTCCCGGAGCATGGTAACCTGCACAGATAGTCCCACGAAATAATATACACCCTCTAGGGTAGAATATGACCCTATGTGAAAGATAACTTAGACACACACAAGTTTTGTTAGTTAAGTTTTGTTAGCAATTTAGGACTTAATTATAGTAGTAATTTTATCCGTGGTGCTAGGCAACTGGGCTTCTCCCAGTTCAAATGTCCTTTTGTGCCTTTTGGCCTTGTTTTGTTCTGTGTCCTACCTGATATGGAGGGAAGTGGAAACTACATATTTTCCTACTCCTCCACTATTCTTTTCTGATTAATTTTGTTTGCCGGATCCAAGACAGGTAAATTCATTTTCCGGGACTTGCTCACTGATTAAGTGACTGTATCAGTTTAAATACTAATTATATAAATATCATCTATACTAACATTAAAAAACTGAAGAGTTTGGTTGAACGCGCTAATCTCAGGAACTACTGAATCGTTTTTTTTTATGTTGGATAGCCCGTCTATGTAGAAAGGCTATATAGCATCACGCTACAACCAAAAGGAGTCGAGTAACGGGGATAAAACCGCGGAGAACATCTAGTATGACATTATAACGTCTATGTTGCTTACGTCGCATTACTAATCAGTTTAATAATTTTTTTTAACAATATTGATATCTTCGCTTTACATGCTAATAAATTCCGAAGCCTAATCCGCCAAAAAATTTTAGAAATGTGAACCCAGCTATGTGTTTTTATCAACATTATCTACTTAATGATGTTTTTTCTTTGTATTTGCATGCCTATTTAGCTTTAGTTATAAATATACACTTCTCATCAAAGAAATCGAAACACTTTCGTTTTTATTGTTTTTGTCCTAATTTTTTACAAAAGAGAATTAATTCCATGAAAAAAAACATTACTGTGTAGCTGGCAGTTTGGTCATTACAGTAAGAAGAAAAAAATCAAAATTCGAAATAATTTCATTTGTTTATCCTATAAATGAAATTAATCACTGTTTTGAGACAAATGTGTATTTAGGGTTGGAGTACGTTTCTCGTTTAAAAACTAAAAATTAGCGCTTGTCTTTAAACTTTCTGTTTCTTATTTCATTTACTGTGACTTTGGGACGTCTGAAAAAACTTTTTTTTCTAAAACATATGGATACTTCGCCCGCAGAAGCCGCCCAAGTGGTGGCATTGCTGGATTCTGGACTTAGTCAGCGTGTTGTGGCTGCAAGATTGCATCTAAGCTTATCATCTGTTCATAGAGTCTACAAACGCTATCGGGAGACTGGTTCGTTCACGCGCCGTTCAGGATCTGGCAGGAATCGGGTCACTTCTGAGCGAGATGATCGATTTATTGTAACAACTTCTTTACGAAATCGACGCCTTAACGCTTTTCAACTGCAGCAGCAGCTTCGCGTTGTACGAAGAGTAGCTGTAAGTGACTCTACAATAAGAAGAAGGTTGAAGGAACGCGGATTGGCACCGCATAAGCCAGCGAATGGGCCGAAATTAACTGCAGACCATCGAAGAGCGCGCCTTAACTTTGCACGCGAGCACCTAACTTGGTCATACCTTCAGTGGAGCAAAGTACTGTTTTCTGATGAGTGTAAAATTATGCTGTATGGTAACGACGGAAGGAACAAGGTCTACAGAAGAGATGGAGAACGCTTTGCACAATGCTGCATTGAAGAAAAGGTCAGCTATGGTGGCGGTTCGTGGACGGTTTGGGGAGGAATCAGCGCCGACGGTAAGACAGAACTTGCCTTTGTGTCTGGGCCACGGCTGCCTGCACTAAACTCTCATCGGTACATCGAACAGTGTCTTGAACCTCATGTGATGCCCTATGCACATTTTATTGGCAACGACTTCATATTCATGCACGACAATGCTAGAGCTCACACCGCGGGCGTCGTACGAGATTATCTTACCGAAGTCGGTATCTCCATTATGGTATGGCCAGCAAGAAGCCCGGACATGAATCCCATTGAACATCTATGGGATGAATTAAAGAGACGAATTCGAGCAAGAGATCCAGCCCCAGAAACACTTAGCCAGCTGCAAAATGCAATCCAAGAGGAATGGGATAATATACCACAACATGTGATCGTGACTCTCATCCGATCGATGAAGAACCGTATGGAAGCAGTAATAAGAGCTCGCGGAGGGAATACAAGTTATTAAATAAACGTTTCTTACATTTTTTTTTCATTTACGCGTGTTGTTTTACCCATTTCCTTCATATTCCATACAGGGTAAAAATTACTCATTATACAAAATACGAAACCTATGAAGACTTAATTTGAATTTAGAACATTAACATTAGGATTTAAAAACCTCATACTACTCACTATTAAATGACATTTTACATTTATTCCTAAACTAGCTGTTGCCAGCGGTTTCACCCGCTGCAACTCGAAAATTATCCCACGGGAACATAAAATCGGGATAAAAACTATCCTATGTGTTAATCCAGGTTATAAACTATCTGTATACCAAATTTTAGCCAAATCCGTTCAGTGGTTTTTGCGTGAAAGAGTAACAAACATCCATACATCCATACATCCATACATCCATACATCCATACTTACAAACTTTCGCCTTTATAATATCAGTAGGATATACACATTTTTCTGATAATCCTTATCAAATCATAAACTGCGAGGTGTTTCGATTTTTTTGATGAGAAGTGTATTTAAGCACATTTTTTACCATAATATTATATAAGTATTAATTGCAATCGCACTACTTAGGTGCATTAAAAATTACACTTTTCTTATAATCTGTGGAAAATGTCGTGGGTTATACACTTGCTCACTTTGTATGAATTGTTTTGTATATTATTGTAGTGTGTAACTGTTTATTTTCCTAAATAAATAAAATAAAATATAACGAAGTATAACTGATGCGTAACGGAACGCCATTTTGATTGACTCGGTTTTGATTTCGAAGTTACAGTCAATCTTCTACAGATTTGTAAATAATAAAAGTACCTAATATAAAACTTTCGCAATATCTTCCTGTTACACGTAACATTACAATAACGTATGAAGTTTGATGTTTGTTACTGTATAAATATACAAGCAGCAAACCCGGCTACTTTCGTGTTCAAATTTTCAACTGTGGATTTTCTGAAAATTTGTTTAAGAAAAACCTTAGTAACACAATAAAAAAATAGTAATCCGATTTGATACATCAATTTTAAGAAATATGAAGCCCTCGCATGAATTCTACGTAGGTAATTGGCTAACAGCGTAGGTACTTGCAGCATTACGAAGTAAATTCTATAGAAAATTACTTGAATGTACGAACGAGAAACTTATTTTATCCATCAAATTAACGCCAAAGTCCCCGTTAAGTCACAAAAACATGAAAACTCGTGATAAGGCCTTTGGTTCAGCTTCCTTTACCAACTTTTGAAACTGAAGCTCAAATTTGCTCCAACAATGAAAATACGATAAACACGTCTGGTAGCCTCTTTCTATTACAATTCGTTGTATAATAAACCTTGTAAACCTCTTAAAACCGATTATTTATCATTAGTATAAATAATTGAAGTTCAGCAAAAAAATAATAAATGAAGCTGTTGCTCGTCAAAGTTATCCTCCAAAGGTTGCACTAACCCCAGAAATGACTAGGTCTTACAAATTCTTGTTAAACTTCAACATAACCGAATTAATTTTACATAAACCCGCATTAGGGATGGGACACCACAAAATAATCCGATTAAATTACTTCAAACGACTTCAATCTGAACCCAAACGATAGTGCTGCCATCTACCCGTGACGACCGCACGCCAATTAAATGATTTGAACCAATCAGCAGCCCTCATTGCCGTTCGCTATTTGAAATTATACCGTTAATACTTGATAAGAATACAATTTTTACCGTTGCGAATTGTTGCGAGAACCATTAAATCTGAAGTTTTTTTTTTGCACAAAGCAAATACTTATGCGTGGGTTTCGTACTTTAAGTTCATCATCACCATCATGATTATGTTTTTAAAATTGCAAGTCGATGAGTGTCCAAGTCCAAGTCCAGGAACTGGATTCCTCTGGTAAGGTTAATGATAATTAACCTTTTTGATTGAAAACTGCAACATTTTCCTTCTTTACCTTTTCCTTATTTGGTTGGATAATCACCAAATGAGTCCTCCCGTTGTAGGTAGAGTGAAAAAACGGACCATGTTCCTTCAATTGGCAATTATTATATTATCAGCCGATTGCGGTCCACTGCTGAACGTAAGCCTCCCCCAAAGAGCGCCAACCGTCCCGATCCTGGTCAGTCCGCATCCATCCACTGCCAGCCACATTCTTCAAATCATCGACCCATCTTGCAGCAGGGCGTCCTACAGTATGTTTGCCCTTTCGCGGTCTCCACTCTAGCACATGTCTGCCCCATCTGCGGACTGTCCGTCTTCAGATATGGCCAGCCCACTACCACTTCAGCATGCTGATTCTACGCGCAATATTGGTCGCCGAGAACGAACGAAGTCATTCGCCAGAGAACCAAAGTATCTCTTGTGAATAACTTCATTACGAATTCTATCCACCAGAGAAACCCCCGCGGTAACTTAAGTAATACTTAAGTAGATGCGATTCCTATTTTACCTAAGTTATAACAAAATGTATAAATTTACAACTCCCAGAAAACAGATGACGTATCAAATTTAATCAACTCATATAATATCGATAAATAAATCTAACGCAGCAAGCGTTGCGGTCAGATTAGCAGCAATTATTTGATTGGTCGCCCAATGAAACAGAAGATTGCTATCGTATGCATGCCTTTCGATGTGGTCATGCCACATTTGACGTATGATGCGGTTCGTACTTCGTCTAGAAACTATGGCGTTTTTGAATGATTGTATTGATTTCTAAACGCTTGATGATCAAGGTATTGATCTCATTTACTTTACACGTTTTAATCGTTATTAACAAATGTCCAAATGTTTGCAATATGATTTGGTTTCGAACCGTTTCGCCCTGTCTTTTAAACTCAAAAATTACCAGCGTTTAAGCTGCTGCGTTTTAAGGTACTCGTTAACTCGCTGACTCTGCATTACTTGACCTGTTTATTAACCGATTTCAAAAAAAGGAGGAGGTTCTCAATTCGTCGGAATCTTTTTTTTTTTTTATGTATGTCCCCCGATTTCACGAAGACGCCTGAACCGATTTGGAATTTTTTTCATTTGTTTGAAAGGGTATACTTTCCAATTGGTCCCATGATCACCAGGTCAGGATCTGCTGATGGGATCCTAGGGAAATCGAGGGCAACCTTAAAATTTTAAAGGCACATAGTACCATTTTCATATATTTTCTAAAGCTGTTCAAGTATGTGCATCTGATATTCATCATCTCAGGTGGATGACCTGATGATGGAAGGTACAACTCCTTAACAGTAAGGAGTAGGCATCGATTGATTTATTTTGTGTTCGCATATCTCCGGAACTAAAAGTCCGATTTAAGTAATTCTTTTTTTGTTGTACTAGGTATCATTTAACTTAGAGAATACTGCAAGTTTCATTAAAATCGGTTCAGTAATTTTTGAGATATAGAACTTTATTAGCTTAATGTGTACATGAGTGATGTAAGTACTGGTGCGAAGGATTACAAAATTTTAGTGCACATGTAAGAGAATAATGTTCTTGACAAGAATTCGGGTTGAATATTTAAACTAAAAAGAGTAAAATAAAAACTTTTTCAAAAAAAATGTAACCGCCTTCAAAAACAACCACAAAAAAGTGTAAAATAATCTACATTTCTTTCGGAAGTCGGTGGCTAAAAAGTCAATGAAAAGAAAAAAAACAAAGGCACCGACTTCCGAAAGAAATGTAGATTATTTTACACTTTTTTGTGGTTGTTTTTGAAGGCGGTTACATTTTTTTTTAAAAAGTTTTTTTATTTTTCAATTAGATATTATCATGATCATGGAAGCAGTGGTGGCCCAGCGCGCAGCGGTATCGGGTGTCTAATCTCTAAGCACAAAACCCAAGGTTTCGGCCTTAGTTACGGTTGTTTTGACAATAAGTCCGAACTAGGAATGAATGATATTACAGATACATAGCTCCTTAGAGTTCGCGCTACCACTCCATGTCATTTTCTTTATTGCGATTTGAAGTAATGACAAAGACACTAGCGCCGCGTCAAAATGATTTTAGTCGTGGCGTTATTATAAGTTTAGTGTAAATAAATGAGTTTTTAAATCTATAATTAAGTAAGTAAAGTTATAAAATGCAGTGGTGGCCAGTGGTATCAGCCCCGACATACGAGTTGTAGGTCGAGGGTTCGAACCCAGCCAAACGCTTTATTTTCGGTAATTTATTTCACTACACCATTTTCTCAAAACGGCGAACGAAACTATGGTGGGAAACCGACATTCCTAGAACCAAAAATTCAAGACAATTCATCTACGAATCCGCAATGGGCACACGTGTTGTATAATGGCCCACTCTCTCTCACAGAGAAGAGGCCTGTGTCCCATCATTGGCAACATTTACAGGCTAATGGTGATGTTATGATTGTTTGAACATGAATCATGATATCATTGAACTAGAATGTTTACTATTTACTACCAGGCCGAAAAAAATATTATTCAAGGAGATTACTTACTTCATAGCTATTGACAATGTTCATTGCTGATAATAAGTGTTTGATTGGCGAGCGCCCAATCAAACACCAGAATGCTATCGTACGCACGCAATTGGACACGGTCACGCCACATTACACCGTGTACCTACATTATACGTGGTTACTTCTAGATGAATTGTTTTGTTAAGAAATGATTGCTCTTGCGCATACTTACTTATTTAAATCTTGCTCCATGCTAGGAATTTCTCCTGTTTGAAGGTGCTTTTAAAAACGTGAATTGTTTACCATTTATTTTAGACATCTAAGGCATTTAGTCCTTTTTTTTCATATCTTTCCTTAGACAATCCATCCATCTTCTCTTTAGCCTTCCTCTTCTTCTCCATCCATCAATAATCATACTCATCACTCTCTTAGTCATATGAGTGTAATCCCTCCTCATCACATATAACAAAAACCTCATTACAATAACTAAAATCGAATACGAAGTGACGGCGTCTTATTACGCTGCTAGTTGTCACGTACTCGTAGTTGGTCTCAGAAACGCCGATACAACACAGCTTTTTGAGTTTTTGGCAAAACTCTTCCTGGAGGAAGGTAGCCAAATAATGGATCGGAATGCTCAAAACAAACGAATTGAAATTGGTATTATGACGCGCCTTCAACTTCTCCACCTTCAAGGTCCAGTTGATCTTCACCCGTACTATGTCTCAAGTTGGCCACTTTGTTGTTCCGAGTATGACTGTTTGGTCATACTCGAAACAACGAACAGGGGTATTACAACATCTTTAAACCAGGCTTGTTCTAGTGAGTGAACGAGATGGCGCTAGACGACTTGTATAGCTCTGTCACTTTCACTCGCCGGAATAAGCTTGGTTTTAAGACGTTGTAATACCCCCCCCCCCCCCCCCCAGGTGGCCTACCATGACGTCTTAAAGCGAAAATAATTCCACTGTGGGAACGAGGTGGCGCTAGACGACTTGTATAGCTCTGTCTCTTTCCCACACTGGACTCTCTCTTACTCTACTACTATCTGTTACTCTCGCTTTAACGTCATGGTAAGCCACAAGGCCTTACAAAGTGATTAAAAATACACCGTGACTTTTTAGTCGTCTTACAAAAATGGTCCACTTAATGTATCCGACTTAAAATACCTCTAGGCGAGTTCTTTTTTTTTATCGTAATCGTAATAATTTTTATTATTAATAAATAGGTACATTAGGAATATTATGAAACACCCTGTTATTTGAAATGTTTACGTATCAAGCTGTAGAGTATACCTACCCAGCGCAATAGTCGGGCAGCTCATTCCATCTCCATTTTCTATTAGACAAGGGTGTTTATAACTACGCCTTGCGTCATCGAATTAAAATTTTATTTTTAAATTTATCAAATCTCTTAAGTACCATTTTTTTTTATTAAAAACGTTTTCTAGTCATTGGATACACGAACTGGGCTGCCGTTGTAAGACGACTAAAAAGTCACGGTGTATAATGATCTGTCAATAAGCTACCGAAAAGCGTAATATCAGTACTACCGAAAGTTGTTGCAGACACACTAAACACCCTCCGGGATTTGCGCCATTTTTTCGTAATCATGTTCTTGCTTTAATTTCAATCAACCAATACCGAACCGATAAAAGTAATAAGTTACAACTTTAACAGATATATCATTGGCTAATTTAACAGATTGTTCGTGATGGAACAAAGAAAATGCGTTATTTGTTTAGAAACGCTTGTAATTTTGATACAATGGTTGAATAGTTACAATTATTGTAGTTTCTTGAGTTATTTAGTGAGTAAATTGGAATATAATATTGACAGAGAAAAATTAGGTTGGTTGGTTGAGCTGATTGATGATTCAAGATGGAATGGCGGCCGGCCGTCATCCGGCGAGCCGCGAGCGTCGATGCTGTTTCCGGGGCACGCCATTGGTCAACGCATTGCGCACGACATGGCGGAGGGCTCCTATTGGCCGTAGCTGCAGCACGCAGTGTTGCCAGGCGGTGTTGAGTTGATTCGTTCAGAAGCGCGTCAACATCTTCCCGGCCCTTGAAAGCTCCATGCAGCTTTCAAGCTTCTTGTGTTTCGGAGGCTGGAAGTAAAACCAGACGATTGAGGGCTCTCTTCTTGGTGCCTTGAGCTGTGGCTATATCAGCCACTCTAGGTGTATTGTCTGAGCCCATATAGAGACGGCGGACTCTTCCTAGGCGCCAGCAGAGCGGCGGCGTGTTGTCTTCCTTTATCAACACCAGGTCGTCGAGCTGGAGATCCCGGCATTTTACTCGCCACTTGGTCCTTTGCTGGAGTTCGGACACGTATTCTGATGACCATCTGTTCCAGAAGTGCTGCTTGGCCTGTTCGAGGCGCTGGAACCGGTTGAGCCGATTTGTGTTGGACTCCAGGTAGCTTGGTGAAGGGAGCACTGTCATTTGTCTACCGATCAAAAAGTGAGCCGGGGTAAGGGCCTGGAAATCGTTGGGGGATGAACTCAAAGGACAAAGGGGGCGGCTATTTAGGATGGCTTCTATCTGTGTAAATACAGAGGTCAGTTCCTCAAATGTAAGATGAGATTGGCCTATCGTTCTGTACAGATGAAACTTCGCTGATTTGACGCCGGCTTCCGCAAGACCATTGAAATGAGGAGCGTACACGGGAGAAAAATGAAATTCTATGCCTCGGCTGGCAGCAAAGTCACATATAGAGTCATGATCAGACTGTAGAAATTTGCCAATTTCCTTGGCAGCGGCAACAAAGTTGCGACCATTGTCGCAATAAATAGTCTTAGGCACTCCTCTGCGAGCAATAAACCGTTTTAATGTTTGTATGAAAGCATCTTTGGATAATTCGCTTACTAATTCTAGATGTAGGCACTTATATCTAAAGCAAACGAAAACACATAAATAACATTTAGTTATTTTGCATCCCCGTCCCTTGCGATCTGTTATGAGAAAAGGGCCGGCAAAGTCAGTACCAACAGTACTGAATGGGAAGTCGGGTTCTACTCTGTCAGTGGGTAAGTTTCCCATTATATTTGACATGGTAGTTCCTTTAAATCGACTACAGACGACACAGTTTCTTACTACGTCTCTAGCGAGTTTGCGACCGCCTATAGGCCAATAGCGCTCTCGGACAGACGAGAGTAAGAGTTGTGGGCCAGCATGCAAAAGCTGAATGTGTTTAGATTGGAAAATTAGTTTTGTTAAATAGTGATTAGATTTTAAGACAATAGGGTGTTTTTTATCGTAGGGGTAGGCAGACGTGTCGATACGTCCTCCAACACGAAGTAGACCTACCTCATCTAGAAACGGATTTAATGAGCACAGGTGAGTATTAGTTTTGAGTGGTTTACTGGCTTGTAAATTATTAATTTCTGCTTTGAAGGATTCAGTTTGAGCTATTTTGATGAGAGTATTCAACGATTTTTCAAGTTCGTGAACTTGTAGGGTTCCCGTAGACCTATTAGTGGGATTTTTACAATTGTAGATAAATCTGTAGACCCTGGCATATACTCTTTGTAGAGTGAGCAACTTCGAATACCTTTCAAAGTTGACTACAGGCACTACAGGTGCATCCTGCGCCACCAAAGCGGGCAATGCTTTTAACTCAGGGAGGTCGACTACTGCTCCTGCTGAGAGAGAAGGCCAAGCTAATTCAGGTTCCTTGAGGAAACTAGGTCCATGCCACCATAAATTCGAATCTTTGACCTCTCGGGGTTCCACACCTCGTGAAGCGAGGTCTGCTGGATTTGCATTAGTGGGAACGTGACGCCAAGCGTTTAAGTCGGTGAGTTCACCTATGGCCGCTATACGATTAGCTACAAAAGTTTTGGTTTTATCAGGCGATCTCATCCAACCTAGCACTACACTAGAGTCAGTCCAGAACACGCAACGCTTTAGCTCTAGTCGCAAAGCCTTTCTGACGGCGAAGCTCAATTCGGCACCTAGCAGAGCGCCACAGAGCTCTAAACGAGGGATAGTGCAAGCCTTGATAGGAGCTACACGGGCCTTGGCGCACAGCAGGTTAACATGCACGCTGCCATCCTTGTCTAGAGATCTTAGGTAGACACAACTTCCATAGGCTACCTGTGAAGCATCACAAAAACAATGAAGTTCAACTTCACATGAGTTACTGACACATGCGTGTCTTGGGATCTTAAGGCATGATAGAGAGCTAAGTTGCTGACTAAATTTTTCCCAGGCCACTTGAATGGAGCGGGGAACAGGTTCGTCCCAGTCTATTTTTTCAGACCAAAGTTTCTGAAGTAGTATTTTAGCGCTTATAGTGCAAAGGGAGAGTAAGCCTAGGGGGTCAAAGATTTTAAATGTTGAAGACAAAATGCTTCTTTTAGTGAAGATTGAGTTTGGGGTATAGTCCAGAGGGAAGTGAATATGGTCCGTTTGAGAAGACCAGCCAACACCTAGGGTGCTAGCAGCATTACTTATAATAAGATCTTCAGAATTCATGGAGTCAAGAGACAGAAGATCAGGTAAGTTGGACCGGTACTTTCTGAGTGGGAAACAGCCCTTTGCAAGTTCCTCAGAGACTGAGCGCTGAATGTAACGAAGCTCTTCTTCTGAGTCAGCTCCAGTCAATAGATCATCACAGTAGAGATCTTTTTGAATTATGGTTTTGATTCTAGAGTCGGAGCACTCCTCTCCGACTTGCCAGATGCACCTAGTGCTAAGAAAGCTTGAACTTGCAAAACCGTACGTTACCGTGTTCAGCTTTAAAGTAAGAAGCCTGTCGTCTTCATTGTCGCGCCACAGTATGAGCTGGAGATTGCGATCAGACTCCCTTACTTTTATCTGGCGATACATCTTCTCTATGTCTCCCGACAGAACGTAGCGATACTGGCGAAAACGAAGAAGAATGTTAAATAAAGAATCCTGAATTTGAGGGCCTACCATTTGGAGGTCATTGACCGATATGCCGGAAGTAGTACGTTCTGACGCGTTAAATACCACTCTAAGTTTGGTGGATTCACTTTTCTCTCGCATGACTGGATGATGAGGGAGAAAGTAGGAGTTAGAGGGTTTAGTCTCCGTAGACTCGGAAAGGTGGCCTAGGTCAGCGTACTCATGTATGAAGTCTGAGTACATTTTCTTCAGCTCTGGATTTTTTTTAAATCTAGCTTCCAGACTGAGGTACCTTTTTTTTGCTATGAAGTAGGATTCGCCTAGACAATCAATTTCGTCCTTTAGTGGAATACCTACGCAAAAACGGCCATCGACTTCACGGTACGTAGTAGATAAATAGTGCCTTTCGCAAAGAGTTTGTTCCTCTGACAGAGGTTGGATTTTAGGGACACTTTCCAGTTCCCAAAACTTAACTAGCTCCTCCTGTATGTCGGTGACATTTTCCGTTTGTAAGAGAAAATTACACACAACAGACTTAGGCGGTGGAGTACGACTTTGAATAGAAGCAGGACCTGCTATGAGCCATCCAAGCTTAGAGTTCCTAAGCTTAGGTTTATTGGCGCCTAGCGACTGCTGTTCGGAACCTATCAAGTCCCAAAACAGGTCGGCGCCAATCAGCATGTCAATAGGTGCTGGCTCATTGAAGCTGGGGTCTGCAAGTTTAAAATTGGTTAGATTAAGTGAGCTAATATCGAATTGATGCTTGGGTAAGTCATCAGTTATAGTATTCAATACTAGACAAGACATTAAAACCTCAAAGGAAGTTGCATTGGATTGGAGTTTTATGAAACAGCGCTCAGGATTAAGGTTTAGAGAGTTGTTACCTATACCCACAATGCTGACGTTTGATGGCTGAGGAGACAAATTGAGTAAGCGCTTCACACGCTCAGTGATGAATGAAGATTGGCTCCCGCAGTCCAGTAGGGATCTAACATTAATAGTTTCATTAGTTTTTGGATTAGTTAATCGCACCATAGCAGTGCACAGAAGAACCTTTGAAGAAGACAATGCAGACAAGACTACAGATTTAGATTCACTGGGAACGGACGAGGTTGACTCAGATAAGTGAAGTAGTGAGTTGTGTTTTTGTTTACAAGTCTTGCAAGAACCAGAGAGCTTACAAGCCTGACTATCATGACCAGGCCTCAGACAATTTCGGCACAAATTATGTGTTGTTACCAAGGAATTCCTATCTTCAGGTGTTTTTGATTTGAACGTGGGGCACTCATAAACGCGATGCTTGCCTGAGCATACTACACACTCCACCACTGAGGATTGAGAGGATGTAGATGAGGATCCTTTAGACGTAGCAACAAGAGACCGAGTCTGAATGGTGTTCTTATTGTTGTGAGAGACTGAGTTGTGATTTGGTGGTTTAGCCACAGCATGTTTGTCCGTTTTATTTTTGTTAACAATCTCAAGTATGTCTGCACGATTTTTTAGAAATGAGAAAAACTCATTAAGAGTTGGTATTTCAGATATAGTGTTCCGGTGTTCTTCCCATTTGAACATAGTACTGTTGTCCAACTTTGCCGCCAGAATATGAATGATTAAGACATCCCACTTGTCAGTAGGGAGCCCTAGAGTGCAGAGAGCACGTAAGTTTTTATTCACATGATCAATGATGTATCTAAGAAATTTGTCAATTTCGCGAATTGGCTCAAAGGTAAATAGGGATTTTAGATGATTATTAATTAATTGCCTCTTATTGTCAAACCGGCTGCAGAGGAGCGACCAAGCTTCTGTATAGTTTGTATTAGACACTTCGAGGTTGCTTAGAACTCGCAGAGCTTCACCCTCCAAATAAGAGCTGAGGTAGTGGAACTTATGAATATTTTGTATTTTAGGATTGTCATGGATCAATGAGGAGTAAATCTCTTTGAACTCCAGCCACTTGTAATAACTACCATCAAACTTAGGTATATTTATAGTAGGTAGTTTGAAACCTAAATTATTGAGATGGTCGTCTTTATTGTTAGAGCAACCATTGCTGTGAGAGCAACAAGAAGTCCCCTCAGGTTGTTTGGAGGTTGAGCTGTTAGATTGAATTAAGTTTTGGGCAATAGCGATGCAAGTATCAAAATCTTGCTCAATTAGATCCCGTGTAGCTAACTCTACGTCTAGATTTGACTCATCAAGTATTTCTATGCGACTCTGCAGCCCGTCGAATTCAATGAATAGTACTTCCATTCTTGACAACTTCAGAGCTAGTTTACTTATTTCCACAGCGGAAACACTCTCACTGCTTTGTAGAGATTCTAAGTAAGCTTTAAATTTAGTTAACCGTCCTTTAATGGATCCTCGTTTGGCTATTAGTTCTTTAAAGTTAGGTTCTGATTCAGTAGCCATTGCTGAAGTTGTCAAGGTACGGTGGACAAATAAAAAATAATTAAATTGTGTACGATACGCTCCTCCTTCCGTGGTCCGCGAAGAACTCAGCTTCTCCTCAGCGAAGGAAGAGACCTGCACCGCAGCTCAATTGAAGCTAGGCAACAGCAGGCGCAGAGAAGCAGCGCGCTGCAGGTCGTTCACCTCGCACCACTGCTTTCGCTGGAATCAACGTCATGCAACTAAGCGTGTGTGCGGTAGGCGTGCGTATGAGGGGCAGAGATTTCTTTTAAGTGATGCAAAAATAGAGTGACTGATAGGGATTTGAAGTCGTGAAATCTTTGGTTCGCAAAGAACTTTTCGTAACACCACGTGCACGTGCAATTTGTGAATGATGAAAAACGCAACGATATGGCGTGATTAGGTTTAGCTGGCGCAATCCTTCTGTATATTTAGGCAGTCGGCGGCACGCTCAGGGTTAAAGGCACATAAAGAAACTGATCCCCTAAGTATAAACACAGATAAAAGAGGACAGAATGTAAGGAAAATGAATAGGAACGGGCTCACGTTAGGTTATGATGATGGCAAACAAGCAAGCACGCAGGTAGTGTCCAGGCTCCACAGCTTTTTTCTAGGCTGCTAGGCGGCTCCAAGACGTAGGCACCTCCGGTCTTCTTCTCCAAATCTCCACGCGGCCACGTGTCCTGTCACGGTCGCCAATTTTGTTCGTGATGGAACAAAGAAAATGCGTTATTTGTTTAGAAACGCTTGTAATTTTGATACAATGGTTGAATAGTTACAATTATTGTAGTTTCTTGAGTTATTTAGTGAGTAAATTGGAATATAATATTGACAGAGAAAAATTAGGTTGGTTGGTTGAGCTGATTGATGATTCAAGATGGAATGGCGGCCGGCCGTCATCCGGCGAGCCGCGAGCGTCGATGCTGTTTCCGGGGCACGCCATTGGTCAACGCATTGCGCACGACATGGCGGAGGGCTCCTATTGGCCGTAGCTGCAGCACGCAGTGTTGCCAGGCGGTGTTGAGTTGATTCGTTCAGAAGCGCGTCAACACAGATATCGATTCCATATCTGTCATATCATAAAAATTCTCCGGTTGAAACAAGCTCGTTATATTTGACGTTTAACTATGATTTACAGTGATACAATCTAGCTATGTTGGACATATGGTTGGACATACTTGTATGGCGGTTCGTTATGGATACCAAGTTGGTAAAGGGATTTCTTTGCTTACCAACTTGGCAATTAAAGGTGTTGGTGAGTCATTGGACCATCTTGGCAGGCTATCACGGCCTTAGAACCCATAGGGCATGTGAAACATGTTTGACCGTCTTTTCTGCTCCACACAGGGTGCGAGGATTCATTTAATGATCTTGACACCATAAATGAATAGGTTACTACTGACTAATAAATCCTAGCTAACTTTGCCGGTCGCGGGGGCACAAAGGGCTTTTGAAGGACACCGTAGATTTTAGTCAGTATGAGTCTGACAGTCCCTCCCGCTCTGCCCTGGGTGGGAGGACTCGCTTGATGATTTTACCACGTAAAAAAAGCTACCTTTGCCATTTCATTGTTTCTATTGCTTTAACATCTAAGGTAAGTCTGGTTTTCAATCTTTAGAGATTATTAATAACAGTAACGACTGCCAATGATCTACAAATGACAGCCGGAACCAACGGCTTTACGTGCTTTCCGAGGCACAGGCTAAACTTGCTATGACAGATGGTCACCATCCACAGACCAACCTCAACCTGTGCAGCTGTAACTATTTAGCCAAGAGCCCACGAGCTCATACTGATTCTCAACCATAAAATAAATAGCAAAGTACCCATCCAATAACTTGATATTCAATTCAACCTCTCTCCACAGTACACATACTTCAATGTTTTGTCCCTCGACCAACACTCGTTAGTGGAAGGAACTTGTATTGAGTTTTTGTTGGCGTCCATTCATGAAAAGAGGAAGTTTTGTAAAAGATACCTGTGTCTAAGGACCGACTGGTCCTTTTTTCCGGGCATCGATTCGCATCCATCGACCTTCTATCTATCAATGAGAAAATTCTTACCATTTTCTACATCTACACTAATATTTAAAGAGGAAAGATTTGATTATTTGTTTCCGAAACTATTAGATCGATTTCGAAAATTCTTTCACCAGTTGAATGCTGCTTTGATCCTGAGTGACATAGGCAATAAGGGGAGGGCTGGCAAAACCTAGTGTGTTATACTTCGAGTAAGTATGTACAAACTTATTTATGCCTTTTTGGTGTTAATAAGCCTATCTTATGGTGCACAATCACAGTTGTCTAGGGACGCCTGCAGAACTAGAGAGGTATCGGCTGCGAACACTTGATAACAGCACTTTCTTTTCGATATACAGGGTGCAATTGAATTCATGGGCATTATTTTAAACCAAGACACTACTCATGATACTAATTGCATTACGCAAATTAAAAATGTTATAAATGCAAGTTAGTATTATTTGATGTTTGTTTACTTTTCGTAACGCGCTGTACTGCGCTCGAGATTTTGATACTTGAAAACTTATTGGGGTTTATGATGTATTTTTTTTTATTACTTTTAGTGTTTATTTGCATTAATAAGGCTTTTGCTATGTATGTAATATGACTTACTACATTTTTAGAGTTTTCCATACTTGCATTAATAATATTTTTGATTTGCTAATTATTAGGCCTAATGCAATTAGTATCATGAGTAGTGCCTTAGTTTGAAATAATGCCCACAACTTCAATTGCACCCTGTATATTTGTCGAGCTATTTGTTCTGGGTTTCGGGACATTACTTATTAATGCAGTAGAGTAATTGAATTCCTTTTACCTCAATTTCTTAAGGAGATCTCCTTTATTTTAGATTTCAACATGAAATCGCACATAGTGCTTAAATTTAGTTGTACTTAAATGTCAAAACGATAACCCCAAGTTTTTTTTGTTGTTGTAAGACGTCCACTTTGTCTCTGTACTTTTTAGAAATTTGGGCACACCTTATCTCCAGTGTTCTAAACACTGGTGATAACATTGATAACCGAATCTAATTTGGATGCGTAGTTTAGAGCAACGACGACACACAGACATGAACAGTGTTTAAATCGTAGCTGTTGTATTACATAAAGTGAAAATCTGCGTGAAAGTCAGCAAACAGTCTCACTTTTGCAGGGAATGTTAGAATGGATAACTGGACTAGACCTACCCATATCGCAATACTAAACGCTATCAATTTTCTGGTTATTAACGAACATAAAATTAATATAGCCGGTACATTTCAAAGGAAACTAAACCACTACTCAGAAAAATATCAATTTAATAGTCAACAAATTATAATCCTAAACAGATTTCCAAAGAACCTGCAGAAACTGATCATTTTAGCGCAATCTTTAGACTTCCTGCAATTCATACACATTGAGGTGAGACTATTAAGGTGCTGATAAACTTCATCATTCACCTGTAATGAGCATACTTTGCGAATGTTACATTACAGAACTACATACGAGAGCGTTTTAGCGAGCATGGTAACGAATGTTCTGTCGAGTTTTTTGCCGAGCCGACTTTCGAAGCTTACCTCTTCATTTCGAAAAACTTTTGACGTCCAACGACTATAGCGTTCACTAGAAAGATCGTGAAAATGTTCGTAGCGATGTTTGGCTCTATGTTAGGCTCTGTTCGTTGTTCAGTATGGCAAAATAAGAACTAGCGAATGTGCGATGTTCTGTTGCCAGTGAATGCTCAAGTATATCAGCACCTTTAAGTAAATGATATCAATTTCTAGTTCGTAATCAATATAAACTAAATATGGGCCTATTAGGACCAATTCATGAGGTGTAGCTGGCTGTCGAGCTGCCTATTAGGTGACTGGATAGAAATCGGTATGTAGACAACGCTATGCAATTATAGATGCCAGTCGACTTGCTGGAATCTGTCGGTAATGTTGAAAAATACGCTCGATTCGTGTGAACTGCGTTTAGTTTCGTTTTCGTATCGCGTGGGAATATCTTTGGAGCAATTAGGAGTTTTGAAGATATGGTATTTTGGTCTAGTTTTCGGATATGCGATATTATTTGGTGGTAATGAAAATTCTGTGATGTCTTACTTTACTGACACTGTCAGCTGGTAAAGTGACCAAGTAATGTACCTTGGCCAGAGCCTAAACATTGTCAAACAAGGTGGAGGTCACATAGGAAAGAGCTCCATGTAAAACACTGGTTTTCAGCTGCATTTGGATAAACTGGAAACCGACCCTAGTTAGGAGGAGGCTAGGCAGATATTCTATGCGTCCCTCATACATCTGTTCCCCGCGATTTTGACGATATCGTCAAGCACAATGCGCTTTTGACGGCTCTCGTTTGTTTGGCGGAACCCAAGCAAGAGGCAACTGTCTGCAGGAACCAGAATTCCTAAAGACATTTAAGCGACAATTTTGAGAGTGACAAAGTTGGTCTCATTTCTAAACAGTAGTAAAAGTATAGCGCGATCTTGAGTACTTAATAACTAGTAAGAATAATAAAAATGGTACCATTTTAAATGCTTAACTGTTAACTTTAAGTTGACAAATTCATTCAAATCACGCCATTACTTAAGGATTTATCCCGGATCAATTGCAAGTAAGTGATTCCATACTTTTGCTCGCTGTGTATTTACACAATCCAAAGCCAAATGAGTCACAATTTTCTTCAACTTCAAGAAATAAACTTAAATCTATTATTGCACTTTCCATAAATGGCACAAACTTAATCATATCGATCTTGAACTAGTCTGACCATCGGAAATAGTCTATTATTAACGTAATAGATGGAACGGATTGCCGTTTTTGGTCATAACACTTGACTTCATTGAATAAATAATTGTAGACCATCCTTAGCTGAATGATTTTCGTTGTTTTATTGCTTTTTACGTTTGTGTTGGTCTAGTTATCGGCGTGACTGCGATATGTGAGGTCCTAGACTCAGCTCATCATCATCATCAACCTATAAATGTTCCCACTGCTGGGACACAGGCCTCCTCTCTGTGAGAGGGGGTGGGCCTGTAAAAATTTACACCCTATTATAAGGGTGAGGATCGTGTTGGAGCACCATAAAATATTAGTTCCTGATTTCCCCATAACGTATGTGTGTCGCTTCAGTATTTACATAGGTTCTTTATCAGAAAAAATCACTAATGACCAATTTTATTTTTTTTTGATGGATTTTGCAATCCTTGGTCTGGCTTCTTTATATAGAGTTGCTTTTAATAAAATCATGAAATAATAACATAAAAATCTCACGGGTAAAATGGAACGCTTATGTCAAAATGAATGTCATGTAGTCTATGAAGTAAATCTATGGTCACTGAACTGTCAACAATAAAAAGTTAAACCACGTTTTACGACAAGTCTGTTATTTATTTTAAAATATCACGAAAATCCAGCACGATATTTTAAAAGGTTATGGGCCCAGCCATGCTTACGGCCTAATAATCGTGCTGGATTAGTTTTTTATCAAGAAGGCTGCGGTCAAGCGGCAATAAATACGTCGGCCAGCTCAGGGCTCCGGTGGCGGTCGGCGGTTTGGTCGGTGAAGGCCAATATATCAATAACGCACGTGAGACGTGTGATTGCGGTAAAGCAACAATAATACGGCGATGGATTCCGTCGGAAATATGGCTACTGGACAAAGCTATCAGCAGCTTCAAGGTGTTGAAAACTGGACAGCGTGGTGTTTCAAAATACGAGTCCTCCTAAGAGCTATGGACCTCTTAGACGTCGTTGAAGGCACACTCCAGGCCAACGAAGATCAGACCAAATGGATGCAGAAAGATGCGAAAGCTCAAGGTATGTTGGTAACAAGCATATCTGAAAAGGTTATACCACAAATAGTAAGCTGCAAAACGTCAAAACAGATTTGGGATAAGCTACATACAATATTTGAACAGCGCGGCGAGCTGTCTGTGCATATACTTCAGCAGAAGTTCTTTTCAATGAAATTTGAAGAAAGGGAAACCGTATCAGAGTTTCTAGGACGGTTCGAGTCTCTCCTGAGTAAATTGAAGAACCTCAACGCCGAAGTGAGTCAAACTATGGCCATCACAAAGATAACTTCATCTCTCCCATCACAATTCCAGCACTTTGTGTCTGCGTGGGAATCGGTGCCAGCAGAAAAAAGGACCATGGACGAGCTAGCGGCGAGATTACTGATAGAGGAGCAACGTGCTTCAACCAAAAACAAAGAAGATGAGTCGTCTGCGTTCATTCACAAGTCTACAAGAAAATGCTATCGGTGTGGCAAAGTAGGACATCTGAAAAAGGACTGCAAAACAAAAAGTAAAGGTACAATAATTAATGATACTAAGTGTAATATTTGTAAGAAAAATAATCATAAAAGTTCAGATTGTTGGTTTAAAAATAAAAATGAGAAAAGTCAAAATGTAAACAAAAGAAATCAAAGCAATGCATTCTCTGTGTTCGAGCTATCATCATTGTTTTACAGTCAATTAGAAAGTGATAATTGTTGGGTAATGGATAGTGGAGCTTCAGAGCACATGTGTCATGATTTTAATATGTTTTTAGACTACAAAAAACTAGAATGTCCTAGGTCCATAGTAATTGGAGACGGCAAAATCATACAAGCCATTGGTATTGGAGTTATTTCTTTAGAAGCATTTACAGGTAAACAATGGATAAATACAACATTAAATAACGTTCTACATGTTCCTAGCATCAAGATGAATCTATTTTCAGCAAGTTCAACTACAGATAGAGGTTATGTTTTGACAATTACTAGTAAAATGTGTTATTTCAGGAAAAATAACAATAACAGTGTTTGTGCACTAGCATATAGGAAAAATAACTTATTTATAATGAAGTTTAGGTCTCATAAAGTTCAAAATGCTTGTGTTGGTAAATCAAGTGACAGCTTATCTGAATGGCATGCTAGAATGTGCCACCAGGATATTGAACAGGTAAAAAACATGTTAAATAAATGTGATATAGATTTCAGTGCTGGTAAACAAGAGGAAATAACATGTGAGCCATGTCTTTTGGGTAAGCTACATAAGAAACCGTTTCCTATAAGTTTAAATAGGGCAGATAAGCCCGGTCAATGTTTACATATGGATTTATGCGGACCTATGGAGACTGTCTCATTAGGTGGATCCAGGTATTATCTACTCATAAAGGATGACTTTTCAATGTATAGAACGGTTTATTTTCTGAAAAATAAGTTTGAAACAGTTGATAAAATTAAAACTTTTTTAAATTTTGTTACTAAAAACTTAGAATATAAAATTGAAGTAATAAGATCAGATTGTGGTTCTGAATTTATGAACAAAGAGGTGAAGTCTCTCCTAGATCATTTAGGTATTGTACATCAAAATAGTGCTCCGTACACACCCCAGCAAAACGGTTGCATAGAACGTGAAATGCGTACAATAACCGAAGCAGCCAGAACAATATTATTATCAAGTAATTTAGATAAGTCTCTTTGGGCTGAAGCTGTCAATACAGCTGTATACGTTATAAACAGAACTGGTAAAAGTAGGATTAAGAATGTAACTCCATATGAGCTCTGGTATAAAAAGGGATTATATGATATAAACAATTAAGAAAAAAACAGTCTGCATCTGGTTTCAAATTATAATAATATATCTGTTATATGTTTAAGTTCCTTGTTTTGTTTTTGTAAACAACTTTGCATGTTTGATTGTTTAACTGGAGAATACTATCCTTGTTCTATACAACACATGTTATATATTTGCACTTGAATACTTATATTATAGTTATAACATTCTTCTAGCTGTATATTTATTCGTAAGTGAACATTGTTCTTTTGGATAAATAAATATTCTTTAAACCCAATTTAAATGTGTTTGGTTCAAAAGTAGGTGTACACATTCCAGATCATTATCGCAAGAAATGGGATAGCAAAGCTGAAATGGGATACTTTGTAGGTTATAGTGAAACAACAAAAGGTTTTAGAATTTATTTTCCCCATAAAAATGATGTTTTGATTAAAAGAGAGGTAACATTTCTGAAAGGCAATTCTAGTAGTCAAAAGTTAGGCAATACTTTTCAAGATCATAATATTATAACCCCATTATTATTAAAAGAAGAAATAAATAATAAAGAGGATGAAATAAGAGAAGAATATCACAGTTTTAACGAGGAAGGTGAAGAAGATGTAACACAGTTATCAGATCTTGATGAAAATACAGAAGTACAAACAGAGGAAATTCTAAATTCAGAAGAAACATCCGAGTCAGAAGAAGAGGCAGAAGAAACACCTCAAGTACTAACACACTCACGGAGAGGCAGAGCAATAAAGAAACCATCAAGGCTAGATGACTACGATACAAACCTTCTGTCCATCGGTACAGAGCCAGCTACTCTAGAGGAAGCGCTTGACTCTGAAGAAAAAGAAGAGTGGAAGATTGCTATGAAGACTGAGCTAGATACCCTGATAGAAAATAACACATGGACAGAAGTAAATAGCGTACCAGAGGGGAATAAAGTAATTTCTAGTAAATGGGTTTTTAAAGTTAAACAAGTAGGTACTAATAAAGTATATAAAGCTAGGTTGGTAGCAAGAGGCTTTGAACAGTCTGATTGTGATTTAGAAGTATATTCTCCTGTAGCTAAATTGCCTACTTTTAGAGTTTTTATAGCAGTTGCAAATAAACTTCAACTTCCAGTTCATCAGATGGATGTTGTAGGCGCCTTTCTACATGGTGACATTGATGAGATTGTATACATCAAGTTACCAAGCGGTGAAACATGCAAGTTAAATAAATCATTGTATGGTTTGAAAAAGTCTCCTAAATATTGGAATAATAAGTTTGATGACTTCATGAGTAAAGAAAATTTCAGTAAATCTAAAAATGATCATTGCTTATATTTCAGAAAGGTAAATGAATGTATGCTATACGTTTTGCTATTTGTTGATGATATTCTTATGTTTTGCACTGAAAACAAGGTTTTGGAAGATTTTAAAAGCGAGCTAAGCAGTAACTTTAATATGAAGGACTTAGGTTTAGCCAAATGTTATTTGGGTATCGATATTGATCAAAAGAAAGGTACAACGGTAATAAGTCAGAAAACATATCTTACTAAAGTTTTAGAGCATTATAATATGTCAGATTGCAAACCAGTTTCTACTCCAATGGACCAAAACTTTAAGTTTGAAATACTAAAAAGGGAAAAATCTGAAAGTCCAGAAATAGAGAAAAAGTGTAGACAACTCATAGGCAGTTTAATGTATGCAGTTTGTGGTACAAGACCAGATCTATGTGTATCAGTTTGTTTCCTCAGTAGGTACCAACACTGTGCTAGTATTATGTTGTACAAGGCATTGAAACGTATTCTAAGGTATATAAAAGGTACATTAAATTACTCTTTGGTATATAATAGCACATCCACAGAATTGCAAGGCTTTGTTGATGCAGATTGGGCCGGTGACACACAAGATAGAAAATCTACCACTGGTTATTTGTTTAAATTATTTGATTGTACTGTAGTATGGTGTTGTAAAAAACAACTTAGTGTGTCATTATCCTCCACTGAGTCTGAATATATTGCATTAAGTATGGCTATTTCAGAAGCATGTTGGCTGAAGAACTTGTTATGTGACTTTGATATTGTCGGTAATGAAGTGATCTTGTATGAAGACAATCAGTCAGCAATAAAACTTGTTTATAAAAATGAAAATAATAAAAGATTAAAGCACTTGGATATTAGGTATCACTTCATTATGGACAAAATAAAGGATAGGTGTATTTCAGTAAAGTATATTAAAACACAAGATAATTTAGCTGATTTATTAACTAAGCCATTGGGAAAAACTGTTTTTGAGAAGTTTGTTAAGTTAATTTTTTAAGAATATAGGCTATGCACATAATCTATGTAATGTTGGTCATGCATTTTTAGAGTTTCATTCCGTTAAAAATAAAGGGGCAAGTTAAGTATTTGAATGTGCCAATATAAAATGCATTACTAACAATTTAGTTAGGATTAAATAGCTTAATATTTATGTTTTAAACAGGGAAAACAGGAAAATATTATGTTGAGGGGTGGTGTAAAAATTTACACCCTATTATAAGGGTGAGGATCGTGTTGGAGCACCATAAAATATTAGTTCCTGATTTCCCCATAACGTATGTGTGTCGCTTCAGTATTTACATAGGTTCTTTATCAGAAAAAATCACTAATGACCAATTTTATTTTTTTTTGATGGATTTTGCAATCCTTGGTCTGGCTTCTTTATATAGAGTTGCTTTTAATAAAATCATGAAATAATAACATAAAAATCTCACGGGTAAAATGGAACGCTTATGTCAAAATGAATGTCATGTAGTCTATGAAGTAAATCTATGGTCACTGAACTGTCAACAATAAAAAGTTAAACCACGTTTTACGACAAGTCTGTTATTTATTTTAAAATATCACGAAAATCCAGCACGATATTTTAAAAGGGCCATAATCTACCACGCAAGCCCAGTGCGGGTTGGTGGATGTCACATGTCTTCGGATTTTTGGTTCTAGGACATGCCGGTTTCCTCACGATGATTTCCTTCACCGTTTTGAGAGCAGTGGTGATGAAATAAATTACACAAAGTAATGCGCATGGCTGGGTTCAAACCCACTCGTAAGTCGGGGCCGATACCACACGGCCACCACTGCTCTACATACGCTCTACATTCAGCTCATATGTTAGGCATATTGATGTTAGCTTCTTCCATTCCAAAATTTCTTAGTAACAGCCACAAAGTTTGAAATTAGGCTCGCTGAAAGCAATAAGCTCGAACCTATTGCCTTCAATTGACCATTTCGAATGCTACTCAAATATTAGTTTACGTCGTGTTCGATTCTCTTAAATATTTGTATGATCTACAAGTAGTTGTTCCGGGTCTGGGTGTTTGTGTATGTGAGTTTATATGTTTGTAAACGCACCCACGACACAAGACAGTCTTCATCTGTTATCTGTCTTTGTCTCCCATCTTAAAAGTTTTCCTGACATGTCAGAAAAGAATAATAATTATTTTCTGTCACGTTAGGAAAATCAACGCAATGCTAATTGGATAGAATGTCATAAAGGTGATGATAGACTTGAGCATTCACTTGTAACAGAACATCGAGTATTCGCCGGTTTTAATTTTGTCGAACTGAACAACGAACAGAGCCGATCATCGCAACGAACATTTTCACGATTTGTATTTCTAGCGAACGCTCTAGTCGATAGTGGAGGGAGATCAATTTTTCTTCATGCAGAGTTCGACTTGACAGTCGTCGGCAAAACGCTCGGTAGAATGCTTGCTAAAACGCTCTCGTTTGTTTTTCTGTAATTCGAAATTCTCAAGAATGCTCATTACTTGTGAATGCTCAAGTTAAGAGCGCGTATTCTGAAAATTGGCAACGTCGCAAATATCTGTCAAATATTTACAAGTTTTAATTAAAATTAATTTGCTGTATAAAAATAAGAAATATGGCTCTGTAGTGCACTAAAAACTTGATTAGAGAATGCAATAATTAATATCGTAACACCGAATATATAGGTATAGTTTTCACGTTGAAACTTTCCAAATGCCTTTTGTACACCTGAAACGGTTACAACATCAAATTCAGTGTTTTAATTGTATTCCTATATCAATTTTTTCTAGTTAATGACGGGGCCCCCCTCTCAGAGGGCCAAAGCCTGCCGGGGTCGCGGGATTATTCCCTTACCGTAACCCCGGAACATAACAGGCTATCGAAGGACACCGTGGATTTTAGTCAGTAGAAGTCTGACAGTCCCTCCCGCCCTGCCCGGGGTTGGAGGACTCATTTGATGATTTTACCACGCTAAAAAAAAAAATATCAATTTTCTAGTGCACTAGAAAGCCATATTTCTTATTTCCTTAAAGTAAAATTAATTAAAACATGTAAATATTTGACAGCTATTAGCGACGTTGCCAACTTTCTGGTTATAATGCGCCCGTAATCAGCACTTATAATTATGTGTCATATGATTGTGCGTTTGCTGAACATAGTGAACATGTTTTTGTTACATTTATTTGTGTTACTGAAAACAAGCAGTAGAGACTAACAAACAATGCCCATACATGGTATTATGTTAACACAACACCTTCAATATTATCTACGTTCAAGTCTCCGAAGCTATCAAGTATGCAAGTACATAATTTGAACTTATCACTCCCTAAGTTAAAATAC
This sequence comes from Agrotis clavis, assembly GCA_954870645.1. NCBI lineage: Eukaryota > Metazoa > Arthropoda > Insecta > Lepidoptera > Noctuidae > Agrotis > Agrotis clavis. Next base: position 8,241,596 of record OX940940.1, read on the forward strand.
CATGAAGAAATGCAACTCTGAAAATGGCAAAAGGTCAACCAGTGAACCTCCGTTACGTGCATACGCCTGCTGTAATGATAGACACCCAATTAAATGTGCCTGATAACCTCAGGAACTTTAAAACTTAAAGACCAGAGGCCTCATATTATCAGTGGTTAAATGTTAGGAGGAAACTTCTCGAAGTTTCTATAAATACTAGGAAATGTGAAAATTGTTGAACGAAATTTAACAAAACTTAAATCTAGGAACGTACTCAAAAGTTCTAGGAACTTTACTTTTTTATGGTGAATAAACTATCAGTATAAACAAGATTTTATTTATGCCACAATCGTAACAAACATTTTCCATCTGTCCACATGAATCCGTCCACTTTGCAAGAAATTGGTCCTTCGAGCCGGATACCTTGTTGAATTCAAGGTGCCGCGGTATGATGCTATCAGTGTCGAGATAAATGCTACTGTCCAACAGATTTAACACCTTATAGTACTTCTTCTAAAGGAAAAATGGATTGGGTTATTCTTAAGGACCAATCGATTGAAGATGCTCTACGAGTATTCGATCGGACCAACTGGTTTTTCTTAACCGCTTTTATAATAAACCTCCACGCATTTATATAATAAAATAAAAAAAACTACCGACCTGCCCCCCATAGCGAGATATTGAAATTCACCAATTAAAGTGAACAGTAAAGCTTAATAAATTTCAACAAAAAAACGTCCGCCATGTTTCCGCATCGGGAGCATCATTACCGTATTTATTAGTTGCAGCATTAACCCGTCCTTAACACTCAACTGTAATGGCAACCGAAAAACGTTTAATGCGGTATGTGAATTGTGCCCAAATGCGTCCACACGCCGACAATATTAAATAAATAATTACACATTTGTCAGATACTCCTAAAAAGCGAAATGTCCGCGTCGGGCTGGTCGCCATATTTGGTGCGCTTCGGCGGCCAGGGCGCATGCGCAGGTGAGCGCCAATTACCGGGGAGCGCAAAAAGCGCGCGCGGACAAATTGTGAAATTGTAAACGTGTGCGCTTTTGAGCTTAGCCAACCACCAACCTCTTTGAGACGCTGACCTATTAACACAAGATGGACGACGCTTTGTTCGCGCGAATTTAGTGGTAGAGTGTTGGCTTTTGACAGTTAGAAATATGTTTGCATTTTTATCTATGGTATGCTAGTTTTATTCAAGAATACAGGATGATTAGTGGCATAATATGACAACCTTATTAAATTCGATAATCAACTGCCGAAATCAGGTCAGAAAAGGATTGCAAGACGATCTGGACACGTTACAAGAGGTCTGATTCAAGAAGGTACTGAAGAAGAGACTCTGTGAGGAATTAAAGGAGGCTTTAGCCATAGATAACAAATACAACAAGAAAAGACAGACAGACAACATAGTCGCATAATTAAAAAAAAACATTAACAATTATAGGTTTTTTTTAAAAACATTGTGCTTCCATCGTTTTAAAAAGAACGTCATGTTTTCACGTAGTTTTCACATGAATAATAATTACACAACTATTTTGTTCCCTGGTATGTCACATCACACTCTTTAATAAATATTAACTTGACTAAAACAAGGCCAAAACAAAAAAAAACGACCAACCTAGGCATTACCTTTACAAATAATTAAGTATTTTAATGTGAGGTATTTAATTGTTTTAAATGTTCCAACATACTACTGGTTGATAGAATAAAAAATACAATTAACTTTAATCGTGGTAATTAGTTGCTGAGACAATCAAAAGAATATAAAATTCGTGTACTTAAGTACAGTCAAAAACATAACTGGAATCGTTTTTTGTTCAGAAGAACTGGAATCGTGGGTCAATTTTGACCCAAAACAACAATCTTTGATGATTTCAACATCCTGTTTGAAATCATCAAGGAGTCTTCCCTCCCAAGGTCAGACAGTTGGGACAGTCTCGCGAAAAACAACGATAACTTTACCTTTCTTTACCAGCAGCAACAGGTGGCCTAGTTTAGGCTGTGGGAAAGAGACAGAGCTATATAAGTCGTCTAGCGCCATCTCTTTTCCACAGCCTAAACTGGATCGCGTTAAGAGCTCATGGTAAGGCCTCTGGTTTTTAAAAACCTGATGCTGCTGGTTTTCATGCTAATGCCTATTCATCCTATTAAACAGGCTAGTGAATGTCGTAATATCAGTTCCAGAAAATTTCATAAATTGCAGGAAAGTTCTCATGCTGGGTCAAATTAGACCCATGATACAAGCTGATAATTTTGCTGACAGTACTCAACTTTGAGATAAATATTTTACCACAATTATTAATGTGAAAAATAATAATAATAAATACTCAGTTATTTTTGGCATTTAACTTTAATTTCATCGGGGTAATTATCACTTTCGAAAGTCTCCACATCTAAAGACAAAACATTTGTGGTTCTGACTGTACAGTAGGTATCACAGCTTGCATCATTTTCTCATAAACCTTCGGTTGGACAATGGTTGATAAATTATATAGATTTGATATCATGTTTACAATTTGTTTGTCTCAGGTAGAGCTAATTTAGTTGCGATAAGCACCGGTAGAACATAACAGTAGCAAATGCTGTTCATATTATCCATCTCCATTTGATATTTTGCTGTCATCACCATCATCATCAGCCAGAAGACATCCAGTGCTGATCAAAGGCCTTCCGTTTAGACCACCACGCCGAAGAAAAACCCCCACTTGCATCGGTCATCAGTCCATCTAGTAAGAGGTCTAACTTTGCTGTGTCTTTCGGTTCGTGGTCGCCACTTGAGAACTGTTATTCCCCATCAGATAGAACTGCTAACAGATTCTGTTAGCAGTTCTACAAGCGATGTGGTCTGCCTATTGCCAGTACAACTTGGAAGAGCTGACTCTGATTCCTCGGCGAATATCCTTGCTCCAGATTAAATTACATAATGAATCTCCTAGCATAACTATTTCAGTGATTCTTAAAAGATTTCTCTTTGAAAAATCACGTCTCAAAGTCATATGTCATCTTCGGCATCTGTCTTACGGCGTTTTTCTGTATTTATTTGTCTTTTTTATTAATTAACTTCATGTTCACCAGTAGCATTTGACTCACAATCTCCAAGCAATGACAACTCGTCATTAAAATGACACACAAAATGGAATTACACCATCTTCACCCACACAGTCATCTCACATATTATACGGACTGCAATTCTAAGAACATTTTTTATGTCTTAATTATCTTGAACATGAAGGCATCGTAAAAAAGCGCCACCCCCTTCTGTAACAGCAGCCTGTGATTAACAAACAATAACCTTATAATAAATGATAATTAATATTTTCTGAATAAACAATTTCATACTCCGTCATCTTATAACGACTGCCGCTGGTTTTATGGCCCGACAGGGTGGAATTTGGAGTGATAATTAAATGGCGTGGATTGAGATATTTAATGTGATTCTGAGTAACGCCTGCATGGATTTTAATAGTTATTTGATGATCTTTGAATGACAATTTGAAATTATTTTATGTTCAGAGTGCTTTCCATATAGCGGAGTGTTTAAAATAGAACAGGGTGGTTTGTAGTCAGTATGAATCTGACAGTACCTTCCTTTTCCTTAGTTCACTGTACTTTCAGCAATTTTAACCTTCTACTATTAATGAACGTGTCAATTTCCCCCACCATTGTATAATTTATAAATGGCAGATCCTAATTTAGCTTAGGTTAAACTGCATCGTTCATACTAATAGACACTACATTGTTACGACGAGCCTTATAGGTCTTAGTGCTGGCATATTAATTGTCGAGTCTAAGGACCGGTGAAGTAATTGTCGGCCATTCATTCATTCACTCCCAATCCGGCCCTGTGCTCACATCTTGAACACAGTAATTAGTGAAGAACGCTTGAAGAATCGAACCGAACTCATTCAATTCAAAATTATGCAACTTACAACCATTATGTTTTTACAACCAACCTTTTTAATGACGATCGGAGACTATGACAGCTCGTAACAGCCATTTAATTTTCGTTACCTACATTAATTGGGGCGCTGGATATATTTATAAAGAACAATAAAATGCGTCTGACCAGTATTCTGTAGCACGTATGCGATCAGGCGTGAACTTTTTTGCTGTATAAAATCCTGTTTTGTATGCATCTAATCATTACTGACATTTTGTATTGAAGAGCATGTGATAATACTAGTTAAATGCGCTATTATAATCAATTAGTTATTTTTAATTTGCTGTGGTGATGAGCTGAGTGACAGTTTAAAAAAATAAAGCAGGTTTTCAATAAAGCAATAGAGTTCAGTAGAAACAGAGATGTAATATAATCCTATTTGTCAAATACGCGCAAAAATAATTAAAATGAAATGTATGAGCTCTAAATTTTAAAGAGTCAGTAGACATTTTAAGAAAAAGGTACAAGTTATACTTTATTGGACCCTAATGAATTGGAATAATTAAGACCTTGTTAAGATAGCCGTATATCATGTTATAACTAAGAGGTTTACTAAAGGGACTGGAAAGATCATCGGCCATCCAGAGTTACTCCAATAAATATGTAAGCTTACTTTTTACCGAATACCATTCTAGTTCAAATTCGATACGATCGAATGCTTTATTAATGTCAATATCCCACTTCTTACCCATCAAGCGTCCCATTTATGTGAATAACTCGTTAAAAATACCCTTAGCCTTTTAAAAATATGCTCTATTTGGAACACTCCATAAAATGCTGTATTTAATCCCATAATTGTTCGATTTTCCAAGAATTGTTAGAAAAAAGTTCTCGTTGAACGGGCGAGTGGTGCATCAATAATGCTTATTTACCGGAAAATGGCTAGAGATCGCATTTTCTTGCTAATTAGTCGGTCGTGTCGGTAATTTTCAAGCGATCACTGATGGATGGCTAACACGCTGACGTGCCATGAATTCTGCGTGTCATATTATCTGCAAACGCTACATTGTATCTTTTATAAGTCTGACATTCGATGCGGAGAAAATTTAATTGTTCCGTCCATTTAAACTGTCCTATTGTTCTGCTTGAAGAACATGTTGAAAAAACACCTCCCAGTTTGTATTTGAAATTAATAAAACGTAAATACTATTCAACTCGCTTTTTAATTAGAAACCTGCACAGCGGAACATTTAATAGATTGCTAATTAATTTACACAGGTAGGGGAATAGATAAGGAAAACTCTACAAGCAACAAAGTTACTACGTAGGTAACATACGTTACACACAACAAATGACAGCAAAACAGTTAGTTAAACGTAATGCGCTTATCGGCTTCCAGAGTATTCAGCAGAAAAACGAGTGAACACAAAGTAATTTATTCAATAACAAACAGAGATTACAACAATCCAATTAAATCGCGACATTGACAACTAAATCCTATTAAGTAGCCCAAACGGCGCGCTTAATTGGCGGCCATTACACAAAATGCTCTATGGTCTGTCATCGCTGCACAAAATGGCGCGCGCGGGAAAATAAATACGTTTAGAGATGGATATTATATCTTCATTAACGTTCGGTAGCGAGCATTGATATGTCCGCAGGTGGGGGCTATTGAAATTGTTGTATTTTATCACCGGAGCGCCGCGGATAGGCATTCAGGGGATAGTCTTCGCCTTATTGCTTTCTGTGTGTATTGAGTCGTTGAAGGTCGACTTGAAGAAAGTTTTTTTTTACTATTTTGTACTTGTTGTTTATGATGATGATTAGTCTAGAAAAATACTAACATCTTTTATCTTTAATTTTATTGTCTGCCATTCGCGCATCAATTACCTTCGAATTCGTAACCTCTAAGATATGTTCTTCTTCAAACCGTCCCTCATCACCTATCCCAAACTCTGCAGCACACTTTCTTTTCATGTCGGAGTTAGTTACATTTTAGTTTATTTATTTTCTGTCTGTTTAGCTAGTAGGACTTCTCTCTTCGATTTTATCAATCACTATATCCCAAATGATTTGAAGTGACTGCCATAGTGCCATGTCTTTTCCTTCTTCGCCTACATCTGTATCAGGCATCAGCAATGTGTCTATTTCTTCATCTTTTTTAATAATATCCGTTAATATAATCTACTTTGCTTACCTTATTCAGTACCATTGGCATCTTCCTCCTAATGCTAAGTACAGGTCTTATATAGAGATATATATAATCAAAGATTACGGGAGCATGGAAGGATAGAGATCCTTCCATGCTCCCGTAATCTTTGAAAATCTCGTTTAGGGAGCCAATATGTAATTTTACCAGAATCATATTCATATCATGAATTTGTACGCAGTTATAAATATTAAGCAGAAGTATAATCATCGTGATCCTATGAATTTCCCCCTGCTGGAACACAGGCCTTCTCTCTATGAGAGAGAGTGGACTGTAATCCACCACGCGGGCGCATTTCGGCTTTCGATAAATGTCACATGTTTTCGGTTTTTTGGTTTCTAGAACATGCCTTTATGTTATGTTTTAGCTTCCGGATAGTTATTAATATTATGAATTGTTAATTTGTATCCACTTTGCGAATTATAACATGATTCATAATTGTCCTTTTTATCGTCGTTAAATGGGACATTAACCTCCCGAGCCTAATCGTTGATACTGACTAAAATACACGATGTTCCTTCCTCCACTTTACGTTTCAAAGTCACGGTAACCTGAAAAGACAGTCCCGCGACCTGGCAGGCATTCATAATAATTATATTATCCTAATATAATTCTAATTTAAGTGGTCATTTAAGGCCCCCTGATTGATGTTGATCGTCCATCCGTCTGGCTGTTGGTCTATATAGCTATAATATTGTGTAACAGTTTAGTTCAAGTATGTAATTACTGAGAGGAGCAGTGGTGGCCCAGTGGTATCGGTCCCGACTTACGAGTTGTAGGTCGTGGGTTCGAACCCCGCCTGGCGCATTACTTTGTGTAATTTATTACATCACCACTGCACTCAAAACGGTGAAGGAAAACATCGTGAGGAAACCGGCATGTCCTAGAACCAAAAATTCGAAGACATGTGACATCCACCAACCCGCACTGGGCCCGCGAGGTGGATTATGGCCCAGTCCCTCTCACAGAGAGGAGGCCTGTGTCCCAGCAGTGGGAACATTATAGGCTGATGATGATGATGTAATTACTAAATTATAATAATTAAATATTTAAATCCTACATTTTGTATGTTAATAGAGGTGCAATGTTAATAATAAGTTCAACCAATTCCATTCAAATACGCTTCTAAGGAAATTGAAAAATTTACATGCGTATTAATTGTATTAGGGATTGAACAATGCAGCGATGTCTGGGGTTAATTTAAATTATATACTTACTTTATAATTTAATTATTTATTTTGTTTTTTTTAACATGAAATTTGTTTTGAGTTAAGTTAGCTAAGTCAACGCATGAATACTGTGTTCATTCTTATTTTTTTTTAATTTTCTGTTTTTTATTTGGTTTAGTCCACTCTTGACCCATCGACCAATATTGTTACAAATAATTGATCTCATTAATATGTTCAGGTATTTAAATTACGAATATCATTAGGTAATTTGCAACTAATGTTCTAACTGACGCACTACATTTAAATTATTTGCGTCAATTACAATAATTAAATCAGTTAGGTTTTTGCTCTTTTTTTGTGAATTACGTAATTATGCCTAAAAACTAACTAACTAGTAAAGACATTTTTCACCGACTTCTAAAAAAAGGAGGAGGTTCTCAAGTCGGCAGAATCTTTTTCTTTTTAATTTATCACCTCCGTCTTCTCGACGACAGACGCCTAGTTCTATTTGAATAATTCTTCTTTAGTTTGATAGAGTTTCTTCACAGATGATGCCAAGGTTATTAGGTTAAGTACCTACTGAAGACGGGATCTTGGCTATATATCGAGAGAACTTTTCAATAAATGATATCAAATCATCGGCGATTGCTGCTATCGCAAATCTCTGCATTGTTTACGCAATCATTCAATATAATATTACCCCTGTATTCCTCCTTTAAATATCACTATGAGGTAGGGTAAAACACCCAACTATTGACCTTTTAAGCAGTTTTCCTTGCTTCTTTCGCAAAATAAACTAATGTACGAGTTGCAAGTGGAAATGAATGTTTTTGGAAGATAAAATAAACATTGGAGAATGTGACTAAAACATCATTAACAGTCATAGTCAGGTAAAAAGTGTTTTTTTCCTCGAGTTTAGCAAGAACAGGCCATTTGACCAGTTATCAACATGCTTGTACCAAAGGGAAATGCCCAACGTCCATAGTGCCCCAGTAGTCCAGTCATTAAAGCCCAAACCCGAAAATAATTAGTAACTTGCTGAAATTTTAGGGGGTTCTTAAGGAAGGTAAAATAACATACCGGGTGATTTTGCAGCGTTCTGGGGTGTACGGAAAGGGTTGAAAAGGGGTGAAAAGGTGTTTTTTGCTAATAACATTGCCAAAAAAATTAGTAACACGCTGCAAAGGACATCATTTTTTTTGGGCCTTTTCTGAAAGTGCCGGCCAACGAAAAAAATTGGTACCTATGGGTAGTACTAGTCATTTGGAGCAATAGTTATTATGGCACAAAAGTTGTAGGATTGCTCTCGGCCAAGTTATACAAGTTCGAAGATTCGTAATTTTCATACATTTTTTAATTTCTGAAAGTGCCGAGAATCACCAAATAATGCTAAGTATTGCTAGAATAATCCCTGAACACCTCTGCCCAACCCGGGCAGAGGTGTACCGAATTAAAATGAATAATTTAGTCTGTTTATTTTTTGTGAAAATTAATAAAAACATTTTAAAATATACAAATCAGCTGGTGGGACCAGCATCGGGAACAGAATGGAAGCTGTCTGTGGTAGGCCTCTTGGGAGAGCAACAGCAACCTCCTAATAATTACGAGTCATGACCAAAAGTACTATCTCTGAATCAACCACGTTTTTCGGGTAATAAAATCATCAACCGTGCTACGGTACCTATCCTGCTGAGATAGTCTCGCAAGCCGGTAGGCGTTTGCCTCCATAAGGGCCACTGAAAGCTTATTTAGACGCGCGTGGAACACGACATGCTGTCGTCCTGGGCCTGATCTTTGATAAGACAACTAGCTCCGCATTATTTGCCGTACGCGACTGGATTGAGATTTCGAGGGCGTCCTCTTTCGCGTGTTCTGCCTCTTCCTTCGCTGTCATTACTGCTGCAGAAGAAGAGGCAGCCTCCTTTCCGGATTGCCAACGTGTGACCTGGAACGGGATCCTCCAGCATCATGTGTATGAGTGGATCACCCGAATAGCCATGATCCCCTGGTGCGATTAGCTTGTGTGTTCGCTTCCTTATGGAAACGACAGACACAGGGTTCCCGTAGAGGGGCTTTAACCGTACCACTCCCACGTAGAGCCTTCAAAAAGCGGCGTTTGCCTAGCAAGGTTGGGTAACAGCTTGAAGGCAGCCCCGGCCCAATCTTGTTTTTGTTCCAAACGTCGGAAATGCTCCTTGAAGTTCCACGGGATGTCAAGGACGAGTATCAGTCGAGTCTCGTTGACTGGACGGTGAGGCAAACCCGTCTTCACCGCTAATTGTGGCCCCGAAAGTATCGCGTTCCAAAAGCTACGAGGCTCTTTGAGAAACAACAATTAATGTATGAATGAAATGTAGGTACCGGCTCGTCGACTATCTTAGTATCTGGAATGCAAAGGGCAACCGAATGAAGAGGGTGGACTTTTAGTAAGCAGAAGTCTGACAGTAGATACATAGAGCAGTGGTGGCCCAGTATAGAGCAGTGGTGGCCTAGTGGTATCGGTCCCGACTTACGAGTTGTTGGTCGGTGGGAGTGTAATTTATTTCATCACCACTGCTCTCAAAACGGTGAAGGAAAACATCGTGAGGAAACCGGCATGTCCTAGAACCAAAAAATTCGAAGACATGTGACATCTGCCAACCCGCACTGGGCCCGCGTGGTGGATTATGGCCCACTCCCTCTCACAAAGAGAGGAGGCCTGTGTCCCAGCAGTGGGAACATTATAGGCTGATGATGAGTCTGACAGTCTCTACAGCTCAGCCCAGAGCGAGATAACTCATTTGATGATTTTATTTCCCCCTAAAAAGGAGTGATTCAAAAAGCAGCAGTGCTGATCACGTCAAGACCCCAAACCACAGGCAACCTTGGTTCTGTTTCCGATGCTGGTCCCACCAGCAGATTTGTATATTTTAAAATGTTTTTATTACTTTTCACAAAAAATAATCAGATTATTATTCATTTTTATTCGGTACTCCTCTGCCCAACCCCTCAGGCATTACAGGCGTTATGTTAAATTGCTTGAGGTCGCTAGTTCTAGCAATACTAATCATTATTTGGTGATTCTCGGCACTTTCAGAAATTAAAAAATGAATGAGAATTACGAATTTTCGAACTTGTATAACTTTGCCGAGAGCAATCCTACAACTTTTGTGCCATAGTAACTATTGCTCCAAATGACTAGTACTACCTATAGGTACCTATTTTTTTCGTTGGCCGGCACTTTCAGAAAAGGCCCAAAAATGTATGGAGCCTGAATGTTCTCCTTTGGAATAAGGTTGTTCTTACGGTTTTGTAACGTGTATTAAATTTGCAGCGTTTTGCAACATACGGAACATTGTTTTTTTTTAAAAAACAGTGCAATTATTTAAAAACAGGGGTAAGAAAATTAGTAACACGCTGCAAATTTGGAATTAGGTTGTTCTTACCGGTTTGTAACGTGTATCAAATTTGCAGCGTTTTGCAACATACGGAACATCGTCTATTATTGAAAAAACAATGAAATTATTTAATCACACGGGTGAAAAAAATTTGTAACTCGCTGTAAATTTGTAATTAAGTTGTTTTTACCGTTTCGTAACGTATATCGCACTGTTTTTTTAATAATAAACAATGTTCAATTTGTTGTAAAACGCTGCAAATTTGATATACCTTACGAAACGGTAAAAACAACTTAATTACAAATTTACAGCGAGTTACAATTTTTTTTCACCCTTGTGATTAAATAATTTCATTTTTTTTTTAATAATAGACAATGTTCCGTATGTTGCAAAACGCTGCAAATTTCATACACGTTACAAAACGGTAAGAATAACCTAATTCCAAATTTGCAGCGTGTTACTAATTTTCTTACCCCTGTTTTTAACTAATTGCACTGTTTTGAATTTTGGCAATGTTATTAGCAAAAAACCCCTTTTCACCCCTTTTCAACCCATTCCGTACACCCCAGAACGCTGCAAAATCACCCGGTATCTTATTTTACCTTCCATAAGAACCCCTTAAAATTTCAGCAAGTTACTAATTATTTTCGGGTTTAGGCTTTAATGACTGGACTACAGGCCCAGTATGGACATCAAATATTAGTCTAAAAATGCAGTGTTTTAGAATCTTAATAATATAGGATATCTGAAAAGTACATTTAAAGTGAGGCCACTATTTTAGAAATGTTAAAAAAAGCAAATGTTTTGGGGTTAATTTTCTATGTGCAAAAGTGTGGAACTGTGAGATACAAAAAGTTTTCTTTTTTTAATACTGGTTTATTGATAATGATAGTAGGGGAGAGTTTCTAATATACTTTTGTCTAATTATTATAGGCAGTAGGGTATAAAAAACAATCAATCAATCAATCAATCCATTTAATAATGACATTTCTAATGAGACTTCTCTATCTATCTGTATCTGTTCTTAATAAGTGACTTCTTATCCGTCTAACAGAACGTCCACAATTAGTGCAGCTGCCTTGACGTACCATATCCTTCCAAGTGTTGTTGCAGAACAAGGCTTAAGTTACTACCAATCAGCGGTTGTGGCAAACAAGATTGTCTATTGATACCTGAAATAATATTATTATCCGTTAATAATTGGATGATGGCGTAGGCAATAGCAAAATCATTTTATGATTAGTATATTTACCTGCCGTGGTACTGAAACTGCTGTATGTGTGATTTTTTTTTCAGGTTTTAACGTACCTATGATTTTGAAATTCGATTAGGTTAAAACCACAATTCACACAATATTCTTCAGTCACTGTAGAAAACGTTATAAATCGGTATCCAAAATCCGAAACAAGTCCATTTGTAGCCAGGTCGCAGTAAAAGAAATTGAAGAAAAATCAAAATAGGTACATTCACATTGAGATGACAGTGTCAGTCAGTGTAAGTGTCAGAATTAAAATTAGTGTTGTCACTATCACAAAAAAATAAAAACTATGAACCTATTTATCGATTCCTTTCTAAATGACTGATTTTTGATTACTATTCAAATTCTTTTTTTACAAGCACACATTAGTTTGTATATTCATGTTTTATTTTAGTTCGTTTTTATTGCAATACAAGAAAAGCCTAATGGGTATGCTGGTGAGGTTATTGTATTTTTGTACAATCGATTCTAATTGATTAATTAATGAAAATACTTGACATGTGATTAGATGCTGGCAATATTTAACCAGCGTTGAAATAATAATAAACCAACCTGTGGCTGAGGCATTGCTCGTGTTATATTCTGCAATTGTCCGACGGGATCATATACCGACATAAAAAGTATTCTGCGTCCAGGTACACCCACTTAACCAGGTTTTAAAATTATCTGCTTGCCAAATCGTGTCAAAATCCATTCAGCCGTTCACTTTTCCTATAATATTAGTAAGTGCAAAATATTCAGGAGGATCCAGAATGTGACAGTAGACCGAAAATTTAAGTACCTCACTCAAATTATGCTATGTTCTCAGGTTACTATTACGTAAGGTATTTTTTATGTTTGTGATTATGCAGATACACACCTTTAGGGGTGCCAACGCCCATGGGCATAATACAGATGCATTAAAGTTAAGCTACCTCACCATTAAAAATGAACTATACGTACAAACCGTGGTGTCAGTAACTGGTATACTCGTACATTTGGTTAATTACCAGCTATTGACATGCCATGTTAAAAAAATGGTTATTCATACATTTGAGTGTACCAGATATTGACCTCATCATTTTAACAAGTTAAGGCTCATTAAAACTTGAAAATAATGTGGAAAAGCATTGTGTCTGTCTTAAATAACGAAAAAATACCAAACTCTAAGGAATCTATCGTGTAAAACTGAAATAAAATGACATTGAAAACAACCGTCACCTTAGCAAATTGTTAAATTTCTTGATGATTTTAGGAGGGTATTTTGTTATTATAGGTTTACGGACGCAATATTGCTTTATTTAAATTTTCTGTGACGCCAATATATTACAAGATAAATTATATTTCGTTTTCTGTATTCTTTATGCAGCACTGCAAGAAGATTTATTATTATTTTTGATAAAAACTGTTATGCGGTCAATAGTTGGTGGGAGGTCAGCAGTTGGGTACTTTACCCTATATGGTATTCCAAAACATTACAAAAATCCCATGACCACCACAAAATCCAACATTCACCACGAAAACTTAATTAAAATTTGAATTAATCGATTGATTTCACCGTTAATAAAAAAAAATATATAAACACATTTTTTTTTGTAATCTTTTAAACATCGCAAGTTTTAATCACGAGCTCCTTTAAATATCACTATGAGGTATATGGTATTCCAAAACATTACAAAAATCCCATGACCACCACAAAATCCAACAAGCACCACGAAAACTTAATTAAAATTTGAATTAATCGATTGATTTCACCGTTAATAGACTCTTTAGTGGCCGGAAGTGAGACAATAGGCCGCGGCCGGGCCATAGTGTGATTATTCAGTCCGGTGAATCGATGTTTTAATATTCAAATCGATTTGGTCGATTCAGCGAGTGATGTTATCCAGCTAATGACATCGCTCGGGATTTAATGAATGCTGATAACCGGATGATAATGTATGGTAGTGTAATACTACTGTTTGTTATTGTTTGTTTATCGGAGCATTGGATTTATGTACGTAGTTTTGGTAACAGCTTTGTCTAGTTTTTGGCCCCGTTTGTGTCTTCAACTCCAAGGCTTTGCAGAGCCAGTGATTGGGTTGGGAGGGATCCATCTCCTAACGGTCCACCCCGGGCTTCAAAGTCTACCTATAACTTGGGGTGAGCCATCCTACTAGCGGTGGTAGGCCCATATAATCACTCAGTCGGTATGCTCGCTCCATCATAGGCCTCATTTAGTTTGCTTCTGGACTAGTAATGAAGCCAAGAGCAACCCAAATTAAAAAAATAATGTGAGTACCTACCTGCTGAGTGTGTAGTTCTCGGGACGAAGCATTAAGAGTAGATGCTACACCACAAAACTGCAGATTTCACCGATAAATACTGCACACCGACTTAATGAAAGAGATAATACTACACTGTCTACACAAACCTCATCTGCAACGTTTTTACCGACGAGGATACACATAATCATTATATGAAAGTAATTATGCTTGATAATTGCCATTGAAACCCGGTTCCCAACACAGCCCCATTACCTACATGCCAAGGAAACTATTAGTGGTACAACCACCATGGTGGTCTACAAAACCATGACGTACCCACAAACCCGCACTTTACGGTATAACGAGCATTTTCGCTAATACCCGATACGTATACACTCAAAGTTTCAAAAGCTCTTCCTGCGCAAACGCGGCCGTAGTAATTTTAACCGGCGGGTAACTGTGTCAGCCATAACTGACGTTTTGCACGGTGGATGCGTAGTTTAAACGTAGTTAAATTAACGGTCGAATTTCATGGCGAATGAAGACTAGGAAACGGATGTTGATGCGGAACTCTGTTGTGGTAGGTTAGGTTATTGGAATAATTTTGTAGTTTACGAGTGGATTCTGCTATCGTGCATTTGAATGCAATCTGCAATGACTGACGACTAATATTTACTTTTAAAGATATTTCCAAAATACTAACACATTCGAGATTTAAACGATGAAGCACAAACCCATTGTTTTTTACGTGTTAATATCAACAAATGAATCCTCCCACCCAGGGCAGGACGGGAGGGACTGTCAGACTTGTACTGACTAAAATCAACGGTGTCCTTCATTAGCCTTTTACGTATGGTAAGATATTTCAAACCGAAAAACTCTTAAGCTCGCCGTGAGGCTCTCGCTGCATACATTTTTGAACCAGATACCGCACACGGCACACACTGTAAGAAAAATTCTGACGGATCGTCCGCTTCCGATGTTGCCGGACAGCACAGCATACACTTTCAAAATTTCTGATAGTACGCGAGTACCTCCAACAAGCATCAGAATTTTTGTGACCATTTTTTTTATAGTACCAAAAGTTTGATGGATATAAGTGGATGGATGAAGAGGAGGAGGAAGGCCATAGAAAAGATGGATGGCCCGTCTAAGGAATGATATGAATGAAAAAGGAGTAAATGATACTGTGACGACTGATTGATGATTGAGATTGGAAGAAGAAAACGTGCAATGTTCGGCCTACCCCAAGTTGAATAGGATAAGACAGTCAGATGGTCACTGACCAGAGCGGTTGTCGACTGAACTTGGATGGCTTGATACCTGTTATGAGGCTAAGTTGAGGAGTGGAGTGCCTCAAGAGCGTTAGAATAGTTGATTTTAGGGTATTTTATTTTTCATTTACATTTATCAATTTCATTTCAAATGACACCCGAGATACGCAATATCCCCGCAGGAAGATGATGATGCCATCTCGCTTAACGTGGATTGTCAATTAGATGCTATTAAATCTCTTGCTTTATTATTAGCACTTCTTGCATCATTATGCATTGAGTCAGATTTAAGAGAGGTGATAGGTTCCTTGCCCTTATATAACGCTTATAAGGAGCTTCGGTAACGATATCTCACCTGCCTGAAATGGTACTGTTATTAACTTGTTAATAAGTTACTTACCGTTGCTTCATTAGCAGTTGTTAGTGGCAATTTAGGCCGCTCCGTTCTTAATTAGGAGGTACCTTCCCACCTACTTGTGCAATAAGTATTGTATTAATATCATTTATATAACATGAACGTTTTTCTTTCTTATCAAATTCTATATCCTCAAGTATACAAATGATTGATTTTACTATTAAAACGTCTTTATGAAACTGAGTTGTAACGTTACACCTAAAAGGCCATGTTCTCAATTGTGAGTTTCTGACGAAGCCTCTTGTTTATTAAAAAAAACCTTTGATTAAACATTATGAAGAAGACATCATCTAATTTTCATTTTTTTTTCATTTTTGAACTATAATATCGAAATCCAGCCGTAATGACTGACAAGCACTTTAAAACAAGCAAAATCAAACAAGCAATTGCCCCACCTAAAAGGCTGTTATTCAGCTGCACTTTGCGCGAAATTACACAGTTTATTACAATTACACATAGTTTACTTACCCACAGCGTACTTGGAGTATGAACGGCGTTTATTATACGACCGTGAAAAGGCCAAGCCATCTTCAGCTCATGGTCGATGATGATTACCAAATCTCTTCTAAAATCCATTTTTCTTCCGCCAGCAGGTGCTCCCAGTGGTCCTCCCGTTGTCCGGTGCCAGCTCCGCAAGCACAAACCGAACCGCAAGCCACGGACGCCCTTCACCACGCAGCAGCTCCTGGCGCTGGAGAAGAAGTTCAGGGACAAACAGTACCTGAGCATCGCGGAGAGAGCAGAGTTCTCTTCTTCGCTTAGACTTACTGAAACACAGGTGAGGATTAGGTTTTATTGATTCTAATGCCTGGGCTACACGAGACTAGTTTTTCAAGCTAGGATAGCAAGCTAGTGTCAGTTAAGCTAGCAAGCTAGTCCTTCTGGCTTCATTAGCTAGTTTTGTGTACACGAAGCCAGAAGTAATACACTTCTGGACACATCTATTGGCCCACCTTAGAGTTTAGGTTTCGATGGCCCCTACCGAAATATGATTGCTAGATTGAACAAAAACTGTTGATGCAGTTTTAAACCTGATACATTTAACCATCTACTACTATAATATTAATACTGCTGACAATTTCTTAATCAGTTTTACATAATTACCTAGAATAATTATATTGACATGTATAAGGCCCTTATTTATTTGTTGACCTGGTTATGATAGTTTTAGTTAGTTATCATAATAAAAAATATGTAGGGTAAAACACCCAACTATTGACCCCTTAAGCGGTTTTCCTTGCTTCTTTCGCAAAATAAACTAATGTACGAGTTGCAAGTGGAAATGAATGTTTTTGGAAGATAAAATAACATTGGAGAATGTAACTAAAACATTATTTCCAGTCATACAAAGGTAAAAAGTGTTTTTTTTC
This sequence comes from Agrotis clavis, assembly GCA_954870645.1. NCBI lineage: Eukaryota > Metazoa > Arthropoda > Insecta > Lepidoptera > Noctuidae > Agrotis > Agrotis clavis. Next base: position 8,258,770 of record OX940940.1, read on the forward strand.
TCGAGTTTAGCAAGAACAGGCCATTTGACCAGTTATCAACATGCTTGTACCAAATTTTCATCATGCAAATGACCAATTTTTTGACCTCCTGTAGTATAAGAATAAACTCAAATATTATTTATTATGAATGTGATACGAGGTTTTATTTGATAAAAAACAAACAAAGCTAGTCTTATAGCCCTTCTCATTTTCTTTTTTCACACTATTTAGGTCTTCAGTCTTATAACGCCGTCAATAACATTCTTGCACTTATTTTTGAAATTTTGTAGTTTTTATCACTTTTTGTTGTAGTTTTTATCACTTTTTGGTCCAATTTTTCTTCTTTATTAGTAGTTATTTCACTGTTCTGTATTATGCAGCAGATATTAACATACTCGACGGCAAAATATAAATTGAAAGAACACGGCTTTAGTTCTACAAAGTGAGTTTAAAAACCTTTAAATTAATATTTTCCTAATTACATAAGACGGTTTTAACTTTTTAAACTTATGTAAAAGACCTCACAAATGAAGAGAACATAGATACAAATAAAAAACTAGCTCACACTTTGCTTCGGAAATGATTTAAGTCAGTTTGTTCAAACATGCAGGTTAGGGTATATTTTGTCATTTTATGCATTAAACCAACCTGTGGCTGAGGCATTGCTCGTGTTATATTCTGCAATTGTCCCACGGGATCATATACCGACATGAAAAGTATCCTGCGTCCAGGTACACCCACATAACCAGGTTTTAAAATAATCTGCTTGCCAAATTGTGTCAAAATCCATTCAGCCGTTCACTTTCATATAATATTAGTAAGTCTAAAAGTCTAAGGCCGCTTTCACATTAGGGCGTTAGCAGCGCGACAGTAGCGCGGCAGAAGCACATTTCTTCACATTTTATATGAACAGCCGCGCATAAGCAGCGTCTGTCGCGCGACTGTCGCCCAAATATTCAGGAGGATCCAGAATGTGACAGTAGACCGAAAATTTAAGTACCTCACTGAAATTATGCTAGGTAGTCAGGTTACTACGTAAGGTATTTTTTATGTTTGTGATTATGCAGATACACACCTTTAGGGGTGCCAACGCCCATGGGCTTAATACAGATGCATTAAAGTTAAGCTACCTCACCATTAAAAATGAACTATACGTACACACCGTGGTGTCAGTAACTGGTATTCTCGTACATTTGGTTAATTACCAGCTATTGACATGCCATGTTAAAAAAATGGTTATTCATACATTTGAGTGTACCAGATATTGACCTCATCATTTTAACAAGTTAAAGCTCATTAAAACTTGAAAATCATGTGGAAAAGCATTGTGTCTGTCTTAAATAACCAAAAAATACCAAACTCAAAGGAATCTATAGTGTAAAACTGAAATAAAATGACATTGAAAACAACCGTCAGCTTAGCAAATTGTTAAATTTCTTGATGATTTTAGGAGGGTATTTTGTTATCATAGGTTTACGGACGCAATATTGCTTTATTTAAATTTTCTGTGACGCCAATATATTACAAGATAAATAATATTTCATTTTCTGTATTCTATAAGCAGGACTGCAAGAAGATTTATTATTATTTTTGATAAAAACTGTTATGCGGTCAATAGTTGGTGGGAGGTCAGCAGTTGGGTACTTTACCCTATTCATTGTTTTACTATTTTTAAAGTTTAGTTAAATATTGTTAATAAATCTGTAATGTCCAAGTAGTAATTATTAATAGATATTAGCACTAGTACCGCCTGTGATACAGGTATTAATTTAACCTAGTACAGGCATTGAACTTTTTAGACCTAAAATTATTTTATAGATACTTTTATTGTAATGTGCCACTTTGAATGCTGAATAAAATATTATTATATTATTATTTATCCTTTTCGATCGTATTGTTTTAAATTTGAATTCAGAATACCATACGACATGGAGCTACGCCTAACAAGTCGGATATGCGCCTTGTTAAAGGCAATTGATTTTTGAATAAAAAACATGTTTTATCAAATAAAGGTTTAATTTAATAACGCGTGTTGCCTCCATGGGCATCTACCACAGCTCTCATATGATTAGGCATAGAGTTTATCAACCGCTCTATGAAATTTTGAGGGATCATCTCCCATTCCTCTTCTATGGCAGTTTTCAACTCCTGCATCGTCTGGGCAACTGGCTGACGAGCCCTAACACGTCTTTTTAGCTCGTCCCACATGTGCTCAATGGGGTTCATGTCTGGGCTTCTGGCTGGCCAGTCCATAACTGTGATTTTCACATCCCGAAGGTATTCCCTGACGATGCCGGCCGCATGGGCTCTTGCATTATCATGCATAAAAAGGAAATTTGGGCCCACATAGTCCGCGTATGGTATCATGTGAGGTTCTAAGCACTCACGAATGTACCTTTCAGCATTTAATGTTGGCAGCCGTGGTCCTGTAACAACCTCAAGTTATAAGATATACCGCCCCAGACAGTCCATGAGCCACCGCCATAAGCAACCCTCTCTTCAAAGCAGCATTGTGCGAAACGCTCTCCCTTCCCTCGACGGGTAGACCTTCTTCCTTCCATCTTTGCCATGTAACACAATTTTAGACTCATCAGAAAAGGCACACACGGCTCCCATCTTGCTGTGTCCAATTTAAATGACTGCGTGCGAAATGAAGGCGCGCTGTTCGGTGGGCTCGCGTTAGTTTGGGCCCATTAGCTGGCTTGTGTGGTACCATATCGCGTTCTTTTAACCTTCTCCGAACAGTTCGAGCGCTCACAGATACTCCGTGGAAGTCGCGAAGTTGGTTTTGTATCTCAATGGAGGTAAGGTGACGATTTCTCAAGCTGGTCGTCACGATGAATCGATCCTGCCTTTCAGTTGTGACCCGAGATCGTGGCCTTCCTTGGCGACGAACAAAGCCGCCAGTCTCTAGGTACCTCCGATAAACATTTCGGACCGCAGATCGACTTAAATTAAGTTGAGCACTCACGTTTCTTTGGCTGTGTCCGGCCTGAATAAGTGCCACAGCTTGGGCGGCGACTTCAGGTGAAGTATCCATAATTATTGATAGAACCTCACCTTAATGTTAAGAATAAGTAATGTTTGTTGCAAAACCAAAGATATATCAATCACTTTTTCAAGAATTAAATCCAAGTAAACCAATAAAACCAAGTTTTCTTAATATTCGATTGTTTGATATCAACAAACAGGCTCCAAATTGTCTTTTGTTTCTTTAAATTCTGTGTTCGAAATTCAAAAAAAGACTATTGAATGAAATTGTGAATGTGCCAGGTTCAAAACTGCATAAAAACTTTTTGCTCGACCTAATATAAAATTTTAGCTAGGACCAAACGAAACTGAAAATACAAGGTGGGCCAATAGATGTGTCCAGAAGTGTATTTGCTAGCTTACTGACACTAGCTTGAAAAACTAGCTTCGTGTAGCCCGGGCAAGTGATGCTCGACCATTTAGTGGTTGGTTGCAAAACGTGTAGTCGAAACACGGTTACACAAACGGCGGTTACAAACCAAGCCCTCACCAAGGTCACCTTGGTCAGCTGCTTTATAACCGTCTGGAACATGCTTAAAGACCGACTCAAAATAATGAAAGGATGTCGGTTCCTATTAACATAAAATCGAAGAATTACCACATTTATCAAACAGTGTCTACTTGGATTTGTTTAAAGCCCACTTCCTCTCCCTATTATGATAATGTTCATAATTTTCATCACCCAAGTGCAATACTTCTTTATACGAAGCTTAACCCTTCTAAGCCCGTCTAGAAGTGGTATTATAAGTTATTTCGGGAGAATCATGAAGCATTCTCCAAAATAACTTTTAATAGCGGTAGCCTCTTTATCATCCGTCTTCCAAGTTCATTGGCTGCAGGGTGATTATCAACTACTAGAAAAAAACGCATTATACATAAGTGTCTGACACACTCTATGCCACAAATAGCAAAATTGGCCAGTCAGATGTAAAATAAAACAAGCTCTTTTGTTACAGGTAAAAATATGGTTCCAAAATCGCCGCGCGAAAGCGAAACGATTACAAGAAGCTGAGATAGAAAAACTAAGGCTCTCCGCCCGGCCCCTCCTGCCGCCTTCCTTCGCGTTATTCGGCGGAGGAGGGGCGCCTCCGCTATTCGCAGCCATGGCAGCTGCCTCTAGACCTCAGTTAAGCTTCTTAGGAGGTCCTCCAAGCCACCAACATGCGATAAACATGAATATACTAAATTCTCTACAGCCTCATTGACGAATGGATCACGCGGCAACGCGTGAAGCAAACGACCAGCCGCCATCTTGAAACGGTGTGTTCGAAATTTAAATTGAAAGGGTCCCTATTCTGGTATAAGTGCTGTGTTTTGTTTATTGCCTTGATTTTTGAATCGGCTATTGTGATGAAAACGCTTTCTTCTCGCTCTTGCTTGCTATCTACAAATTGTATCGGTGTTTTTATTCATGTTAAAATTTCTTCGGCAATTATCTTATTAATAGAAATATGTGACATATCAATGTAGCGTTGAAAGATACGATTGCTTTTTCTACGCGATACATTGATTATACTTTGGCGTTACTTCTGCACGTTGCGCCTAGACATTTCTGTAGTTAAGTAAACCGTCACGATGTTACACGTTGTAGAGAATTCAGAATAGGGACTGAAGACACTGGTGTTCGAGAATCAAAAGGTTAAAAAGTGAAAGACAATTTATTAAAATAAAATGTGTTCTAATTTTAAAAGAAAACTGTTCGTTTTGTGCGCTCTTGAACTTAAGGTGTGGCACAATATCATCATTGTTGAGAATAATTTCTAAAGTCTTAGATATTAAGTCAGTATTTTATTGTAACAAAAATACTTTTTAAAACTGTTAAATATTACCTTTATGTGTACACTTCCCGTAGCAAACCTTTTGGTTAATCATATATACGAAATTAAAAACTCTCTATAAGTACAATTTCTCAAATAATGGTAATTATATAGTACCTACAGGATAGAAAATTGTAAATAAGTTTACGTTTATACCTTAAGAATAAATAGTGTTTACTGAGTAATTTACGAAATGTTTTAAATTTGTTCTGATATTACGTCAGCACATTGAACTATTATTTTAATAAAATACAAATATTTTTATCTAGGTTTTAGACTCCTTCCAATCAGCTACAAAACACTGTGTAATTATTTAATTGTATAAAAATTTGTTGGAACAATAAAATTCATTTTTCCTATTATTTCTTAATCACCAATCTGCATAAGTAAAGTATACATTTCATTTATATTACTTACTTACTTCAAATTCTTTAGGCAAAGACTTATTCTATTGAAAACAAAATCTTTAATTTTCAAACTGTGTTAACCTTTAAATAGAAAAACTGGCATTTCCATTTTTTTATGATTGGGTTATGTTTCAACAACCTATTGTACCTTTTTTACCATTACATTATTCCTTACTGTACCATTTATAAAATATTTGAGCCGACATTTTTGTATAACTAAACTATGGACGTTAACTATAACATTTCTGTACTTAAATATAATTAAGTAAACTTACTGATGTGCAAATAGTAGGTAATGTAAATAATATTTAAATAAATTATTGTATACGTAAGAACGAGTACATAATTATGTATTACTTAAGTATATTTCTAAAGCATTAGATTTTTTAATACGAATCACTGATCATAGATTTTGTGAACATGAATTTTTAGAGCATTTTTATTGGAAACGAAATGATTTTAAAAACAATTATTTTAACATAGGACTTTATTTATCATGCTGTACCGACTTTCATTTTCATTTAAAAGAAAATAAAGCTCCAATATTGTAACCACAGCCGAATAATTTCAAAAGTCAATATGGCGTCTATTTTAGCGCCAAAATCTTAACATTTCGTTTCCAATATAAAGTCTCTATATTTCTACTATTAAGCCATAGTGTTATCACAATAAGTACTTGGAAAAGTTAAGTTTAATCGCTTTTGTGTCATAATAATTAAAAATCATACTTGTTTATTACTTTTTTTATTTGATGAGTGATGTTATTAAGAGCAACGATACAGCTGCAGCGTTAAGAATCTGACAGGAAAAACAATGACAAGTTAAAGTACTGAACATCCTAGGCCCTGTCACGAGGGCTATCATGAGGTCTAAAGCGAGAGTAGTTCCACTGTGGAGAAGAGACAGAGCTATACAAGTCGTCTAGCGCCATCTCATTCCCACAATGGAACTACTCTCGCTTTAAGACGTCATATCAATTTTTTGGCGGCCGTAATCAGAATCCTTCATCCACGTTGCATTTTTTTTTCTCAAAACTATGTCCAAAGACAACTTCCCCATTGTTTACGAGTTTCTGTCAAAGTCTCTCCAGCGCCAAAATATTCTTGCAGTTTTTACTATGGAGATACTAATACTTTTTTTTTTTGCTTATATTTATGTCCCACCCCGCTAGGCAAAGGCCTCCACTATAACATACAGTTATTTGAAAGAAAATCGTTGCTCATAATGAAAATATCACATAATTTCTGTACAAAAAAAAAATTAGTAAATGTAATAGTTTATCTGGTTTAATTTGAATCTATGTTAATAATCGCCCATAATAGCAACCTAAACATAGTAGTGGACTATGGAATATTTGTAAATTATTGATTAAATTATAAATTCGTTATTAGTACAATGATGCCGTTTTATTCAAACTTACAACTCTTGCTATTATAAAACTTACTAAAGTAATAACTTATTATCGTTCTTTTAGTTAGAACGTAAATTATGGTGCACTTATCCAACTATCTACAAGCATCTACTGTAATAAATTATATCGATCTTATTTTTTATTAGATAATAATAGCTTATAAATTAAAAGTCCTTTGTAGTACCTACTTACAAGTTACGCCCATGTCCATTGTCCAATCATAAATATCATTTCAAAATTAAAACAAGTACCCGCTATAATTCGCAGCGGCCATTACAAAAAAAAAAATGCGGCCGTACCTTTAAAAGTGGCCATAAACAAAAACATTTTTTTTTCAACCATAAACAACACAGATAAAATACTCGTCAAATCTATCACAATTTACCATAAACTACTCGCTTTTCCACTCGATTGAAAGTCTATGAAGACATCGACCATAAAGTTTATCAAGGAGTCCTTATAAGTCTTGTTATGGGGCAGGGACGCCATAACTTCCTGTTCCACTCACTAATTGGTGTCTTTGGGTAAAAACTGGCCGCCATAATGAATGATAATACTTTTAAATGCAGAGATTCGTATGCTGTGTCAGTGAGTGAACGCGCTTGGGGACATTAATTACTCATTTGTGAACTAGTTGATGTCCTGGGTTTGGGTGTGGTTCTCAAGTAAATTAAATATGTATTCACGAAATAATTATGTATCCGCTCTTTTAGGGTTTGAGTGCCTTTTGCAAAAAGTTATTAGTTCTTAATGATTTGACAATATCTCACACAAAAATCTAAATACATTCGTTTGGCATTACTCACAAAAAATAATGACCGGTCTCATAAGTTCTTTCAGATGTAACACTTTATTCTCTCCTCGTCGTTCTAGCTATAGATTAGATTAATGTATCAAATATGCAGAAAAAAAAATGAATTTCTAAGAATTACCTATCTGAAGATGACTGACCCTGGAACTTGAAGAGATAGATAGATAGAATAAACTTTATTGTACACAAAAATTCTTACAAAAAAAACTACTATTACTAAAGAGCTACTGAATAAACTGGTAGTCAACCAGCACATAGTAGTTCCACTGTAGCGTAGGAACAAGATGTCGCTAAACGACTTGTATAGCTCTGTCTTTTGCCCACAGTGAAACAACTCTTGCTTTAAGTCATTATGGTAGGACCCCAGAGTGGATTTTTATTAGTATGAGTTTGACAGTGCCTTCCACTCCGCCCAAGTCGGCAGGACTTATTTGATGAGTTTACCAGCTCGAAAAAGTAAAGATGTCTGCGTGTCTGAAGCAAAAGAACTATGTAAGAATCGTCACAGGTGGTATTCTGTAATTTCTGTCTAACTGAAGCCTTATCATGAGTTTTCAGTTATTCTCACGTAAACTGGAACTTTGACATTTTCAAATTGACACAAAGAAAAGACTTCTTCGCACACCAGAGGCGCTGTTCCATTTTTCCATACAAGAAACGCTGTAAATACTGGAAAGACGCTGTAAAGCAAAATTGTGAAAAATCGTGATAAGGGTACTGATCCCAAGGGAATATTATTATGTAGCTATTTACGACACCAAGACAAACATACAACCTAGTCTACTATCCCACCATATAGAAAATACTAAGTTTTGCCCGCGGCTTCCCGCCCCCTCATTTCTCTACGTTCAAAATGTATTCAAAAAAGTAACCTATAACTCTACAGATTCCCAACTTTTTCTATACTAGAATTCATCAATATAAGTTTAGTGATTCATGCGTAAAATAATAACAAACAAACTCATTTTCGAATTTTTATATTACTTAGTTAGGATTAGTAGGTACTTTCCTAGACATTTATTTAGACCTCTACCAGAGTAACGACAAAAAACATTACCTCAGCGCAACATACAACCGTTTTATTACAAGTATATAAATATATTTACAAAAATGGCGGTCACTGCGGTCTTGTAATTTATTGTAATTGGCCGTTTTATTCGTAATGACGCCATCCTTACTAACTTATGGGAAACATGGCCACCGTAAGTTGAGTCGTGGTACAACCCTTAGGTGCTAATTTCTTGATGTCGATACGATCTTTGAAAAGAATTACCTAAGGTTAAATTACTTAAAGATATAAAGGATGGTTAGTAGAATATCTTAATTAATATTATCAAGAGAAATGGTTTGATGTTTTCTATCATCTGCCATTTTCCAAATATATTGGGGTCATTTGGGGTCGGCTTCCAGTCGAACCAGATGCAGCTGGATATCAGTATTTTACATGGAGCGACTGCCTATCGGACCTCCACAACCCAGTAACTGAGTAATACGATACCCCATGGTAAGACTGGTCGTCAGACTTTCGAGCTTCTGACTGTGATTAACGACTGTCAAAGATCTATAAATGACAGTTGGGACCAACGGCTTTACATGCTTTCCGTGGCATGGAGGAAACTCGCTATGACAGATGTTCATCCATCCACAGACCAACCTCGGCAAGCGCGGCTTAACCCGGAAGATTGGCCTGTGCGGTAGTTATCTATCCACGAGCTTGTTTTTTATACCTTCTATTTATTTAAAAAGAGGTTTACCAACAGCTTCTGTGTACAACAACTGTTTTGTGTTTACGATGTCTTCCTTCACAGTTTTAAATAATATATTCAAATGGAAAAGTATAAATTCAATATTTTTTCATAAATTCACAATTTATAAAAGGAATATAAGTCACTATAGTATTTGTAGTACCTAAAGTATTTATGCCTACCAAAGCTTCGCAAATATCGTTTTAAAATGGCTGTTGTTTTATTGCATGAATTGGTAAAGACGTCACTACTACGCTGTTTAAGGATACCACTTGGTATTTATTTCGTTTTATAAGGATTACTACTTACTTAGGCTATACTTAGGCTATGTACAAATCTGAGTTCAGACTCTCGATATAGGTATCTCGATAACGCAAATCAAAAATTGTTGTAGACCTGAGATAAGACTTTCTTTACTTTAGGTCTATGGTCTTTAGGTATGTAGCATGGCGCCGTAGAAAGGGGTTTTGTCGACGCAAGAATAAAAATTTTAGCGTTTTAAGCATGTTCATGTAAAAAACATGGAAAATAAACGTTCTTTTCTTCAATAGTGTAAGAATGGTGTCATATTTGTGCAAAAAAACAGTCGATTTGTGTAGAAATAACGATGAAATAACTTTGTCTTTTCTTGGTAGAATAGATATATATAGAATCGCCATGCTACGCGTGCTGGGTGATATTACCTGGGTAAACAAAGTGGAATAAACCGAATCACAAATGACGAGTAATGGAAGACTCGCCATTCGATCAAGTACCACGCCTGGATTGACGGTGAGTCGTGTTCCTCGCGCCACTCTAAGAGCTATCAGCAATCTTACAGGGCCCCCCTTAGAGGATCAAAGCCTGCCGGGGTCGCTGTCACTATCTTATCAGGTGTGGGACTCCGGAACGTAAACGGCTATAAGGACACCGTGGATTTTATTCAGTACAAGTCTGACAGTCCCTCCCGTCCTGCCCTGGGTAGGAGGACTCATTTGATGATTTTACCACGATAAAAAGGTCCACGTAAAAAGGGATGGAACACAAGTCAAAATCTTGTAGAAAAGACGCTGTTACTCTCAGCAAAATTATTTTTCTATTCTAACAACTCTGCTAAAATATAAGTTTCTTAAAATCTGTCTACAACGGATACAAAAGCTATAAGTTAAGCAACTTTACGCTGAAATAGAAGCTGAAAAGAGCCTTATTAGCATTTAATAAGCTGATTCTTGTGTGCACTCAGCCTTAGTTACTCACATAACGGTTTGTGGAACTTTTTACACGATCATCAATAAAATGGTATTTGTACATTAAATAACGTAGTTGAGTAAATATTTATTGCTCTATGTTTAGCGTTATTGTAGGTATACAATTATTTGGTTGTTGAGAGACTGCCCTTAACGATACTATATTTATGTGTGTAATTGAAGAAGTATAGTAGGTAATATATCATTATTTCAATGGATTATTTGTATTAGATGGAGCTTTTAATTAATAATTTAAATTTAATTAGTCGTTTCTAAATGATATGTATAATCCTTGGCCTAGCATGTCCTCATCATCATCATCAGAATAATTCAGGGAAGATACAACATATAACACATACATTTGAAAAACAACATTTTATTTAGGAAGGTAAGTACCTACCTACAATTTATCGGATGGAATAATTATAACATAATTATTACGATGAAATGTTTTAACACAAATGTCTACGCTGCTACGCCGTAGGCCGAGAAAATAGAAACCAAGTGCCAAGATTTTGTAACATACTACGAAAATAACATTTAAGTGCGTAATTAGGACTACAAATTAATTACCAATGAGCTAACAACATAATTTCTCACGAAAATAAATGACATTAAACCAAGAAACTCCAATCTCACATTTATCAAACTTATCTCATAGAAAATAACACGAAACCAAGTGATCCTAATTACATTTCGTCAGCCTAATCACGTTTCAAAAGCAAAGCCAATTTGTCATAATTAATAGGCAACGGAAACTCCGCGTACAGCCAATGGGTATTAGGGCCAAACACGAGTAATTGGCCCAAAACATGAATTAAACATAATTTACTTTTAATTATCTGATTGATAGCATTCCGGGGTAACCCTTTCGGTCCAATTTAGATTCTTTGCATATTCCCGCGCTCTTTCTTACTGGCCAGTCATTTGTTTGGCCACCAAGGTTGTTTTTGATTTTTATCTAGGCAGTGGAGGGTTAAAAAATATTGTTAACTGTGAGTTTTTGTTGTAAGCTAGGGGCCAGGAATTGTCGTTTGTTTTTGATGTTACATTTTAAATAGGTAAATGGCAAAGTTACATAATATTGAATAAACCTTTAATGAAGTCCTTTCAATCTCATAACAGATACTTCACTTCTATTTCAAAATACCTAATTGTATTTAACTATCAACACGAATGCCAGCTGCGTGGACACACACAGTCTCGAGTTTATCCAGTTGTATTTAGTTTGACTGGGATTTGAAAAAAAAAAAACGATAGGTTTATCCACGAAATTCTAACTAGTATTTTGTTACTCGGAAGATACCAGGTACAAAAATTACAGACTTTTTAGACGTCCAGTTCGCATACTCCAAGTATCTTCTCAATCAAGCAATTTCAATATCGCATACAAAAATCAGCTCGTATTAATATTCGCACAGTTAAAAATCTAATATTTCTCTCCGCGCAGTAATAAACACGGACTACCAATTATTTATTTTTATAAACCAATAACAAATCCGAGGCACAGACGAAAGATTAAAACCTAAATCATTTTTATTCCTTGCAATACTCGATTAATTTCATAAATTGTGACCCCTACCATGGAGTTCGGTTGTGATTTTCGAATGTAGAATTTTTTGCAAGAAACTGTAGAACTGGGAATTCGACAGATTGATTGATTTATTCAATGTGTCCGGTTTCGATCTGTAAAAACTTCAAGCTACCTCCTTGTTCAATCAACAAAATTATTCTTCATGTGGGGTCGGAAACCAATCCCTACTGAATTGTAGCCATTTGTGTTTATTAACGATGGACATATTACGATGATGTAGTAGACTAAAGCTCTACAACAATATCCAAACGGCTCTACCCCAAATCTTTTTGGTTTGTGGCACTTGGTATGTGGTTTCGGAAATTGTTTTTTAAGAACGACTGCTAGTAAGTCATAGAAATATTTGTTCAGTGTGGGTATCCAACCCGCGACATGCTGCGCAGCAGTCGATAGCTCAGCTAATGCCGAAGTTGCTTTTGATACATATCTCGCAAAATTCCAACCAACGAAGGACCATCTAGAACTTGCGGTAAGACCTGAAGTTAATTTAAATTCAGTTGTGAGTGGGCGCGGCGGCGTAATGACCAAGTGCCACCTATAACTAATCAGCGCACGCCTTCTCCACGATATCGATTCATTTGTCATTCGGAAAGGCACAACACTATAACTACTGCGGGATCGAGATATCAAACAATCTAGGCCGTATGTGGTGTTGCCTTTGCGAGAATTGTTGTCTTTCGAAAAAGGAATTTGTTAAGGCTGAATGGGATTTTGTCTTTGCGAGGTGCAAGTGATTTAGAAACGTTATGGTCAACGAGTACATTCGAGATTCGAACCTTGGGTAATTTAAAATCAAGATCTGCCAAAAAGTTTCGATCCTTCTAGGTCCTAATGTTTTCTAAGAATTGGAAGTATATGTATAAATCAATATTGGCATTTAATTGTTTCAATGATAATGATTTTAATTTTTCATGTTTGCTGCAATGAATTTAATATTTTAATAAACCTTTATAATTCCCTGTTTTAATGATTTTATTTTGTAATTCGGATTTTAATGTGTGTTTTGTATTGACCAATCAATATTATGTATGTACTTAAGTAAGAACTATATTCAATGGATTTAGAATTGTTTTATTTAACAAAACAAGGGATTATAAAACTTATGTTATTGTTAATTCAATTTTTAACAACAATGTATCATAATCACAAAATAATAATGCTAATAATAACATTTGTTTTGCAGAAAACTGAAAACACAAAGTATCCAAGCGTTTTATTTTTCACTTTTTATTTTTCCTTTACATTTAACAATCAAACACAACAAAAAAAAAATCCCGCCCATTTTTCCGGACCATTAGCAGATACAGACTAATTCTTAAAAGACTACTCATCCTCAGGCTAAAATTAAGGTGAAAAGACAGGCCGAATGCCTGAGGCCCCGTTTGACAGCTAAGACAAAATATGAAAGATTATCTGTCGGGGCCAACATGGCTGGAGCCTGGCTGATGTTTTAATTAGCCCACAGGCAACGGCACTTAGCCAGACAGCCAATTGGAACCTCTGCTAGGGTTGGCACAGTTAGACTAAAATTAGGATTATTTCTATCTTTAAAAATAAACTTTGCCCCACACTAGGAATTTTCCTGTAGCGTAGTTACGTTTAAAATATTGTAACTCACATACACAAACCCGGCACAAAATATTTGTATGTACAAATGAATGAACAAAGATTTGTTCCGATCGGGGTCCGAACACACAGTGCGCAGGACAGCAGTCGATCACTCAGCCACTGCGCCAACCATGCCTTGAAATTATTTCCTTTATTTAAAAATTACGAATTCATGATTTAAATAAATCAATTATAGCTATACGGTATCGAGAGAGAGTACCGGGTACTGTCAACTGCAAAATTGCGCTTGACTTTGAAAGTGTCGTTTTGGAGTAGGTAACACTTTTTTTAAACAAATTTTTAACAGGTGTTAATCTTTTTGTGGTAAGACGGTCAAAGACCATCAAAAAAAAATAACCTCTACGGATTAAAAAACAAGATGGCAGTGACAGCCCTACATCTCTCGGTTAGTTACTGCTAAGGGCCCATGAAAATTGTTTTACGCCTTTCCAGTGTCGGCGGATCTCTTCATTTTGCTGCTAAATTGAAAGCTAAGTGCAAAGCCTCGCATGCAAACATCTACCACTTTATTCTCACAAACTATTACGCATTTGTTTTCTTTTTATTAGGATTTTGATTTAGAAAGATTGGAGTTGTTATGGACTTTAATTGCTACGTGTGAAGTGTCTTTTTGTAATGAAGTGACATCTTATTCGATGATTTTCGCTGGAAATTAATAAACTATCTTGGTTTTTGGATGGGTGACCATAAATGTCATAGCGAGTGTCCAGTAGAGCAGTGGTGGCCCAGTGGTATCGGTCCCGACTTACGAGTTGTAGGTCGTGGGTTCGAACCCCACCAGGCGCATTACTTTGTGTAATTTATTTCATGACCACTGCTCTCAAAGCGGTGAAGGAAAATATCGTGATGAAACCGGCACGTCCTAGAACCAAAAGTTTGAAGACAAGTGACATCTACCAATCCGCACTGGGCCTGTGTGGTGGATTATGGCCCACTCCCTCTTACAGAGAAAAGGCCTGTGTCCCAGCAGTAAGAACATTATAGGCTGATGATGATGATGAGTTTCCTCCGTGTCTCGGAAAGCACGTAAAGCCGTTGGTCCCGGCTGTCATTAGTAGATCTTACAGTCGTTACTAGGTATCAGTCAGAAGCTCTAAAAAGTCTGACAACCAGTCTTACCATGGGGTGTCGTATTACCCAATTAATGGGTTGTGAAGGTCCGATAGGCAGTCGCTCCATGTAAAATACTGATATTCAGCTGCATCTGGTTCGACTGGAAGCCGACCCCAATATAGTTGGGAAAAGGCTAGGCAGATGATGGTCGCTATCTTGATCCTGATTTTTGTTTAAAACCAATCAACGACCCAATTTGCCTATCCGAGTCTTTAAGATGTCCAATCATAAGCAGCCGTCAAAGTACCGATTAGGATTGAGATAGAATCAAATTTTGGGGAGTTAATGTTATTTTGTACGTATTCTTAAACGCATGAAAATCGAATCTCGTCAATGAACAGGCTAATTTTGGGTAAGCTCGCTCCATCGTAAACACGAGCAACCACAAATCTAATTTTAAAAAAGTTGGCAGTAAGTATCTTGCATTTATAAGCCTACGAGGGGTGATCAAAAAGTAATGATAATCGGTTACTTCAGGTCCGCATAAAAATCCAAAGAATATGTTTTTTGCTTGCTTATATACTCACTACATCAGCCTAAAAAAAACATATGAATAGATCACGATTTCCGGGAGATACATTCATTTGAGTACGAACATGTCGAAGAAATAACATCAACATGGAGAAAAATGAAATTAGAGCTGTCATCAAGTACCTCTGTTTGATAAAAATGTCTATAAAAGACACACACAGTGACTTGTGGAAACATTGGGGGACTCTGCTCCACCGTATACTACAGTTGCACGCTATACCAAGGAGTTTAAACTGGGCAGAACATCCACTGAAGATGAACATCGCGAATGACGCTCATTCACGTCCCTCACTGAACACAACGTGAAAAATGTCGAAGAATTTGTGTTGACAGATCGAAGAGTGACCATTAGGCATGTAGCTGAGGTCACAGGGATCTCATATGGCAGTGTTGATAAAATCCTTGCAAACAAATTTCATATGAAAAAGGTCCCTGCGCGATCGGTACCGAGAATGTTAACTGACGAGCAAAAGAAAAAACGAGTTGAGCCGCAGTTGTGAGGGCTGCCATTCAAGAAACGGAATAGGAACTGCTCGAAAACCCTCCCTATTCGTTAGATCTAGCTCCTAGCAACTTCTACCACTTTCCTCTGCTTAAGGAACGCCTCCGAGGCAAGAAATTTGAAGATGATAGTGAAGTGATGGCCGCTGTTAAGGAGTTTTGGGAGGGTCAAGACAAAGAATTTTTTTCAAAGGGAATCTTGGGTTTAGAAAAAAGATGGACTAAATGGATTGATTTGTTAAGAGACTATGTAGAATAATAAATTATTATTTTGACTTTAATGACCGTGTTTTATATTCATTATCATTACTTTTTGATCACCCCTCGTATATAAGTCATATTCATATTCATATTCATATCTTTATTTGCATTCCATAATGTCAATACAGATCTTAAAATAATAATGCTCATAGCTAGGTACAATTATGGACCCTGTAGGGCACAGCAAAAATGAAAACTTAAAACTAAACATTAATAAACAATCATAATTAGGAATAATTAAATTAAAAATAGTATTATATAAGTCTGACTGGCAGTGTCAGTGATTTTTTTGTCGAAGTCATACTGACTGCTCTTCGATACAAAATACTGGCATGCTGGTGCCAACCCCAAGATAGTTAAAAAAAGTTAGGAAAATGATGATGATAAATGCATTTTCTACCAGCTGCCTGAACGTAAAAAGAGCCTACTGTTTAACAAAATTTATAACACTCATGCACAGATCTGCGATCAAGGAAAAGTGACTAACATACTGATATTGCCTTACGTATTTTATAAGGCAAAATTGCACGTAACTGTCATGCAATTTCTTGCATCGTCTAAATGTGCATTTATTTTATGTGTTTCTTTGCTTTTAAAAAGTATCTACTTTGTGATGTGCTATCATACGGTTCGACAACTGAGCCACATTAAACCTTATAAAGTACTCGTACTTATAGGAAAATTATTAGTTAGCCGCTTTTCGCGGAAAACTGTAAGATTTCAACAGTAACTGACAACTTTTTATCGAATTTATTTTTCACCAAATTGCGGCCATTATAACATCCTACTGAGGTAAATGCAAGTCGTCCTATTTTTCATTTGAGTAGTAGAGTGATCTTAATCTAATTAAACCAATCAACTGTACAATCGAAAAAACTAACATACAATCACGGATCGAGCACCAATTTACAGAGCCCTGATTACGACATTCGAGTAATCGAGTAATCGTTCTAAATCGATTCAAACATTCTCAATACCGAGTAAGTTATCAGGCCCAATGCTTTACGTCCGTGCAAAGCAATTAACCGTCGGCCGCTCACTTTATTATTTCTCTCCGATTAATCGATTCCACTCGCCATTTTAATAATCGATACTGATCACTGTCCGATGAGTTATGCTTATTTGTTTTTCGTATTCGCGCTTTATAATCGATTTTTTCGATGATCGATATGTTTCCTTATGCGTTGCGATTTTTGTACACGATTCGATTTATTGTGAGAGGCGTGGATTATTTATTTTTCTTTTAAATCGATGTTATTAATACTTGTGTATTGACAATGTGTACGTGGGAATTTAATTCGTGTGGTTAAGAATTTATTTTATAACATGTACAGCCTTACTACAAAAACTTAAACATCTGTTAAACACTTGTCTAAAAAAAGTGTGACTGAAAAACGGACCTTATTTCAACGTCATAATCTGTAATTTTTTTAGACAAGTGTTCAACAGACGTTTAAAAGTTTTTGTGGTACTACGGCTGAACTTTATTTTGTTAACATACCATCGTAGGAAGAAATGTGAAGGACACCAAGTTTTCTTTAAAAAGAAAAACATAAGTTTACGCCTGTACATATTTTTGAAGCCAAATAGGTTTACTCACTAGTAAAAACAAGAGGCGAGCCTATTGATCAACATTTGGGCACAATCCAGACTCCGAGCTTCCATTGAAAACCTTAATAGAATAACCGTAGTACTTCGCAAACCGAGAATCGAACCCAAGTCCTCAAACCCAGTAGAAGCGCTAACGATCTCTATACCAACAAAGAATTTGATGTATTTCATTGAACAGACGTAGACGCTAGCACAACAACCTACCTCAATATGTCTTTCTATAAAAGATTTTCAACCTTTTCACAATACTGGAAGGTTAATGTTCGATTGGTCAAATTTGAAAGATACTAGTAGGTTGCTGTTATTTGTTGCTGCAGTTGGCGTCTGTACCAAAACATTGTAAGTATGCATTAAATCTCGTAAGTTGTTACATCAATCGACTGTACAAAACGTCAGGGAGCAGCAACGGTACATGTATTTTATGTAAACAGTATTCTGAACTTAGACCCGGTACATGGTTTGTTGCATTAAATTTCATATTATAGTAAATCTTGTAGAATAATAATAAGCTTGAAAATTCTATTTGAAATACACCTTAGACCTTAGTCACAGTACTTTCTGAAGCCCGGCCTATAGGGCTTAGCCTGCCGTGGTCGCGGGACTCTCTCATGAGGTAACCGTGACCCTGGAGCGTAAAGGGCTATTGAATGATCACCGTGGATTTTAGACAGTATAAGTCTGAGAATCCATCCTGCCCTGCCGTGAGTGGGAAAACTCATATGATCATTATACCACGATAAAAAAAAGTCATACTGTTAATTGTAAAGTTATTGCCAACGATTGTTGCTATTGATCCTCCCCCATATTCACTATATCTACGTCTTTTTGATCCCATCTATCTTTACCATTACCATCATCATCATCAGCCGGAAGACGTCCACTGCTGAACATAACCTCCCCCTTAGACCACTACATCGAACGACAATACGCCACTTGCATCTATCAAATGCCCGCGACCCTCACGATGTCGTCGGTCCACCTAGTGGGAGGCCTACGCTGCGTCTTCCGGTCCGTGGTCGCCACTCGAGAACTTTTGTTCCCCATCGGTTATCAGTTCTACGAGCGATGTGGCCTGCCCATTTCAACTTGCAAACCTTACGAGCTATGTTGGTGACTATGGTTCTTCGCCGAATATCCCTATCCCGAATTTATCCCGCAAAAAACTCCGAGCACAGCTCTTTCCAATACTCGTTGAGTGACTCTTAGACTATTTTACCAACATTCATGAAGATCAGGCGTTTTAAAGTTACACAGAACAGAGAAACACTTTCGCATTATACATATTAAAAGTAGGGATAATGTGTCCTACTGTTAGACTAAGGCCTCTCATTTTCTCTTCTTTTCTTTCTGGTTTTGAGCAATTTCTGGTCATACAAGTATTTTGTGGTGTAAAAGATGTTAAATTGTGTCACTGCGTGTCTCTGCAATAAACGTCTCTGTCAATGCTCGAGTCTACAGTGCATCACAATTGACGTGATCCACGCATCCACATAGAGCTGACAGCAAACTGACGGGGGTCATAATTATAGCCCCAACGTCGGCCGATATCGCGGGATGTACCGCGGTCTTGGAACGCAAAAGGCAACCGAAGGAGCAAGGTGGTTTTTAGTCAGTAAGAGTTCCCTTCTGTTCCACTCAAGGCTTCAAGATGTCCTAACAGACAACTTGAAGCCTGTTCCACTCAAGGCGGGAAAACACATTTGATGACTAACTACACCCCAATATCTGTTTAAAAGATGTTACCTTAACAGTATTGTAATGTCTATAGTCACCATACTTGATAACAAGCTGGCTGACAATAATCTTAAAGATGTTACTGTAAAAACTAGAACCACACCTTGAAAAAACCAACTTATTGTATTGTTTTACCTCGTTAACCGACTGCACGAAGCAAAGACAGGGTTATGTTTTTACACACCCGATACACATCTAATCAACGTCAACAATGAACCAGTCAGAACATAGATAATATCAGTACCAAATATAAATTCAAATCGTCAATTTACAAGCAATTAGCGTAACTTATTATAACCAGCCTATAATGTTGTTATTGCTGGGACATTTTTTTTAACGTGGTAAAATCATCAAATGAGTCCTCCCACCCCGGGCAGGGCGGGAGGGACTGTCAGACTTGTACTGACTAAAATCCACGGTGTCCTTCAGTAGCCTGTTATGTTCCGGGGTCACGGTAAGGAAATAATCCCGCGGCCGTTATTGCTAGGACATAAGCCAACCCTCTGCGAGAAGGATCTAGACTCCACTAAGTTGGCCAGTGCGGGTTGGTAGATGACACATGTCTTCGAATTTTTTGTTCTTGGACAAGGCCATGCCGTCTTCCCAAAGACATTAAACTATATACGAGCAATAGACGGGACATCACGAAGAAATTTGTGATCCAAAACTTTTTACCAATAGGTAAAAAGTCCCTCAGTCTAGTAGTCGCGTTGCTATGCAACGCTAGATAGTGCTACTGACGCATGGCATCAACAATTTTGTATGACAATTTTCCCAATGCCCGCTCTATAGGTTCTTTTAAATCTCTTTGCGGTTTCCTAACGATGTTTTCCGTCATCGTTTTAAAAGCTTCGGACCGGACCGGACCGGACCGGACCGGACCGGACCGATCAACCTGTAATGTTCCCACTGATTGGACACAGGCCCCCTATCTGTGAGTGGGAGTGGGCTGTAATTTACCACGCGGGCCCAGTGCGGGTTGGTAGATGTCACATGTCTTCGAATTTTTGGTTCTTGGACAAGGCCATGCCGGTTTCCTCACCATGTTTTCTACCGCCGTTTTGAGAGTAGTGGTGAATAAAAAATGCACAAAGTAATGTACCTGGATACTTCTGGACGCCGTGAAATACCGTGAAGGCAGACCTCGTAGAAGATGGCGGGACGAGATGGACAAAACCAATGACCGTGGTCTACTTGACTTTTTTTTTCTACATGGTAATCAATCATCGAATGGTATGCTACTCCGACCCAGGGCAGAACAGGAGGGACTGTCAGACATGTACTAACTAAAATCCATGGTATCCTTCAATATATATGCAGGTGAGATGTCTTTGTACCACCCATCAATTTTAACAGCTTTGTAAAACCATCTCTAGCGAATAAATGATTCTATTCTATTCTATTCTAATATTACGTGGAATACGACGCGTCGTCGACCCGGGCATGGTTCATGATCGGACAGCGAGTCGTCGCATGCCTGGTCTACTTGGCTTGGATCTAGGAAACTGGAAATCATGTAGTTTTTGTCCAGCATTGGTGATGATGATACAGGCACGCAGTACCAACGCCTGGCTGGGTTTGAACCATAGACCAACAACTCGTAAGTCGGGACCATTGACACAGGGCCACCATACAAGCAATTAAAATCATTTAAAAATAAAACGCTCGCTTACGAATGTCCGATAGCCATTTAAAGCTTTAAAAGCAATATGAAAACTTTCGAAATGAGTAATGCCGCCGATAAGGCAAGGTGATGACAAAAAGACAGATCTTGTGCCGACTTTTACTATGGTTATAGTTGTTTAATGGGGACATGGCTGCTTTCCACGTAGCATCCCGCTGGGCGAATGTCGAACACCTATTACGAGTTGACGGTACTGGCTGCAAATAAAGTGGCGGGAGAACAAGATTAAAATAATTTTAATGTTAGTGGTAAAATTTTATGGAAAAGCTTCTGGTCGTAGGGGCCTGCTAAATAAAAAACAAATCGGATAATAGAGTTATACGGCGCTAATACGAGTGTATGGTAAAAGTACAATAGGCTACCTTCCAGTATCAATACTAAGATTTATTTAAAATGGACACGCACTTTTTCTTTTGTTAAATCCAGTGACTATTTACATAAATAAAAGGAATTAATATATATTATGATTATTTATCCATAAAAATTCGAGAGTCTTCTGACGTCAAGACGCACCAAAAATGACACTACAGCATGACGTATTGTGAATTTTTAGTGTCTTCGTAAACTTTTGTTTACGTAACAAAACATAGTCCAATAGCCAATTACTATAGTATTTTCTACCAAAATTCAACACGTCCACCTGACCGACGGCTGCCCAAAAAAAAACTGTCTCATACTAACTACTAACTAGGGGTGCTATGACAGGAAACCTCCAGGTGCGCCCGTGGACTGGAGTTCCCTCTCGGATACGTCCGGGGGGAAGACCAGTTTTTCGGGCCGGTACACCCTGGGATGCGGGCAAAAACTCTTCAAGGCACTGTGTGCCTAAGGGGTCTCTTTGCCCGTATGCGAATAGCCTGTCGGGTGGACGCTCCAACGCGTGTCCCTCTGATCAGCAGAGGGCACAGCGGCGGAGCAGGCTTGAGGACGGTGAGTAATGGGTAGCTCGCCGTCCGAACAAGCGTCGTGTTTCGCGCCAAATGCCTGCTGGGGTCGCGGGTTTTTCTTAACCCAGGATACCGAGGCCCCGGATCGTAAAGGGCATCCGAAGGAACACTGGTGGATTTTAGTCAGTAGGTAATAGACTCTGACAGTCCCTTCCGCCCCACCCAGGGCGGGAGGACTCATTTGATGATTTTACCACCTAAAAAAAAACTACGAACTAAATTAATTAAACTTTTCTGCCGACCCTCCTATTACACATACAAGTGTCGCCAAGTAACTGTGCACCCGTCCTCTCGCTAATTAGTCGGGTTCGATTCCCGGTACGCTCACACCGGCCACTTTTTACTCCGTATCATTTTTAACCAATAGAGATCATTATCATGCTACAATTATTGACTTCACAATTACGAATACCTTTTTATAATGCTGTCCTTTTCTAGCTTTATGAGAGGGAGAAGGATGGGGTATCTTGGTAAGATAATACGTGCTCAAGATTGTAACGATTTGATATGGAATTATTAATTTTTAATAACTTTTATGACACATTGTGATGTCATTATTTTCAACTAGTTTTAATGTTAATTGTCAACGGTTTGAGTTAACATTACTCTATAAAAAAACTTTTCAATTATAACTCGACGTGACAAAAATAAAATATTGACACAGAAACATGTCCTTTGTTTTAGTTTGTATTGAAAGGTGTCGATTTCATTACAAATAACAAGAAACGAAAAATAATTAAGATGTTACACGAATGTTAAAATAATTACAGGTAGAGATACCTACATCGATGAAGAAATATTGTCAAAAGGGCTTAATAAATTCAGAGTGAATTTTCTAACTGGGCGTGGATGACTAAATACGAAACTATGAGAAATAGCGGAAATTATTGAAAGGAGTCACGAGGCCGATTTTGACGACAACTAAAACTGCAACATTGGTATTGGAAAAAAAAACATTAACGAACAAAAAAACGCTGTTTTACTAGGTACCCTATTTTATAGTGCACAGAAAACCCCCATAATAATAAAACGAGAAGTAAAGTTACGCCAAAGTTAATCCTAAAAATGTATGGTTAATCCGAAGATTATCCTGGTTGTAACTTTAGTCCACGTTTATTAATAAGGGGGATATTACAGTTTTACACAAATAGTCCAGTCATTAAAGCCCAAACCCGAAAATAATTAGTAACTTGCTGAAATTTTAGGGGGTTCTTAAGGAAGGTAAAATAACATACCGGGTGATTTTGCAGCGTTCTGGGGTGTACGGAAAGGGTTGAAAAGGGGTGAAAAGGTGTTTTTTGCTAATAACATTGCCAAAAAAATTAGTAACACGCTGCTAATTTGGAATAAGGTTGTTCTTACGGTTTTGTAACGTGTACTAAATTTGCAGCGTTTTGCAACATACGGAACATTGTTTTTTTTTTAAAACAGTGCAATTAGTTAAAAACAGGGGTAAGAAAATTAGTAACACGCTGCAAATTTGGAATTAGGTTGTTCTTACCGGTTTGTAACGTGTATCAAATTTGCAGCGTTTTGCAACATACGGAACATTGTCTATTATTGAAAAAACAATGAAATTATTTAATCACACGGGTGAAAAAAATTTGTAACTCGCTGTAAATTTGTAATTAAGTTGTTTTTACCGTTTCGTAACGTATATCGCACTGTTTTTTTAATAATAAACAATGTTCAATTGTTTTGTAAAACGCTGCAAATTTGATATACCTTACGAAACGGTAAAAACAACTTAATTACAAATTTACAGCGAGTTACAATTTTTTTTCACCCGTGTGATTAAATAATTTCATTGTTTTTTTAATAATAGACAATGTTCCGTATGTTGCAAAACGCTGCAAATTTCATACACGTTACAAAACGGTAAGAACAACCTAATTCCAAATTTGCAGCGTGTTACTAATTTTCTTACCCCTGTTTTTAACTAATTGCACTGTTTTGAAAAAAAACAATGTTCCGTATGTTGCAAAACGCTGCAAATTTAATACACGATACAAAACCGTAAGAACAACCTTATTCCAAATTTGCAGCGTGTTACAAATTTTTTTGGCAATGTTATTAGCAAAAAACACCTTTTCACCCCTTTTCAACCCTTTCCGTACACCCCAGAACGCTGCAAAATCACCCGGTATCTTATTTTACCTTCCTTAAGAACCCCTTAAAATTTCAGCAAGTTACTAATTATTTTCGGGTTTAGGCTTTAATGACTGGACTAAAAGTGAAATTCTATCAACCATAAGGTATCTAAAGTATTGCATTAATAAACCTTTTCGTACCACTTGCTCAAAAAAGTGACATTCTATGCCACAAAAAGCGTACATAACAATAGTCATTTTTAATCTGTTAAAAACAGGGAAAGAAAGGTGTACTGAATTTCATTCATCCTCTAGGGAGAGAATGTGATTTAAATTTGGAATACTCACCGATACTGAACTACTGATACAACATTGAGTTTGTATCTAAAGCTATATACAACTTTTTGAAAAAGGAATACGCATTTATTATGCAGTTATGATTATTCAATAAAATTACGAAAAAACCGAAGAGGCCGTATGGGCTTGATGCCTTTGCTTTTCCGACAAAAAAATATTAGTTGAGGAATTTGCCGCATTTTTGTTTTCTTCAAATACATAAAGATAAACGTTAAGTTTATTATAATTTATTTTTATAAATAAGTTAATGTTAAATGATAACGTTCAATAAATGCTTATCTCATATTATTATTGTGTTAATTTTTTCGCAAATGGTACGAAAAGTAGAGTATTTTCCTCGGTGATAAAGCTGTCTTAGTCTTGGGTGAACTTAAATCCCTCGCTACACTCAGGACACGTCTTAAATCCCTCGCTTCGCTCGTGATTTAAGTTTTTAACACCCTCGCTACGCTCGGGAGTAAACCTCGAGTCCTTCGTTAAGCTCGCGATATAAATCGTCACCCGCGACAGAAGACACTGCTTTATCCCCTTGGTTAATAATCTACTATATACGAGGGGTGATCAAAAAGTAATGATAATGAATATAAAACACGGTCATTAAAGTCAAAATAATAATTTATTATTCTACATAGTCTCTTAACAAATCAATCCATTTAGTCCATCTTTTTTCTAAACCCAAGATTCCCTTTGAAAAAAATTCTTTGTCTTGACCCTCCCAAAACTCCTTAACAGCGGCCATCACTTCACTATCGTCTTCAAATTTCTTGCCTCGGAGGCGTTCCTTAAGCAGAAGAAAGTGGTAGAAGTTGCTAGGAGCTAGATCTAACGAATAGGGAGGGTTTTCGAGCAGTTCCAATTCCGTTTCTTGAATGGCAGCCCTCACAACTGCGGCTCAACTCGTTTTTTCTTTTGCTCGTCAGTTAACATTCTCGGTACCGATCGCGCAGGGACCTTTTTCATATGAAATTTGTTTGCAAGGATTTTATCAACACTGCCATATGAGATCCCTGTGACCTCAGCTACATGCCTAATGGTCACTCTTCGATCTGTCAACACAAATTCTTCGACATTTTTCACGTTGTGTTCAGTGAGGGACGTGAATGAGCGTCATTCGCGATGTTCATCTTCAGTGGATGTTCTGCCCAGTTTAAACTCCTTGGTATAGCGTGCAACTGTAGTATACGGAGGAGCAGAGTCCCCCAATGTTTCCACAAGTCACTGTGTGTGTCTTTTATAGACATTTTTATCAAACAGAGGTACTTGATGACAGCTCTAATTTCATTTTTCTCCATGTTGATGATTGTCATTTCTTCGAAATATTCGTACTCAAATGAATGTATCTCCCGGAAATCGTGATCTATTCATATGTTTTTTTTAGGCTGATGTAGTGAGTATATAAGCAAGCAAAAAACATATTCTTTGGATTTTTATGCGGACCTGAAATAACCGATTATCATTACTTTTTGATCACCCCTCGTATTATGTCAAACTAGTTTCAAGCGGCTGTAGAATTAAGAAAGACGTTACAAGCGTTTGTCATTTGACTAGGCCCTCTACTCCAAATGACGAGAAACACCTCAATTTCTAAGAAAAAACTTGCAACCTCTTCACAGTTTTCCCCTATTTTATCGGACTGTAAAACCATCAAATGAGTCCTTCCCGTACTGGGTGGAGCAGTAGAGACTGTCAGACTCGTAGAAAGAAAGAAAGAAAGAAAAAGAAAGCTTTAATTGCATAAATTGTAGGTACATGACATAAGATATTAAAATAGGTTGTGATCCTTGTACAATTTACCTTAAAGAAGGCATGCAAAAATTGTTGGATATATTAACATGAGTACTCGTCGCCTGAGTGCTAGATTGTCCAAATGACCATTGACCAAATTTTTCACTAGACAGGTTTTTCAAGTTTATTTTTGTAATGCATGCGTAGGCGACCAGTTACTAATAATGACTATGTTTATAATAATAAGTGGAATCAAAAACTACTTCTTCAAAATACTATCGTACTACGTACTGACTTTAGTCACTGGACTGTCTCATCAAATAACAGTGAGCCTGTGGATTTTAGTCAGTACAAGTCTGACAGTCCCTCTCGTCCCGCCCTGGGAGGACTCATCATCATCAGGCTATAATATTCCCACTGCTGGGACACAGGCCTCCTCGCTGTGAGAGGGAGTGAGAGGAATTTTTGGTTCTAAGACATGCCGGTTTCCTCACGATGTTTTCCTTCACCGTTTTGAGAGCAGTAGTGATGAAATAAATTACACAAAGTACTGCGCCTGGTGGGGTTCGAACCCACGACTTACAACTCGTAAGTCAGGACCGATACCACTGGGCCACCACTGGGAGGACTAATTTGATGATTTTGCCACTATGAAAAAAAAAGGGTCACGGATATTGTCTCGCGAAAATAGTTACCCTTCCAAACTCAGATTGACCTTTGCGTAAGTAAACTTAAGTAGCTTTACTAAATCTCGTGTTTTCTCCCCTTAATCAACAACAGGTTTAGTATTCAAACTACAGGGTCTTATTATACCCTTTCTACCTTCGTCCCTTCCTTATCTCCGGACCCTGGCCCATACCTACACCTTTTAAACAAACATTCTTAAAAAAAAACAAATCGCCGATCCAGTTTGTCTGAAATCTCCAAGTCCGGAGACATTACACTCTTTAATTGACTCCAATTCTAAGAAAGTAATTTCACAAATTACTTTTAGCTACCGGATTTTGAGATCGACACTCGACAACAGTTAGAACCATGTCAGAATAAAGCCTTCGAAGCTACCACCTTCATTTCTTTCAGGTTTTGAGCGACGCTGAGTGTGACAAAGTTCTTGGACGACCGGTCGTCCCGAAAAAAAACGATATGGTAGCTCGGCTCCTCATGTTGTGGGCGGGTGAAATTTTATACTATTTGAAACATGTTTAGTTTATTAAAGTTGTCGTTAGTTTGTTAAGTACTCTATAAATTATAATGAGTACGCTTAATGAATTTTGATAGGAATATTTTAGGGACTATTAAAACATTTCTTGTTAAGATTCTTGACGCTCGTGTTCAATCCTATCTGACAATGTTATTTTTAATGTTGAATGTTCTATGTTTGTTTTATTTTATGGGGCTAATTAATAGATATTAATAAGTATTATGTTACTAAAAGTAGATATACCAAGATTTTGATAGTAAATTATCTAATAATTTAATTATATTTTGAAAAATCGAGCCCGGTTGATCAGACGTAAAGCAACAATCACAATATAAAGTGTTTAATGATTTCTGCCGCGATTGAAATCTAGCTCGTTGTCATGATTAATGAATTTATAAATTATGATGTCTATAAGGCTACATAGGATAATTTTGTCAAATTAATCCTATAAAACGTCTAAATTTTGGCCTTCGTAGAACGGAATATCAATAAACACCTACACTACTACACAGATATCT
This sequence comes from Agrotis clavis, assembly GCA_954870645.1. NCBI lineage: Eukaryota > Metazoa > Arthropoda > Insecta > Lepidoptera > Noctuidae > Agrotis > Agrotis clavis. Next base: position 8,286,692 of record OX940940.1, read on the forward strand.
AATTTTAATAAATTGCTAACAGCTTCCGCTATCAGATTTATAAAGAAATATAATTTGTTCAGATAGTATAGCAGATAAGAGATCCATTAGGTAGTAACTTTATGAAGTATACTTCAAAACCCACTCTAATATCCATTATAAAGCCCATAAAATAATAATAACACATTATTTATAGTTGGAATAGTTGTCACTAATTTAATGAGGTTCGAAGTCAATATTATAACGTCCCGATTAAAAAATTTAACTTGAAACTTTTTTTTCTTTTTAGTTTGTTTTCTTTTCTTGATAATTTTAAAGTCATGTTATTCAGACTTTTTGTTGTCTTTTATTTTCCACAAATCTTGCTAAAGGGTACTTAGGATTAGCTTTACCTACGTATAGTCGGTGGGTCGTTTAGGTCAGAAAGGCAGTCGTTACATGTAAAAAACTGTTCAGCTACAAGTGATTACACTGGGAAATGTTCTCAACATAGCTTGGGAAAACGCTAGCCTGATGCTAGTGATTTATTTTTCTTGAAGTGGACCGAAATAGAACTGCTTCATTTAAAAGGTCACCAAATAAATGAGTTAACAACAGCACATTTTTGGAATGTTTTCAAAATGTCTACAAAAGTATTCGGCCTGCAACATACCCCCGGTATCACCAAAAAGTATCGTATAAACACTGTGTGCCCAAATTAAAATTCGTGAATTCTGTCGTGTCGAGCGAACACAGTGAATTCTGAAACGAATAAATATCTCCGTAATTAAATATAATTTGTATTAACTATGCTATCGCGGGGAAATTTATTTTGGGCTGGCAACACGCTTTGGTAAATAAGTTAATTGTTTTATAGTTTGCTGATGACCTTTAAGAAAAAGTTTAAATGTTATTTAGTAGTTTTAAGTCTTTTGTAATTAAAGACTGATATTTACCTTTTTGCCGATAGTTAGTACCTAGTTTAAATACTTGACTATAATAGACATTCATCATCATCATCATCATCAGCCTATAATGTTCCCACTGCTGGGACACAGGCCTCCTCCCTGTGGGAGGGAATGGGCCATAATCCACCACGCGGGCCCAGTGCGGGTTGGTAGATGTCACATGACTTCGAATTTTTGGTTCTAGGACATGCCGGTTTCCTCACGATGTTTTCCTTCACCGTTTTGAGAGCAGTGGTAATGAAATAAATTACACAAAGTAATGCGCCTGGCGGGGTTCGCATAATAGACATTAATTCTAAAAAAAACTTATAGTTGAAGCAATAAATAGATAGAAAATGGCCTACTTTGAACACAAGTACACAACGTTGTCTTTGATGGAAAATAGTTATATTTGTCGGAGAATCAACACAGAAGCACAACAATTTAAAACAACGCCATCTTTATCGTTGCAGCGGAATCAAAACAAACCCAATTTAGAATCTCAACTGATTATTGTTAATTTAGAATAACGCCATCTATCTCTCATTGAAGGAACTATGTAGTTAAATTTGACAGATAACGCTTGGGAACTCAAGTTATTGATGAATAGACTTGGGGAAGGTTAGCATGGGGAGCAATGGCAACACCGAACGAATAGTCGAGTCAAAATGTCGATCGGAAGTTTAATCAGCTATTCGACGTTGACAGGTAGTGACGTTGACAGATGTTGGCTAACCTGTGTGGGGTAGGCCACATAAGCGGTGACAGTTGAGTGAAGTGGGGACTTTGAATCGGTCCGGCAAGCTGGGTAGACATTTTGGTTGCTCCGCCATGTTAAACTTCCCGAGTTCCTAAGTTTTAATCGAGCGATATCTCGGGCATCCTTGACTATTTTGTATTCAGTGTTTGTTAGCAAGTAATTAAAAGTGTTAACGAAGATTTTGTGAGGATTATTTCCGATATCCTAACCCCTCTGATAACGATTCTCCGTTATCAGAAGTGGGATTGGACCACGGCAACCCACGTGTTCGAAATAAAAACGCTAACGACGAAAAATGGATGCGTTTGTTGGAACAACAGAACCGCAATTTTCTGACACTGATTCAAGCCGTGAAATCACCTACCACGTCGTCACATGGCTTTCGTTTACCGAATTTCGTACCTGAGAAACAAGATGTGGATGCACGTGCTTGGGTGACGACTACAGTGATGTGCTCTCGGACCAAGACCAACATGGCGGGTGCCGCTTATGGTTGCCCTGAGCCGCGCCTTGAAGAGAAGAGCTTCTACCTGGCTGCCTACCGTGTCGTTTCCTGGGATGACGTGAAGAGAGATGAGATGAAAAGAAATCGAATAGTGTTGTGAAACCTCTGAAGTGTTTTACCTGCTGCAAGCCGGGTCATAAATCCGTGTACTGCTACTGCAAAGACGTGAAACAGGATACTCAAGCTACGCCGAAGCACCACAACCACAGCAATGGCAACGAGAGGGGTTCATCGACAACTGCGAAGCCTCATGCATCCAGGATCACCTGCTTCCACTGCTACGGCGCAATGAGAGGAGCAACGCCGACTCCGGGGAAAAGAAGGTTGAACTGTGCCTCCTGAACGCGTCGACTGGGACCCTATCCGGTGAGCAATTTTCATTTTGTTTACGAGTGATGCCTTGTGTTCTTTACTAAAGTCGGTAGCCTGTAGATTTTGACTTTGATGGAGATCTGTGACATTAGTATTGAGATTTGTTTTCATGTGTTGCCTGATTGTAGCGGGCACTTGATGAATTGCGGAGAATGCCTGAGGATCAAGTATCATTTTGAAGTAGAGGTGTTTTAAGTTGAATGAGTGTGGAATCTTAGTCGGCTGGTCAGAACGTACCAGTAGCCATTTCGTAGTCGTAGTCCGTATCTTATTGACACCCCGGTGTCCATAGACTCGCGGTGTGCGGATGTCACTGGCGGAGGTCGCGTATTGTGCGTTCATGATGAACTGTGTGAAACAAACAGAGGTTTGTTGGTGGGGCTAATGTTAGCTATAGGCCATGAATTTGATTCCTGCTTTTTGATGATTAGTTTCTTGCATTGTAATGGTACAATTGCAAAGGTACTTGGTTGCTCTACGATTTTAGGTCAGTCTTAATTGTGTTTTTTTTTTTATAATCTGTAACGTTATAAGAAAAACAAAGTGACGTGTTGAACAAACCTACTTTGAGAAGTATTTTGTTAAAGATAAAGCTAAACTAGTAAAGTTTGATGTTGGTGATTTAGTTCTTATCAAATGAGGAAAGAAATCAAGTTAAACTCTATCCAAAATACAAAGGTCCTTTTAAGGTTATCAAATTAAGGTTACAGAACATACAAGTATGCTCATGATCGCATAAGAAGGATGCCACAAGGTCATGTCAGCGATTTAGACGTAATTAGTGAAGAATTGGATCTAGATGATGCGGGTGAAGGCCCATCAACTCGTTCCGATTAATGTTAGTGCACAGAGTAATGACGTGTTAAGCAGACGATTTACCGGAGAGAAGGCCCGGTAACATGCGTCTTGTTTAGAGCTTATCAGTGTGAAGGACTGATACTGACTCTTTGGTATTCTGGGCACGACAGCGAGAAGGGCTGTGTGTGCACAGAGTAATGTCTTAAGCGGACGATTTACCGGAGAGAAGGCCCGGTAACATGCGTCTTGTTCAAGGCTTATCAGTGTGAAGGACTGATACTGACTTTTGGTACTGGGCTTGCCAGGTCTTAGGACTGGTACTGTCCCATCTATTTTGGCCACGACAGCGAGAAGGGCTGTGTGTGATGCGTCAGACATTACCAGCGAGAAGGGCTGATAATAAGACGACTATTTTGTTTTTACTTGGTGCATTGATATTGTGTTCTAGTTTATTTCATTTGAATTTTCTAAACCTTGTTGAGTCGCTTCAAATGTTTAAGGTCAAAGTATGAGCACTGCAATATTTTAATGAGTTTCCTGTTGTTTGAATGAGTATGGGTGCTGTTCGACATGTCAACTTTTAGAGAAAGAGTTTGTTGTGACGTTTATTAGACCCTGTAATTATTTTGATGAGAATACCTTTTCCATTTGGGTCAGGAATGGCCGAACGAGTAGAATGGTTACTGTTCGAGAATTTTCTTTCATTCCAGGTTCCTCACACGAGGACGTGATGTCTCACACGAGGACGTGATGTCTCACACGAGAACGTGATGTCTCACACGAGGACGTGATGTCTCACACGAGGACGTGTGAATTGTCAGAATGGCCGTGTCGGAGAATCAACACAGAAGCACAACAATTTAAAACAACGCCATCTATATCGTTGCAGCGGAATCAAAACAAACCCAATTTAGAATCTCAATTGATTATTGTTAATTTAGAATAACGCCATCTATCTCTCATTGAAGGAACTATGTAGTTAAATTTGACAGATAACGCTTGGGAACTCAAGTTATTGATGAATAGACTTGGGGAAGGTTAGCATGGGGAGCAATGGCAACACCGAGCGAATAGTCGAGTCAAAATGTCGATCGGAAGTTTAATCAGCTATTCGACGTTGACAGGTAGTGACGTTGACAGATGTTGGCTAACCTGTGTGGGGTAGGCCACATAAGCGGTGACAGTTGAGTGAAGTGGGGACTTTGAATCGGTCCGGCAAGCTGGGTAGACATTTTGGTTGCTCCGCCATGTTAAACTTCCCGAGTTCCTAAGTTTTAATCGAGCGATATCTCGGGCATCCTTGACTATTTTGTATTCAGTGTTTGTTAGCAAGTAATTAAAAGTGTTAACGAAGATTTTGTGAGGATTATTTCCGATATCCTAACCCCTCTGATAACGATTCTCCGTTATATGTATATACGTAGGTACATCAACGATTGGATCAGAAATATTCGAAATTCGAATTCGAAATTTTAAACAAATCATCGTAAGTAGAAAGCGCACCCATTATAGAACTTTAAATTTAAATTCAGAACACGTTACAATGTGTATCGTATTGGCATTTTAACTTCAATCTAAACCTCCGCCAGCTCACATAATTTTGCACAGATCACATAAATTAATAAGAGACATTATAATCATTAACTAGTCCAACCACGTAGCATTTCCTTATTTATTATGAAATTAATTAAGGAACGAGGAAAAAATATTCGCGGTTCTATTGTTTCATTAAAATGCCTCGCGAATTGTTTTTAATTAGGCGTGCCTGACGACAGGCATTTTTAGGGTTCCGTACCCCAATACGATCCTATTTATAAGGCTATCTGTCAGTTCGTCAGTCACAGCAGGATTATCTTTTGAACCGTAATACTAATGGGTAGACAATGGAAGTTTTTTTGTTACTTACATAGATTGCATTACTTTAATCGCCATAGCAACAAATCATAATATTATGAATTAGGTAACTAATTAAAAAAAGAAAGAAGATAGAAAGCATTTTTTTATATTTCTTATGAATGGTACTTAAATAAATTAAAAAATAACTTTAAGTATTTTTTTATTTACCACTCATAGGTATATCTCGTCTTCATACTTCTGGATAAAGGAATCGTCTTAATTTCTTTATGGATTTTTTATTATGCTGTACCTACATGAAACCAGGCCTTAGGATAGGCATGCTATTTCAAAAAAATACGTAATTATTATCGAGTTTAGAAAAATACGGTGGTGCGGAACTCTACGTGTGGGATGAAAACTCGGAGTTGGCCATTATTTTTTTTAATTAGACGTGCCAGCCGAAAGACATTTTATTAATCGTTGTGCGGCCATCTTTGAGTCTGTCATTATAAAATTAATTTTCACAATTATACTTTTCTGAATTAAGCTTATTTGCCATTTATAACGGGCGCTGAATTGCTAACTTTTATAATTACTTGCCGATTTTTGAAAAAAACTCTACGTGATAAAATGTTTTAATTTGACATGTTATAGCTTAATTAAAACAATCAATTATTTGGTCTGTTGCTACAAGGATGGACAAAATAAAATACTATGTACATGTGTGATTACAAATTGGTTGTCAAATCGTCATAAAACAGTCATAAGACGACTTATGACAATCCTTTGACAACAAAGTAAGACTTGAGATATGATACACCATTATTTGTAGCACCAACGCCACTTGTCTGTCCTCTCACGTCTAATAAATCTCGATAGTAAAACCAACTAACGTATCACATGCACAGGAAAACATCGACTTTTTCCCATAAAGAATGTTAATATAAATACCCCAGAGACAATCTGCTAATGGTTCTCGTTATATCTGTGAGCAAATACTTTTTGCGCTTACTCTCTGGTCGCAGACGCCACTGAGGAACTTCAATCCTCATAGACAATTAAAAACAATCTAGAGGAAGTCGTTAATGATCTATTGTGGATCCATTGATATTATGGTTCGTTTATTAATTGTGTGAATTGCATTTCTTCTTTTGAATTTCATATTTGACTTGTTCGATTGATTTTTGCCGACGAAGTATGTAAAAGGAAGTAAGAAGTGGTATGCTTTTCTCTTGTTCTCGTTAATTAGAGAGGTATTACGATTTTTCCTCATTAAGGATGTAATTGTAAGCAGTATATACGAAAAAGGCGAATGTTGACATTGCTTGTAACTTTTTATAGGAGCCACGCAAAGGGAAAAGATTATACCTGGTGTCTGATGACTCATGGTAAAAACAATGAAGACATAGGTATGAGAAATTTTGTGAAAAGTTAATTAAATTAGCAAAGCAGGTAATTAACTTTCTTCGTTCTTTTAGCAACTGATTTTTGACAAGATATTTGATGGTGAAAATCAATATCAATAAATCTGCCTAAGCTTTTCCCAACTGCACTGAAAAAACGTAACGGCTATAAATAAACAAGTTGCTGCTATTTACAACCAAGTAACTTGCTTCGGAGGGAGCCTGCAATGTTTGTTGCTAAAATTATATAAGTCAACTTTGTTAACGTATGTTGGTAATATAAACCCAGTAAGTTAGTCAAAAAATAGATATCCAAGGTTAGTTACTTCTAACCTATTCACTCAGTAAACTTAGCAAACCTATTTACTATAGTGAATCGAGTTACTCTGTACAATACCCAAGCTTCTTAGTATTACTAATCAATTCAATCGGTAACTGCAAAGAACTAACTTGGTTAAGAAATAAACACAACTCTCGTCACAGCCAACGTGCTTTGTTGTGTTTAGCAAAGTAATTCAGTATGCTCAAATATTTTGCTTCGTAAAGTTAGCTAAGTAGCTTGAATAATGTTAATCATGTATATTGGGTAGGGACAGCCAATCTACTTTGTTACTTCTACTCAATTCAAATTGGTATACGTAGCCAAGTTACTGGGTACTGTCAATCGTGTTCATTGGGTAACTACAACTAATATACTCTGTTCCTTCTAGTCAATTAAGATTGGTATATTTAGCCAAGTTACTTTGTGTTTTTAGGCGGGTTTATTGGGTAACCATAGCTAAAATACTTTGTTGCAAGTACCAATTTAAACGACACCTAATAAGCTACTTTAAAATTTTCAGTAAAAGGTGACCTGTGACTGTTCGTAAAGCCATATACAATGCGAGGTCAGCTTCTACTGAAAATGTGCAATTCGATATGTTGTCGTTTGTACCATTGTTACTCACAGTGCAAGTACAGTGGGAAAAAGTTTGGCATGTCGGGAAAAAACCAATGAAACGTTCGTGCAATAAAACAACAGATATTTTGCCGACAGACCAAACTTCAAAGAAACTGAAAGAAAATTATGTACATAAATTAAAGCAGCTTTATTCGGTCAACGATAAAATAATGTACATGTTAGGTACATACTAAGTATTCTCAAACATTCTATGTACTCTTAAATACTACTCACTCTTAAAAATAGTAGGTACACAATACGAGTATCATGAACGCCGCGCTACGTCAGGGTTGTATACTATGAAAGAACAGGGTGAAATTGAAATCATGAGCAAACTTTTAAAAAACTGGCCGTTGCCTCTGCTTTTGAAGGACGCCAAATTTTCTTTGCTGCGTTCTTCAGCCGAATGCTTGTGACAGCTATGAGTGATGGTATGAGCAGCAAACAGGCTTTGTTTGATGTCCTCTGAACCTGAAATATAGATTATTGGCTTTATACATAAATACCATTATTTGCTTTATACCCCTTGTATCCTGCCGGGGTCGCGGGACTGTGTTATAAGGACACTGTGGCCCTGGAACGCAAAGGGCAACCGAAGAAACAGGGTGGATTTTAGTCAGTACAAGTCTGACAGTCCCTTCCGCACCACCCAGAGCGACAGGACTCATTTGATGATTATACCACCCCAAAAAAAAAAACCCCTTGTATATTGGATATCGCTTATCCTTTAAACTATAGGATACAGCCCATAATGCTCAACAATATTCCCAAAGAAACATAAGGTTGGAATGAGAAAAACTATTAGAACTTTTATACGAAGTGTGATCCGATTGTCTTTACAATCTGATGAAAAAAAACTACTACTCATACAAGAGGAGTAGTTCTTTTTCCTATTTCGATCTATGTTGTGTAGGGTTTTTTTTTAGTATCATGGGTAATATCTGGTTAAAGAAATATTTTATCTATGATAGTATCTACAGTTTAAAGGATGAGGGTACTCAAACTAACACTCAGTAGATTCACACATAAAATATTATGTATGATTAAAGCGGGCTCAATAACTAAGTTTTAAATTACAAGGGGTGATAAAATAACATAAACAAAGCCACACCATAAAATAAAATAACATAAACAAAGCCACACATGTTGACTTCAGTGATTATCTAGTAACAGTAGGTCCTTTTATATACCTAGTGTACCTATTAAATAAATAAATATCTGGGACACCTCATACAGTCACCTGATCACAAACAAGGCAGAGCCTGTACTAGGGGTATCCATACATAAACACGTTATTGTACTCACAAAAATATGAACTAATTTTATTATACGACCAATTCTAAATTATAGCAAAAGAAAATCAGCTGTTCCATACAATATTTACTCGAAGAAAATATATGAAAAAGCTTATATTTTCACACAAATAAAAGAAATGTAATTAAGTTTACTAAAGTTTAAACTAAAAAATCAAAAAAAAAACTGAACTCACCAGAAAATATCCTTTGGGTTTTTTAAGTAAATGAAGAGTATCATTCACCATCATTTCATTCTATATTAGTACGTGTTTAATCAATTCACATTACTTTATTATATAGCTTGCCTCTTAATCTTCTATTAAAACTTCTTGTACAGAACTTTCAGCGATTAAACTCACATAAAAATAAAATAGTCACGGAGCGCGAGGTACTTGTACGAGAAAAGTATGACAAATTAACGACTTGTGCGGTGTTGCGAGGCCAACCGACTTGCGCGCTGTCACTAAGGGACGATTAGTGACCGACCGAAATTTCGGTTTCGGTTTCGGCCGGTTTCGGCCAAAAAACCTAGTTTCGGCCCTAGTTTCGGTTTCGGCCAAAATATAACCGAAACTTTGCCGAAACCGAAACCTGACGAAACTCAAGTGTTCGTGCATTTTCGTGCGTCGTTCGGTAACATTCGTAGCCAACACGTGCTTGCTTGACGGCGGGGCCCGGCGCTGTTCGCCACCGTTCATTTAATCGTGAGTTGAGGTTATGTTTTTGAGTTTACTGCCAAGAGTAAGTCTTGTATATACATGTAATAATAAAATATATTTGAACTTATCAATCGTCAAGTCAGAAAATATAGATTATGGCTCAGTAGAAGTTAAATATCAAAGAAAAATAGCAATTTCTTAGAAACCTATTTGTTCCCTATGTTTGCCGTATAACATTTCGATACCTCCTAAGTATACTGAGTCAACTAACAAATTTAGGTATTTTCATATTTTATATAAACGTACATGATAAATCGTGATCTTGACGTTAGTGTTAAAAAAAAATTAAAAACAACAATAATTACCGAGATAATTTCACGTATACTAAATCATTTTCAACATCAGTTAAAATCGTACATTGCAAACTGATCTAAATAACATTGTACCAGTGTACGCGGGGCGCGCACCGATACAAGTTTATTTCGGCTCAGTATACGATGAATGGCGGCGAGTGCGCAAGCAATTTTAGGTAATAATTCTGTTTCGTAAAGTTACTATTATTCGTATAATATGTATAATAATTATATCGTGGATGTAATATAAGGTGTTATAAGTTTGTCGTGTCTGTCTGTTTGTCTGTCTGTCTGTCTGTGGCACCAATAGGACCCGAATGGATGAAGCGATTTCAATTTAGTTTTTTTTTGTATTAAAGGTGACTTACGTGCGAGTGTTCTTGGACAATATGTTTGATGAAAATCGTTGTAGGGGTGAAAGTGGGGAAGGGTGACCGAGGGTTTGCAAAAAACTCGAGTGGGGTCTTATAAGAAAGCGCCCTAAAAGGGAATATTGATTACTTAATTGAGAGTGTTTTTGGCATCGTTTGATGTCGCGGGATTAACGAATACCGTGACCCTGGAACGTAAAAAGCATTTAATGGACATCGTGGATTTAGTCAGTACATTAAACCCCAACGGAAAAAGAGGGATGTTATAAATTTGATGTCTCTGTCTGTCTGTCTGTCTGTAATAAAGGTGACTTACGTGAGAGTTTTCTTTAATGTGTTTTATGAAAATCGGTTCAGCCAAGTTGTGCAAGGGTAAAAGTGGGGAAAAATTTAATGGGGTCTCAAATGAAAGCTCACTGAAAGGGATTAATGATGACTTAATCGAGAGTGTTCTTAGCTTCGTTTTATAAGAACTTTGGTGGAGGGAAATTTGGGACATGGAAATCCGATTGTCAAGTGAGAGTGTCAATTAATACACCTCAGTCTTTGCAATTCTGCGTGTTAATTTTTGTGGGTTATTAAATAATTTCCTTTGGTCGAGCTCATAAATTGCTACACCATCCAAGGTTTTATTCTACTTATGGCTACATAGGCTAGGCCTTTTGCGAAAGTACTTTTGCCTAAGTAATCCACAGTTTTTTCAACTGTCGTCCCATGCAACTTAATTATGTGTTGTAACCGCCCAACATAAAATGATATAAGTATAATAAGTATGCACCTATAAAAAATACAAAATAAGTAAAAATTAAATTAAAAATTTATAAAACCCCCGACCTAAAAACCAAGATCCCTTTAAAAATTAATACTTAAATAATAAAAACAACTCAATCTTAAAGTACCTAATCAAGACATGACAGTTTATTTTTATATACAAGAGAAATTTACGTAACATACTCCAAATCTAGAAATACATATATATATATAAGTGGTGAAGTACCTAATTAGGAAATTAATAATTAATTTATAATTAAAAATACGTCACGTTGGGGGACCGAAAAAATCGATTGTCTTGATTCAGTACTTTAAGGACGTATTTACATGAATCTTCAAATAACAGTGCTTTTTCGGAACACTTTTAACGTATAAGCAATCACAAATATAGAGATTTTATAGTGTTAATTTAAAGGTTATACATTCATCTTTACATATGGTTAAAAAAAAACGCATGACGTCATACAAAATATTTGGATAAAATCGTTTTTCCTGTCACAATAAACGCAGAAAATCGAAAAAACTAGGGTCCCTATCGGTACCGATCAAAGTAAATATACTGCATATTTTATCTTCAAAACTATAACAATTTACGGTAAACATAGTCCTTTAAAGAAGTCTGCATTTTTTTTGTATCTAGATCAGTTCAATTTTCAATTATTAGCAAAAATAAAATCATTTGCCAATTTCTTCATACATTTTTCGCCGGCCCACTGTCAGTCCGCGCTCAGAAGCGCTCGAGAAAGGACGGGTGTATCACTTTTTACCAAAAAATAAATACGTAAAAGCATTAAATAATACTGTAGTGTGTATCCGTGTTTCGTGGAAATCAGAGCATCCGTCGGTATTTTAGTGATCGGAAGGAGTTGATACTTTTCGAACATAAACAGAAGTACGAATAATTTGATTTAGAAAATTATGTAGAATAAGATCGAGATTTGGATGGGTGGGGTTAAGCAGTTGTTGACAAGGTTGAAAAATGGATGGGTGACTTTAAGCGGCTCTTAGTGAGGTTAGGAATTAGATGGATAAGGCTAAGCTTTTAGCGATTAGCAATGGATAAGGGTAAAGATAATAATCGGTTTGTATGCATGTGAGTATGTAAAACCAAAATCCAAGATGGCGCTGACAACATTTTGAGATCTGTTCGTCATAGGTGTCACTTTTGTGGTTTTTTGGGTAGCTAATTATGAATATGGGATCAAAACCAAAATCGAAGATGGCGCTGACAAAATGGTGACATCTGTTCGTCATAGTCACTTTCATGGTTTTTAGGGTAGCTAATTACGAATATGGGGTCAAAACCACAATCCAAGATGGCGCTGTCAAATTGTTAACACTGTTCGTCATAGGTGTCACTTTCATGGTTTTTAGGATAGTTAATTACGAATATGGGGTCAAAACCACAATCCAAGATGGCGCTGTCAAAATGTTAACACTGTTCGTCATAGGTGTCACTTTCGTGGTTTTTAAAGTAGCTAATTACGAATATGGGGTCAAAACCAAAATCCAAGATGGCGCTGACAATATTTTGAGATCTGTTCGTCATAGGTGTCAGTTTCATGGTTTTTAGGGTAGCTAATTACGAATATGGGGTCAAAACCACAATCCAAGATGGCGCTGTCAAATTGTTAACACTGTTCGTCATAGGTGTCACTTTCATGGTTTTTAGGATAGTTAATTACGAATATGGGGTCAAAACCAAAATCCAAGATGGCGCTGTCAAAATGGTGACATCTGTTCGTCATAGGTGTCACTTTCATGGTTTTTAGGGTAGCTAATTACGAATATGGGGTCAAAACCACAATCCAAGATGGCGCTGTCAAAATGTTAACACTGTTCGTCATAGGTGTCACTTTCGTGGTTTTTAAAGTAGCTAATTACGAATATGGGGTCAAAACCAAAATCCAAGATGGCGCTGACAATATTTTGAGATCTGTTCGTCATAGGTGTCAGTTTCATGGTTTTTTGGGTAGCTAATTATGAATATGGGTTCAAAACCAAAATCCAAGATGGCGCTGACAAAATGTTGACATCTGCTAGTCATAGGTGTCACTTTCATGGTCTTTAAGGTAGCTAATTACGAATATGGGGTCATGACCAAAATCCAAGACGGCGCTGAAAAAAGTTTGACATTTGTCGTCATAGGTGTCACTTTCATGGTTTTTAGGGTAGCTAATTATGAATATGGGTTCAAAACCAAAATCCAAGATGGCGCTGACAAAATTTTGACATCTGTTCGTCATAGGTGTCAATTTCATGGTTTTTAGGGTAGCTAATTACGAATATGGGATCAAAACCACAATCCAAGATGGCGCTGTCAACATGTTGACACTGTTCGTCATAGGTGTAACTTTCATGGTTTTTAGGGTAGCTAATTACGAATATGGGGTCAAAACCAAAATCCAAGATGGCGCTGTCAAAATTTTGACATCTGTTCGTCATAGGTGTCACTTTCATGGTTTTTAAGGTAATTATTACAAATATTGGGTCAAAACCAAAATCCAAGATGGCGCTGATAAAATTTTGACATCTGTTTGTTCAGTCATTGAAAGAAACTTTACTATTTACAAAAATTGTTTTGGGAACAAATGTGGTATTTATCAAATTGTTTGCAATACATTGAGAAAACATCGTAATATTGTTGATTCAGATCATCATTACTTGACAAAAACGGTAATTTATACAAAAGTTATTTATACAAATGACTTTATTATAATCTAGTTTCTACTATTTCTCTAAAATTAAAATAATATAGACTCGGGTAAAATCTAGGAGGCCTATGTTCATGTTTTTCGAAACCATGTTTATTACATTCTAGGGAAGGTTTCAATCCATACATAGAAGAAAAGCATTGTTTGTGCACGCTAATCTTCGGAACTATTGGACGGATTTGTTTTTTTTTACCGACTTCAAAAAAAGGAGGTTATCAATTCGACCCGAATCCGTATGTATATAATATTTCCAGAACTGCCCAGTTTTCGGATATGTGAATCTATATCAGCGTCTGATTAAATGTGCAAAATTTCATAAGTGCATGTATGTATGTTTTACGTTTGTGTTCGCATATCTCCGGAACTACGATTACCTGTCCGATTTAAGTTGTTCTTTTTTGTTGTATTAGGTATTATTCAACTTAGGGAATACTGCAAGTTTCATCAAACTTGGCCAGTTCGTTAAAAAAAGCAACGGGTAGGGGGTCGCGAAATATTTCTTCATACGAAAAGGGTTGTGCCATGAAAAAGGTTGACAACCCTGCTATAACATATACAGTAATGACGTCTTAGTAAGAGTTGTTCAGCCTGATGAGCACTCTCTGTTGACGTATTAAAATTGAAGATTTGGAACACCTGATGTGGAACTCCAAGAGCCCAGCTACACAATAATAAAAATATACAGGAATGAAATCTGAGCAAGAGTTGTTTAGTCTGATGGGCATTTCCTGTTGACTTACAAAAATGAAAGATCTGGAACGTCTGGAATCGTCACGCGCATCCCGTTGTTTTCCCCTCCCCAGGCTCTTAGAATTTGACATCAGACGTTTAAAACGAAAAAAACGAAAACCATGAAAACGACTCCCATGATGAAATTGATGAACATTTCGAAAATTATAGCAGCCGCCACCATGGATTCTCATTTTGACCTTACCATCGGTTTTAGCACCCTCGAAAACCATGAAAACGACACGACACCCATGATGAACTATTCGAAAATTATCGCAGCCGCCATCTTGGATTTTGATTTAGACCTCACTATCGACTTTAGCATCCTCGAAAACCATGAAAACGACTCCCATGATGAAATTGATGAACATTTCGAAAATTATAGCAGCCGCCATCATTTATTCTCATTTTGACCTTACATCGGTTTTAGCACCCTCGAAAACCATGAAGACGACACCCATGATGAACAATTCGAAAATTATCGCAACCGCCATCTTGGATTTTGATTTTGACCTCATTATCGGCTTTAGCATCTTCGAAAACAATGAAAACGACTCCCATGATGAACAATTCGAAAATTATCGCAGCCGCCATCTTGGATTTTGATTTTGACCTCACGGCTTATTTTAGGTCTTTTTTGGAACCGAAAACAATAAACTCGGTCATCAATAAAATTAAAAAATAATATCAAGGATCAAGATTATTTAATAATACTGAGCGCTCAATGTGTGCGTACGCTTGATGTTGCTGTGTGCGTCTTGAATGCCTAAATTTGAGGTAGTCAATAATGTAACAGCGTCCTTAAGATGTAGTTGTTTTTATTATTTATTACTTTTAAAAGGGATCTTGATTTTTATGTCGGGGGATTTTTAAATTTTTAATTTATTTTTGTGAAGCTTTAATGATGAAACATTGATATTTTTTTAAAAGTGATTTTGCATTTAGTAAAGCTATTATGTTAAAAAGATATTCCTACTTAATTATGACGAAAAATACATTGTGATTCTTCAAAATGAGTTGTTTTGGGTGTATGATTCTTGTTCTTCTTCCTAGCTTTTATTAATCCCACATAATATCGTAAGGTATTACAAAAAAAATCTAATAAAAACCCTCGGTAAATTACATTGGTCCAGTATACGTTGAGTTTTCAAATGTTAACATTGCTAAGTACTTTCCTAGTATAATGAGTCAAGTGATATAATTTCAACATTTTATTATTAAGTGAGACAGAAAACCCCTAAAACAAACAAAAGTAAAATTATATTCATAAAATGACAGTCATATTTCATGTGATTTTGGTGTAAACGATGGATTTTGATGGACGACGTACATTAATGTAAGTGGTAGTTAAACCATTTCATTATTGAGTCCCGCCGGCGTATACCCAGTCATGTACATAAAATGTCATTTAAAAACAAAAATCACCAAAATCATTTTATACCAAAGGAAGAGCTTACAATTTTGATTAAAAAAACATTTACTTTATTTCGAATTAATTTGATTTCATTAAAATATAAACGATTTACCTTCAAATCGCTCTCCTGTAAAATTACTATAATGTCAGTTGACTCATTATACTTAGGAGGTATCGATTTATTTCCAGAATTTGATCCTTATTAGCAACACTATCGAATGGTGTAATAATGTGTGTTTTTTTTTTCCAAAATCTGCGGTTTCGATTCCTGACCAGCACTATTGATTTTTCTAAAATCCAATGATGCAGTTTTCGTTTTCGACAAAATCGGTCTTCAGTCATCCTGTAATTCCTGTATATTTATACACTTTTTCTTAAGTGTTAACAAATGTAAAAAACAAACATAAAATTTTAGAAAATAATCGAAAATTTAAATCGAAAAAAAATTGTTTTAAAAAGTTTCGGTTTCGGTTTCGGCCGAAACTGAGAGTTAGGCCGAAAGTTCGGTTTCGGTTTCGGTTTCGGCTGAAAAATCAGTTTCGGTCGGACACTAACGATAATTATGTCAAAATGTTATTTTAATTCGAGCCAACGACGACATGTCTAAAATTAAATGACTTACTTAGTAGAAATTAATAATGTAAGCTTGTCTATTTTAACCGGGTACTTTATAAATATTAGCCAGTTATGGTTGCATCTAAAATTAAATAACTTACTTATTCTAATTTCTAGATAGCAATGTAACCTTGTCTATTTTTAACCGAACTTGGAGTAAATTTTAATCAAGTAGGATTATGTCTAAAACATGTCTAAAACTAAATATCTTACTTAGTATGAAATAATAACCTGAGCTTGTCTATTTTTAACCCAATTCGGTGAGAGTAAAATTAAACGAGTTGCTAATTTAGAAATAAATAAGTGCTTTGTTAATAATAGCCAATCATATTTAGCAATACTTGCTTGTATAATATTAGCAAAGCTCTATTGCACATTTTAAATCTAGACATGCGGGAGCGTGTCAGAGCCAAGCAAAGCAGGCGCGCAGCTCACAGTGTGTAATATTACACGAACCATTTGGAGCCACTTTTTAGCCCCTCATAACTCAAAAACTATTTAACGTAGACTTGTCAAATTTGGCACATATATTGAGACTGGCGAGATAAATATGTGTTCCAAATTTTATAAACATATCTCAAACAGTTATTTAGATATTAACGTCCAAAAATCGTCGTTTTTATGACTGACCTATAGATCAAAACTATATCCCAGTTCCAGATGACCTAGAAAGTTCAAATTTGGCATACAGATAGGTAATTATATGAATACAAAGGAAAAAATCAGAAACTGGTAATTTTTTATTATTTTATTATAATTTTCACTTAACTTATAATTTGTGCCTGTAAATCTCTATTTGTGGATTTTATGATCTTTACGTAAATATATAACGAGTTAAACACCACCCTAATTTTTTTTAATCCAAATATTCCCGATTTTGTACTTTTAAGTTAAGATTAAAGTCGATTTTCGTAATTATTACGCGTAACTAAGCGGATTTTATAACTAGTAGCGCCACCTATTATAATTTTCAAAAACTCACTGCACCATGCACTAAATAAATGAAGAATTGTTTTATTCAAGTGACACTAGATAATTTTTTTAATCCAAATATTCCCGTCTTTGTACTTATTATTAAGAATAGTGTTGATTTTCGTATTTTTTACACGTAAGTATCCGTATTCTACAACCACTAGCGCCCACTAGATGGCGTTGTGCAATTACGTCACGATCCTGAATCGCGGTGTTAAGATGGGCAGGCGATTAGTATAAGGTTTTGTGAACATGTAATTTTTAAACTATTTCATTGATGCACACTGTTGGAATTAAATCCGTGTCTAACATCCCCTACAGTTATTAACTGGGATTTATTAATAATTATTGTTTCAATCTATTTAGCGATCAGTACCTAGTGTAAGATCATTATTTATGTACAAAAAGTAATGATATCCCATCAAAAACATAAATGTGAAATGAGAGCCAAGCTCAATAGTTTGATATTATGCCTTGGTTGTTGACTTCAACGAAAAAAGAAGTGAAATCTAAATGGGTGCCAAGTTCAATGGTCAGTCCTGTTTATTTATAACAACATAAACTATATTTCTTTTTATAACTAAGGATCATACATGTAGCCTAATTTCTGGCTTGGCTATTTCTCATATACGAATTGTATATCCATCATAAGTTCTAAACCTTTTACTTGTCAGTTTTTATTTTATTATTCCGAAAATTTGGTTTGCTGGTAGTATTAACCATCGAACAATTCGTATATGAGAACTAGCCAAGTCAGAAATTAGGCTACATGTATGATCCTTAGTTATAAAAAGAAATATAGTTTATGTTGTTATAAATAAACAGGACTGACCATTGAACTTGGCACCCATTTAGATTTCACTTCTTTTTTCGTTGAAGTCAACAACCAAGGCATAATATCAAACTATTGAGCTTGGCTCTCATTTCACATTTATGTTTTTGATGGGATATGTCTTGATTGAATGCAGCCGAATAATTTTTAACAGACCTTAATTGGTACTTTGCTAAAGCAAAATTTTTTCAGTGTGTCCTCCTTTCGACTCGAATGAACCGGATGCAGCTATTTATTTAGAATACAAAGAGCGACTGCCTATCTGACCTCCAATACCCAGTAACTGGGTATTACGAAACTTCTTGATGAGACTAGGAAACTTTCGGGCTTACAGCTACAGTAACGACTCTACAAATGAGAGCCGGGACCAACGTTTTGGCGTAGGTACTTTCCGAGACATTGAGGAAACTTGCCGTGATTTATCAGTAAACGCTAGTTAGTTTGCTGTAGCACGAACGGATGACTTTTATGCCGTCATGAGAAAGAAGAGCGCATCCTTAATAAGCAGAATGAGGGGTAGCACCAACAGTATCTTGAAAATCCTAGCCGAACAACATGAATTGCTCGTGCGGCAAGGTTGAAAATTTTGTACTTAGGTTAACTACTAACCCTTAGTTGATAAGTGTTACTAACCAGTGGGCCAATGTTCCCAAACTAATTAAATAAATTATTATTATTAATAACCCATAATAAAGGCATCAGAGTCCACTCCACCCATCAAGCGAACTCTTCAAAACCGTCAACTTTTTGATAGCTTGCTTTTACCACCCAATGAAATAAAATAGTTCGCTCTAAATACTGTACCCTTATAATATCAATACTTACTTCAAATAAGTAAACAATTTACTTAGACCCATTCATCTTCAAAATATTATCGTGGCAAAATAATTCTGCCAGACAGTGTGGCGAGCACAAGATTTTTTTCTTTAAATTAATAGTATTCTACGAACGCCTCCCAATGCAACCCGCAGAGTCATTGTCGTTCACTCATTGATTCATTCATTCTCGAACGAAACTGAACTTATTTGGGTGTACAGCGACCGATGGGTTTTGATCCTGATTTTTATTAGCTGCTTTAATTTGTAGAAATCTTCCTAGACAGAAGTTTACCTAGCAAAACACCCACGATACAGGAAGTAATTAGGGTAGGGACAACGTTTTCCATTCACCGATTGTGGCGATATAAGGGGGAGGCCTATATCCAGCAGTGGATGTCCTCCGGCTGATGAGGGTGATGAGGAATCATCAAAGACAACAAATTTTAAACAATCATAACGTTCACTATCAATAAGGAATAAAATCCCGAAAATATTTATACAAGTATTTTGTAAGGTTATCGAATCATAAAAGAACATTTAAAATGTTGCAAGTCCTCACAGTCTACTCGGTGAGGTAAATAAACACAAACATTTAGATAAAACACATTTATTTGGAAAGCAAATTATTTGTAACAAATATAAAATGGAGCTTACGCTGATGTTTTACAGGCACAACGTGTTCTTCGAATGATGTCAAAGGGTTTGTTGGATAATCCACTCGCTGGATGATACTCGTAGTTAATTATTGGCAAAACATAGCCCCGCCACTGCAGCTGTGGTATCCACTGCGACCATGGTCCATACAGCACGTGTTCCTCTCAGGTACAATACGATCACAGACCTGGTCACAAGGTCCCACACGAGTCTTTGCGTCGACGCCGATGGTACAGAGCATCATGGCGAAGGCAATCAACAGAAGAACCAGAGTTGTCTTGACGGCAGCCATTTTGATTTTTCTTGTACTTTGAGTGAAGAGGTAGGTACTGTTTGTAAGGAGGTGAAGATTTGTTATGAAGCTTGAGAGGTTTTGCTCGGTATTTATAATGATACAATTTAATGAGTAATGTAATGAGCATGTAGGTATTGTAGGTATGAAAAATCGGATCATACCGGTTTGTTGTTGTTACTTGAGAACAGGTAAATAAAAGTGTAGCTAACCCATAAATGCTCTTCTTGATTTCTGCGATGGGGCTTTTCCAGTTTTCCTAAGATAATTATTTTTAATTATACTTAGTGTATTTTCATGACAGCGTCTCAAATATTTCAACTGGAACTTTATCCAAAACAATTATCAGGTTTTTTTTTCAATTCAGATAATTACAATTGCCAGTGTAGGAGAAAAAAAAAGTTTTGCCAAAAAGTGTCTAAATCAAACTGAATACATGATATTGTAAATATACAATTTTATGGATGTGATTTGCTTATGTGGGCAGCTATTAGGTTTCATATCCTTATCTTGCCCTTATACTCTACTTGGGGTCGACGCAACACGTTTTCTTCTTCCATTTTCCGCTGACAGACATCACGATATAACTTAGGTACTGCTTTTTGTTTCTGTTTTTATGTTTATAATTTTTATTTTTCTTGCTGAAATACAACTCATTTTTAGCAAAGTCTTATACTTCCAAAGAGTATGGTGATTACCAAACATAATTATTTAATGTTTCTATCGAAACAAGTTAGTGTGGTTTTCCATAGCGTATTATATCAAAACGATGTGATTCAAAATTAAGTATTCAATCAGACAATTATCCTATGTTATGACGGTTTATTTTTTGTTCTTCTCTTAACTTGTTTACCTAAAAATAGGCTAGAAAAAAAACTTGCGTTCTAGGGTTAGGTAGTAAACCGAGATAGTTTCCTTATGATTTGTTTGCCCTTGAAGTAGCGACACATAATTATTATTTATGCCTTTAATTTATAGGTTTTATCCATTGAGGAAAATGATAAGGATAACAGAACAAATTGCAGTCATTGGCAATTAAAAGTTCACTATGACTTGATAACAATCATTAACCGACTTCAAAAAAAGGAGGAGGTTCTCAATTCGGTCGGTATGTTTTTTTTTTTATGTATGTACTTCGATTACTCCAAGATTTCTAGTCCCATTAGTGTGATTCTTTTTTTGTTCGATGCAGTACACTTGCAGTGTGGTCCCATAAAAAAATCATCCAATTTGGTTCAGTACTTTTTATTTTGTGAGCATTTTTATTGATTTCGGCTACTTGGATGACATGATGATCTTTACTTTTTGCGTGTTTGTTACGCGATTACTCCGCCAATTATGGACCGATTTTCAACATTCTTTTTTTGTTGTACAAGGAATCGTTCACCTTAGGGAATACTGCAAGTTTCATCAAAATCTGTTCCGCAGTTTTTAAAATAGGGAATTTTATTAGCATGTGTACGTGAGCGATGTTAATACCGGTGCCACGGATTACAAAATTCTAGTGCACATGTAAGAAAATGATGTATTTGACAGGAATTTGGGTTGAATATTTAAACTAAAAAGAGTAAAATAAAAAACATTTTTCAAAATTTTAACCGCCTTCAAAAACAACCACTAAAAAGGGTATAAAATAACCTACGAAATAACTTTTCTTTCGGAAGTCGATGGCAAAAAGACAACCAAATAAAAAAAACAAAGCCACCGACTTCCGAAAGAAAGTTATTTTGTAGGTTATTTTACCCTTTTTTGTGGTTGTTTTTGAAGGCGGTTTAATTTATTTTGAAAAATGTTTTTTATTTTACTCACAGGGGGCATGTGTCCCAGCGTTGGGAACATTATGGACTGCTTAATTGCTTATACTGTAATAAAATACCAGAGATTCAGAGAAAAAAAGGATGCGTTAATTATTACGGAAAATGTCTTATTGTACGTCGTATAATTATGTAGAATTGTAGATTGTGCAGTAGGTAGTGCAAATTGCATAATCTAAGTCAAGAGGAAAACTTGTAATAGAAAATTATGTAGATCAGTGTGATTCATACGTTACTTATGATCAAGTCTTTGTTTATTTATGTTTATGTATGAGCAAAATTGTATCCTTTTAAGTACCTAAGTAATTAAGCCTAGTTATAAGGGAAAATATACAAATCCGTGATAAGACCTGTCGTATTGTATGGATCGGAATGCTGGGCACTGAAAAAGATGGATGAGAAACGATTGCATGTAGCGGAGATGAGAATTTTGAGATGGATGTGTGGAGTGACAAGAATGGATTAAGTAAGAAATCAGTTTATAAGGGGAAGTTTGAAAATGGCGCCTGTTACAGAAGAAATGAAAGGGAACCGTCTGTCTTGGTACATGTGATGAGGAGGGATCAAACTCATGTAACTAAGAGAGTGATGAATATGAATGTTGATGGTTGGAGAGGAAGAGGAAGGCCAAAGAAAAGATGGATGTATTGTCCAAGAAATGATATGAATGAAAAAGAAGTGAATGATGCTGTGACGTCTGATAGGAGAGAATGGAAGAAGAAAACGTGTTGCGCCGACCACAAGCAAACTGGGATTAGGGCAGGAAGATGATATCACTTAAGAAAAACATAAGTATTTATTTATCGCACAAGTAAACATCTGTTCCTATAAATTGCAGTTTATGTCGTCGCTACCACAATTGCTATTTTTGAACGTCGGGATGTTTGTGTTTTCCCCGACAAGTGTAAAAAAATAACACTGGAAAATTCTCATTTTCATTATTATTTTGAGCTTTACGCCTTATACTTGAGTGTTTGTCGTACCCGCCATTTTTTTTAAATATTATACATCTAACAATAATTTATAAAACGACATAGATATATTAAATAAAATCAATTCACTATTAAATGTTAAGTAAGTCCTTGACCAACGATCAAGATTGTTTGAGCCAACTTGCGAAATCATAATTCGCACTATTTATTTGCGAATATGGACTGCGCACCATTTTTTTTTTCAAAAAGATAATTATTGTAATAAAAGCCATGTTTTGACGACGACTGCCCACAGAGTTACTTGTAAAGCCATTCCAATTTTGAAAAATTGCCTGTTATGACAAAAATAGTCTTTTAAACGGCGACATTTTAAATAATTGTGTTACATTTTTTTTTTTGTATTATTGCGGGTGTCGAAATAACAGGAACTTTAAAGCTATTGTCAAACAGACAGGCGGGACGAATGCGAAGCGAGGTGTTTTTGTTTGTAATGTATGCAGTTGTTTGAATCCAGTCACATAGAAAAGCGAAAGCGATCCGAAAGTCTATGTGACGGGCTTCAAACAATTGCATACCGTGGAATGGGGTGTCATTGATCAATTTAAAAATTCAAAGGGCTGTATTTTCTAAAATACAAAGGTACCGAAGACGAAAAAAAAATTGGAATATCGGTTTTTACTATACAATCGATACAATGAATTAGATTCTATTTTAAATAAATAATATGTCGATGAAAAATATAAATGTGAGTGGTCAATGTTAAACCGTAAGTGGGGTTACTTTGATACCCCCTAATATTTTCACGGCAAATGATAGTAACCCCTTTAAACGTTATTATTTCGAAAGAACAAAAAAAATCGGCTAAGTGTAAAAAAAGATATTAATTTTTTTAAAGTTTTGGGGTGACATTGATCAAGGCAAAAAAAAACTTTTTGAAAAATCACCTTTATTTTAACGTTTCATTGAGATATATTAATTGTAAAAACATAATTAGGAACATTAATCAGTCAAAATCTTAAATGTTAAGTAAAAATAGAAAAAAATCAGTACTAGCTACTGCTCGTTCTAACACGTCTTCATTAGAATTCCGATAGGCGCGAGCGCCTAAACGCTTCATATATGTTCTTGGCATAGCGCTGAAAGTAAAAAAAAATCATATAAAGCAGCCATCATTGCAAATATATTGATAATATATGTTAAAAATGTCATGGGGTGAGATTGATCAATGACCAAAGTAACCCCATGCCTGTGATCAATGACACCCCGTATAGAAAATAAACCACCACTGAATGAAATTTTGGAGGTTAAAATACAAAAACAACTTCTTTCTCAAGCTAATTAAACACATAACAACATAAACTATAATTTTTTCTAGCAACTTGCATATCCAATCTGGTACCCAGGAAGTTATTTTAACCCCTAAAATACTTTAAACACAATACTCACAGTTTTTTATGAAAATCTCCGGTAGTGATCTGTTTGTACGTGCAGCGCTTGGGCAATGTCAAAGAGTGACACACAGTGCTGCCAATGCAAAAGACGAAATTTTTCGGTTGCGTTCAGAAATTAAACAATTCCTGTTTTAAAAAAATATAAAGTTTTTATCAATGTTACCCCGTGAATCAAACTAACCCCATTCCACGGTACATTACAAACAAAAACGCCTCGCTTCGCGTTCGCCACGCTTATCTGTTTGACAATAGCTTAAATGTGCCGATCAGAATGAAACAAAAAATAATGTCACAGTTTTCTGTGAGTATCGGAATTTCTTGACATTTCTCCACATTGTCCCAGTGGCGAGTGGTCAGTGCGGAGAGGGGCGAGTCGGAGTGACACGGCATATCATCGATTTTATTGGATACAATTGACGGGCCTTTGTTTGCAAATATGCACTTTAGTGTTACTTTTCTTTGGCTTTTACAAACAATTATCGATAAATAATGGTGCAGCTTTATGTCTTTTAACGATATGTTCCCATTTCCACAGCAAAAGGGCAAAAAAGAAAATGGAAAAATTATAAAGCTGTCCTGCTTTTTGTTTCAATAAATATTACCATAAAGCGACTCTTATTAAGGAACAACAATATCCCTTGAATTATTTTGAAAGTAAAATTCCTTCTCTCGGTCATTTGCATAACATTAATGATGTTTTCATTCGGGTTCATTCTGAATATCGATGGGGACGTTTTTTCTGCGAGCGTATGCAAAGGAGCACATTTGCATCCTCCGAAAGCACATTCGGCCTAATTTGGATGCGTCCGCTATCTCCGCCGGAATCGTTAAAATGCACGCACGGTAGCGAGAACGGTTCAAAACACAAAACAATAAATAAATAACGAGAACAATAAATATAATTAAAAACGACAAAAAGCGTCCGTTCGCATGACGCGGGTACAAACGGGTGCGCGCTCTCGACGACTCTATATTAACGATACGAATTCAACCCAAATTCCATAAACGAAATTCTGCTTTATCGAATACTATTACGATTCGATTTACAATGCTGAAAATCGATATCCCTTCAACATTTTGTCACCGGCACGTCACGTTTCCGAACGCTCCTCATTAGAGATTTTTATTTTTAAATAGTCGCAGTAGGGTCGAGTATCCTGTGGATCCTGCTGGGAGTTTTTTAAACTTGAAAATGGAATTTAAACAAGATGACGTTTCTTTATTGCGTTCGATTCTGTCTGAGCGATTCTAGACGCGTTTGTGCTTTAATTGGCGTCAATAGAGATGAGATTCGTTTGAGAGATGTGTTAGAATTTGACAGATATCCGAAGTGTATCTGTAAGTTTTGTCTATGACAGGTCGGAAGCCATAGGTCCTAATAAGGTCCGAGATGGAGGAGTAATGGGTTTTCAGAGTTGTCGCGCTGTCTAAAATTTATTGCACCAATTAGTAGAGTCCACGTGAAGGAGTTTATCTGGAGTTTCGATCTCGTTCTATTTGGGAGGTAGTGGTCGATAATGGTCGAATTTCGGGGAACGCTTCTTTGATTTTTTCCTCAACTATGGTAGACATTTTCGGAAGCGAGAATGTTACAAGTTAATTGGGTAAAAATATTCGTAGGCCGACACATGGTGGGTGCTTATAAAGATCATTACGAGCACAGATTAATTGGGAAGCTACCGGGATTTAGATGATAGAACCGGAATACGAGATAACTAAGTAATACTCTGTAGGCAATTACTTCGTATCTTATTATTACTGTTTCTAGAATTGTTCTTAATTCAAAAGACTTTAAGATAGCTATCTATCGCTTCAACTCGCTTACTGCTTCATATTCAAGTTATAATTAAACGATTATGCAGGATTAAGAAGTACCTGTGTTAATCAGTATGTAGTGGCGTTTCTAATAAAGATTGAATCTTGTTGTAAACACAGGATCATCATAGTAAAATTTTGTATGTATTACAGTAAATTAAATTAGAAACCTGTTGATAGCATTATTTCTTGTAGCTTTTACATCGCCATTCTGCCTGTAGCTGTAAAATAAAATCTTTGCTACAGAATATCTTCAAACATGACCTTATCATAATAAGCCTGTTATTAGTACCTATTTCTAAAATCCAGCCAAGTGAGACTAGTGAGAGTCACCCGCAAGGGTACCGTACCATTTTCTAATAAAAAACGGTAAAAAAATGTGTTTTGTATAGTAATTTAATTAAGTAAGTATTAAAATAAATATACCTGCATAGAACTAAATATTCTGTGAATATTTCAAGCGTCTAG
This sequence comes from Agrotis clavis, assembly GCA_954870645.1. Taxonomy (NCBI): domain Eukaryota; kingdom Metazoa; phylum Arthropoda; class Insecta; order Lepidoptera; family Noctuidae; genus Agrotis; species Agrotis clavis. The sequence goes on from OX940940.1 coordinate 8,313,180, forward strand.
CACGACCTTTTTTTTTAGTGTTGTAAAATCATCAAATGAGTCCTCCCACCCCGGGCAGGGCGGGAGGGACTGTCAGATTCGTACTGACTAAAATCCACTGTGTCCTTCAATAGCCCTTTATGTTCTGGGGTCACGGTAATGAGATAAGTCCCGCGACCCCGGCAGGCTTTGGCCCTCTAGAGGGGAGCCCCGTTATCATGCTGACGCTCTTTGAGGCGCGCGTGGAACACAACGCGCCGTCGACCCGGGCATAATACATATATGGTCCATGGTTGGACAGCGAGTTGCCTTTTACTCGCCGTCGCCGCCCGCATGCCCGCGCCTACGGTGGCCTGAGATCGTCTTGTGACATGTGTCGCCGTGGGCGTCCACCACTGCGGCTGGGGCGGAGGGAGGACGCTGTCCTCTCCCTCACGCGGCCCGCCTCCTCCTTCGCGAGCGTGACTGCTTCGCAGAAGGAGGCGACCGCTTCCCACTCCGTCTCGCCCCGCAGCATGGCCTCGACCAATGCCGGGCGCGAGAGGTCTCCGCCTATCACCGTCGTGAGGACACGGCGCGGCGGCGGTGCTCTGCGCAAGTGGGGCAGTCCTGCACCGTGTGCTCCACCGTGTCCTCCGGGCGATCCTCGCAGTGGTGACACCCAGGCGTTTCCTCCTTTCTCATCAGACACGGTTTACAAACTTATTCGTACCCATACCTCTAATAAGCTACCTATACAACACACTTACTTGCTAAAAAATCAAAGAAACATCATGCTTTGTGAATTTTACGATTTTTTGTCTCGGCCATAATAGGCCTGTTTACTACTATTGTAGTAAACGTAGATAATATCAGAACTCATAATCGTACAAGATAACATAATAGTGTTGATCATACTTACTTGTAATTACGTTCTCAAGTCGTTAGAGGATTATTTTGCTGCGTTTATTACTAAAACAAAATCACTTGGCATATTAAGACAGTGATTGATCTGAGTTGTCATTACCTACCAGGAAAATGAACATTGTGTTGAAGGAGTTTTGTTTTTCTTTGTGTATATTTCCCGATTTCTCGATGACGCCTAGACCGATAAATGGAAAATTCTTTTTTGTCCGTAACCATGACTAGGAACCCTAGGCAGTACCGGCCGGCGTTAGGGTAAGGCGCGGTTAGGCGACCGCCCAGGGCGCCGAAAACGAAGGGGCGCCGCAAGCCTACTTTCTCATAAATTTCCCAATTTCTTTCATCCCATTTTTAGGGGATAAACCCAAAACCCGTCTAAAGAAAACACAAAACTTACGTAATTCAAGGAACTTTTGTCCAAAATTACATGCTTTTCGTCACTCAATTGAGTAAAACGCCGTCTATTGCAACGCATTGCAAACATGCACAAATGCATAACAGAAAGTCACCGAAGGAACTTACTCAAGGCGCGATGCGACGCGACGCGATTCGTGCGATATCGAGTCGATTGCCGATTTAAGTCGCGCGTGAGTTACTAATGGAGTGATGCGATGAAATTCGACCTGCAAAAATCCACCTTACTATTACGACATAAAGGCGCTGCCAACCAAAGACAAAAAATATCGCCAGAGACGAATAGTTTGCGCAATCAAATTTCGAACACAGAATCATAATTATGCATTGTCATTAGGACGTACAAGCAATTCGATATCGAGCAGATCTGTGAGCGATATCGTCAATAGGTGCGACTCCATTAGTAAACACTAGCGATTGTCCATACATTTTCTTCGGCCGGACGCTTGTGCGATATCTGACCGATATCGTCAATCGATGCAATTCGATATCGCATCGCGCCATGAGTAAAGTCCCTTAGTTGAACTTTTTCATTCTGTTTGATCGAACGGAAGTAAGTCATCAGTTTTCTTTTTATCGAAATTACTTGATTTGTGTAAATGAATAAATAAGCTATGGAAAAGGATGGATATTTTTTTACTAATCTAACTTCTGCCAGAATCTGCCGTTAAACGAGCACGTTGGGCAGCGAAGGACGTCGGCAGACGGTCTCTGGTCACCGTAGGCGCGGCGCGGGCCTTGCGGGCGTTGTTGGCTCACTGTCCGACCATGGACCATGCCCGTGTCGACGGCGCGTCGGCATAATGACGGGGCCACAACATGCCGGGGTCGCGGGACTAACGAATTACCGTGACCCCGGAACGTAAAGGGCTATTGAAGGACAGTATCTCCCGCCCTGCCTTGAGTGGGAGGACTCATTTGATGATTTTACCACGATAAAAAAAGGGGATTAAATATAATGACCACCATAAAATGCTTTGATACCCTTAGCTACTACACTTCAAATTGTATTCGAACACCAAATATAGTAAATGATCACCGAATCTATACTGAATGTGCACCAAATCTAAAACTCGCTTTAGCAAGATTTCAGGGACACCCCGAAGTTCGGTTTGGTTAGGTTCCTTTAAATCTTGTACACAGAAATATGTAGAAGCCAGTCGACCCAGCTTAGGTAGTTTTTTTTTTTATTACACCTCGTTATGACATATTTTAATGAACATATTTTGGTGCACATTCAGTATATTTGGTGGAACACAGGCAAAAATACGTAAATGATATGGGAATAAATTGAAGTACTTTTAAATACCATCCAAAAAAAATTAGTACCATAAATTTTCCGCAGATCATGAGTAGTTTCGTAGTACGTGGATTCTTACTGCACTTTATTCAACATTGTGCGGTTGGCACCTCCTACGACTGAATGAATGAACAAAAAAAGGTTCATAATATTAACTCCATTACAACAACAAAAATTCGTCATCACACTCAGAAATCCCACGGGATGTTAATATGAAGACGTTATAGATTAACTTCTTACAATATTGAATGAAGGTCCACTTATTGGACACTTTTTTGCGTTACATGAATGAATGAACCTTTCATGAATGAACCTATTCTGTGACATTTTTTTCCACCTGTGCAATAGAGTGCTTGGACTATAAAAATTTGTATTGTTACAAGAGAAATTATTTATGATCTCCCAACTTTTTGTGGGTAACGTTAAATTCGAAGAAGTTATGAGAAAAAGTTTTAAGACTATTAACGGTGAAAAATATTGTGAATGAATGGGTCCGATTAAAAAGGGATTAGTTTGATTTTATTTGAGTGCCCTATCATTCAACATTTTTTTTGGTATTTTAAGAATTTTTAGCTTGACGTATGAAATTGAATTTATCCTTTATTTAATACTAGCTGTTGCCAGCGGCTTCACCCGCTACAACTCGAAAATTATCCCACAGGAACATAAAATCGGGATAAAAACTATCCTATGTGTTAATCCAGGTTATAAACTATCTGTATACCAAATTTTAGCCAAATCCGTTCAGTGGTTTTTGCGTGAAAGAGTAACAAACATCCATACATCCATACTTTCGCCTTTATAATAGTAGTAGGATTTTCCATACTCTATAATTCAATGTCAGGCCATGTCAGGCCATTCTGATTGGAAGTCCACGCATGATGGGTCGGGTGGGGATAAGCTCTCTTCCTCCTATTATTTTTAACGGTACCGTTATCCCCATCAGCCCTAGTGTAAAAGATCTCGGGCTTCACCTTGACTCTACACTCGGCTGGCAAAGTCAAGTTTCTAGTATCTGTCAGAGAGTCAACGGGACCTTGCGTGCCCTGTATCGTCTGAGGAACTTTCTGCCTGCAAAAACCAAGACTATGCTAGTGCAGACTTTAATCTTCCCCATAATCGACTATGGAGATGTGTGCTACTTTGACCTAAATGCAGTTTTTCTGGATAAGCTTGATCGGCTCTTAAACAATTGCATCCGGTTCATATTTAATCTCAAAAAATATGATCATGTGTCGTGCTATAGATCGGAGCTTAATTGGATGCCCATCAGACAACGACGTAATTTGCGTGCCTTGACCACTCTTTTCTCCCTACTCAACTCTCCGACTCCTCCTTCTTATCTTATCCCTCACTTTCAATATCTATGTACTTCACACGCTAAGAATCTGCGTTCGTCTAACAATCTTCTCTTACTTTGTCCTCCTCACAGTTCTGATTTTCTTCATTCTTCTTTTCACATTCAATCTATTCTTCTTTGGAATGCGCTTCCTCTCGTTATCAGGACGGCCACCAGTCAATTTGCATTTAAGCGGAAGTTGCGTCATCATTTTCTTCACCAATAGCAGAGTCTTCTCAATCTTCTTTCTTTTATTTGTATATATATGTAAATACATTTATTTATTTATATATATTTAAGTATTTGTCATAGTAAATATATATGTATGTATGTTTATTTAAACTATATTTATCCTTAAATTTATCTCATTCTTTTTATGCACCTGCCATGTTATTTCTTTACTGCCCTTGGTTGACTGGTAGAGAATGCCTCAGGCATTAAGTCCGCCAATGGAACTCTGTGTTGCATGAAGTTTAAATAAATAAATAAATAATTAACTATCTACTTCTAAGTTTGAAATCGCGAGTTTAAGATCAGGTCCTTGTAATTTTTGTGAACAAAAAAATTAGCTTTAATACTAATTAGCTTTAATTTAAACCCTATGTCGAAGCAGCGTCGACACACTTCGGCGTCTCGTTATGTCACTCAGTTCCTTCCAATCAAATCATGGCACGGATCCATAATTCAACCAAAAACGCCTTATTACATAATTATTAAAACAGTGTCATGACTAACTCATAACCACTACTCAAGTTAACAGACAATATCGCAACGATCGCAACGCTGTCTGAAACATTTCATTCCCACGGCCAACAATATAGTAAATAATGGCCGATCAAGTTGACCGCAGTCATTTTAGCGACACAGCCTTCACTCCGGAGTTAATGACGTGAAAGAAATCGCTTACACTCGCCAATCGAGATGTGTGACGAGTAAACTTCGAGATTCTTCCCACGCGTGAAAAAAGTTACGGAATACGGATACCTGACGTCCAAAGACGTGCGACACGGATAATCGGTTATAATTTTAATTTTTTTAGGTGTCCTTTTTTTTAAATGGATCTAATTTAATGTGCTATTTCATCTGTGAAATATTTTATTGATGTCGTTCGATTGAAATAAACAATATTATTTATACCATTCCCACTTTAAAAAGTTACTTTTTCTCACTGAAAACAGTGAGTAAAAAGCTCTTTTTCTCACTGTTTTGGTGTTTGAATTTAGAACACATTGCTGCGGTCCACCCCCGTCAGCCCTCGTGTTGTTAGGATAATGTTACTCTTAATTTAAAACATTGTTCCGATTTTAATGTCAATTTGTTGGCGCAGTGACCGAGCGATTGGACTACTTCGTCGCGTGCAGTGGGTTCGATTCCCGCACGGAGCAAATTTTCGTATGATCTACAGTTATTTGTTTCGGATCTGGGTGTTTGTGTATGTGAATTTTGATGTTTGTAAACGCACCTTTGTCTTTTTTTTCTTCGTTAAATACCTATATATTATCGCTTAATTATTATTTTTCTTGTGGTCATGGTATAAAGTATCGTATGTAACTCGTGAATAAAACGGATTTAAATCGAGGGCCTGAATCACTCGCGTCGCTCAGGATTTAAATACTTGAATCACTCGCTTCGCTCGTGATTCAATCATCATGAATCACTCCCTGCGGTCGTGATTCAGTCATTAAAATCCTTCGCTTGCTCTTGATTCATATATAAGGCCCTCGCTTTAAATCCGCTCTTTATTCACTCGTTGCATAATGTACTATTATACCATTCCCACTTTAAAAAGTTACTTTTTCTCACTGAAAACAGTGAGTAAAAAGCTCTTTTTCTCACTGTTTTGGTGTTTGAATTTAGAACACATTGCTGCGGTCCACCCCCGTCAGCCCCCGTGTTGTTAGGAAAATGATACTCTTAATTTCAATCATTGTTCCGAGTTTAATGTCAATTTGTTGGCTTAGTGACCGACCGATTGGACTACTTCGTCGCGTGCAGTGGGTTCGATTCCCGCACGGAGCAAATTTTCGTATGATCTACAGTTATTTGTTTCGGATCTGGGTGTTTGTGTATGTGAATTTAGATGTTTGTAAACGCACCTTTGTCTTTTTTTTCTTCGTTAAATACCTATCTATTATCGCTTAATTATTATTTTTCTTGTGGTCATGGTATAAAGTATCGTATGTAACTCGTGAATAAAACGGATTTAAATCGAGGGCCTGAATCACTCGCGTCGCTCAGGATTTAAATACTTGAATCACTCGCTTCGCTCGTGATTCAATCATCATGAATCACTCCCTGCGGTCGTGATTCAGTCATTAAAATCCTTCGCTTGCTCTTGATTCATATATAAGGCCCTCGCTTTAAATCCGCTCTTTATTCACTCGTTGCATAATGTACTATTATACCATTCCCACTTTAAAAAGTTACTTTTTCTCACTGAAAACAGTGAGTAAAAAGCTCTTTTTCTCACTGTTTTGGTGTTTGAATTTAGAACACATTGCTGCGGTCCACCCCCGTCAGCCCCCGTGTTGTTAGGATAATGTTACTCTTAATTTAAATCATTGTTCCGAGTTTCATGTCAATTTGTTGGCGCAGTGACCGAGCGATTGGACTACTTCGTCGCGTGCAGTGGGTTCGATTCCCGCACGGAGCAAATTTTCGTATGATCTACAGTTATTTGTTTCGGATCTGGGTGTTTGCTGTGTATGTGAATTTAGATGTTTGTAAACGCACCTTTGTCTTTATTCTTCGATAAATACCTATCTATTATCGCTTAATTATTATTTTTCTTGTGGTCATGGTATAAAGTATCGTATGTAACTCGTGAATAAAACGGATTTAAATCGAGGGCCTGAATCACTCGCGTCGCTCAGGATTTAAATACTTGAATCACTCGCTTCGCTCGTGATTCAATCATCATGAATCACTCCCTGCGGTCGTGATTAGGTCATTAAAATCCTTCGCTTGCTCTTGATTCATATATAAGGCCCTCGCTTTAAATCCGCTCTTTATTCACTCGTTGCATAATGTACTATTCTAGCTTCTTGTAACCACTTTGGCAAATAAAGAGAAGCATGAAGCCGATCTTTTTGCTGCTGGGCAAAGGCTAGCCCCAAGTCTGTCCAAGTGCTCTTGTCCCGAGCCACCTGGAAACAGTCCTCCGGTATGCGTACATGTTTTCTCGCTGTCGTTCCTTAGATCTTTAAATTAGCCTATGCTAAGCAGAGAAGCCTTAAAACGTAAGATTGATCTAACGATCACCTTCGCTTCAGTTCATAAAACAACACGGCTTAAGGTTTGAAATGGAAAAAGAATTATATTTAACCTATTATGCAAAGCAAAACTAAACATTCAAATTACTTCAGCAAAAAATTAAACTAGAACACAACAAACATCATATTCGTACAAAATTTCGGTCGCTATAATCTTGCCAAACGGAGGCACCCTCATGAATAAAACTAGCTGGTGTATAAATTCAAATTTCCTCTTCTCCACACGCTCATTTCCATATCTCGGCCTCTCTCCCCCTATGCTTTATTATTAAAACTCCAGTGCAAAAACCGACACCCAAGTTATTCGCTATCTACGTTCGGAAATGGCATTATCGGCCGCGCGGCCCGAAGCGCACACGTCTCAGCCAATAGGGCATTCTTATCAGAAAATGACTCATTTCAAATGACAGAGTGTTCTAAAGCATTCTCAAACATAAAGAGCCGTAACCGTCGACGAAGTTACGTTCCAAATTTAAACCCTATGTCGAAGCAGCGTCGACACACTTCGGCGTCTCGTTATGTCACTCAGTTAAGGCTCGTAAAATGGGGACTCTCGTAGCGAGAGGAAATTGGAATAAGAAAATTTGGGGTGTAAAATGAAAGATAGACGAGTGCTAATTTCCGGCTATTACTACGTCTCTTTCTTTCCCGCACATTTATTGCGGGGAACGTGTTTGGGGGTGGCATATACTGTCTTTTTCTAGCGTGTAGAGACTTTACTATTTAATAGAGCGTATGTTGTAATGTAATGGGACTCTGGAAAATTGTGTTTCGTTTACATTTTTCTCGTTGTTTGTGAATTGAATAGGAAGTGGAATTAAATTATGGCCGAATGAATATTTATTTTGATACAAAGTCAAAAGAATATCTTTATTATTTGCAAAGACTGTGATAATGCATTACCATTTTCTAAAAGCTTTGCGTCTCAAACAAAATAAATAACATCTCGAAATAACATTAAATTCATGTCAATGCGAAGAGACTCCATTTCCCCGATATCTTCACTCCGTATAGCAATAATATGGTTGAGCGTCAATATCTCGAGAGTGGTCCGCTCCGGCCGAGTCCTCAATAGCAAATGACGCGTCCGACCGCGTTGCGTCAAACGCTACCGGAATCTATCGACTACCCGCAAACAATTCGCCTCGCCGACGGCTATATTCTATTGAGGCAACTTTGGTAGCGAAATTATTGCATAGAGGATTTATTACGTAGCGAAAAGCGGATACAAAGGCCCTAACACAAGCGCGCGGAGTAACGCAGCGCAGGAAGGTACGTGGATATTTTTTTATCGAAAACACAACTTATTTTGTACTTAGTACGTAATTAGTTCACATCATCAACTCGTGAATAAATTCATAAAATTACTAAAATATGAAATGTACTTAAAATGAGCGTACCTAGGTATTTTTGGTTTAAATATCAGTCTTAAATTTCGTTTACACCGCGCATTTATGTTATTGCCTCAGAGCTCAGGTATTTGAGCTGAAATAGATATTGAAAGAAGTGGCACATATTAGTTACCGCTTCAATAATTTATCAGTCTTTTCCGTTAGTCGTAAATAATATTGAAATGAACATTAATAGCCTACGCCTTAAGGTTTGAGGTGTTTGAACAGACAATCTCGTAAATGTTTACAGTGCAATTGCACGAGTGGATTTTGAAATGGCGTCAGTAATGGAGCGTCTGAGAGCGACAACAGTGCCACCATTGTTCCCCGTTTAAACTTTAAAGTAAAACTGACGGATATGAGCTAGCGTTTACTCTAGCTCAAATTTTAATTCCTAATGGCGTTTTTGAACTTCTTGCTCTTAAGTTGGGTAAACTGGGATTTATGATTCCCCGTCCTGTAGAAAATATTCAAGTCAGTCAATATTAAAATTAATAATTTACACACTGTGGTTGTATCTTAATCCCTTCCCCGTGTAATGCGATACGAAGTTATCGAGGAGCTATTAACAAGTTGTATTCGGTCGATAAATGGAATCCCGTCACCCCTTGTTTGATTTCTATTAAACTAACAGTGGTATGTGATTATTTAGTCAGTGATTGTTTACTTTACTATCACAATCTAAATTATGTGATTAACTTTATGGGAATCGTGATTTTCTCAAAGAGAGACATTAAAATTGATATCAGTGTCTATAAATTATTTAATTGATCAAATCATAATGTATTTAATGGCGCAAAAAGGTTTTCTATCAAATTAAAGTTCTTGTACTACAAAAACCTGGCCTACAATTAATTCAAATCGATTTCCACTTAAGCAAACGTTCGCCGCGAACGATCAGAATTTCAAATTCGACTTTCAGAAAACGCGGCCAGCATGGTGTAAAGGTTCTTTTTTGATTCCAATATGCCATTTAAACGGAACGCGCCAAAAGAAATAGTAGTTGCAGCCGAGTTAGGTTGGCCAGCCTGATGCTATCTTGGCAGTTGGCACACCTGACCGACGCTAATTGGACAATAAATCAATTCTTTCCCGCTTCTTATTGGCGAATCGTGGCATTCCAATATTGAAAATTTGGCCGCGCGATATTGACAACATGATAAAAAACAATAGGCGGTTATCTTTTTCTTTTGTGTTCATCTCTGGACTCCGGTTCTTATTAAGGCTGAATCGTTTTATATTTTGTTTGTGTCAAACCCAATGTCTTATCGGTTAGACAATTTGTTTTTGGGAGCTCGTTATTGAATTATTAATATTATTGATATTTTGTATATTCTCAAATTGATGTTACATCTATCTATCTATATCTATACTTATAATAAATCTGTAGAGAGGTCAATTCTGTACATGAAATATATTTCCAAAATAACTATCAGGGGGTGATTAGGGATCGATACTGATGCCAAAAATGCAATTAATAAAATTATTGTCTGTCTGTCTGTCTGTCGGTCTGTCTGTCTGTCCGTCTGTCTGTCTGTCTGTCTGTATAACCGTTATAGAAACAAAAACTACTCGACAGATTTTGACGAAACTTGGCACAATTATTTTTCATACTCCTGCGCTGGTTATAGTATACTTTTCATCACGCTACAATCAATAGGAGCAGAGCAGTGAAGGGAAATGTTAGGAAAACGGGAGAAGTTACTCCATACACGCTAATCTTCGGAACCACTGGACGGATTTTTATTGTTTTTTTTTTTTGTTGTATAGCTATTAAGTCTGGGCCACATATAGGCTATAATTTATCTTGGAAACTTGACCACCTGATGCAGAACTGCAATAGATCACCTAAACTATAAGAGATACAAAAATAGCGCCATAGCAAAAATTGTTCCGCGTGATGAGCATTTTCTGCTGAGAGAATAAATTTGAAGATCTGGAACACCTGATGTGGAACTCCAAGAGCCCAGCTACACTATAACATATAATAATATAGGAATGACGTCTTAGCAAGAGTTGTTCAGTCTGATGGGCATTTCCTGTTGACTTACAAAAATGAAAGATCTGGAACGTCTGGAATCGTCATGCGCGTCCTGTTGTTTTCCCGTCCCCAGGCTCTAAGAATTCGACATCAGACGTTTCAGATCTTCGATTTTGACGACCCCATTGTCGCTGGCATAAGCAACAGGATCCGCGTACGAAGTCGCTGGCAGAAGCTAGTTTCAAATAAATCTCATGTCATTATTATTTGACTGGCGTCATAGAAAAGCGTGTGTGATGAATCGGTTTAATAAAAGCGCTATAATCGGAATAAATAACATTAATGCAGCAAAGAGCGCGGGCGTCATCCATTATTAGAGTTATTAACAAAACGGAACGCGCGCCCGGCTAATCTGGGCGAGCTCTGAGCGTAATTAAATTCTCAGAACAAGCGAGCTATTAAAGCGAAACGGTAGCGCGACGCCCATTACGAAACGGAACGTGCATAATTATTTCGTTCCCGCCTTTTTTTCTTATTCTCATTTCGATTTTCGAAAGCCCGCGCTAATGTAGCGTCGCTGCCCTCTGGCACGAAGTCTTGTAAACAATGTTCTCGTAAAATCTTATTCAATTACCGCCTGCCTTCTTAATATACCGTAAAACCGGCCAACATTGCCCTTGGCGGATATCTTTGCCCAAACACGAAAAATAACTAAAATCTTGAATTGTAAATAAATTTAAATAGCTGACAACATTATTTAATCTTTAGGGTAAACTAGACTATTTTCCTGACAAATTTAAATATTAGTTACTTCGCTAAGTTCACTCAGTTGTCGGCGAGACATGTTTAAAGTAGTACTAGTCTGAGGTGGTGCCAAAATCTTGTTTTACGTTTTTACACACTGACAGCGTACGACATCTCTCAGGTAAGTTATTTCAATATTCCAGTAATAAAAAGAACCACGCTTCATTTCTATGCTAGTTTGAGACCAATAAAACGTAAAATCTTCAAGATAATGCAGTGGGCAATGATTCCCGAGCTTGCGTGAACATAGGAGTGACAACATTGCCCACAGCAAAAATAGTGTTAGGGATGGCACCCATTATATCTAGTAAGAGTTAACTCAGTTTTATCAACCAAAATGTTTTTATAATTCCTATGTTAAAACTCTTTTTAAAAGTAAATATTATATTTTTACGTTACAACGTCTGCCTGGCATGCCTTGCAATGACTATTTTTCCTTGTAATCTTTGTTATACCATTTTTTAAGATTTCTGTGTAAGATTTGTTTTAGAATCTTTAATATTAACCTTAAGTATAATAATACGTGCAATTTATAACTATTATACCTGACTGATTTATTATTTATAAAAGATTTTATTTAAAAGCAGATTATTATTTATTATATTAGTGTGTGGCAACCCTAGCCCACCGTTTCAGTTTGTATGAAAAAGCAGCTGGTGTGTAGTGTAACATTGCCCACCTCAGTAAAATTAAAAATATAACGTTTTTGATATATTGATCACGAAGGATGGCAACTTTGCATGATTCACTAAAACATATCTTATTTTCAAAGCTCTAGAGCTGATAGTTTTAGAGAAATTAAGGGTGGGCAATGTTGGACGGTCGTGCGTATAATTTTGCCCGGCTCTTTAATTGCATTTTTCTCGGATTCTGTTAAAGCTAGAAGCTCCAGATTTCGTGATTTGAAGCCTATAATAGTAATTGTTACCATGGTGTACTTGATTACGAGCTCTGATCAATATTTTTTTCGTAATCTCAAAAATAAGAAAAAAAGCGGGCAATGTTGGCCGGTTTTACGGTACTGATTAGTTTTCGAACTGTTAATTATATTCGGGCGCAAAAGACCGTGGAAATTAATAAATACTTGGTTATGTTGTTGAATTTCCAGTTCAAAATGTGTTTCTATATTTATAAAGTCTGTAAAGGCAGAGGTTACAAAAAGCTGGTAGTTTTTTCTATCCAGACCACCAAGGCATTCAAATGAGGCATATCATTAGCCGTATATAAACAATGTCGTAAAATGACAGGTAGCAGAGCTTGTCACATCGTTGGTATAATATTATTCATGTGGTGTTATCGTCCCGACTCATCTACCGTTCTTCGTACTGTTAACATGTATTTTGACAGATGACATAAGTTTGGCGCCGTATCGCCGGTTTGTCATCTCGCTACGATGAAATACAATTCGGATGTAATAATAAGCTCCCGTCTTACGTTCGTTGATAAACGGACTCGTGTAAATCAATGTAATGGTGTTGTTGTGACGTCAGTTTCGGTTGTTATTCACTGGAAACCTTTTGTTTCGCTATCATTTGGTATTTTGTAATAGACGTGCGAGTAATAAACTGTCGCACATTTAGCGCTGGTTTATGTGTATTGGAGCAAATTATGTGGTTCGGTCAATTACCTGTAGCTGTGGACCTATTATTTTACGATTATAGTCCGCATTCCGACCTTGCCTAGTGCTTCTGGAATTATATCCAGAACCCGTATTGCTTTACGTGTAATTTAATGCTGTTTTAAAAACTAGAATTCAAATTACGCTATTTCTTTTGACACTTGGATGACAATAATTATTTGGTTGTCAATATTTCAAAAACTACGCGCTGACGTATCAACATTTGTTTTTTTTTATCCGGACAGTTGGCAGTGCCGTCTTTGGCACTCTCATTATTAATTTCTCGGAAAAATACAATGTCAGCTTTTCCCGCAAGGGATAACATCAATGATACTTTAAATTGGCAAAAATAAAAATAAATTGCTAAAGTCAATGCAAATTAACCACTTCAATGAAAAATGCAGTAATTTTCTGCGACAACTTTCCATATTGATCTCCTAGTTTGGCAAAAAATAGAATGTGAGACTTGTGAGAGAGAACTAAGGGAACATAATTATGCTAATTTTCGAATGCAGTGTTGGACTAGCAACCTGGCCATGTAATTATTCCTAGCATATACGAGGATTCCTAAGATGCCATTTACATAGGTACAAAAACTTAAAATTGTCTCTCACTGTTGTCGCAATTCTCTCTTTTATCTTGTTGCTTTGTAGCTCACAAAGTGAGTTTTGGATTTCGTTTCAAATTGCTAGCAAGTTCTTTTTTATTAATGGAAAAAGTCTTCAGCATTCTTCGTAAACATGGTATACAAGCTACCTACAGCTTGGCCAGAACGGATTGAAACGGAACTAAATTTTTTATTTCTGACAGCGTTTCAAAATCTTTGATATTTGATGTAAACAAAGACCGCAGGTTTGTTAGATTTATTATTGTGCCATAAAACTAACGTAATAAGTGAAAAATCTATTCTATATCTATACATATAATAAAACTGTAGAAAAGTTATTTTTGTACATTAAAAATAAACTCAAAAAATAAAGCCAGGTTATTAAAGGACAACCAATAGAACCCATTTCTAGCATTTTTAGAATTTTTGTCTGTTTGTCTGTATGTCTGTTTGTATGTTTATTTGTTCGGGCATCACTTAAAATGTACGAAAGCTCTGTAGATAACTTTAATACACAACGACTGACCGTACCTTGAAGTAACGTTTAGTTTTTGTTTCATCGGAATCGGTTCAGTCTATCAAAAGATATTTGAATTTAAAGTGTTCCAGAAGTAAAATTACGGTCAGTTCACACCGAGACGCGTAGGTCAGTAGCGCGATCTAGCTTCGAATGGAAAAACTACTTATTCAATTAATAAACTTAAACATAATTATTTCAACGCACGGCAGATGGCGTTTTAAGAAAACCTGGAAACGAGGTGTTATTGAAGTAACATTTATGTACGGTATTTTGTTTCATCGTAATCAATTCAAATGAGAGCAGTGGTGGCCCAGTGGTATCGGTCCCGACTTACGAGTTGTAGGTCGTGGGTTCGAACCCCGCCAGGCGCATTACTTTGCGTAATTTATTTCATCACCACTGCTCTCAAAACGGTGAAGGAAGAAAAAAAAAAAAAAAAAAACATCGTGAGGAAAACGGCATGTCCTAGAACCAAAAATTCGAAGACATGTGATATCTGCCAACCCGCACTGGGCCCGCGTGGTGGATTATGGCCCACTCGAGGAGGCCTGTGTCCCAGCAGTGGGAACATTATAGGCTGATGATGATGATGAATCATTTCACCCGAAATTAATTAAAGCGATTTAAAGGAATCGAACATAATGGAATGGAATGCACTGGACTGGACTGGAATGGAATGGAATGGAATGGAATGGACTGGACTGGACTGGACTGGAATGGAGTGGAGTGGAGGAATGGACCGGAATGGAATGGAATGGAATGGAATGGAGTGGAGTAGAGTGGAGTGGAGTGGAGTAGAGTGGAATGGAGTGGAGTGGAGTGTAGTGGACTGAAAAGGAGTGGAGTTGACTGGAGTGAACTGGACTGGAGTGGAGCGGGTGGAGTTGAGTGTAGAGGGTGAAGTGGTGTAGAGCGGGTGGAGTGGTGTGGAGCGGGTGGAGTGGTGTGGAGCGGGTAGAGTGGCGTGGAGCGGGTGGAGGGGAGTGGAGCGGGTGGAGGGGAGTGGAGCGGGTGGAGGGGAGTGGAGCGGGTGGAGTAGAGTGGAGCGAGTGGAACGGAGTGGAGCGGGTGGAGTGGAGTGGAGCGGTTGGAGTGGAGTGGAGCGGTTGGAGTGGGAGGAGTGGAGTGGAGAGGGTAGAGTGGAGTGGAGCGGGTGGAGTGGAGTGGAGTGGAGCGGGTGGAGTTGAGTGTAGAGGATGAAGTGGTGTAGAGCGGGTGGAGTGGTGTGGAGCGGGTAGAGTGGAGTGGAGCGGGTGGAGGGGACTGGAGCGGGTGGAGGGGAGTGGAGCGGGTGGAGGGGAGTGGAGCGGGTGGAGGGGAGTGGAGCGGGTGGAGTGGGAGTGGAGTGGGAGGAGTGGAGTGGAGCGGGTGGAGTGGAGTGGAGCGGGTGGAGTGGAGTGGAGCGGGTGGAGTGGAGTGGAGCGGGTGGAGTGGAGTGGAGCGGGTGGAGTGGAGTGGAGCGGGTGGAGTGGAGTGGAGCGGGTGGAGTGGAGTGGAGCGGGTGGAGTGGTGGGGAGCGGGTGGAGTGGAGTGGAGCGGGTGGAGCGGAGTGGAGCAGGTGGAGTGAAGTGGAGCGGTTGGAGTGGAGTGGAGCGGGTGGAGTGGAGTGGAGCGGGTGGAGTGGAGTGGAGCGGGTGGAGTGGAGTGGAGTGGGAGGAGTGGAGTGGAGCGGGTGGAGTGGAGTGGAGCGGGTGGAGTGAAGTGGACAAGTTTATAAAATTGTTCCAGCAGCCTTTTCAAAATCTAAATCTTACCTACATAATAATATAAGCTGTTTTTTGTTAATCTTTTTGTATGTCCGTTGTAGGTAAGTAGTACCTACATGTTTCTTTGACAAAAAATCTAAGAATTTTATTTGTTTTGGAGTTTTAACTCTTTTTGTCGCTTTACGTTCACGCGCGCTGAAATAGGATTTAGAGTAGGTTCCATCAATTTTTTTTCCATACCAACATTAATTTAATTCATTAAACAACATCGAATTCAAATCGATATACAAACCACTCTAATCCAATAGCAATTGAATGGTACTGCCTTTGAACAACAGAGGGCGTTTATTACAAACACGTTAAATATTCTTGAATTCGAAATACAGGGTTTATAAATGAAAAACGTGGCGAGAATTAAAAGCTTCGCACTAAAAAATACATTGTTAAATTCCGACATCCACGCGAACGAAGTCGCGGGCACAGCTAGTAATAAAATAAAATCATTCAAAGTGCTGGTAGCGCGAAGAAAGTGGCGACTTCCGGTTTTCTACATTTTTATGTCAAGCTATACTTACAGCTTGACATAAAAATGTAGAAAACCGGAAGTCGCCACTGTCTTCGCGCTACCAGCACTTTGAATGTTTTTTTTTTTCACTTATTACGTTAGTTTTATGGCACAATAATAAATCTAACAAACCTGCGGTCTTTGTTTACATCAAATATCAAAGATAAATAATATCAAACGCTGCCAGAAATAAAAATTTTAGTTCCGTTTCAATCCGTTCTGGCCAAGCTGTAGTACCTCAGTGTTTCATTATATGTAGACTTTACTTACTCACTTACCTACCTAATTGATATTGCGGGAGGTATTCTAATTTTATTCATAATTTGGTATTTTTTGGCATAATTTGGAATAGAAATTCCAAATTATGCCAAAAAATACCACTTCGTTAAACGGGAAAATGCGTTTATCTTTATGTGCCTATGCTCAGTGTGGATAATTAAATAGATTTAAAAAAGGTACTCGTAACATTTAATTTAAATTATAACCACCAACTTAAAATCCATCCAATTCTTTAGTCCCTAGATCCTTATCATGCGCGCACGAGTCAAACTGATTGGTACCAAACTATGATGTATGTATGCCCCGCTACTAAACTATGCGAGGAACGCACCTTTGACAAATATGTATCTAAGACCCACTGACATCTGTCTACAGGTGCTTTCTAAACAATTATTTAAATTAACTAGCTGTTGCCCGCGACTTCGTCCGCATTGTATTTGGTTTTATGGCCCCTATACCAATATTCTCTTTTTTAATTCGTTGAGAAAGTGAGGGTACCTGATGTCCCACTTTAAAGTTTGTTATAGAATCTATAACAAACTTTAAAGCAAATGAAATGAAAACTTCCAGACACAACACTTTATATACGACATTGGTAGTTTTTCCCTCTGCTGCTAAAATAAAAAGCTGGTCAGCATTACTGACAGGCGAGCATGTGTTATACATAGTTGGCCGTGGGAAAAACAGTTGGACCTTAGGTCGACATCAGCTTCCTTCAGGGTCTGTCCTTGGGACTTATTTATGGTCATCGCGAAGTAAGCGGCTACCGGGAATTGTGTAAGTTTGAACTGGAAAAGAAAATTGTTGGAGATGAGTGGTATTCACGGTATCAATGCAGTTTCCCCTTGAGCCATATCCGGTGAGAATTTCAGCTTCGCTTAAATTTCTGTGTAATGCAGTAACTATTAGTCGCGTTCCATTGCACAATTTTGGTGGAGTTAGATTTCTTAGAAGCATTATTATTACTTTTAGGTTATTTTATGAGCTCGAGGACCACAGGCAGTTAATGAATTTATAATCTCGAGTGGGTAGTTGCTGGCATCATCCTGATTGACGACGTTATTGTATGACGTGTGAACCACATCATTCCCAACAATTTCGGCTAATATGTTTTCATTTATTGCAGCGGTTCGGTCATTTTTTTAGTATCGCACGATCAAATAGCCAAGAATTTTCCTGAAGTGTTATACTTGATGGGACTCCGAATACGTAACTTATCAATTCTTCTTACAACGGGCAGTGTCTGCCGGAATTTTCCGGAGAACAGTATCTACCGTGATATTGTCCATGGGTCTATCATCATAGCGAATGTCTCAAAGTGGTCCACGGTCTCGACGGCTTTTTTGTTCGACATGGTACATTCAGACGATTACATTTTTTTAGCGTGGTAATACATCACGTGGAACACCACGTGCACTCTTACTCGCCGCCCGCATGTCCGCGCCTACAGTGGCTGGAGATCGTGTAACGACGTCTGTCGCCATCGGCGTCTACCGCTGCGGCTGGGCTGGAGGTGGACATTGTCCTCTCCCTCATGCGTCCCGCCTCCTCCTTCGCTATCATGACTGCTTCGCAGAAGGAGGCGACTGCTTTCCATCCTGTCTCGCCCCGCAGCATCATGGTCTCGACCAATACTAAGCACGAGAGGTCACCGATTATCGTCGTAGTGAGGACACGGCGGTTCTCTGCCCAAGTGGGTAGTCCTGCACCGTATGCTCCACCGTGTCCTCCAGGCGATCCACGCAGTGGTGACACCCAGGCGATTCTTCCTTCCCTATCCGACACTGCTACCTCCCGAAACTTTCGTGTTTGTTGAGGACCTACGTCATGTGGTAGGTCAGGCGGGACGCCGTGACGCCTATCCAGCCACTCCGCGCCGCCACCGCGGTTGGGGCTAGGGTTGCCAACCGTACTATAATATTATATAGTACCTATTGTACTATATTTAGGGTCTCCGTAGTATATACTTTTGAAGAAATATGTAGTACGCGAAAATACTATATTTCCGTACAATAGCTAAATGTTTATATTTTGCGTTTCTATTTCATTACTAAAAAATAAAAAAAAACTTCCTGCAATTTACGAACACGTTTTTAAAAAATATGGAAGAAGTGCAAAAAAATATAGTTTAAAAAAAAAATAAGTAAAAATATAACTTTAGTCTATTTTTTATGCTTCCCTACTAAAATACTATATTTTTTTGAAGCGCACTATATTTTTTATGGCTTTTTCAAAAAAAATACTATATTCTGACAAAAAAAATGTTGGCAACCCTAGTTGGGGCGTGCCTGGAACTCGGTTGCGACAGTCGCTCTCTCCATATTGCCCTGTGATCGCGCCGGAGTTCTTTCCTGGGATTCATCCTGGCGATTGTATTGTATTGTATAGCGGGCTGGTATCCGCAACTCCACGTCATATGCGTGTATTTTGCGTGCGGATGAGATGATCATTCTCCTGGCGATGCGCCTCGATAGACGCGGTGGAGGGCCGTCGCCTCCATGGGAAGACGACTACATTACAATCCTGAAACACCTTTGCTTTGTCACAGTTTCATGACTACGAACACGTTGAGTGTTGCAGTGTTGTCTTAGTCAAATGGGATTTTAAACAACAAAAAACAAAATACGCATCTTACTTTGTTAGTGACGTACAACAGAGACTGCTCATCAGGCTAAACAACTTTGCTAAGACGTCATTCCTTTGTAGCTGGGCTCTTGGAATTCCACAACAGGTGTTCCAGATCTTCAATTTTTATACGTCAACAGAGAGTGCTCATCAGGCTGAGCAACTCTTGCTAAGACGTCATTCCTTTATATGTTATAGTGTAGCTGGGCTTTTGGTGTTCCACATCAGGTGTTCCAGATCTTCAGTTTTTATATGTCAACAGAGAGTGATCGTCAGGCTGAACAACTTTGCAAAGACGTCATTCCTGTATATGTAATAGTGTAGCTGGGCTCTTGGTGTTCCACATCAGGTGTTCCAGTTCTTCAATTTTTTACGTCAACAGAGACTGCTCATCAGGCTGAACAACTTTGCTAAGACGTCATACCTTTACATGTTATAGTGTAGCTGGGCTCTTGGAGTTTCACAACAGGTGTTCCAGATCTTCAATTTTTATACGTCAACAGAGAGTGCTCATCATGCTGAGCAACTCTTGCTAAGACTTCATTCCTATACATATATGTTATAGTTTAGATGGGCTTTTGGTGTTCCACATCAGGTGTTCCAGAGATCTTCAATTTTTATGTGTCAACAGAGAGTGCTCGTCAGGCTGAACAACTTTGCAAAAACGTCATTCCTGTATTTGTTATAGTGTAGCTGGGCTCTTGGTGTGCCACATCAGGTATTCCAGATCTTCAATTTTTATATGTCAACAGAAAGTGCTCATCAGGGTGAACAACTTTGCTAAGACGTCATTCCTGTATATGTTATATTGTAGCTGGGCTCTTGGAGTTCCACATGAGGTGTTCCAGATCTTCAAATTTATTCCCTCAGCAGAAAATGCTCATCACGCGTAACAATTTTTGCTATCGCACCATTTTTGTATCTCTTATAGTTTAGCTGGTCCGTTGCGGTTCTGCACCAGGTGTTCAAGTTTCCAAGATAAATTATAGCCTATGTGTTGGCCAGACTTAATACCTATACAACAAAAAAAAATCATTCAAATCCGTCCAGTACTTTTTGAGTTTATCCCGGACATACATACAGACAAACAGACAAACAGACAAACAGACAAACAGACAAACAGACAAACAGACAAAAATTCTAAAAACTATATTTTTGGCTTCGGTATCGATTGTAGATCACACCCCAAGTATTCTTTTCAAAAAATATTCAATGTACAGTTTTGACTTTCCTACTATTTTATTATATGTATAGATAAGAGCTAGACTGCGGACATTTTAATGGTTGCTTGAGGCTAATTATTGATGTGTTATTGTTAAAGTATGTTGAATAAATTGTTAATGCAACTTTGTAGCATTAGTAAATAATTTTGGTGTGGTTCAGCTGCTTATAAAATGGACATTGTGCTTAAGAGATTCTAATTATATTTAATTATGTAAACCATGTCAAAGTTCAAAGTAAATATGCCGCGAATTTTCGGTTTCTATTCTGTATTCGGCCTATTCCACTATGTTAGGATAGGTATCCTCTGACTGATTTATAAGACTTAATAAGTACCTACCCATTGTGACAAGAACTACTCATAAATGGAACAAATCTGTTACATTTCGAGGAGTCGGACTACAAGCTAGACGTACGGCATGACTCCAGATGTACTGTTCAGACTACATCTGGAGTCATTTATTATACGGACCTTGTCGAAACTCGAACAAACTTCCGTGCATTCAAGCGTTTTTGCCATACCTATTATTGGAATCAAATATAGCAGCTCACAAATTTAGGACCCATTAATATTAGTACTTAGTCATTTTTACCCGTGGTGCTAGGCAACTGGGCTTCTCCCAGTTTTAATGTCCCTTTGTGCCTATTGGCCTTGTTTTGTTCTGTCTCCTGCTTGCATGGAGGGAAGTGGAAACATATTTTTCCTACTCCTCCACTATTCTTTTCTGATTAATTTCGTTGCAGGATCCAAGACAGGTACCTAAATTCATTCTCCGGGACACGTCGAGCTTCATTGTCTCGGCGCTTTTCTGGTGGTTGCCACTGTTGATTCTGGCTCTCAGGAGTTGCAGTGGTTTGGGAATAGTGTGGTGGGTTAGTCCCAAAATAAAAAAATAGACGTAAGCGGCAACGCGCCCTTTCTTTTTTTTCTTGTGATCAAGTTTTTAAACGTGCACTCCTACCCAGGGCGGAATGGGAGGAACTGTCAGTACCTACTGCCTAAAATCCACGGTGATCTTTCAATAGCCCTTTACGTTCCAGGGTCACGGTTACCTGACGATACAGTCCCGGCTTGGTCCCGGCTGAAACCCAATGCGCCCTAAAAAATACAGACGAAGTAACTGAAAGAAAAACTTATACTTACTTCTTTACTTATTCACTTTATTTAGGTTTACTTCTAGGCAAGCAAGCTTCACCATTGACCACACCGTCGCTTGCCATCAAAGGAGTAAATAATTTGGCAAAATCGTTCTAAGTTTTACTTCAAGGGCACTTCAGGTTTCAGTAAATAGATATCGATGCCTTCCGGCCAAAAGGGGGTAACCGCCACTTTACAAACTTTACAGGAGAGTAGTTTAAAGTTCAAAAAAAGTGAAAAAAAATCATACAAAATTTTCTGTACGTTCCAAAAGTTTCAAAATTTACCCATTTAGCTTTTGAATAAGTCTCTACGAAATGGCATTGTTAATTATAATAAATCACACTCCTAACACAATTTAGTGTCGCTTACCCTCAAATAGTCCCGATTTCACTAACAGGAAAAAACGTACTAAATGAAAACAACTCGATGATTGAGTTCCAACCTAAATGATTTAAGTGCACCATTCGTTTTATTTCTATTGAAGAAAAAGAGCATAACTGTGACTTTTCTGTTCATAAAGTGCAGCCAATATGATATAACCGGCTATTGGTTAATGAGAGATGAACAAGGAAATTGTAATAAATTACTTATCAATAAGAAATATAATTAGCACTTTTATAAACAACGCGAAAGCACATAGTGTTTAATTCTTATAAAATTATACGTACACACTTAAATACGTAGATTAGACCTTTTAAGTTTTTAAACTGACATTAATTACTAAGATGCGGATATGAAAAAAAAAATATTATGCTCATTTGCTCAATCTCTCCTTTTCTTTGTCTTCATTTTAAAGAATAACACAAAACAATAGTTATTAATTGTAAGTTAGTCTTGATAGTTACACATCTATGCTGCAATTCATACTTATGGACTACGATTAGTTATGACAAAACGTAAGACCCCTCTTTGAGGAGTGGCTAGATAGGCATCATGGCGTCCTCACCTTCTGCCTGACACAAGGTCCTCAACGGACATGGAAGTTTCGGGAGTTTCCTGTGTCTGATTGGGAAGAATAAACGCCTGGGTGTCACCACTGCGGGGACCGCACGGAGGACACGGAGGAGCATTCGGTGCAGGACTGCCCAGCTTGGGCATAGCACGGCTATGTCCTCACGGAGGCGACATACCTCTAGCGCCCGGCATTGGTCGAGGCTATGCTGCGGGGCGAAACGGAATGGGAAGCGGTCGCCTACTTCTACGAAGCTGTCATGTTAGCAAAGAAGGTATCGGGTACCGTGAGGGAGAGAACAGCTTCCACCGCACAACCTAACCGCTGCGGCTGCGCCTCAAAGAGCTGCCGGCAATTTGAAGGGGGCCCCTTTTAATTTTTTTAGCGTGGTAAATTCATAAAATGAGTTCTCCCACCCCGGGCAGAGCAGGAGGGACTGTCAGACTTGTACCGACTAAAATCCACGGTGTCTTTCAATACCTGTTTACGTTTCCGGGTCACGGTATTCGTTAGTCCCGCGACCAAGGCCTTAGAGGGCCAAAGCCTGCCGCGGTCGCGGGATAGTCTAATCAGGTAACCGTGACCCTGGAGCGTAACGGGCTATTGAAGGATCACTGTTGATTTTAATCAGTACAAGTCTGACAGTCCTTCCCGTAGGTACCGCCCTGGGAGGACTCCTTGGATGATTTAACCATGATAAAGAAGGGTCAGATCAGGCACAGGATTAACTCTTGGCTGTTGCAGAGAATTCATGACAAAACCCAATAACTCCTTGCTGGCCCAACCTTGGATACGAACCCTTGATCATGTTTCTCAGCCGTATATACTAGCCAACAAACAAACAAAAGCACTGAAAAACTAAATTGTAGGTCCTACTTATTTAACTATTCGGTATCGTCGGAACAAGGTAGCAAAAGAATAACTTTTTTCTTATGTAACCTAAAATAACTAAGTAGAATAATACACACTCATAGATGAACATAAAGTCTATTAAATAAACTTCTAGGTTTATTTTCTTTACAAAACTTTGGGCCAAAATGACTCACGAGCACGGTGGTGCTTACGCCGTGGTCGTATACAGACTGTATGATCGCTGCGGAACGCTAACGACATTTTGTTCGAACGAAAGAGAGAGATAACCGATGCTGTTTGTCATTCTTGTGTAAGCTAACCGCCAAACCTTTGATTTATCTTCTTATCTAACCACCATACCAGATTTTTTTTTGGGAGGGAAAAAAAGGTTAAGCGACAATTGTACAGGCAACATTCGTTTGGCAGATTTATCCTAAGCGCCTTCGATGATTGATTTGGTGACTAGGGAAAATAAAAATAAGCGCCAAATAAAGTCACGGAAATGAGGCCTAAATGTGATAAATGACATATCGCTGCTTAAATTCAAAACGGCCACAAATCGAAAAGTCACTTTTTTACAGGAGAGCCCGTCAAAGTTTTCATTTCGGTTTTTGTTTATTATTTTTATTAATCAACGTTGTATATCTATGTGTTATATATCATCGGATGTGTATTTCAAGCCTCTATTTGTTTGTAATTTGATATTTTCTGTAAGATTACCCAGTCAATAAAAAAATCACATAAGTCCCTTTTGATTATAATAAAAATATTTAATGTTTATGAATTTTCTATATAAAGCAGCCATATTGCCACTTTGGAAGTGTCTCTCGCGCAAACTGTTCAGTCTAGACAAAAATGATGTCAGTAACCTCAATATCATTTTTAAAGACCTATCCATAGACACCCCACACGTATGGGTTTGGTGAAAAAAAAATTTTGAGTTTCAATTGTAAGTATGGGGGGAACCCCCAAAAATAGCCTTATTTTTATTTTTCTATGAAAATCCTAATGCATTTCACATTATACATCTACTTACCAAGTTTCAACAGGATAGCTCTTATACTTTCGTAAAAAAGTGGCTGTGACATACGGACGGACATGACGAATCTATAAGGTTTCCGTTTTTTGCCATTTCGCTACGGAACCCTAAAAAGGGTGATACACATTGTTGAAGAATTATAGAACAATCTCACTTCTGTCCCATGCATACAACAAGCTGTTCTCGAGAGTCAAACGAACCGTCGCGAACGCAGGTTTGGTGACTTCCAGCCCCCGTACAAGCCGGTTTACAAAAAGGTTTTAGTATTATAGTTCATACACCACACACACCCTCCACCAGATTATAAAGAAGACAGAGGAGTATAATCGGAGTTTAACGTTTGTGGACTATAGGAAAGCCTTTGATTCAATCGAAACCTGGGCAGTATTGCCGTCCTACGATGTCATTTCGACTATTTTTATATCGAAGAGCTGGAGTGTTTATTTAGAAACGGCACCATGTCCATCTTAGTTCAGGAAGAGAGCACGTAACCAATCCAATTGCAGAAAGGGGTGAGACAGGGAGACATTGTTTCTCCGAAACTGCTCACGAACGTTTCCCAACAGGTGGGCCTTAAAATGAACATGGACAAGACAAAATTCATGTCAAATGTCCATGTGGCACCCTTACCGATTATTGTTGGGAATGATACTCTTGAAAATGTAGGCCATTATATTACTTTCATGGACAGATTGTTCAGTTATGTAGGTCCAACTTCGACCTTATGTCGAAGTTGGACCTATCTAACGAGAGGACCTATACCTAAGAGGTCGCCCGAAGAATCCGACTCTGATCGAGTATCTCACAGTGTCTCAAGACAAGGGTGTTTAAAAAGCGTGTGTTGCCAGTGAAGACATACGGCTCTGGAAAGTGGTAGTTGGCTGCACGCTACTTAGAGAGACTAAGAGTCACTTAACGAGCAGTGGAAAGAGCTAGGCTCGGAGTTTCTTTACAGAATAAAATCCGGAACAAGGATATTCGGCAAAGAATCAGAGTCATCGAAATAGCTCGTAAAATTTGGATGTTGAAGTAGCAATGGGTATAATGGGTAAGCCACATTGCTCATAGAACTGATAGCCTATAACGAAGAAAAGATCTCCAGTGGCGACCATCACGGATCGGAAGACGTCTAATAACTTACAATAATGATATTTTCACATTTTGTAATAATTCAAAAGTTCGTTGTTTATATTTCACTAATACAACTAATTCTTGATTATTTCCTACATGCGCAGATCGATTACATGATTCAAAAGGATACAAAGGTTTTACGAGTAGATATAGACCAAACACTTGCCACCAAAATCGTTAAAATATCTCAACAAACAAGTTGCTCTCGTAACACTAAAAAAATAATTTCATTAATACAAACAAAGAGTTAATAGTGTTGGTATCAACAAAGAAACTAACTAGAATATTAATATTATGAAGACTGTGAGTACGTGCGTCACTCACTGGGACAGAATATAGCACGGCTCGTCCTTTCTCCATCGCCTACTCGGGTGGATCCATGGCGCTTAGATATGTTTTTATTCCGGGAGTGAGACAGGCCTGGTTTAGGTTGTAATTATTAAATTTAAATATTATTTGTAGATTTGTTTAAATAAATACTGGTACAATCACCATAATTTCATACGCAAAACAGAAGCATTTCAAAATAATGCACTTTTACATAAAAGAATAATAATAAAACACGTTTTATACAAACTCAAAACGGACATATCACAAAATACGGCACTTTTCCTTAAAAGATTATGATATACTTACATACAATTTTAAAACAATACGGACGTATTTTGAAATGTGGCCCTTTTTCCCATAACAAACGTGCGCACCCACTGACTGCAGGGTCGTAACCCGGAATATGGCGGCTTTGATCTGAAGTTACCCACCAAAGTGACAAAATCGAAAAAGGGCGGTTCTGCGATTTGCTCATTTCTAATGCGAAAATACTGGGTGTCTTTTTGGAATATAAAAATATAGGCTGAATTGATACGATTTTTGCTATAAAAACGATTTCGAAAAATTTCGAATTGTGGCCGTTTTGAATTTAAGCAGCGATATATTTTATCCAAAGAAACTGCCCTAATATCCTAACCGAAAGTTTGGTAAACAAAGATTCCAGCAAAACTTGATTAATGTATTTTTTACAAAAAAGTATTTACAGCCCAAACTACTTAACGTTCAAGTAAAGAAAAAAACATTATAAGCCAAAATTGCTTATGTCACAGTTTTGAAATATTATTTTTATCCAACCACCATAATACAAAATACACCAAAAATAACTGTCGTTTATGACGAAAAACTTAGTGTCAGAACCTCAATTCCTTTACCGCCTAAGCGACAAAAAGTTTGTCCTAGAGCCACGAAACTTAGACCATTAGACGCAGAAAAAAAAGCCGATTCTAACCATATATATAAGTCGATTTCGCAAAAAATGTCGCTTATCCCCTTTTGGCCGGAAGGCATCGATATGATCGCGGACCGTTATAAACTTTTTTGTCTCAGAATCAATTTAAGTTAAGCCATCTTATATGTAAAAAATGGCTTCTTATATCATTTGCCACTTTTTTTTTGGTTTTTCATCAGTAATTACTTGGTAACCCTAAAAAATTGTGTCAAACTCTGGGATAAAGGCCCAGAATTCATGATACGAAAATAAAGTTTTTAAAATAGCAAGCTGTCATAATAACTTTAGCTAGCTGTCAGTGTCACATAAAGTCACATTTGTTGTCAAACAAGAAACAACAGGAAACTAGCATAATTATGAAAAAAAGGCGGGAAACTGTGAAAGTGAAAAGGCGCGTTTTTTCAGATTTTCCAATTTTCTTTTTTATTTTCGCTCAAAATTTACATATTCTTTGTACATATTAGCAATATAAGTTGTTCATAGTATATATAGTGTAAGTACAAAACTTGAAATGGGGAAGAAGAGGCGGAGGAAGGATGATTTGTCCATTGCAGACCCGCAGCAGCAGTCGCAGTCAACAGAGTCATCCGACTCGGATTCAGCTGAGTCTGTTTTGACTAATATATCTTATCATCACAAAAAGGACGTCAACAAGGATAAATACGCCATCTATAAAGTAAAAGGCTACTCACGTAAATATCCTGAGGATACAAAAAAGTCTGATCTTATTGTATTCCTTACTCACATAGAGGAAAATTTAATATTTAATGACAAGGATCGTTTGGCTTTATCCAAGGGATTACGGGAGCATGGCGTTTCAGGCGTCATGCACCTACGTACCATAAATAAATACAAAGTTGGCATCACATTTGATTTACCAAATAATGCCAACATGTTTCTACAGAACAAGAAATTGTTAGACCAACTGACATTAAAGGCATCCATACCGGCTGGGGATGCTGAAGTAACAGGAGTACTCACCTCGGTTCCTACAGAATTGTCAAATAAAGAAATTTTTTCGTTGATTGGAAGTTCAAAAAATGTTATTGAAGTTAGGCGCTTCATGCGCAGGGTTAAAAATGATTCTAGCGTAGTTTTTGTCCCTACACAGGCTGTGGCAATAACATTCGCATCCACTATTCTTCCTCAGTATATTTACTTAGATTCATGGCGTCATGAAGTGAGTAAATATATTCCACCAGTTAAGCAATGCCTTAAGTGTATGCGCTATGGACATATAGCGAAATTTTGCCGTAATGCAGAGGTTTGTTCAATTTGCACACTTAATCACAATTTTAAGAGCTGTCAGGTTAACCCAAAGGACGCTAAATGTGCAAATTGTAAAGGAAATCATATAGCTATTTCCTCATCTTGCCCAATTAAAAAACAAAAAATAGAAGAAAACAAAATTAAGTCTCGAAGTGCTACATATTCCGATCTTTTTGATACTAATGCATTCCCAGCTTTAGCTTCTCGTACTTTAGATGTACAAATTAACAATTTGATGAAATCCGACAAATTTTTAAGTACATTAGTAGAAACGATTATTAAAATAATAAATAATAAAGATGTTCCTATAAATTCATCATCAATTAAAGAGGCCTTAAAAACAACTTTATGTAATAAATTTTCGTCACCTTCCTGATGGATCTGTCAAATTTAAATATAATTCAATGGAATGCACAAAGTTTAAATAGTAATAAACAAATATTTACAAATTTCCTCTATACACAAAACATTCATATTGCAATCATTTCTGAAACATGGTTCAAACCTGAACAATCATTTAAAATAAAATATTACAATATTGAAAGAAATGATTGCGGTAATAAACACAATGGAGTTGCAATTTTAATACACCAAAGTATTACTTATTCTAAAATAAAAACTTATTCCGACAATTCTTTACAAAACATTTGCATAAAAATTACAGTTAACAATAAAGAAATAAGCATAGTCAGTTTTTACAGTCCTTTAAACTGTAATCCACCTTTTAATAAAGATAAATTTGATTTGTTGGTAAAGTCTATTCCTAGTCCTTTTATATTTGCCGGGGACTTCAACGCCCATCACACTTCTTGGGGGTGTGTTTCCGACACTCCACGTGGTCGAGATATCCTAGAAATCATAGATGAAAATAATCTGGTTCTTCTTAACGACGGTCAAGTTACAACAGTTGGTTCTTTAACATGGCGTCCCAATGCACTGGATCTATCTTTGGTTTCATCGTCATTGGCACTTAATTGTCAATGGTTTGTACATGATAGTCCACTTGGTAGTAGCTATCATATTCCTGTAATTATAAAGGTAATGATTAGCAACAACCAAAATAATTATCATTACAATTGTTTGAACGATAAACATTTGCCTATCTATCCAAATTATAAATGCGTGGATTGGCAAATGTATAGTAATTGTGTGGACGAAAAGTTGATTGATTTTGAAGTTGACAATACAAGACTTCTCGATTCATATCTCCAATTTTGCAATATTTTGCGCACAGCAGCTGCAAATACTCATTACAATAACCCGCATTATCATACCAACCAATATACCAACACAAATATTACTAATAATAATCACACATGCCATAGAAATAAGACAAAAACACCTTCCCTTCCTTGGTGGAATCAAAAATGTTCAGAGGTAGTATTAAATTTCAAAACAGCATATATTAATTTTAAAAATAATCCAACAGAGGAAACATATTTACAATTTAAAAGGCTTCGGGCTATTAAAAAACTCACTATAAAAACAGAAAGACAAAAACGCTGGTTTTCTCTCTGTGAAACATTTAATAGATACACACCATTATCTGTTATTTGGAATTTTATGCGTAAATACAATAAAACATATAATTATAGTCGACCAGAAAGTGACGCATGGGTTTCTGATTTTTTAAAGAAATACACACCAGACTTTGTATCACAACCATCAAATATTAATGATAATATTAATTCTAACACTAACAATAGCTTCCTACTTAATCCTTTCACAATGAAAGAATTAATTTCTGCCATCTCCTCTCGAAGAGATACTGCTTATGGTCTCGACGGCATGCCATACATTTTAATTAAAAAATTAAGTGCTGAAAGTTTAAAAACATTTTTGAAAATATTAAATCTATTGTGGGAAAATAATATTATACCTCAAGATTGGAAAGTGGATTGCATAGTACCTATTTTAAAACCTGACAAGCCCAAACTATGTCCTGATTCGTATCGTCCCATAGCACTTACCTCTTGCATTGGAAAATTATTTGAGCAACTGTTGAAACAACGTTTAGAATTTTATGTTGAACAAAACAATATTTTACCTTCTAATCAATTTGGTTTTCGTAGGAATCGGTCTGCTAGGGAAAGTATTTGTCAATTACAACTTGACATACATAACTCCATACTGGCTAAAAAAAATTTGGTTGGAGTTTTCTTTGATGTTGCAGGAGCTTTTAATAGCGTAAATATAGATATTCTTTGTCAGGAATTATCACGAATAGGGATTCCTGTAAAAATGATGAATTGGATTCAAAGTTTTCTCAACAATAGAGAAGTATTTGTTAAATTTAGTAGACATCTCTATGGTCCTAGATTATCGCCTAAAGGAGTTTGTCAAGGTGGTATACTATCGCCTTTGTTATTCATATTATATATACGTATATTAAACATTATTTTAGGGCCTCAGGTCAAAAATCTACAATTTGCAGATGATTTGGTTGTTTATGCATCAGGGAATAATTTATCACATACAGTCCAAATAATAAATGATGCATTGGTAAATCTCCACAAATATTTTTCTTATCTTGATCTGAATGTTAATCAGTCTAAGTCCAAAGTTGTTGTGTTTGGTAAACAATCACTTAGCATGCCCAATGTACAATATAATAATTGTGCTTTACCCATTTCACATGAGGTTAAATTTCTGGGCGTTCTTTTTACTTACAATTTAACTTGGAATAATTATACTAAACATATAATTAGTAAAGTAAATAAAGCGTGTAATATATTGAAATCTCTGTCTGGATCATATTGGGGTGCAGACCCAAAAGTTTTATTGTTGTTGTACAAATCGTTAGTTCGTAGTCATTTCGAATATGGTTTCTATTGTTTCGCTGCAGATGTTAAAATTGTAAATAGTTTAGATGTTCTGCAAAATAAATGTTTGCGTGTTATAACTGGGGCATTCAGAAGCACTCCTGTAAATGCAATGCAGATCGATTGTAGTGTTCCACCGTTATGCGTACGATTCAAATATTTGAAAGAAAGATTTTTACTAAAACTCTATAGTGTTTCCAGCAATAGTCTTTTAACCAACTTACTACATTCCATTATTCCTCCAGTCCCTAAACCAATTTTCATGTTACAGGATCTTCAAAGTTTCATAAATTTTATTCAAAATTTAAATATCTATCAATCAAAACATATCCTGCCTTGTTATGAAGGATCTTACATTGCTAAATTCCCAGATATTAATATAATTCTCAAGAAAAAAAAGGACTTGTCCACAAACAACGAAGTAAATGCATTATTGTCAGAGTGGTCAGATCATAAATTCGTTTATACAGATGGTTCCAAAAATAATAGGGCTGTGTCTTTTGCTATATATGAGCCCTCTTCGAATATAGGCATTGGTCGCAAAATTGACAAAAATTCTAGTATTTTTACAGCCGAAGCTGTAGCTATTTTGAGTGCTTTGAAACATATTGAAAACTGCAATTCAGGACAAAATAAATGGATGGTAGTAAGTGATAGCATGAGTGTCCTAGAAAATTTGGCGAATAACAAATTACATGCTAACACTAATTACTTAATTTATTTGATAAAAGAGCTATGGGTGAAATTATTTCAATTAAATATTGTTGTTGGTTTTGTGTGGGTGCCTTCGCACATTGGTGTTGTAGGAAATGAAAAAGCAGATTATTTGGCCAAAAAAGTTATCGATTTAGAAGAAATAATCCCCAATCCTGACCCTGCTATGAATGTCTCCATACCGCCTACAGATGTAGTTAGTCTTCTAAGACAGCGCATGTGTCAAGAGTGGGGGAGACATTCATATCAGTGTACTCAGGTTCAAAATAAAGGTACTTGGTTTAGTAGATTAGATGTTCAAATAAACTCCATACCTTGGTTTTGTAAGTATGATAATTTCATAAATAGAAAATTTTATTCAATCATAAGTCGGATGCGTTTTGGTCATTGTCGTTTAAATTATCATCTTCATCGTCTTGGTATGGTCAATTCTCCTAATTGTGAATATTGTCAATCGCAAAAAGTTCAGTCACTGCATCATATTTTTTTTGAGTGCTTGTCTTTCAACATTCAGCGCCTTGTGTTGTCCGATGAGCTTCTTAAAATTTTCAACAAACCTGACGAGGTCCCGCAATGTATTCACGAGTTGCTCAGGAATGTTTCAACTTATGTATATTTGTATAAATTTATCGTAGAAACTGTTGTTGACATCTAGTGATACTTTTATGAGCTTAAGTTTTGTGTATATTTGTATAATGTTTACTACCTACCTTATTTATTTTAATATTAATAATACATTTAGGTACCTATAATTCATGAGGAGATAGCTGAAAAAATTAGAGAGCAAGATTTATGAAACAATGCAAGCAATCAAGCATTGTTTTGTTCGTTAGTGTTCGTTAGACATGGTTACACAGATAAAATGTAAAATACTTTGACAAATGACGTACGTTCAGTATTTTAAAAATGGATACGAGATATTATAACGATATGACATAGTGACAAAAAAATACATTCAAATGTTAAATTATAACGAAAGAATTAATAAATGAAATATAAACGAAAGACATTAATTTTAGATTAAAAAATAATAATTCAAGGAATGACGGAAGACAAGGCGGTAAGGTCGAAAGACCATAGCCTGCCCAATGCTGGGCGAATTAAAAAAAAAAAAAAAAAAAAACTAGCATAATTATCTTGGTTATTATTTAAAAATTAAAATAATTTAAACTAGACCATAAAGTGGTCTAGTACACATTTCAAAGATTTTGCGCACAAGATATACCTGATACAATGGCAGACGATGACAGTAAGTCGATATTAGCGAAATATAACCTCCAAAACTTAATTTTAGAAAGATCTTACACACAATTATTACGATTATCTTATTAGGCATAACAGTTTTATTAATCCTCCAGAGGCACCCGTATTGCTACCATAATATCTAAACCAGAGTTTCATTTGAATTTCGGTCATACTATTGTAGAAATTGCAGGCGTAAAAACGTTGTTATTTAGTTTGTGTCTCATATAGTTACCCAGGGCTAGCATTTACCTTGGTCAGAAACTAAGCATTGTCATACAACGAGACATGTTGTTAGTCTCTTTGGCACATAATCAATTTTATAGAGGTTTTTTTCTTGCCTTTTTTTGGTTAATGGTAGTAACTTTTTATTTTATCATTTTTAACTAGCAACTTTCATTACTTTGGTGATAACAGTATAATTTCTAATGGACCAGTAAGAGGTGCTAAATTTTTTACTTTAAACATGTACTATAAAACTGTTTTACCTGCACTACACACTGTACCTACACTTAGATTTTTCAAATGATGCAGCGGATTTCATTGAAGTTTCAATAGTAGACAGAGTGATTCAATAAAAAGAAATTGTATGCATCTAGATTGCTATCTACTACTGTGCACCTAAGCAGAGCCAGGACAGTATCAATAGTATCTAATTACCTTGCAAGTTACACAACATAGTGTAATTTCAATTTTCCAGCCCCGTCAGACAGCAGCCTCCTAGTTATAATAGTGGACACCAATCCGAACCAGCGCTACATAACCGAGGATCCGAAGGTGCTGACCAATTGTCTGGATGCCGTCATTGCATTTGCTAACTCACACTTGATGCAAAAGTCTAGGAATGAACTGGCTGTTATTGGTTGCCATTTTCATAAAAGGTGAGGTTATATTTTTTTGTGTTAGTCATTGCTGATTTTCTATGTTTATAAATATTTATAATATAACTCAGTGCTTGCTGAGGTTGGTCTGTGGATGGGTGAATGTGTGTTACAGTGAGTTTCCTTTTTGCCTCGGGAAGCACGTAAAACCATTGGTCCCGCCTATCGTTTGTAGATCTTTGACAGTCACTAAAACAGTCAGAAGCTCGACAATCTGGCAACCAGTATTACCATTAGTGGTAATGTATTACCCAGTTTCTGGGTTGTGGAGATCTGAAAGGCAGTCACTCCATATAAAATACTAATATTCAGCTGCATCTGGTTGGACTGGAAGCTGACCCCAATATAGTTAGGAAAAGGCTAGGCAGATGATGATAAATATTTATAATAAAATTGCCTTTTAAATTTTATATTTCCAGTGAATACCTGTATCCCTCTCCTGGAAAGCCACTGGATGTAAGACAAATTGATGGCCAGTATGAATTGTTCACATTAGTTGAGAAAACTATTAAAATGAGGTAAGAAACTCTATATTGACCAATATTATTATGAATATTTGTATAGCCTACATGTACTTGTTCTGAGTCTGGGTTTTTATGTATGCGAGTTTAAGGCTGTGGTTCCACTGAGGTGGAGCGAAGCAGAGTGGCGACGAGTTGTGTCACGATTCACCAATCACATGAAGAAGAGGTGTGGATTTCAAGCCATGTGATTGATGAATCACGGCACAGCTCGTCGCCGCTCTGCTCCGCTCCAGCAGCCTTAATGTTTGTAAACAAGAGTGAGTAAAAATTCCAAGTATACGACAACATAATAAAAAGTGAATGTTTGTTAAACTATCATGTTAAAACCGGCAGACCTATTTTGATAACTTTTTGTATGGACATAGACGGGTCCGGACTCTTGCAGAGCAAGTTTACATATTATAATGAAATGAATTGTTATTTCCAGATTAGTAAATCTTGTAAAGAGTCAACCAACGGACGATAAACCAGGAGAGTCTCTGCTGGCAGGTGCAGTTGCTATGGCACTCTGCTTTATAGCCAAGGTAATAATTAACAAGCATAGTTTTACGAAATTATCATCATCATCATCAGCCGGAAGATGTCCACTGCTGAACATAGGCCTCCCCCTTAGATCGCCACGCCGAACCACAATCCGCCACATGCATCCATCGGTTGCCCACGACTCTCACGATGTCGTCGGTCCACCTAGCGAGAACTTTTCTTCCCCATCGATTTATCAGTTCTACGAGCGATGTGGACTGCCCATTGCCACTTCAACTTAAAAAAATCACGATAAATATGTGATATAGGTATCACATACTGAAGTGAAAGTTGATGTATCAAAGACAAAAGAACATGTATTAGAGAAATTATATTAGCTGGTTCAACCAAACAATCAAACAAAGTCCTTAGCGTTAGATTTTGTAGATAATTGATTGGCATGTATTTGTTTTTCAGATTCGTCGTGAAGCTGCCCCCGGGCTGCGCATGACGAGTCGTATCCTGATCGTAACGGGCAGCAGTGATACAGCCGCACAGTACATCAATTATATGAATGTCTTCTTTACTGCCCAGGTACGAAGATAAGCATCGCCTGGATGACTATTTATTTTATTATTTTATATTCAATAGGCATGTTGAAAGCATTAATAAATTGCAAATCTAATTGGTCATTCACCTAGTTTTGAAAAATGATGGACACTTATTTTTTCTTTTGCTAAATCAATGCATATTTTCTAAGATATAATTCGAGAGTGTGGGCTCCTGACGTCAGAAGCAAGTTAAAACTGTACTTGCTTGTAACATATTGGCAATTTTGTAAAGTTGTGTATCTTCATCAATTTTAGTTTACTTATCAAAAGAAAAAATACTTGTCAAATATTTATGATTATCAAACTAAAAATGTAATTAGTCCAATTACATTTTTTCGGTCAAATATCATTTTGTTACCTATTTTGGGATCTGGCTATCTAATCTTGAGTTTTCCTCCATTTCATCTTGAGATTGCCAATTTGTGCCCGTTGGCGATTCGATCGCCTTTATTATTTTACACTAGCAACTATTTTAGCTTGGTTAATAATTTACTTTTAATTTCTACCTCCACAGAAACAGCAAGTTCTGATAGACGTGTGCTCGCTAGACAAGCACCTCAGTCTCCTACAACAGGGCTGCGACATTACTGGCGGACTGTATCTCAAGGTGCCCTCGCTTGAAGGACTGCTGCAGTACTTACTGGTAATGTATCTGTGATATGTCTGAGAGACGTGTGGTCACTGAAACAGCAAAAAAAACCTTTTTGACTTTTTTTTCTAAAAATTTGTAGGTATAGATCAATGTCCCACTTAATTCCGAATAGGGGGAGCAAGTGGTACAATGTTTTTTTTTTGTGTACTTACTCAATAGACGATCTCACACCACGAAACCGCTTTCCCGCACGTTGTACGGTGTACGTCTCTGACGCATTAACACATGCGCCGTGAGAACCGCTTTGCCGCCCAAACGAGGTCGCGGGACTCACGAATTACCGTGACCCTGGGACGTAAAGGGCTATTGAAGGACAACGTGGATTTTAGTCAGTACGAGTCTGACAGTCCCTCCCGCTCTGCCCTGGGAGGGGAGGACTCATTTTAAAAAATGCCTCCCAAACGCGCGGAGTAGCCGTGTTCGATGAAACTGTATATTATGTAACTTTAGAACTAAAACACTAGCATAAGTGCATTTTTAGGGTTCCGTAGTCAACAAGGAACCCTTATAGTTTCGCCATGTCCGTCCGTCCGTCCGTCCGTCCGTCCGTCTGTCCGCAGTTTAGCTCAGAGACGCACAGTACTAGAGAGCTGTAATTTGGTGTAAATATATGGATTTGTTGTGCTGAAAAAGTGGTAAAATAAAATCTCGTAAAATATTTTTTTTTAGGGTATCTCCTGTACACGTAAAGTGGGGATGTTATTTTTTTTTCTCGCGTACCCCATAGTGTGGGGTATCATTAAATAGGTCTTTAAAAAATATTGACAGTTTCCATTAACAATTTTTTGATAAAAAAATTAGTTTGTGAAATATTAAGCTTTAAAGTGCTAAATTTTGCTCGACTCGAGTGTCCCCCCCCCTCTACCAGCTAAACGGTTATGTGTGGGGGTATGAAAAAATTCACAATAGTAGTATATATAACGAAGTTTAAAAGAAAATTGTCATGACTTAGTAGGCTTTACAACTTTACGAGTAATAGTCGACCAACTTATAAAATGTACTTGGATAATATTTTTCTTAAACAAAATGTATCGGAGAACATGTTATTCAACTGCAAATGTAAGTTTGTCAACTTTCTTTTTACAGCTTTAATAGGTATGTTTTACGGTATGTTTTTTGGGGATAGGTAGGTTTTTATCGTCAACTATTTTTAACTAACTTCAAAAAAAAAGGTTTAAATTCGTCGTAATCTTTTTTTTAAATGTATTTTGCCCGATTTCTCACAGACTCCTGGACCGATTTTGAAAATTCTTCTTTTTAAAATTAAATTCAGCGAATCAGTTTAGTTAGTTCGCATAAGTATTTTGATGGGCAACTACGGAACCCTACACTGTGCGTGGCCCGACACGCACTTGGCCGGTTTTTTAGGTCAAGCTACTCGTATCAATACTGACTTAATCAAAGTACTCCTTTCATTTTCCAGTGGGTATTTCTCCCGGACACTTCGGAACGTACAAAGCTGGTGCTACCCGGGCGGGGTCGCGTGGACTACCGCGCCGCGTGCTTCTGTCACAGAGAACTGCTCACCATCGGATATGTGTGCTCCGTGTGCCTCAGTGGTGAGTCACTAACGATTACTAGGGGTCTGTCAGACCCAGAAGAAAATCATGGAATTCTGTGTCTAATGTTCTCCATAGAAAATTCTACTTTGGGATCGGATATGTGGGGTTTTTTTCCCTACTGCGGCTGGGTCGTGAGGTGGACGCTGTCCTCTCCCTCACGCGGTCCGCCTTGTCCTTCGCTAGTATGACTACTGCGCAGAAAGAGGCGACCGCTTGACCAATGCCGGGGTGCAAGAGGTCGCGGCTTACGTCTCCGTGAGGAATTGGAATGGAACTACCTAGCCTTTCCACAGTTGTTTTGCTTTGAGACTGGAACTGCAGTTTCATCTTACTTCATCTTGCTTTTGATCAGTTAAAAATGCCTGCAACTGGCTATTAGTGGTTTGGGTTTAGTCATATTATAAATTCGAACGTATGGATAGATGGATGTTTGTTACTCAGTCACGGATAAACCTCCTCATCGGATCTTAATGAAACCTAGATCAGAAGGTTGTAGTTTTCATCAACATATTCCCAATACAACGCTCCCGTGGGATAATTTTCGAGTTAAACACTGATGAAGACACTGGCTACAACTAATTTTAAAATAATTGCTTTCAGTTTACAAAATGATGTTTTATTTCTGGCAGCCACATTTATACGATACTATCGTAGAAGCCTAACCTACTTTTTTGTTTCAGTGTTCTGCAAATTCAGTCCTATATGCACAACTTGCCAGTAAGTATCAAACAGTGTTTTTTTTTATTACCTACCATTTGATTTTGACGACAATTTGAGTAAAAATATTACAGAAAACAAAAGTCGCTTTCCCAATATTTCTAATCTCCTCTTGTATGTAGTTGACGTTACAGTACCCGGCACGTAAGTTGGCAAGATTATGGTGTAGTGGGGGTAAGTTTGCGCATCGCATTTAGCGGCACGCAAGTGTAAGCGAGAGCGCGTGTACTGGGTGCGAGGGGCAAAGACGAGTGACGCACCAATCGCGTGCTCGGATCGGCACTACCTCATACCCCGCGACCCGCATGACCACCAAAGAGATCTACAAAATGACTTCTGCGTATCTAACGACTCTTGCCAACTTACGTGCCGGCCACTGTACGGTTGGCTTGTTCGATTCCCCACCAAAACATAATTTATATTTGTAGAGCAACAAGTACCTAATGCTTTCGGGTTTGTGAATATTAATGTTTGTAAGCGCAACCATGATACAGGAGCAGTACTTAGTATAGCGAAAAGTTTACTAAAAAAAAGTGTAAAATTAAGGTTCTTAAGAGGATCGTCTACCGAGCGCTCGTCCATACTAAAAGAGAAAACGTTTTCCTACACCTAAATGTTATCCTATCTCAATGATTTTTTAGAATGCTTCTGACACAGTAAAAAACTAGGTTTATAGGTTTTCTTTTTTTCAAAAGTAACTCTTAGGCGCCTGTAACTTTCAAACTATTATAAATTTTGAAAAAAAGAAAACCTTTATACCTAGTGTTTTACTGTGTCAGAAGCATTCTAAAAATCATTGAGATAGGATAACATTTAGGGGTAGGAAAACGTTTTCTCTTTTAGCATGGACGAGCGCTCGGTAGACGATCCTCTTAATATTATTACGAGCTGGGTATTGGGTGGGTATTGTAAATTAATTAACACCAATTAAAATAAATAAACTTTAATCACACACGAATCACAAATTAATACAATCACTAACACTACTCAACACCTAAACACACTCTTAATCACACGTAAAAGTCACTATCGCTTGTAGTTCACTTCGAGTCGCCTCGATCGTAGTCAAAACCAGACTGACTCAAGTCGGCGTCGGCGATCGGCGCCCTTTATATACCCCGGCCGGACCCACTAGATGTTTCTAGAAGATGGTCGAATGTTCTGGAAACATCCATAGACTTCGACATAGTCCCATACCTTCTGGAACATTCCAGACCCATCTCGAAACTTAGAACAGGGTAGAATTTTCTAGAAACTTCCAAACTAATCTTCAGTAGAATTGTCGAGAACCTTGTGGAACTTTCGAGAAGCGTATAGGTAGGTCTCGCAATTCGATCAACGTAACAATATTGTTATCTAGTTTTAAGAAATAAACTAAAACATATCTTTTAATTACAGTACCGTGTTCAAAATCGGCGGCCCACTGCCCATCAAGCCTAAGAAGAAGAAAATGAAGCTTTAAACTAAGAATCTGTTTGATGTTGAGATTGTAAATATAGATGGTAAGATAATTCAAATTCAATTTTTTATTTATGACCAAAATGACCTAACAGTATACTGAAAAAGCCTGCCAGGGTCGCGGGACTGTCTCATCAGGTAACCGTGACCCTGGAACGTAAAGGGCTATTGAAAGATCACCGTGAATCAATAGAAGTCTGATAGTCCCTCCAGCCCAGCTCTAGCTTCATTGTCTCGGCGCTTTTCTGGTGGTTGCCACTGTTGATTCTGGCTCTCGGGAGTTGCAGTGGTTTGGGAATAGTGTGGTGGGTTTGTCCCATTAAAAAAAAAAGTCCCTCTAGCCCCGCCCTGGGTCCCCCCCACTCAGGGCGGGGCTGGAGGGACTTCTTTTTTCTCACTTGGACATCTTGGACTTGGACTCACTTGATGATTTTACCACGATAAAAAAAGTGTACTGAACAGCAGACTTGTTGCTAAATGATAATGCACCGTATGTTATAGTAGTCAAAGTATAATAAATTTGCTTTGTTAGTTCAGCCACCCTCTCTGATTGATTACCTCTTTAAATGAGGTAGGATATAATAATACGAGTATAAGTGTATAAAACTGCAGAGGTTGTGGGATTATCTTTGAAGAGAGCCGCAAGAATGCTTGCGGCTTCAATGGAACGCAAAAGGCAACCTAGTACAGGGTGGTTTTTAGTCAGTACAAGTCTGGCATGCAGTTCTTTCTGATCTACCCAAGTTAGAAGGAACTGTAAGACCTACAAGCATTTGTTACGGGTTTGTGTATGTGTGTTTCTGTTTATAAACGCATACAATTTTCCTTTTAACAATTTTCCTAGTATGCGGCAAAGTTTAAAAAGTTATACCTAACTAGCGGCCCGGTACCAGCTGCTTCGCTACTTTGACAGCAAAATCCCCAGTAACAAAATGATCCGCCATTTATTGAATTCATTTGTTATTGTTACAAAAAACGTGATAAGTGAAGAACCGCTCGACCGATTTTGTGCAAACTTCACATAAACCATCTACTAAATAGTCCGAACAAAGCCTAACATTTGGTTTGGATAGGTGAGCCCGTTCTTGAGTTATAAAATTACAATGAAAAGTGGCATTGATTTTTATGTATTTAGATATACATTATGAGTTGATTTTTATGTATAATAAAATGCCCTTGAAAATAGTCCTCAACAAAACAGCTACTAAGACCTGTATCTTCACGATAAGCATCAGCAGTAACCGATACTTGACGATTACTGATAAGACCCCTTATCAATAATTAAGTCGTTATCACTTATATCCGACACTGATAAGAACTGTAGGGCTTGTTTTATTGTGATATTATTGCAATATTTATGCAAATTATTGGCAATGATTATCAATAATGTTTGTTTAACCTTATAAGAATTTATCATGAAGATTCTAAGTCTATTTATAGAGTTATAAGTACTTAATGTTATATTAGTGCTAGAAATAGAATATGATTGGTGTTAGGCTAACGATTGATAAAGAAAATTTACATTTGATTTGATGCTAATATCTTATGCAGAATGTACTTCTTATTTCATTTAAAAAATGTTTGTATTTAAATCAATTCATTCTGTTTACATTTATTAATTGATATGGCCCCGGTTCGCGGGGTTTCTATTTCTGTGTGCAGGGCAAAGACATTAAACTATATACGAGCAATAGACGGGACATCACGAAGAAATTTGTGATCCAAAACTTTTTACCAATAGGTAAAAAATCCCTCAGTTTAGTAGTCGCGTTGCTATGCAACGCTTAGATTGTGCTACTGACGCATGGCATCAACAATTTTGTATGACAATCTTCCCAATGCCCGCTCTACAAACCGAACTTCGGGGTGTCAAAGTCAAAGTCAAATCATTTATTTTAAATAGGCCATCAGTGAGGCACTTTTAAACGTCGAATATTAAAATTAAGGAAAGGGATGGGATGGGATTGATTCTACACCCATTCGCTAAGGTAGGTTGTATGGAGAAGAATGGGCAGGAAACTCCATACTTACTCTTTTTAAAGGTGTCCCTGAAATTTTACTAAAGCGAGTTTTAGATTTGGTGAGCATTTATACATTTTGGTTTACAAAAAGAATTATTGATGAGCATTCAAATTGTTCCATAAATTTCTAAATAGAGGTGCAGTTAAAAATTCCCCATTAATAATTGGCGATAACGAGTATTTGCGGAATAATCAGTACATATGACGTCTGACGCGGTCACCGCGCCAGAAAACTGCACTGTAATTTGGTTTCCTACGTAAAGTGCAGAACTGACTAAGAGCAGAATAAAAAACAATACCGATTGCACTACCTTTTTCCTATTTTCTATAATAAAAACATTACAACATTTCATCACACAATCTTTATAATAATATCCTTAAATAAAGGACATTATTATATTAGGGCATTAATACGACTGATAAATTAAGAGTCATAAAACAATAATGCTAATCTATACGTATACATCTATACATATAAATAAAATTGGAGTGTCTGTTTGTAATATTGAAATAACCGTTTTTTTCTACTTGCTTATGAATGTATATGCGGTACATACAGCAAAATAACATTTTTTGCAATTTTTGTCTGTCTGTCTGTTTGTAATGGCTAATCTCTGAAATGGCTGGGTCGATTTTGACGGGACTTCTACTGGC
Organism: Agrotis clavis; assembly: GCA_954870645.1. Lineage (NCBI taxonomy): Eukaryota > Metazoa > Arthropoda > Insecta > Lepidoptera > Noctuidae > Agrotis > Agrotis clavis. The sequence goes on from OX940940.1 coordinate 8,355,687, forward strand.
AGGTAGCTGATGTAATAAGGAGTAACTTTTATTTTAGAAAAATTCCCTTATTATAATAAAAAATACATTGTTGAGTTCCGACATCCACGCGAACGAAGTCGCGGGAACAGCTAGTCTATAATAAAATAAAACCGAGCAACTGTTGCAACAATCAGTCTTTAATTTCATGCAAATACGTCTCGATAACAAAAACAACACAATCTTTTTAAGTAGGCACTTCACTATAACAATATATTACACTTGTTTATAGAAATAAATTTATGCATATGCATATTATGCAAATATAGGGTTATATTCACCGTTCACGGGACTAACGGCCCGTTCATAACCTTGCCGCTATGAGCGGTAGCTTAAGAGGATTGTATAGCGGCTGCCTTTTCAAAAAATAGGTATTTAGAAAAACTCGTGCTGTCCCTCTCGCTCGTTGAAAAACCCCCGATCGTGCGATAGAGAGCGTTGCAGCTCGCGACTGACTGAGTATTTATTTATATGAAATTTGTCTCTCGGGAGAAAACGTTTTTCACATACTAAATCACGTCCAATCTCTTAGATTCTAGTGTCAATCGTTTCAGCATATTATATTCTAGGTTTGTAGGTTTTGCTTTTTTTCTAAAACTTCTTTGTTTTTAAAATACAAAGGTTTTACTTCAATGAAGATTTTGTCATAAAAATAGTAACTTTTAGGCGCCTGTTACTTTCAAACTAATATAACGTTTGAAAAAAAGAAAACCTATAAACCTAGTTTTTTACAGTGTCAGAAGCATTCTAAAAAATCATTGAGATAGGATAACATTTAGTGGCAGGAAAACGTTTTCCCTTTTAGTATGGACGAGCGCTCGGTAGACGATAGTCTTAACGCCCGCCGCACCGCTCATAGCTTAGGCATAGGCAGTCGTGAACGGGCTGTTAGACACTACATTTAATACCTAAAACATTGTCCATATAGATAATAATTATGCTATGTTATTTTTGAAACACTCATAAGTGACTGGTAGAGAATACCTCACGCATAAAATCCGCATAATATACCTTGTTATGAAAAGTTTAAAATAAATAAATACAAGATATCAGTTTAGCCCTACTCCAGATAAAAGCTAGATAAATCATTCACTGGGTAAAATTAAATAAAAAAAAAACGTTTTAAAACTACACAATAGTACGCCATATCGCGAAATACATCAATGATACAGCTTTTAAGATTGGTATCAGTAAGATTAAATGTATTTTAATTTGGAAAATAACGTGTTATCGGGGACTGGGAGTTTTTAAACGAAATGCATGTGATAATAACTAAATAGGTATATACGTTATCCATTTATACTATCTGAAGCATTAAGTAATATTTCCTACTATGCAACCAAATGTAATCAGTGGAAAGCGAATTATAATTTTGCATAATGCAAATTTCAATATGGAGTTGCATTTACTAAAATAGTCTGAATTTGCATTATTTGGGCTTTTGCAGTTTAAATAGAAAAATGCAATAATATGCCAGTTATGATCATGGTTTTGCAAGTGGACATAAAGAATCGTTTACAGTACATAAATATTAGTATTTCTATTCCACTTATAATTTTAAAATAGTAGTCCAAATTAGGTAGTAAGTTTTCAAGAAAAGACATGAAGACTTATCGAAATCGAAGTAAATGCAAAGAAAGCATTATTTTGTAGTACCTACCGCACCTACACACATCAAAAGTGTCTAGGGATCAAGCATTTTTATGCGGATTTCTTGAGATTGAGATGTGGCTTTGTAATAAATTTATGATTTTATAAATTTATATGGATCCTTTTTGGTGCATTTCATAATTTGAATCAGGAACTGTAAATCAAATTCGAGTAAAAGATGAAAATCAGCTGTCAATATTTTCCCTATAAAAACATACAACGCATTGAAGACATTATTAGTGCTACTGTTTCCCAACTACTGATTAAAACCAACGTTATTATGGAGCGGCGACGTCATTTAAGCAGGGAAGAAATGCTCAGAGCCGTGGGAATGAGAGAAGCTGGTTCCCGGCAACGTACTGTGGCTTTAGCTCTGAATACAAGTCAGAGTGTTATCAGTCGACTTTGGACACGTTACCGAAGCACTGGTACCGTGGCTGAGCGCCATGGAGGACGGTATCGCTGCACCACACGGAGACAAGACCGATACATTCAAATCTTAACTCGAAGAGCTCCAACAATAACCGCCATGATGTTAGCCGTGAGGCTTCATCACTCTTCAGGGAACTTAATTAGCGACCAAACAGTCAGAAACCGCTTGTATGAAGTGAACCTTCATTCCCGAAGACCGCTACGGGTACCACCTATAGCAATGCACAATCGTAGGATTCGATATCAATGGGCTCTTGAACACAGAAATTGGGCAGAAGAACAATGGCGTTTCGTGTGCTTTTCTGATGAGTCTCGTTTTGGTATGAGACCGGATACAAGACGTATACGACACTGGAGAACCCCTGGACGCCAACAGCGATTAAAATCCTGCCAGGAAGTCCATCCTTATAGTGGTGGAACCATCATGGTATGGGCGGGTATTTGGATCGGCGGAAGAACTGAGTTGATTTGGATCAGAGGCAACCTCAACGCTCAAATTTATGCTGAGACGATTGTATCAGACGTCATCGTTCCTCTACAAGTGCAAATCGGTCCCTTATTTCAGTTAATGCATGATAATGCACGACCGCACACCGCAAGAGTTGTAAGACAGACTCTCGCCGCAGCTAACATCAATGTCCTGCCCTGGCCTGCTCAGTCGCCAGACTTGAACCCGATTGAGCATGCATGGGATATGCTACAGAGAAGAGCTCTGCCGAATATGGAGGGTATCCAGTCGCAAGAAGACCTTTTTTTGTTGTTGCAACGAACATGGGCGGCCATTCCACAGCGTGATTTGGATGAACTCATTTTGAGTATGCCAAACCGATGTTCTTGTGTTGTTAGTGTTCGCGGTAGAAACACGGATTATTAATTGTTTAAGTTACCCAATAAAATTTTAAAGAAAACTGTTATTTCAGTCTTTTTTTCGAACTTTAATGTTAGTGGTTCAAATGTCAAAAATCCCTTTATTATGAAAATGGCAAATTTCTTTATGAATGCAAAGGTGACTTGGTTTATCGTTACTGTGACAAACGATAACACTTTATTTGATGAATCCTTAAAGAACATTTTAATTAATATCAATCAGGAGAAAAGTTATTGCAAAAATATATGTTGATCCCTAGACACTTTTGATGTGTGTATTTACATTTTATGTTGCATATTTTGCCGATTTTAAGTTGCATATAATCCGCTCTCTGTTTTTATCAAAATAATAGGATTTCCAATAAATTGATTACCGAAATCTATTGATATCTTAACTTTACGTATATAATCTCACTTTACAAGTATAATATGATAATACACGAAAGAATATTTCTAAGGAATAATCACAATTATTATTATTATTATTATTATAAGCCCGTGTCGTCCCACTGCAGGGCAAAGGCCTCCCTTCCCTCCTTCCACTTTTCGCGATCTAGTGCGATTGTAGGCCAATCCCTTAAAAATGAGTCCAGCTCATCCCGCCATCTCCTTCTGGGCCTGCCGCGTGGTCGTTTACCGCCATTTGGGATCCACTGAGTAGTTATTTTTGCCCAATGCTCATCCGACATACGGCAGATATGACCAGCCCAGTTCCACTTCAACCTTGCGGCTGTTAGGCCAACATCGGCTATTTGTGTTTTGGAGCGAAGTATGGAGTTTTTAATGCGGTCCGTAAGTTTGACACCCAGTATACTATACTAATAATCACAAAATGCTTATAAAATAATAGGTAGTTTGAATCACTCCCTAGAGAGAAATCAGCTTAGAGTACTGCCCAAGTACTTGTCTTAGCGCAAATCCTGAACTAATTAATGTCCATTACTTGCTTACAAGTCAGAAAAACCTGTCGCATGACCGGAGATAATTTCTTGAGCCACCCGACCATGCTAACGAGCATGTACCTACTGTAGCACACGCATAAAATAAATTTAATGTCTTTAATAGGGGATATACTCCATTAGCCATAATAACGCTTAAATTTAATAGCCTTAAATTACTTAAAATTCTAACATTCTCTTTTCACTTCCCTTCAAATTCGCTATGATTTATCTAAAATCTCGAAGGCGCGGTCTATTTCTTCATCGGGTGAGTCTTTCGTGTCTATTTCTACTGTACTGAGCTTTGTCTGAAGAGGTAGCACGTGGAATTTGTCAAACTCTGAGGAGATATCCATTTCTTTAGGTTTGACGTCTTCGGTTTCTGTTGGACCAAATCTAGATTTTCTGCTGCCAAGCACAGGCGGTGCGGTGTGACTTGGAGCGTCGACGTGGTACTCCATAGCTTGTGGCTTTTCTACAGCATCTATCTGGATGGCCTGAAATTGGAAAGGCAAAAAGTCTATTAATATTTTCACTATTAACTAAAACACAATTTAAAGAAAAGATTGCGATTTGAAAGTAGTAAAAACGGGAGAAAGTCACACAAATCAATCTTTTCCAAAAATGTTTAACAAAAAGAAAAGTAATGACACTATATTGATTGATAGTTCGATATATTATACTAGCTTATAAATGCAAATCTCTAGTTATACTGGGATAAAGTTAAACAAATTAATTTTCAAAATATCAAGATATTCTACAATTACCGATAAATCGAACCAGCTTATTCGCTAAGCCCTACTCAGAAACGAAGTTTTGTTGAGAAAGTGCATATTCAATTATTCATATCTCGGACAAACTCAAAAATAATGACAAATTGCCAGAATGATCGTACAAATTCGACCTTTTAATCAACCTGATTATTGAGTAATTGACTGAAGAAAAATATATATAATTGATAAAGATTGCAATTGTATCAAAAAAAAGAATTTGTTTACAACATATTATGAGAAGTTACATAAAAACACTGAAACTAACTAAGTACTACGCAAATAAATACTGTGGTCTTCTCATGCATAGCCATAATGATATATTTCAACATTTAATCACATTGCTTAGATTTTTGCTAGCCGTTTGATATTAATAACAACCAATGGAAAACTTTCATTTAGTATTTTTTGACAAGAGTGGAAATTGGCCACTTATCTACTAGTATGTACCAATGTATAAAAGAAAAACTTTTGTTGTTCTTTTTTCGTACATACGTAGTTCAAATTATACTTAGATGAGGTGAGGAGTGCCACAAGGAGCTATACTAGGACACTCCCTATTCAAAGATGAGCAATTTGATTAAATTATCTAACTTACGCTCGGGTAACTACAAAAGTTTGTTATTGCGTTACATAATACTATCTTCATCTATTGGTTTTTTTTTGCCACCGGTTAACCGATCATTATCATCGATAACAATCAATGCTTTTTTTTTAAATAGTGGTAGGTATCGCGTTTAGATCAAACAGAGAGCAAAATCATTAATGCACTGATAATATTGTTCCATTTTGTAAAAATCTATATTATCATCGTTTTATCAAATTTATTTTGGAGTTACTGTTTTATTGGGTAAAAAACACGGCTCTAAAACTCAGCTGATAAATATTTGAATGAGCTGATATTATAATTATTGCTATTTTACTGGGTCTAAAAATGTTCAAGACCTACTTGTTTATTCTGTATGACCAATGCATTATTAATATTGCCACTGTTGGGACAACTTTTGAAAGAAGCGACCCGTATTACAGATGCATTTAACTCTTTAGGACTAGAATTTTAGATCATGCCAGTTCCTTAATCGCGTTCAGAGCAGTATTAATGAAATTAATTTGCATGCAGTAAAATGCTTTCGAGTAGGGTACTGATTCCATTTGAGTACCTACGTCCAGCAAGTGCACACCCTGGCAATCAAGTTCCCTACATCTAGTTTTTTTGAAGGGCAGTATTATCATATGAAATCATGCTATCGGGGCGTTGTCCTCACGCAGGTCTTGCCCAAATATCAGTCATAATTACATGACAAGTAAAAAGTAACCTACGCAGGCGAGAAAATTCGAGACATACGAGAACTATCACAAATTGGAAAAACCACATTACGTCACGAATCTAATTAGAAATAGATATCTAACATAGCAGTAGGTAATATCAATTAACTAAACCCCAGTAATCACCGAATCAAGTGGCCAGATAAGGCAGAGTCGACACAAGTAGTCTGTTTATTGTTGTCAAAACACTCAAGTTTGAGCATCTCATGCAGACCAGGCGTTAAGATAAGATGGAGAAACAATGGCCGTTCTTCAGTGAAGGTGCCTAAGTAGATTTGCAATAAATCACGAAAAGATACCATACCTAAACTAAAGAGCTTCATCCGTTGTAGATTTAAAGGACTCTTGGAGGTAGAAGAAGATATATAGAAGAGACAGGCTTTATACCTTCACAGGACAAGCGACACATGTAAGCTACTCTTCCGTCGTTAATTTACGATAGACACAATTTTCCCTAATGAAGGAGAATCCTCAAGGAACTTAGAAGGTCATGGATACCTGTTTTTTGTTTTTGGGGATGTTAATATCATCAAATGAGTCTCTGCCTAAGCCTACGCCTTGGGTGGAACTGACTGTCAGACTCTTATTGACTAAAAATCCACCCTGTTTAACATCAAACTTGCCAAAAAGCTGAAGAAAAACCTTACTAAACTACATACTCAGTGCCGGATTAGCCATATAGCAGGAGGCAGCAAATGCTACGGGCCCCGCGCATTGGGGGGCCCCGCGCCTGTGCCCACAAATATGTAATACACCTTGGCTATTCTTAAAGTGAGCGATTGGCCACACTGTCACTACTAACGCCTCGTTACAGTCGTCTCCTCAAGACCTTAATACAGGATACGCTCTGTATAAATCATTACATGGCTATATCGAAGCAATGCAATCCACATTGAGGCATTTCGTATTGAGAGTTTTGCCCCAAAGCCTCCAGCGGCCGCCCTCAGGCTACTCCGGCGCAATCTCAGTGGGCCAAACGCCTCATGCAAGGAGGCTTTACGCCGGCGTCGTGCGGTCCATGGCCCTCTACGGGGCCCCCGTGTGGGCCCTGATTAGCATCCGGACGCGACCATTAAAGCTGGTCGCATGCCCGGGGGCTATGCGGATTATCCGGGGATATCGCACGATCGCCAGCGAATCGACCAACCTTGCCGGATTGATGCCCTGGGATCTGGAGGCAACTGCCCTCCATCGCGTCTATGAGTGGCGCGTGGAGGCGCAGCGCCGGGGTGTATCCCCGCTGCTTCGAGAAGTGAAGGCACGCCGGGAAGAGCTCAAGGGCGATCTTAGGGCAGTATGGAGGGAACGACTGTCGCAACCCAGGTCCGGGCCCGCCACAATCGCGGCGGTAAGACCCCTTTTTACCTACCGCATGAAGTTTCGGGAGGTACCTGTGTCTGATAAGGGGGGGAAATGCCTGGGTGTCACCACTGCGAGGATCGCCCAGAGGACACGGTGGAGCATACAGTGCAGGACTGCCCCGCTTGGAAAGCACCGCCGTGTGATAGGCGATATGCGGAGACCTGTCGCGCCCGGCATTGGTCGAGGCCATACTTCGGGGCGAGACGGAGTGGGAAGCGGTAGCCTCCTTCTGCGAAGCAGTCATGCTCGCGAAGTATGAGGCGGGCCGCAGAGGACAGCATCCTCCCTTCACCCCAGCTGCAGTGACGGACGTCGGCAGACAATCTCCGGCCACCGTAGGCACGGGCACGTGGGTGGCGAGTAATGGGCGACTCGTTGTCCGACCATGGACCAGCGGTCAACGACGTCTTGTGTTCCACGCGCGCCTCAAAGAGTGACAGCATGATAACGGGGCCCCCCTCTAGATGGCCAAAGCCTGCGTGGGTCGTGAGACTTATCTCATTACCGTGACCCCGGAACGTAAAGGGCTATTGAAGGACACCGTAGATTTACCGCTAAAAAAAAAGACAATGTAACTCTAGGGCCCCATGTAACATTTGCTACGGGCCCCGCACCGGCTTTATCCGGCACTGTACATACTACAACTACAACTTCATAAAACCCACTGGCATACAGCATATTGTTAAAACCCTTCTCTCCCTCTTCATAGACACGCTTCTCTAACGTGAACTAACAATATTGTGTTACAAGTTTATAGTTATCTAATTCGCTTGAGCTCAATGCACCTCCTTGTAGAACACCAGAAATGAGCTTTCAGAGTGTGAATTATGGAGTAATCAGTATGCTCTCTATGTTAACAGTTAAATAATTTCAATAACACTTACCTCTCCATATAGCTCTAAGGTAAGCGAATGCCTCTTCTTATTGGCCTGCCTCATTCTCCCGGAGCGGGATATGGACAGCTGCCTCTTAGCCGTGGCCGTGGGAGAGTCGCTGCGATCCTCGTCAGCATCAGCATGCTCGTTGTAGTGTGGCGCCTTCCGCCTGTCAGTCGTGTGGAAGATCGACTTGAAGAACTTCGCCATCTTGGTAATTGGTGCTCCTGAAATTATGATTTTGAATGGTCATCGTTTTGGTTAAGAGAAAACCAAATACTTAGATGTTGTGAATGATAGTCAATTATGAATGTTCTTGTTGGGGAATATCCTAAATTTTAACCTGGTAAGGACAGTCATCATCACCATTAACTTCTTTGTAATTGGGTTCAGTCTAACTTAATTGATGAATGTCAAACAAGAAAAGGTCGATTGCTCTATTGCAGAAAGGGATTGATCTCTAAAATTCTGCAATAATAATTATGTATCAAAAGGGGAGGCCTATGTTCAGCAGTGGACGTCCTACGGCTGAGATGATGATGATGATGATGAATTATGTATAATTGGTTATCATTAAAAGTTGGGAGAATTTGCACCGATGACTGAGTAAATCGGTTTTCATGGCCAAGAAAATGTTTAAAATAAGTTTTTACTTTGAATGTCGATGGCTACTAGTGAAGGAAAGACCAGGGAAACGATGGAATGGACTGTGCAAAAGAAGATATGGCTAGAAAGGGAGATGACTACTGAAACGTTAACTAAATAAAAGAAGTAAAGAATTAGAAGACGACGAAGGCAATTGGAATAAAGGCAAGAGAATGATGAATTGAGAGAAATACAAGAAGTATACAATAGAAAAATGGCTATATAGATTAGAAAAGGCACTCAAATAGCGGAAACTTGAAGCACTCACGTTCGCTAGGTATCTGGATGGCTTTGTCACGTCACAATCAATAACTACACTCTCTCAGCCCTGCACTCAATAAAACACATAATAATATGCGACACAAACCGTATTACCTACAATAAATTATTAGGTAAAACAATCGCCTATCTTGAGACAAAATAAAATTATCTTGCCGATATCGATTAAGAAAGTATTACAATTATTATTTTTGAAGCCTTATCAACTGTTACTAGAATAGGCAAGGAAAAAAACAGTGCTCTGAAAGTTGTATTGTTTTATTTTTTGCCACTAATGCTTAAAAATTGGATTAGGTTACGTGATGATATCTATTAATGATTTAAAAATCAATGTCTTTTGTCACCAATTTCATCGGAATTGGGCCTATTATAATTTAATCTCATTAAAAAAGATAATAGTAATCACAAAAGGCGAGTGCCCATTACTTACCGTGTTAAAAAACCACCGTTTCCTCTAAAATCTTGTTTGAAATGCACTCTTTTGAAATTGATAACACGCGCGAAATAAAACGAGGACTATGAAACACTGCAACGCATTGAAACAAGGCTTACTATTTACCATAATTTCATCTTCGATAAGATACGTGTGATATATTATCATCGATACCGCTTTTTATATGATAATGCTCTTATCATTATCTTGCTAATGGATATTGTTAACTAGATTTCTTATAGATATGTTTGCTATTGCAATTTA